>OZ014487.1:25475323-26216046 GCA_963965965.1 Trididemnum nubilum
AAGACGAATGTTGAAAAAGAAGATGAAATACAGTTTGGTTTAACCCCCCATACAATGCAACCATCAAAACGAACATAGAAAAAGAATTTTTTTGTCTGTTAAACAAGCATTTTCCCAAGCACAGCACTTTCCACAAACTCTTCAACAGAAATAATGTGAAATTAAGCTACAGTTCCATTCCCTCCATGTCTTCCATATTTTATCCGACAACCGCAAATAGCTCCAGAAGTCGACACCCGCAATACCACGTACGTTGTGCAACTGCAGGAAGAATACCACCTGGCCTTTAAACAGAGAATGCTGCAGTAAATCCCTAGTATATAAAGCTGAGCTAACTTGTGACAATGTCACCGAATATTATTATGGCCTATACGAAACCACATTCAAAACAGGCCATAAAAATCACAAGCATACTTTCAGACAGTAAGATAAGCGCCACTTGACAGAACTATCCAAAGCATAGTGGAATGTGATAGAAACAAGCAAACATGCAAACGTAAAATGGAACATAATGGAGAAACGGGCACAGCCCTATCAAAAGGCTCTAACAGATGCAGCCTTTGTTTAGAAGAAAATATTACAAGTAAACCCAGCTAACACCCTCAACCACAGAACCAAACTTGTATCAAAATGTCAACACAAAGCCAAGTATAAACTGAGGGACCACCAACCTAATTAAATCACATTCAACGCAAACCGCTTAATCACTATGACGTAAAATGCCACTTCATATCTCTGTGTTTGAAATTTCAGCTGTGTTTTTACTATGTTTGACAGACGTGCAGCAGCACACGGTCCGCGACATCCTGACGCGACCGACCTGACGCGAGACAACTCACCCCGGGAATCCTGACGCCAGGGACATCCTGACGCTAGGGACATCCTGACGCTCGGGACATCCTGACGCCAAAAGCTCCAAACTTTTGCGCTCTGATTTTTTTCTTTTTCTTCTTTTCGCTTTTCCGCGCTACGCCACAGCTACGCTTTTAACGATTAACGTTCGATTATTGTGACGTAAGTATAATATTTTCCGTTAATTGCAAACTTCATGCGAATCTCTGTTTTGCAGAAACAACTCAAAAACGAGGTGTATTTTTGCGACAAAAATCGTGATGAAATCAAAGTCGAGTTAGCGAATATGTAAAATCGCTGGCGATAAGTTTCAAACGATGACCGAATGCCGCGATTGAAAGTAATATATGTTTTGCTGTTATTAAACGACCACGTAGATATTTCATATACAATAATATGTGTGATTCATTTACAAAGAAAAATGCTCTGAAAGGAATTGTATGTTAAAAGAAAATAGTAAAAATATAATTCAAAGTCAAGTACTGCAAATCGAAATTAATTAATGCGGCGATTAAAATTTAGTATTTTTGCCTATTATTATTGGATGACCACCTAGCAATTTTATACGCATTTTCATAAAAAAATTGTTAGTTTTTGGTCAGCAATAATTTGTCGATAGACAACGTTTGAAAGCAAAGTTGAAATTACGGCCAAGAAGGAAAATAGATTAAAAATATTGTGCAATAGTTTGTAATTATCCAACTAATTACTTTCCCAATGGGTGGTTTATTTGGTTTTAACCTTAATATTAATGGAGCCATTAGTTTTTGCAATCGCAGTTTTTAACTTTGAAAGAACAAAACAACACGGTCGCAAGCTTCACATCAGCATGCCAAATTATCGTAATTTCTCCGCTTGCAAAATCAAAGCATTTAAACAATAACAAGTTACTAATTTGGATAAGCTCCAGAATTTTCAGTTCATTAAAGAGTAAGATCACAAAAATGACAACAAGCTGCTAATCGAAATGCTATCGATAAATTATTGCTAACCAAAAACTAACAATTTTTTTTATGAAAATGCGTGTAAAATTGCTAGGTGGTCATCCAATAATAATAGGCAAAAATACTAAATTTTAATCGCCGCATTAATTAATTTCGATTTGCAGTACTTGACTTTGAATTATATTTTTACTATTTTCTTTTAACATACAATTCCTTTCAGAGCATTTTTCTTTGTAAATGAATCACACATATTATTGTTTATGAAATATCTACGTGGTCGTTTAATAACAGCAAAACATATATTACTTTCAATCGCGGCATTCGGTCATCGTTTGAAACTTATCGCCAGCGATTTTACATATTCGCTAACTCGACTTTGATTTCATCACGATTTTTGTCGCAAAAATACACCTCGTTTTTGAGTTGTTTCTGCAAAACAGAGATTCGTATGAAGTTTGCAATTAACGGAAAATAGTATACTTACGTCACAATAATCGAACGTTAATCGTTAAAAGCGTAGCTGTGGCGTAGCGCGGAAAAGCGAAAAGAAGAAAAAGAAAAAAATCAGAGCGCAAAAGTTTGCAGCTTTTGGCGTCAGATGTCCCGAGCGTCAGGATGTCCCTAGCGTCAGGATGTCCCTGGCGTCAGGATTCCCGGGGTGAGTTGTCTCGCGTCAGGTCGGTCGCGTCAGGATGTCCTGCTTCGGTTCTGGGGATAGTATAAAAATATTTAGGATTGCCCTTTTCAGCCAATCGGCGTTGTCCGCGGTCAGTTTGCTCTCGGTCAGTTGGTTCGCGGTCAGTTTGTCGCGGTCAGTTGTCGTGGACCCGTAACGAATACAGCTAGTATGCAGTATTTATTGTTCACCACTGGTTTTTTTACGGTAACCGTCATCTTCAAACACTTGTTTCAACGCAAAAAATGCAGTTCATTTTATCACTACTGTTTCGGGTGGTTGTTTTTGAAATTTTGCATGAATTTTATTTTATATCTTTCTTTTATTATGAATTTTATTTTATATCTTTATTTTATATGCCTGTTTGATTGCATTTTCTGAAATCTATTTGAAACAAAACACATCTGACCGGACCAAATTAGCGCAATTTGCTTCGTAAGCCTACGCTCAGCTAACGCTAGTGAATTTTAGTATTAAAAAGTTGCGTTAGTCATGCTTTTTTGTCTATTGTTTTAGCAAGTTCTTAAATTAAAAGGAAACGCGTCCTCCCAATCTAAATTCAGCGTCTCTAAAAAGAAAGTGTCCCGGTCATTTTCTTCTTTTGGCTGGCCTTAAAAAGAATTTGAACAAAAAAAATGACAGAAAAAAAGACCTTTTTTTGGTCATCACGTATTCTAAGCGTGAATACTTTCTTTTTGACGCCCTGAAGCGTTTTCATTCCAGGATGCGTTCGGTTCCGGCTGTGAAAGCGTTCCCTCATGCAAGTGCAGGTTTACCCAAGTTTATGTTTTGTACTACTAAATACAAAAACATCCATAAATATTAATCAACAGTTTAATGTGAGTATCAGGTGTAAAGGGCCTAGATAGATAGAATTATAGTTAGATAGAATTTAGTTAGATAGAAATACATAGAATTACCACATCTGTGTGTAAAGAGCCTAGTTAGAAGACTGTGCAACGCTATAGCAGAAACGTTGCACAAACGTCTTGTGGTAATTCTATGTATTAGACCGAAATTTCGGTCTAAAACAAGTTTTTTTTTCTGTTGCCATTAGAAAGTAAAAGCCTCTTTAAGTAACTATAGAAAATCATATCTTCCGGTCATTTTGACACCGATTTTGTTAACTTACACCAAGCAGTTTCAGAGTTACGTCACATTGACGAAATTTCGGCCCCTCGAAATTTCAACTGACGCATGCAACCACAAAATGACGTCACAACCCAAAGAAATTTTGGCACCAACTTTTTTCCAAAACCTCACCCTATCGCACCCTGGGCATTTTCGATTTGAAAAATGGTGAAAAAATGAAACATCCTGCTGTAGCGGATAGAAAACCGATAATCTGAGAATCAAAAATACGTTGGAGCATACACCCCATAATGTCGATTATTGCATCATATGTATTATTCCAAATCCTTTACCTCCCAAGCGCATCCTCCTTCAAACAACAGGCGTAACTTTTGAACATCTAATCTATGAACGTCTACTCCTTCGTAAGGTCCAAACACGGAGTTTCGTGCAAAATCTTTGTCCGCCCAAACACCGAGACCACCTGAGCGAATTTTTGACTTGGAAACACTAATTCCATCAGGACAACTTCTGCATGCACGATCAGTTAAACCCTGCCAAAAAATACAGATACATTAAAACTACATTACTTTTACTTTGTCAAATTAATGATTAAATTTTGATCTCGAGTCGATCGCATTGCCCGTTGTCACAAGCGAAGAAAATTCTGCATACAAGATGCCGTTTGTCGTAAGTATTTACTGCTTGTAGTTTGATAACGTTTTACGACGAGGCTATATAAATTTTGATATACAGTCAAACCTCGGTTATCAAACATAATCCGTTCGAGGAGGCTGTTCGAAAAGTGATTTGTTCCAAATCCAAAACAATTTTTCCCATTAGAATTAATGTAAATAACTTTAATCCGTTTCAAGTCTGGAAAACAACTTTTATAAAGTATTTTTTTACTATTTTACACCATAAACTGTACTGTATATCATAACTAAAAATGGATAGAAATATATTGTGTTTTATTTTAATGAAGGACTTCATATCTTAGATGATGAAAAACAAAAAAGTAAATATTTCGTATGTTTTATTTTTGAAACATTGAAAACAGTAAAGGTTAAGATAGTGTAAAAATTTTAAACTTGCAGAAATTAATAATGAAACAGAAAAAAAAAAACAACAGCTCAGTTACATCAAAGGTCGTGTGGAAAAAGCCGACGGATGCAGCATCATGGCGCGTTCGTGTTGGCTCGACTTCTATCAGTTTGGTCGTGACCCGAACTTAAGTTCGAAGTCCGAGACCTAAAAACCTCGAATTTTTTGGTCGAAAGCCAATTTGATCGAGAACAGAATCGTTTAATAACCGAGGTTTGACTGATTAAGTGCAGTTGCCATAACAGTACGAAATTTGGGCTTCTTTTTATCTGGACAAGTTTTCAACTGTGAATCAAGTAACCTCAGATCGAATTGGTTCAAACCTCAAGGAAATATTTCACCACGTTTGAGTTAAAATGCAAGAAGTCAAGCAAACGAATATCTTCCCCTACTTATCCCGACACTTACCAATTTGATCATTTTGTTTGAAATCATCGTATAAGGTCCATGAGTTGGGCATTCACCTTCATATAGTTTATCGCAAATGTCACAGTCTATATCCAAAAAAAAACTTTATTGAACAGTGTAAAAGTAAAACATCCCGTAAACAATTTAAGAACAATTAGTTCTAACATCACGTACGCGTATAATGCTCATTGCGCAAGCTACCCTCAATGTTTTGATGCTAAATTTGCTAAGCCTACTCAATTCTTTAATTCAGCTATCGATGGTGTTTCTTCAACAAAGTAAACAACAGTTATATACAGCAGTATCTCACGTAAATAATGATCTTCTTCAGGCACTTGAGGCTCAGTGTAATCTTTCTTAACTCCTCGAGTAGAATATTCTCTGCTATCCTGCCAATCATCAATTTTAAGCAACAAAAAAGTTCAACGTAACGTGTTTCCTTCTACACAAAGTAGTCAAAGCACTCAATTCAAGTCTAGTTAATTTACTTTTCTGCTATTAATTTGTTGTAACTTCTATTTACAAATGCTATAATTGCGACATAACTACCAATAAAAAATAAAAGTTTCAGGCAAGTTGGGTATTGCGTCCATTGCAACGACTGTTGAATTAATAAAAAGCATTTGCATAATAAACAATTTATTCAAATTTATTCGATTGTATCCTAAACAAGATATTATAGTCATTATTCACAATAGTTACATAACACAAAAATATGTTAGTTCAGATTATTCGTACTGGATGAAGATTAGCTCCAGCAAACAACTAAATCAATTAGTACAGTAGGTACCTTTTTAGGTTTTTCCTTATCTTTCGGCTTCGAATTTTCGGCATTAGAATCATTTGTTTTCAGCATATCACCTGAATTATACTCGTATCACTTAAAACTAAAAATATTTCACGACAGAGTAACCCAGGGATGCCCAAAGTTTATCGATGCAGTTACCAAATGAGACGTTGCGAAAATGCGCGAGGGCCGATCATTCAGATCGAGTAAAATTAATGGGATGTCTATTGTCCAGTTTTATTCAGAAAAAACGTAAGCCCAAAAACGTACCACAATTAAAAAAGCCAGATTTTGGTAAAAAAACAAACGTAAATCATGGAATGTTCTATGTCAAAGCCACATTTTGGTAAAAAATTAAGTTGAGGATGACCACAGTTTAATAAAAATAAATAAACGCAATTGTTGCATTAGTGCAGCAGTTAGTTGACGCACAAAGAAGTACATGACCAGGAAAATATCTAAACTGATTGCTTTTAAGCAAAATCTTAATCAATACTTATGAAGAGAGGATCAGTCCTGCTTTCGAAACAACTGAAGTTTCCTAATCCAATTCTTCTCCTAAAAACTTTGATCAGCATAATAACTTGAGAAAAATATTTTGGAATTGGACAAAGCTATTTTTCAGTAGACTGGGTAGGGCACCAGAAGAAAAATAACGCGCAAAAACTGGGGACAAAAAGACTTGTCAACTCATCTCGACAGTACACTCAAAAAAATCATTTATGGTAAAGCTTACTCGCCCAGGAACTCATTATTTTCAACATTTCTTCTTTACACTTCTGCACATCTGCCTTGCCACCATCTACACTAACCATCAGCTTCTAAATTACAAAAAGATTATAACCTAAAGTAAACGGTTACTTTGGTCACACAAAAATCATATTTTATGCTCTTTGATTGTTCGGGAGTACACAGTAATCGATTAAGCTCACCATTTGAATGAATGCAATTACACGTAAAACAATGTTTGTTTTCAGCTTCAATTAAACACTTAAGAACAATGGATCAGATTCTTAACAAAAAATGTGAAACATTTAAATCAGTTATTCTATGCAAAATAAGATTAAAAATGACTTCAATGTATGAGCTATGAACATCAGTAGCTTATTCAAAACCAGTCAGGCAGTAACACGTTCGATAAAGTTTGTGTACAGTAAGTCTAAGGAAATTTTTGAGATCGCCCCTTTTTGGAATTTAACCTCTGTTATAGCATGGCTTCCAATATATTACAACTGATTTAAAATTGAAATAGTTAAGCACAACACAAACAAAATACATAAAGTTAAAAGTATGAGACTGTTTCAATAATATAGGAGCGGTCTGAAGGGTTTTTTAAATTGCATTTAGTTTCATCACTAAGAAGAATAAGCCTATGGTTTACAAACTTTTGTTTTATCTGTAAGTAGTGTAATCACGATGAATTGATCTTGCTCTACTGGTAGCGTTTATTGATAGTCAAATTGATTCAATACTCATTCATTACTTTTGGATTTTACATTCTTCATTAACTAACTTTCACACTTTTCAACATGCACTTGTATTATAACAAAATTTATCAAATACTTTTTTCTACTGTTTGTATTATATGCTGAAGCATGTAACGAGTTTGCGAGGTCCATCTCAGCATCATTACACCCGGGTAAAACACTGTTCCTTTTGAAGAAATGTTGCAGCGGTGGTGAGCCACTTGCAACACAGCACCGACTCGACCGGCTCACGATTTGAACCTCAGAGCCTTCGCTCCAGCGGCAAACGCATTACCGCTTGACCAACTGGCCGGTGACAAAATTTAAATTTATCTACAGTATTTTCTTTTTCATTAATCTTATCTATTTCCTTGCACGAACAAACATGTGAACAACAATTTTTAGTTGCTTCTGACCAGGGATGCGGAAGCGGAATTTCTACTTTAGTCACTGCCATAATTTTTAGCGTTTGTGCTGCCTTAAATTATCGTAGTTAGTAAAAAGCCATCAGCACGCCGTCGTTGCGAGAGATCTTGGGTGTGATGTGATCAGAGGTGTAAAAAGTACTCGAATATTGTAATCAAGTAAAAGTTTCGTTACTGACAAAAAAACTACTTGAAGTAAAATACAAAGTACTGATCAAAAAAAAATACTTGATTAAAAAGTAAAAAAGTAGTCATTTTAAAAGTACGCAAGTACAAGTATTTCTGAAAGTATTCGAGCAAAATGAACAAACTATTCAATCGACGTATGACAACTGGTCGATTACCTTCACATCACTGGTCTTCTAGCAGTTCATTCGTTCAAGAAGTCATGTATTAATTGTTCTAAGTTTTTTGTTATATTCATGACAATTAATCAAAAAGATCAACAATAACAAAACTTCAAGATTTGAAAATCAAGCCGCGCAGAATTTACATGGAATTATTTCATAACATCTTCGCTCAAATACTCATTCGCTGTCATTGTTAAGTTAAAATGCCAAAAAGTAAAAACAATGTAGATGTGTCTTATCGGCGTATAATCTACTGTATCTACAGGGTGGGGCAAAATTCACGCATTATAGAGTAGCTAATTCTGTATATTTTGCGATAAAATTTTTTTGGATTAATTATTATTAAAAATTATTGCAGATTTTTTTGAATCGAATTTGTTTTACATGTAAAGGCAGGCAGAAGCCTGAAAAAGATTGCGCCATTAAATCACACAAATTATTGTTGATATGCCATTTAGATAGTTTTGGGTCACTGCTGGGACAAAATTGACCATCATACTGGAATTACATTTGCACAAATAATTACAGTACCGTACAATAATGCCTAACACATATATAAAGTGTGATTTTTGGCTCACTTAGTAGAATTTAGCTTTGGAAACGTTTAGTAATCATTGGACGATTCTTTTGCCAATTAATGTATCTCTGTTTGCTTCTTTCATAACATACTTTCAATAGAGTAAACATCTATGCCAGTATGTGGCCGCGGCAAAGGAACACCAAGCAACGTGAAACTAAAAGCATCTTAAACTGCCATTCGTTAGAATGGATAAGATACGCACTTGTATGCATAGAAAAAAGGCATTGCGACATTCGCTGTGATGGTCTGATCTCTGATACAAGAGTTGCCAGCCGAAAACGGAGCAAAAGACAACTAACTTAAACGGAATTGAACAATTGCCTCAAGAAAAGTCGACCGTTTTGACAAATTTGTGGTTCTGATTTAAAATTAAAGTTCTTTTCTGAATCAAAATACTATTTAAGTAGCGTTACTTCTCACTAAAAGTAAGCAAGTAAACGTAAAAGTAGCCACAAAAAAAGTACTTACAAAAAAACTCGTCACCGAAAAAACTACTTGAGTAATCTACTCAAGTGAAAGCATTTCGTTACTTTACACCACTGGATGTGATATACGTGATATACCACTAATACTGCCATGGCATCAAAGTTGGAGGTTTCACTGAGGCCAGCAGTGGTCACGATGTGGCTTTGATAGGCTCCTTTTTAGTTTGCAGCGGCTGCTGAACGTGCTGGCAAGTAGCACTGCCAAGTAAGCCTAGCAGTGTCACCTGTAGTTTATGAAACCTTGTACTTAGCTAGTCGCAGCTGCTACAAACAGGGATGTGGATGCGGAAGCTGGAAGTGGAAGCGGTTAATTTTTTGTGGAAGCGGAAGCACTTTGATGAAAGAGACTGGAAGCAGAAGCAAACTCAGAAGCAACTAATTCTATCCGAAGCTGGAAGCGGAAGCAAAAAATTCCAAAGGTGAGGAAGCAGAAGCGAACTCGGAAGCATAAAACTTCAAGAACAGCTGGAAGCGGAAGCATTAAAAATTTGACTGCTTTCACATCCTGCTTCTGACTAGCTCAAAGTAAAATAATATATAAGTTTGCATCTAAGAAGTAACAACAATAAAGATCTTACCGTTAGAAAAAACTTTTGACGCTTGGCATACTCGGACATACCTAATAATGCAGTATATTTGTGCAGTAATAATATCAAGTCAAAATATCCATTACTTCAGTAAAAACAAAAAGTAATTGACAAACCATTTTGTCCTAGACTAGTATTGAAAGCATACAATACTATAGGGGTCACCTGGGTTCATATTAAGTAATAATATTGAACTATCAAAGGTTTGATTGTGCCTATAAGACTCTGGATACTGCATACAGTTTATTATTAACCTTAAACTGAATCAATTACTTTTAGGAAAAGGCAAATTGACAGGCCAAACAATCATGATTTGAATGGCTATTTAATGTCTGCAACACGGTGTCAATAGGAGTTGTATTATGCGATTACAAGATCATCATAAAAGTGTTTAGTACATGCAAACCTTTAAGCATTAGTCAAGGTTGCGCACATCATTACAAAACCAAACAAGATTTTTTATCCTTCGTCCAACTGGTCAATTTTAAACAATACCTCAAACACGTAAAATAATTGCACAATAAGTTTCATACTTATCAAACGTGATTGAGTTGGTTTTGATTTATTCGGCTTCCACGTTTCATCATCATCGTCATTATCAGAATCTTTGTTGCATACATATTTGCGGTGCGGAATCAAACCAACTTTTATGCGAAGAGAATTTTCCGAGGAAAGAGGCATTCCTGTGTAAAATTCGAACAAATATTACCTACACTTTAACAACTTTAAAAGCATTTCAAAAAAACAAATGACATCTGACAATCTTATAATTATGCGATTGTAAGCTGAAGCAAAAAAAAATATGTGATGTACAATTTGTAGATTTTAGAAAGTTAGCTCGCAGGAGGTTTGTCAGTTGAGAACTAAGCAGAATGTTTACCAAATGGGTTAACTCGTAGTAAATCTGACTTTCAAAACAATAAATTTATTTGAATCAGCCAAGCAGTAGTATTCTATTGCTGAATGACCTATCATATCAGCACATACCAAAAACAGGCCCAAACAATGAAATCTTAAGATCAGTAACGTATTGCAAATGTGACCCAAAGAATAAATGTGAGTTTGGTAGAAAACAGCAAAAACTACAATGATATTAAAAATAAAATGTTATCGTAGAAAACATTTACAATTAAGTTGGTGGTGGCATTTACAAATTAACACTGGATTTTCAACCAAATTAGGTATAGATAAGACCTTTTAAGAGCACTAAGACAAACAGTAAATATATCAAATTTCATTCAAATGGTATCATAATAGCAAATTGAGTATATTCCCAACTGCTGTTAGTGCGACATTTTCACTATTTGAAGCCATCCAAATTTTGATGAATTTTAACAATGCAGCTAATTTTCACGAATTTAGGCCTACTACTACTACAACAATTGTTATAAACCCCACCTGCTACAAACATAAGGCTTAATCTGTCATTAATATTTTTTATTCTTTTCTTTTCCAAATTGCTTATGTTCTTGAATTCATCAGGTTTGAATAACTTTTCCAAGGAAACTTTGTATTTCAATGTCTTGAGAATTTTATCTGTAGGCACTCGAACAAAGCCATTCCAGTTTTCCAACAGTTCTTTAAATTCCTTTGCAGCAGCTATTTCATCGTCCAACAGTTTTTCCTACAAAATTTTTGCATAATATTTGATAATATATTAATAACAATGCCAGGGTTGGGAAGAAAATTTAAGAAAACAAGCCAATTTAAAATAGCAAAAAGTTCATCATTAAACAATGAAGCCTTTTATCAAAAACATAAAACCAATAATAGCCAGTGGACAAAGTACTGTTTTGTTCTCACAGCTTTGATTATCAACTAAATACATTTCACACAGCAAAACTTCTAACCAAGCTAAAATGAATCTGTGTGTCATAATCATTCACAGTAAAATTCAAAAACAAATTAGGAATAATGAAAATTCAATAATAGCCAACTTGAACCCGAAATTTATTTAAGGTTATAAAAAAAGTGTGTATTACACAAAATCAATTAGATAACTGTCAATGTAAGCTAACCAGGAACTCAGAATTCATTAAAAGTTATCCAAGCTAATAAATAAAGCATAGTTTTAGCAGAGCATGGTATGGAAAATTCGGTATGGAATATGGAAGATGCCAGAATGGAAAACAATCTTCAAAACCAATTCTATACAAGATTTCGTGTAATGTATTTATAGAATTACATATATATATATGACAAAGATAAATAATATTCTTACAGAAGTCTTCAACATCTATTATTTGTCAACAAATTACAGTACTTCAGTTGTGTACTAAGCAGGGCCACAACTAGGGGGGGCAAAAGGGGGCAGTGCTCCCCTATACAAAAATTTTGCCCCTCCCACCCACAATTCCCTTTCCTTAGCTGCAGTTTCAAGATGGTGGCTTTTTTAGGGAAACCAACAGAGAATTTGGAGAAAAGTATACCAAATTGGCACTATGAACCTTTTTTTTTTTGAGATCAAAAGAGAACTTGGAGAGAAGTAGACCAGCCCAAAAATTTTGGCTCCCACAGAAAGAAATTTTGCCCCCTCTAGATTAACGTTCTACTTGCGGCACTGGTATTGAGTAGACAGTGCATGCATCATAGTAAATGCATTGCAATTTGCAGCATTGATGCTATTGCTGACAGCTTTGCCTTGCTTTTCATTTCAAAATAAACAATTTGCCAAGTTTTTCTTCCATCATCATGAAAATTTATATTTGTTGCTTTATCTCAGTTTGAGCTACTATATTTTTATTTATTACTTTTAGCGGTTAAGCTGGGTATTTCTTTCACGATAAATGTTCTTTAGCAGTCCAGTTTGGTTTTGCCAAATTTTATGGTTAGTGTGAATGCAAACTTGCAATCATTAAATCCTGTGCATACCAGATACAGATCATTGCACCTTTGCGAGCGATTGCTTTTTACCTTGAGGAATGGTTGCTTTTTTTGCTTACCTTTGCGAGCGACCACTTATAAAGATAACCTTGATATTATGGTGCTTTGGTTTTAGTCTAAAAGTTCTTTGGTTTGAAACGATGGAAAAAAAATTTGAAAACTCAATCAATTTTTATTCAAGTTTGGCAAAAATATTAAGTTTAGGCTCAAAAAATAGTAAGTCAACTTTACAACTAATTCGCTTTCTGTTTGTTTAGATGCTGTTTTTCTACAGTAGATCACCACGGCATAAACAATAAGCAAGCAACAATCTCAATTTACACAACATGACAAAAATAAAACATTTCTTTCTAGAAATTTTTTAATCTTTAATGAACTCAAACAGTTCAATTACATTTCAGTTCAAGATTGAGTTTAGAAAAATTATTTTACAAGCATGCAGCCCTGATTGCCAGTATGGAATATGGAAAAGTCGTCTTTCATTCATTGGTATTGCTATGGAGGCCTGGAGGATGACACTTCAGGCGGAATTTCATGGTGTCACTCTTTATAATCTATAGCAGATAGTAGGCTGCAAAAGATTTTATTTTAAAGATGCCGGTACTACTTCATTACTGTAGATAGCAGATATTTGGCTAGCTCAATAACTTTTCAATGTAAGATTCTAAATCGCGGAAGTATGACAGATGAGCAGCACACATTAAGTACCAGTATCAGGCGTGTAACCAGAAATCTGCAATGGGGAGGGGCCGTTTTGGAGGTTTGAAGCTCTATTCCCATCCGCCAGAGGCCATTGGGGGTCTGGAGCTCTTGAAAAATTTTATTTTTTTGTAAAAATAACTTAATTTGAGGCTTATTCTGATAAAAACTAATGCTTTCAAAATGTGGCATCATGGGAACTTTTGGCGGCAGAAATTAGCAATGCAAAAACTCAAAATATGCAATGGGAAGAGTTTTACCCAGAAATATGCAATGGGGTGAGTTTTGGGGTCTGGCTCTGCTCTCAAAAAAAGTTTTTCTTTTATTTTTTGCAAAAATTGCTTAATTTTATATTTCATATAAACTTAAGGCTTTTGAAATGAGGTAAAAAGAATTAGCAGTGCAAAACATGATTAAACTGGTTGCATAAATGGGCTATGTGGGAGGTAGCTAATAGAAAAATTTCAGCTCTCTTATTACACTACATATTGGTAGGCCTACAAAAAATCTTAAGATTTTATAGTTTGTTAAAACTCACAAGGAACAATCTATTTTGTCTATTTCTGATATTATCCATTTCATCTATATTAAATAGAGAAAAATAATTGGTGAGAGGCTTATAGAACAAAATTTATTGAAGTCGAAGTGAATGGTAATTACCGTAGCTAATACTGAACAGCCACCTTTCTATCCCTGAGCTTGTACGGTATATTTTGTTATAATATCAATATTCTAGTATTTGGCATACTTCAACAACCAATCAAATTTGATTTGCTCAGTTTTGGCTATTTTTTTTACTGATTTGTGAGCAGGGCCTAATATTTTTGACAAATCTAAAACTGAAAATTAGCGCCATCCCAGCTAAAGAACTCTTTCAAAAGATGCTTTAAATCATTTTTAACCCATTCCAGTATGCTAAACATTTTCAGTGACGTTGAACATGGTATTGTTGTTTTCTTTTTGATTGATTGATATTATAAACTGGTGCCACCCAAAATGGTGACACGCAGAGCGAGCAACCTCCCCCGCCCCATCTTAGCAATGCCACTGCTCCCATTTCATGCCCTGGCAACATAGTTAGGCTAGCCATTACATATCAGATATCACCCCTTTCAAAATTGTACAGTATCTAAGGCTACTTCAAAAACCATTTTGCAACAAAACCTTTTTGCAAGTAGCACTAAGACAGGGACCCTAATTTTTCCAATTAACATTCCCGCATTAGATTGAATTTTTTTTTTTTGCTTGACCTTAAAAAAAACTGTTGGTTAAGTTACTTTTTTTCACTATTTATAGTGATGGGCATTCACCTCAAATGCTAAAAGTAGCCTTTTTTTCACAAATTATGGTTTATAAACCAACAAAAGTCCATTACTGGGCACTAGCTGACTAGGCTAGTAGGCTAGAGCAATGAATAACAATGTAGCATCATTACTCAGTCATTTAATTGAAATGATAGCAGAAATTGCTCTTCTTGTAATTTAAATCAATTTCTATGATGCAAAACAAATACAGTACCGGTAGGCTTCGACTTACTGGCAAATTTGATCTGGTTAAACTGTTAAATGCAGCATCTCTCAATCTTAAAAATGAGGTAAATTTGACCAATAAGCGTAAGTGGGCAAGTTAATGCAAAACGTTAGCTTCGTTAACCACTAGTCTGTTAACAAACATCGCACCTCCATTAACGTTAAACCGTTATTCTCAGCTTTAATTAACAGAAGTTAATAAAATCTGTTACTTCGTTAACATTTTGCATATAATATACATTTCTGTTTATTCACTCGCTCCTAGAACACGTATTGATGCTGTTGAGATGATTGTAAGGAAAAATTTAATGCTATGGTGGCCTTTTTGTGTTTTGGAAGTTACCGTCAACCGGGGCGACTTTGAACACTTCACAAAAACAATCTTTGTTTTCAGTTAAATACTTTTCAAGACCAAGAGTGGTCTCTTAGTAGGTCAGTGTTTGAACTTTGATAGATTTTTTTCTTTTTTGCTCGACTAGCACAGGGTCACGTGACATTCGTGACAATGATATCATCATTTTAATAAAATAATTCCCGAACATAGGGCGATGTATTACACCATTGCTATTGATACGTTCATCCTCGAGTGTGGTCAATCAGCTGCAGACAACTGCAGGCTTGAACCCACGACGACGTGGTCGGTAGCTAACCGCCCTCACCACTCGGCCACACGCCCGCTACATCTCACAGAAGCAATTTAGACTTTTAAATTAACGCATGCCCACAATGCAAGCTGAGTGCACATTCATATTTTTTTGAATCCAGTTAGCTGTAGCCTATCGAGATGTAAGGTCGAAATTTTAATTAGAACTGGTGTCAATGGATAAAGAATGAGATTATCGGTTAAAGTTGTTAACCGATTTAAAAGAATTTTTGTCGAAGCCTATTTTTGTATCGGAGTATTTCAGAGCGAAGTGTCATTGTAAAATTTTGGAGTGGATTAGAGCTGGAGTCAGTTAAACAATTTTGGAGTGGATCCAGAGTGGAAAAATTAGCCACTCCGCAAAGCTCTAATTCAAAGACATTTCAGGCGAAGGCAACTTTGCGCTTGTAAGTGAAGGTTCAGGTGCATGTTGGGAGGCATTCAAAGTTGCCCCAGAGACCGGGGCGTCTTTGGACGCTTTTTGAGATAGAATATACGGCTTATGAGAGCGAAATATTTTTTTAGTTATGACAGTTCCAGTTGCTGAGGCCATAAGTGTTACGTTCAGCCTATAAGCACTTTTCTTGCTTAAACCTGGCGGAAGTGACAAGTAAAAATGATTCAAAACTGTTCAAAGTCACCCCGGTTGACGGTACATTTTACAGTCTGATCTAATTTCAAGATAAAAATAAGTTCAAATGCACAAACGAAGCTGCGATCGGAAAATCTTTGGAAATTGTGAACAGCAATAATTTATAGACCTATGAGGCTGCAGCTTATTATGAGCCACAAAAAAGCACTCCTTTCTTAGCTTCTATAAAACCAATGCAAATACGCAACAAGTGTTACCAGTGCAAACTGGTTCGTACTGGTATGATGAATGAATGGTGCAAGATATTAACGATAAAGACCTTAACGGAAGTTAACAGAACTTAACGGAAGTTACTTTAGTCCGTTAATAAAACTTAACGGAAGTTAATTTAGTGCGTTAGCATGAAAAAGCTTTTTAACGGATTAACGAGTTAATGAAAAAGTTAGCTTCATTATTAACGGATTAACGACTAACGGACTTGTGCCAACCTATGCGAATAAGTATAGTATGTTCCCGATCTTCGAGGATTTAACATTATACCACTAACACTGCAAACTATGCTAAACTATTTTAAGCTTAGCCTACCATAGTCACATTTAACTTACCTTTTTAATTCTTGAAAACATTTTCCGTTTTTGGACTGCAGCCTATTCCGAATTTCAATCTCACAAATCTATCAAATTAATTTTTAAAAAAGTTAAATAATCAAATGCAACAAATTGCAGGCAAGCAGGCTTATCAAAACCGAACGCTGTCGAATCCATATATACAACCAGACAACAAAATATGTAAGTCACACCTACTTATTTGATCTTCAATCGTGATGACATTTCGAAAAAGGCGGGAAGAAACAGTGTTGCCAGTTTGATTCCTTAACACGATCGATTTTATTTTTGCTTGGGTCTGACAAAGTTTTCTAAGGCTCCGGCCTCGATTTACAACTAGTGTCGAGCAAAACCAGCAATAATTTTTGTTGCTAAATTAAATATACATATTTACCTTCTGTCACCAGACAGCGTTTAGACGCTAACTGTTGAAAGATCCGCGCACTTTTTATTGCAAAAACAACTTCAAGTGTGGTTGGATCAGGGATATACTTATAATTTTGATGGAACCTGCTCTTGATTAGACGTTTCAAGTAACTTAAATTTATTGCTCTTGTTCGTTTTTACGAATCTTTTCCACTGAATTTGATGCTTGTTCCAAGCCACCAAGCAGAGATAATTATCATAAAGCGTTTTATACAAGGACGCAAAAGCGTGATCAGGGTGCGGGTTGAACCAAGGTTCTGCGATCAGGTGATCGCAAAAACGTTGCCTTTGCCCTCTGAGTCACACGGCTAGTTACTAACCCTGCAAGTGCTGCATTCCATATTTATTCTCCTGTCATCAGAGGTGGAGTCGAGGACACAAGGCTCGAGGCCAAGGCCAAGGACACACAAAAAATCCGAGGCCAAGACCAAGGACAGCCTTTCCGAGAACAGACACTCTCGAGGCCAAGGACAGGAATGCTCAAGGCCAAGGCCAAGGACCAAGAACACAAGCGCAAGTGCTCTCCAAAAAAAAAAAAAAAAAAAAAGGTCTTCACAAAAATTTTTTTAAGCGATCACCAAAAAAAAAAGGTCTTCACAAAAATTTTTCAAGCGATCTCCACAAAAAAACGTTTTCCAAAAAAATTTTCAAGCGCTTCACAAAATTTTAACAATTCAAAAAATAGTGCTGTCCTCGAGCCGAGGACAGGCCAATTTTCGAGGACTTGAGGCCTCGAGGCCAAGGCCAATTAAGGCCAAGGACTTCAAAATGTGTCCTCGAGGACTCCACCTCTGCCTGTCATAGTACTGCTTCAGACAATACATAATTTTCGTAATGGACGACCACAATTCCAGTGGTGGAGTCGAGGACACAAGGCTCGAGCCAAGGACACAGGGGTGCCGAAACCCGGGAGGGATGGGGGGATATATCCTCCACAATAATTTGGCTGTATCCCCCCCAATAGTTTGAGTTTGGTCTACATCTGCATCCCCCCCCAATAATTTGACTCTGGAGTGCATTTGAGCGTAGGTGTCCACTTGAATTCGGGGAAAAAAATTGTTCCATTTTTAGTGAAGACCTTTTTTTTGCTCTTCACTTAATTTGCTAACCTGAAGAAAATCGTGGTCGAGGTTTATCTCCCCCAATGTTGAAAATGAAGCAAAATTGCAAATTATCCCCCCAATGCTCAACAAAAATCGGTACCCCTGCATGGACACAAAAAAATTCGAGGCCAAGGCCAAGTACAGCCCTTTCGAGGACATACACTCTCGAGGCCAACAACAGGAATGCTCGAGACCAAGGCCAAGGGCCTAGGACATAAGTGTTCTCCCCCCCCAAAAAAAATTTTTTTTTCAAGCGATCTGCAAAAAAAACGTTCTTCAAAAATTTTTTTCTAGCGATCTACAAAATTTTAAACATACAAAAAATAGTGCTGTCCTCGAGCTGAAGACAAGGCAATTTTTGAGGACTTGAAGCTTCGAAGCCAAGGCCAAGGACTTCAAAATTATGTTCTCGAGGCCAAGGACGTCCTCGAGGATTCTAACTCTGCACAATTCCTACTTTTCTTTGCGAGAAGTATTGATATGTTTAGGAAGGTATATTTCTCGTAGTCGGCAGCGAAGCCGATAGGCATCGTTTTTAGAATGACCGTGATTGCATAATTAGGGTTCAACCCAAACCCGAATCAGTGGTCACGTTGTTGTGTCCTTGGACAAGACGTTTTACAATGATTATCTCTGCTTGGTGGCTTCGAACACGCAGCAAATTCAGTTGATCAAAATTTGAAGAACTCCACAGAAACATTGGATCCCTTGGAAACTCCTTAAGCAGGTGCGGATTCCTCCAAGTAAGCGAGTAGCTCCTAGTTATCGCAAGAAAAGAGTGCAGATCATTCAACAGTTAGCTCTGACGCTGTCCGGTGGCAGGAGGATAAATAGGCAATACAAGACAACCAACTCATGTAATACCAGAGGTGGACACTTGCGCCGCCATAATTGCGGTTCAAGCTTGAGGCACAACTACAGTATTTCACCTGCGATTGCGCTGGGGCCGCAATTATTTTTAAACGGTTGCGCTGACGCTTGCGCCGCAAGTATTTCAGCAATTTTGAGCGCAATAGCGCAAGTGCAAGTCAAATACGATTATGAATGATTGTTTTTCAATCAAATGTGATTAAAGTTAACAAAAAACCTTGACGAGGTACAGGCGTAGTTAGGATTTTTGATTGGGGAGGAGAGGCCAAACCACAAATCACACTTAATGATGTCAACAAAATTTGTCAAAGAAGAGCTTTTTACGGGACAAAGATACTGCAGAATGGAGAATCAGAAGCGGGTTGCTGGGTTGGCGTGTACCCTGGGTTTTGCTAAAGAAAAAGGATTTGAACCTAAAGTTAAAAAGATTTCGAAAATTGTCTGAGTTGGGAGACGTGGTGAGCAAACTAGTTTAGCCCAAACGTATCACAGACGAATCTAGGGGCCGCTGCTGGGCGATTTTTTGAAATTTTTTTGAAAAAAAATAGCTATTTTAATGCCACTTGGATCAAATTTCGCATGTTTTTAGAGCCATTTAAAATAACTAAATTTTTAAGGATTGAAAGCCAATTGAAACAATCAAATTGTGAGTCTTCCCTTTACTTACAGATCTAGTCCAGAACACGTTTAAAATCTTGAATTTGGGAATTAAATTTTATAAGTACTTGGCCCAGGTTGGAGAAGCAAAGTACATGGCCTCTTGCAATATTTTTAGCAGCAATCAATCAATCGAATATTTGCCTTGGGAAATTTTTGTTTTGTCATGAATACGGGTTATGCATTTAAATTGGATGGCAAAAATTTGATTTCGTGGGGGAGCAGGTTACCTACCTTAGCGTTAATATTAGTTTGTTGTGCACATATACCGTTGTACGCGAAAGTGCTCAAAGAAACTGACACCGAAAAAAACATTACGCTTGTTGTTGTTACTTTTATCATTGGTGGCATTTCAATTGAGGGGGGTAGTCGGTTTTGCTCCCCCTCCCCCCCCCCGGCTACGCCTTTGACGAGGTAGGTTCATAACAGCTTTGTCATGGGAAATTTCATACAGCTTGCAACATTTCTATTGGATTTAGAGTAGTAGTCATCTTTTGCTTAAACGTTTCTCTCTAAAATATTTTTTCCGATTTAAAAAAAAATTCAACTGAGCAAAATATTTGTAAAATCAAATTTCATAAAGAAAAAAAATTTTTTAATTGTCTTTTTAGAAATACGCTAGTCGTTTTTGAATAATCTTAAACTTGCTTTGGGCATTAACCCGTTATTCGTGATAGTCCTTCTTTACCGCAATTCAAAAACAAAAAACAACAAAAACTATTGATTAAAACTTTTTTGCTAGTTCGGCAAAACTTGAAAGATATTGCTAACAAGAGTGACAGCATTGGCAAAGCTCTTATATGTAATACTTAGATGGTTCAATTTCTTTAAACAAAAACAAGATGAGTTTTTAGCGTGCTCCATTTGTCAGAAGTTGCTCCAGAAGCACAAAATATGTATCGAAGCTTGTAAAAGATTTCCTTGAAGAGCCTTTAGGAAAAAACAGTGACTCCGAATATAGGCGTAGCCAGGATTTTTGATTGGGGGGGGGGGCCAAACCACAAAGCACATGCAATTACGTCGTTCAGAAACTTCTAAAGAGGAATTTTTTGTGGGGGCAAAAATATCATAGAATGGAAAGATCAGAAGCCGTGATCAGGTGTTGGCACCTAACTAGCAACTCGTTCAAGGAGAGGGCTTAACCCTAGAACGCATACATGAAAAAACTCACGTTAATGCATAACAGAGGTCATTTTGACCCCAATTGCTTTTACATGTAATTTTCACTCTAAAGACAATTTTTTTGCATATTTTTCTTTTTCTTTCCTTGTTGTTTGATAGTTGCTGTATGGTTGCATGTCTAAAGTGCTTTCGATATTTAATTCGAAAGAATTTGAACGAAACAAAGAAACAGAATAGTAGATGAAACGGACAAAACGTTCTTAAAAGGTAGCTGCAAAGTTTGCAATTTTAAATTCTCTGTTCATTCATAGCATTCATTGCATGTGATGGTGGTGATGCTGTGTTCTGGGCACACAGGTCGGGAACATCGTGAGCAACATTTTGCCATCTTCCTATCCTTTGTGTGCGGACATATCGTTTCCTCTTCTGCGATATATTCTCAGGCGGAGATGTGTTGGAGAAAGATAAGCCCTATCTCATCATAGCTTCTTTTGTGGCTTTTTGGAGTTGGGGAATTTTCTGTCTTATCTTCATGTGGGGCAAAATGAGACTGTCTGCAAGATCTGTTAGAAAACAGCGTCTTCAACCGCCAGTACTCTGCTGATCATGATGCACTTGCTGGTATAAGGTATAAGCCATAGGCGTAGCCAGGGGGGGGCCCAGGAGGCCCGGGCCCCCCCACCAATTAAAATGCCACCAACGACAAAAAGTTATGACAACATAGCCTGGCGATGTTTAGTTGCAGTTTTTTTTCAGTAATTACGCACATAACAGTAATTAACAATAATATTAATGATAACAAGTGAGTCCCGGGGCCCCCAACTAACAACCAGGGGGCCCTTACTAACAACTAGAGGGCCCTGGAATCCTTAACCGACAACTAGGGGGTCCGGGACCCCTAACTGAAAACCAGGGGGCCCATAACTGACGACCAGGGGCCCCAGGGCCCCTAACTAACAACCAAGGGACCCTAACCAACAACCAGGGGGCCCCGTAACTGACAACCAGGGGGGCCCAGGCCCCTAACCGACAACCAGGGGGCCCCTAAACGACAACCAGGGGGCCCCAAGGCTCCTAACCAACAACCAGGGGGCCCCGAAGTGCCTAACTGACGACCAGGGGCCCCCGGGGCCCCTAACTCACAACCAGGGAGCCCCAGGGCCCTAACTAACAACCAGTGGGCCCTAACCAACAACCAGGGGGCCAGGAGCCCCCTAACCGACAACGAGGGGCCCTGGGGCCCTCCTAATTGACGACCAAGGGGCCCCAGGGCCCCTGACCAACAACCAAGAGGTCCTGGAGTCCCTAACTGACGACCAGGGGGCCCCTAACTCACAACCAGGGAGCCGCAGGGCCCCTAATTAACAACTAGGGGGCCTGGGCTCCTAACCAACAAGCAATAGGCTACGGGGCCTCTAACTGGCAACCAGGGAGCCCAAGGGCCCCTGACTGACGACCAAGGTTCCCGGGCCCCTTAATGCAAATTTTTAACAATTTATATGCAAAACGTGTGAGAAATCTAAGAGTTTTGACCTAAAAGTTGCTTCGCCAGGCTCTCGTTTAACGTTATTATAAACTTAATTATTTACTGCTAAAGTATTGCAGGAGGCAATGTTCGTTACTTCCCCCTATAGACCAAATCACTAACAATTAAAATTATACACCATAATGCAAGATTCTAAGCGTGTTTTGGGATTTAATTGCAAAAAGAGGATTGAACATCTAAATTTTTTCGATTGGCTTTGAAATGTTAAAAATCTAGTTCTTTGAAATAGTTCTGAACTCGTGCGAAATGTGATCCAATGGGATTTAAATAGTTTTTTTTTCCAAAAACTTACAAAAATCGCCCAGCGGCTGGGGGCTTTGCCCCCGGACCCCCATAGCCATTGGTGGCTGGGGGCTCTGCCCCCAGACTCCCGTCTCTGATACGTTTGAGTACACTAGCTTACTCAACACGTCTTCCAAGTTAGACTTTTACACTTTTCAACAATTAGTTTTCGCCCTCTCCCTTTACCAAAATCCTGGCAAAGTGCCATCGGGCTACGGCTTCAGATCTTCCATTCTACGATATCTTTGCCCCACAAAAAATTACTTTTTCGAAAATTTCTGATGACGTCATTGCGTGTGATTTGTGGTTTGGGCCCCCCCAATCAAAAATCCTGGCTACGCCTATGGTATAAGCCCATAGGTGGGCGAGTTAATGCTAAACGTTAGCTTCGTTAACCACTAGTCCGTTCACAAACTCCACACCTCCGTTAACGTTAATCCGTTATTTTCAGCTTTAATTAACGGAAGTTAATAAAGTCCGTTAATCCGTTAACATTTTGCATGTAATTTACATTTCGTTTTATTCACTCGCTTCTAGAACACGTATTGACGCTGTTGAGCTGCTTGTAAGCAAATATTTATTGCTATGGTGGTCTTTTTGTGTTTTGAAAGTTACATTTTACAGTCTAATCTAATTTCAAGATAAAAACAAGTTCAAATGCACAACGAAGCTGCAAGATATTAACGATAAAAACCTTAACGGAAGTTAACAGAACTTAACGGAAGTTACTTTAGTCCGTTTGTTTTCTGCAAGTATACGTTCCAACTATTTGATCAACTAGGTCAACACCGATCTTCGTCTTGTTGTAAAACTTGATGATCTCTGGGCTCTTTTTGTGGTCTTCTTCGTCAATGCTTATTTCGTGGAGCATCATACTTTAATAGTATCACAGCTTCGTTTTTTTTTTTTGGTGGACGTAACTGACCATTGTGAGTTAGTCGTTGAAACCAAAGATCGATGTCTTCGTTTCTCGAGACTTTGCATGTTTTATACACTCTGGAATTTCTCTTTTGCACTTCTTCATGGTCCCAACGATTGTCAATTTACGTTGGAGCATTGTTTTTGCCAGCGGAATACCAGTGAAATAGTTATCCATTGTCACATTCTGTCCAAAGCCTTGTAGTGGGAATATTGGTTGGTTCTAAACTTTTCACGACCAGAGCCGGATAAGCATCATAGCCGGAAGAAATGCAAAGTCATGTGGTAGGCTTTAATTTTGAAGACACGAAATTGTACCCATGAATAACATTGAAGCCCACCATTTACAAACAAATAAATTTGACACGAATTTAGGGTAGTATTTGCTACAAATTGTCCGTCACGAACACAAATAGTTTTGAGCAATCTGGAGAAACTGACGTCGGCTCTGGATGTTCATTCTTTCAAACAATAATTATTCCTATAGGCTACTCTCAGCACACAGTTCTTTTAGTAATAAATCTATTGCCTAAGTCTGCTCTGTGCATCGCGTTTTGTGGGAGAGTAAACTTCAGCTCTACTATATATAGAGTTTTACATAAACTAGATTGGTAACTGATTCCGTTACGTTTTTACTGGCTCATAGCCTCTAAGAGATAATTATTGAGATAATACGATAGTGCTAACCAAGACTCTTTGTGATGTAAAAGTGCTGAAACGGCTATGTATAAGATGAAAGTCTACTCTCTATAGCCGCGTTGGGGAACTGTCATTACCTTGCTTTATGTACAAAAACTTGTCACCAAAGAACGGAAATTTATTGTTTTATTGCTTCAGATTTTGCTGCCAAATTCACAGGTGAAGACCGAAAAAATGTCTAATCTGAGCAGGGGCCCATGGCTCTGTGCCAAATGTTAAATCCGTCCCTGGTTATTGCATTACGTTCGTAAAAGGTTAGATGGGGGTCTCAATTAGCAACTTCTAGGATACAGACCCTATCACTCGGGTTAAACGTTTAAATTAGTTGGCAAACATTAAATTAAACGAACCCGGGCCCCCTAGAACAATATTATTGTTGGGCACCCATTTAAATTGGTTGGTTAAAATTACATTGAGGGGAATCGGGCCCCCTGGATTAATATTATTGTGGGGGGACCATTTAAATAGGTATTGTAGGGGGCCATTTAAATTGGTTTGTTAAAATTACTTTGAGGGGAATCGGGCCCCCTGGATTAATATTATTGTGGGGGGACCATTTAAATAGGTATTGTAGGGGGCCATTTAAATTGGTAGGTTAAAATTACATTGAGGGGGCCCGGGCCCCCTGGATCAATATTGTTGTTAGGGGCCCATTCAAATATTATTGTAGGTGGCCCGGGCTCCCGGGATCAATATTATC
The DNA here is from genome assembly GCA_963965965.1 of Trididemnum nubilum. NCBI lineage: Eukaryota > Metazoa > Chordata > Ascidiacea > Aplousobranchia > Didemnidae > Trididemnum > Trididemnum nubilum. The sequence continues at coordinate 25,500,333 of OZ014487.1, forward strand.
GTTGGGGGTCCATTTAAATAAGTATTGTAGGGGGCCATTAAAATTGGTTGGTAAAAATTATGTTGAGGGGGCTCGGACCCGCTGAATCAATATTGTTGTTGGAGGCCCATTTAAATTGGTTGGTAAAATTAAATTGAGGGGACCCGGGCCCCCTGGATCAGTATTATTGATGATTACTGCTGTACACGTGTACTGTTATAAGCTAAGATGCTAAAAGAAACTGAAGAAACAATAGTATTTTTTGTGACATTTTTATCATTGGTAGCAAGTCAATTGGGATGGGGCCCAGGCCCCCCCCTGGCGACGCATATGACTCCGAAGTCGTTCGCTAACCACCACATGCGCACTTTATTAGTGGAATTTTTTAACACCGCAGTTCCTTGATTTCGAGAGTTGAGAATAATTTTTCGTTAGGTATAAAGATGTTTTTCGCCGAAAGAGGTTAGGCGATGCGCATTTTCAAATGCTTGTATTTTTTAAAGGAAATCGATAATTTCTTGTTTCCTAATTTGGTAGCGTGCATAATTTCTTTTGATTATAGGTTTCGAACCGTAACCTAATGAGGTTTGAGCAGTGAGTCAATTAGAATTATACATTTCAAGACGCCACACTTGTGCTTGTGGCGCAATTATTTTTTTTGGGCTTGCGGCGCAAGATTTTAAGAGTAGTTGCGCGTGCGCTTGCGGTGCAACTTTTATGACTTGCGCTGCTCACCTCTGTGTAATACCGGTACTTACTGGCTTAAAATGGCTAATATTTAAGGGCTCGATTGCGATTCTTCTTTAACGTAGCATTCCCAAAAACTGCTTTGTTTTATCTTATTTTCATTTTTACCAATTTTCAAAAATTCAGTTTTTTGACCTACCGGTAAGTAGGCCTAGTCAAAATTTGAGTTCTGGAGGACTACAACCCAGAATTTTATGATATTTTATCTTTTATACTCTATACTGTTATTTTTGTCTTATTCTGAATTTTTTTTCTGCTATCTCGAGATGGTTCGAAATTAGTTTTTGGAGAACTCATTTGGGAGAACCCTCTAAACGTGGCACGTTAGTTCTGCTTTTTTTCACACCTACCAATTCTGAGAATTTCACACTCAAGCTTAAATGATCGAAAATTTTAGAGGACCTGTTAGCGGGAAAACTTTAACGTAGAACCCCCATTTTAAGGCGGTATTACCACTAAAGCCATTACTTAAATCTTTAATCGCTGAGTTTGAGCTCTCTGCGTTTAATGATTAAAAAATTAAGTTAAATAGCTCGAGAAATAATGATAACAAAGAGTTAAGTGCCCAAGTCGCGGTAGAAGAAGAATGGTCAAAAGTGTGTTCGAAAAACAACAAACTGTTTTTCATCCAAGATTAACCGTTATCGAGGTATACGAGTATATGGGTTAAAAATTTAAGTTTTTTGCCGGTTTTCCTTGGTCTCCGAAAATGTGGTCACGAGCGCGGGCGCTCTCAAAATTGACATCACGAGGAATACACAAGCACGCAGATAGCAGCTACGCCCCGAAGACCGAAAGGTCCCTTTACCGCCTCCACACCCAAACAACTTGATAAGTACATACTGAACAAGACAGACGAAGGTTGACAACGTTTATTGAACGAAAGATGCAAGTACATTGAAATAAATGCATGGGATCGGATGATGATACTCTGGGTGAAGCCAGAACTGCCACAAAATGGAGTTTGATCTTTGGGGCATGAAGTTAAAAAGCAATTTCATCCGAAACCAGAGATTTGTAAGAAATGGAAAATTTGTTTCACTCAGTGAGATGATATAACTTTATTTGGAAAGCTGAATAACACTTTCATAATGACACAATTTTTGAATGAAATATTAAGAGACGTTACTCTAGATTTGCGGCATATCATCATAGCGCGAAACATTTTTAAAACTCGATTTTTCACGCATACACAATAAAATAAATTTTGCAAAATCGTTCTCCTCAAACGACTCGTACAAGCACATCCTCAAAAGCATTCCGTCGTAATGACCATTCCGCTTTTTAACATTGCTTAGTTTAGCACCACTGGTAGCATTTTTAGTAACTAATACTTGATCTTTCAAGTTTAATCGTTTCACTGCACTAATCTATGCCGCTGAAGAAATGATGAGCTTTCAAATACGAAACAAATTTACCATTTCTTACAAAATACCGGTTTTTGAATAAAATTGTTTTTAATCTATGTCCAAATCCTTTTATACTAGAAAAAATCAACAGGGTTTAGCACAAACAAAGAACATCGAAAATTTCAAAAAAGATGAAATTGAGTTCACGAATCAAAAATTGTTTTCGTTGATTGCCTTAAACCAATTTTAATGAATATAGATTACTATGGATGGAACTAATAAACAACTGGCAAGATTTTAAATGGTTTTAGGCAATTAACCAAACGCATTCTTTAATAATTCTACATTGTTTATCAGACCTGTTCATATACAGGATAGCGTGGCTCGAGAGGAATTCTTAAGAAAAATTTTTAAAAGAAAAGCTGAATTTGTGCATCGGAAACTTTCATTGTTGAAAGTAGCCCCTGCAACTCTTTTAACTTTTCAGGTTATTTATCTGCTTCAGACCAAGCCACAACTAAAAAGTGAAAAGCTTTCCAAAGCTCTATTTAGAGAGATCAAGATGTTGCTCAAAAAAGGCAAAAGTAATGGCCAAATTGCCAGAAATTTCCATAATCCCTTAAAACTAAACGTCTAAATGATGAGCAGTTACGCTTCAGTCCTGCCACTTTCCGAAAAATAGAAGATTCATACGAAATTAATAATTGATTAAAAGTACTATTGATATTTTTTAGAAAGATGGACGTAAATAAGTTTTTGGGAACATTGAATACACCACTTTCGGCCACAGCTTCAACCAAAAACAGAGTCATTATTTTCGTTGTAGAAGAATTAATCAATTAGTAATTAATGCTGCAAACGGACTTCGGTCTAAAAAGTCATTTGTAGATAATGAAAATCGTGACTTGTAACCTAATAACGAACTTTGATCCCAACTAGCCCAAACAATTGGTTATAATTTATCATAACAAATTTCGAAACATAAACAAAATTTTGGTCATTTGCTACAAGTTAATCATTCTCTTTTAAAAATACAATTATTCAAAATTTAGGGACCTTTTCACAATTGGACTCTCCGACGCCCAAATTCAGCACTAAATAATAGTACAACATTGCAGAATTCAAGTGGCCTAAAGTGTTTTTTTTACGTTTAGTAGAAATTGGTGCAAAGTTTGAAATATTGATCAAAAACCAATCGAAAACTGCAACTTTTCGATGAACGCGAATAAACAATAAATTAAAACTTTCATAGAATAAGGAAACACCAATCAATATAAGTTGCTATAGGGAATTAAAAATGCAGTAACTGAAACTCAGGACGGAACAAAGAATCTAGAAACATCAAATATCGCATACACACAATGAATTGTTAACCAGACACGCAGCAAAAAAGTAAAAAATCCGCAATAACCAACCAAAAGTAAACAACGACTAATCAATTTAAAATATCATATACATAAAGCAAATTTTAACATTCTCGTAAATTTTAAGCTCGTACTATCGGGTATTAGCCAGCCAAACCAAAAAAAAATTAATTACACGTTTTTAAATTTTTGCATATGAATCTTTTCGATTAGGAACAAGACGTTCAGAAATGTGAAGATGAACCAAGGGTCAGTTTTAAAAAGCAAAGTTTTACATTCCAAGGACTGCACTTAAGAAACTCCAATATTTCCAGAACCAGTCCTGCCCTTGGCAAATGTGAAACATTACGTAACGACAATAAAAGTGCAAAATGAAAGATGGTGCGAAATACGTTAAAAAGCTTGAAATTCAGAACTAGCACGGTCCGAAAACGGTCACTGCGTCAAAAACTACCAAAAATGTTTCGAGTTGAAGCGTTTGAGCATTAAAATCCTCATTACTCTTTTTTCAAATCAAAATTACTTCACCAATATACATTCTTGTTACATAGCAAAAATTTCAAGATTCTTTTTTGCACAAAATAGGATGCTATGAAGTAGTTTTTAAGAGTCCTTAAAAGTTGGGGTAATGCAAAAATGGTGGCGTTTTTTGTCATTAGTATCTATTATACATACCTACTTAAAAAGTTGTGAAAAAGTGTTTTATGAGAACATGGTTAATGACAAAAAATGGAAACACGCAAAAATTCTTAAAAATAAATCGTAAACAAATTTTGAAAAAATTTGTAAACGAAAGCGAGCAATTTTGCTTGGTAAAAATTTGCAAAAAGCAAAATTAAGCGTAAATTTTTCCGGTGTTATGGAAAAAAAATTAATCCGTAAACAATCAAGGACTATGCAAGAAACCTGTTGGAAAATATTAGAGCACAACCCTATGTAAAAAAAAACGAAGCGTTTTAGAAAATTTTGTTACATATGTCCACGGTCCAGTATTCTGCTGGACAAAACACTAACATGAACTTGGGACGTTAGGTAGTTTAAGCTGTTTAGGCTTTAAGTAAAATGAAAACATAGTTTCCACGTAATATCGCTAGGGTAAATACCAAATATTTTAGAAAAACTTTGTAGACTTTTATCGATTCTGATATCAACAAACAAAAATTTTAGGGCCCTTTTTCTCTGTAATATTGATGACTAAAAATATTTTGAAAAATTCGTTTTCTCGTATTTCAAAAAAAAAGATTCAAATTGCGAAGAATTTAGCGCTAAGTAGTGAAACTTGGATACTCAATTATACTTTAACAAAAACTTGCCCCTTATATTTAACAGACCTTTCGCATGCAACATCAAATCAACTTAGATTTTTTAAAAATCCATCAGTTATGTTGTTTACTTCCGCAGCTACAATAAAATACTGTGCGCAAATAGGGTTCTTTGTAAACGCGTTTAATAAAAAAAAATGCTTCACACAAAAGGGGTAGTTAAGGACTCAAAGCAAATACAATATTATGTGGCAATAAACTGTTTGTAGAGAATTCGAAAGTCAATCTCCACAGCACTAAAAGTCTTTTTTTATTCGAAATTTCTAAAGCACTTTTTGTGACACATTAGGAATGTGGCACAGTAGCTTTGTGACACAATTTTTTCGCGGCATATTTGTAACTTGTAGTGCTAGGAATTTGACCTAGATCTCACTCATTTCAAAATAATGTTCCACCGTCAAATTGTTCAAAGCTTGTAAAAAAGTCAAAAATTGGTGGAGATACCCCACAATTTCCGCAAAACATAGTAAATATTTCAAATTCCTTCAAATTGCACAACGTGGGTAAATATATGAACACAAATATATAATGCTTTTGAGGTTTGGCATGCTTATTTCATTGAAGAATACAGAAGAATAAGCAACACTATCGAGGGAACTACGAAAGCGTATACAATGTACAAGCTTTCTACGCTTCAATTTTAAGTTGAAAACTTTCCAGCGACATCAAATTTACTCGATCAATGTTTGAGAACATACAATTCCTACTCAAATCGGATTTGAGCGCATAAAATTTCCGCTCGAGTCGCAATTGGCCTAAAGTACACTTTCGTAATTTTATAAACGTGACCAATAACATTTTGTATGCTTGAAGTCCGTTTCTCGGGCAGATACCCAGACGTTGCTACACTTGGTTCAAATCTCCCGAACCCCCTTTCTCCTGGGGTCGCATTTCTATTTGATTCGTGGGGTTTGCAGAAGAGCTGGGACTGTGAAGGATAATATCGGGAACAACATCCCCAGCAGAGTTCTCGGGAGAAACGCTAACTTTAACTTTTTCCCCTTCTCCCTTCGCCTGATGCACCCCTTCCATGTTGTGAGGGGTTATACCCCCTTGGTCCCCAGATCCTGCATAAGGAGATTGCTCTGGGTTGGAAACGACGTAATCAGCAGGGTCATTAAGTATAAAATCAACATCGTTTTCATCATCTAGTTGTGACTGAAAGCAAATATCGATCAATTTTAAAGATGTTAATGCGAAACTTAAAGGAGGCATCAACGCGGATATGAAGTATGTTGCTAAATGGCTGCAGAAAAAATTGGTCATAAAGGCAAATTTACCAAAGATAATCAGCCTCAACCACAATTAAGCGATTCAAGTTAATACCTGTTTTTTCCAGCCACTGAGATACTTTATGTTGTAGCTAAGCAAAATTCATGGTTGAATGTATTCTTGCATTTTTCTTTGTTCTTTATTCATTATTTATCAATATACAGTAATTTAAATAAATCATTTTAAACAGAACATTACCAGCAGAGTTACATAACCTCTTTTCAGTATCATAAACAGAAAACGGTTCTCGGTTCCGGTCCCTGCTTATTACTGAGTCACGTCAAAAAGTGTCGAGTCACGAAAAAACGATACAAACGAAACAGTTTGTTTATGCACAGAGCTGGACAGCGCTGTTTCGAGCTTTTAGCTCTCATCAGCATATTTATTCCCTAAAGGCCTCTGCCACTATGCAAACCATTAAGGTTTGTCCAGTTTGGACGAGAGGTGGCTGAGGAATACCTTAGATTTACATATGCTGATTCCTGAGAGCTGCTGATGAGAGCTAAAAGCTCAAAACAGCGCTGTCTAGCTTTGTGCATAAATGACTCTAGCTGCAGCCACCTAACTGCAACTACAAGTCGATCTGACTTCCCAGGAGTTGGCCACGAAGAACGTCAAGCTTTTTCAGGAAGAGTTCATGTTGGCGAGGTTTTTTCGCGGATATACGAAGTCTTTGATTAGCCAGTTGTTTAGTGATTCGGCACTCTTTTGAATAACTCAGCAATGATCAGGCACCGGGACCAAAAACCAGGCCAAAAAAGTCGACAAAAGAACATTATAATAACTTACCGCGTAAGCTTGTGGACTAGTGAGGCACGCAGCTAACCCGTGGCAGCAACCCGGAAGGGTGTGGGTTAGCGGAGGGCCAGCATGGGTGAGTGTTGGCTTAATGTAGCTGGAAGAGGAAAGTCAAGAAAAACAAAGCAAACAATAACAAAATTTTTTTTAATCACAAACCAAAGAACATTTTTACATCTGTTTTCCATTTTAATCTATGAACTGACCAGCTCACTACTGCTTCTAGTGATATGGATAATTAGAAATAATATTTTTACGACTAACAGAAAAATGTAAGTTTTTAGGGTTCGCTTTAAGAGAAATTGTTCGCCAAAATCTTGACCATTCCAGAAATTCGTGGGCTTTTTCTGCTAATTTGTTAAGGACTACATTCGTTCAATACCTATTACCTGTAGTAACAATTTTGTTTAAAAAACTAAATACCATCTGAAGCCAGCATAATGTTATCTATTTTTACAGAGAGGGGTGCTGTACAGTTCGCTGTAGCCCTCAGATACAAGATATTTTTGTGTTAATGCTTGAAAAACTCTTGCAAAAGGATACTATTGATCGATCTTGTACCAGTTCTTAAACATCCAAGCGCTATCAGCGTATTTGTGAGTAGGTTGAGAGAGGGGTGTTTCATTCTGCAAAGACGAAAAACATTAAAATTTAGTACCTTTGGCAAAATCAACACATTTCAACTGCTTGACAAGGCACTGTATTACCAATTTTGCTATTTTAGGTTAATTATTTATCAACTTCTGATAAGTAGATTACAGTTATAAAGATAAGAAAAGAGAGTTTTTACAATTTTATAGGTTCCGTGCTTGACGTTCAGCATTGGTTCCGTGCTTGACGTTCAGCATTAAAGAGACAGTGTAAGGTCGCAACAGTCTCCAATGTGTGGAAGAAAGGAGGCAGCTAAAATCAAAGTCAGCCTGGTCCTTTCTATCCACTTTGTCAAAGCACCTTGGTAAATAATGATACAATTTTAGAGATTTTCAAAACGTAAATGCTTCTAATTAACGTCAGAATAACTGTAAAGCCGAGGCGTTTAAGTGCTTGCGCAACACCTACGCTTAGCTATAAAAATTTTATACAAATGACTTTGATCTAGGGTAGAAAAGAATATTTTTAATAGTCAAAAAAAGTTGAAGATATTCTCTTTTTTTAAGACAAGATCACTTTCTAAAGTAAGATATACGCCTAGTGATTACAGGAAGAATTGTAAAACATAATATACCGAACGCAAGCGATAAATCAATTTAAAGTGGTTAATGGTTACACTCCAGCTGGAATTACGACCCAAGTCAAAAAAAACAAGAAACTTATGAAAACAACTTAGCAAACTTCAGCTTTGTTTTAGTTGCTGAAATATTACTCTTACAGATTAAGAGCAATTTCTATCGGTGCTGCCATTAAAAATCTAAACTTTCAAAAAATTTTTTCTCCAGGCTTCAGATTATTGGTCAATATTTTAACTGCAACATTTAGGAAAAGTTGTTGGAGGTGAGCATCTCGTACTGCCCTTTGGGAAAATTCGTCCCGCCGTTTCGACACGTCCCACAATAGGGAAGGGGATTACTATGACACGTTGGGAATTCGGTGCAGTTTGTGTGGCCCGATTGTTGGGTGATCGTGGAGTTTCTCCCTCATCCCTTGGAAAAAGTCAGAGAACATCCCCAATGTTTAAGAAAAGTTAGATTTAAGACAGATTTGTAGAAAATTTGATTTCAACTGACAGCAATGCATAATGTAAACCAAATTTAATACCGGAAGTTATGTTCAGAAACCGAAATTGGTGAGGATACATTTGTCAAATGTTTCTTGATTTTTTGTTTTGTCATAATTCTGGCTCAAGGACACCTCAAACAAAGCTTGTGATATCCAAAACCTACCAGCAAACACGCCACAAGCGCGGTTATTGGATTAAGACAAAAACAAAGAAGTTTTGAAATGTTACAACATAAATTAGTGATTAACTTTTGCGATGGAATTTTTCCAACTCAAACCATGCAAATGCTACACTTGATCACAGCAAAGAAATTAATTTGTGGATTAAGAAATTAAAACTATTATCATGCCTTACACTTACCCCTTCTGTGTTAGTGGGGCAAGGTACATAACCTCTAAGCCGAGACTAAAAAAAGTTTAGATTTTGGGATTTGGTTTTCCCATAAATCTTTTTAGCTCCATTAATGTTACGACTTCCGAGACAAGCTCAAAAAAGTAATGTTTTTCCCTCACGAATTCAAAAAGTGCTCTGAGTTAGAATTGGAATCAGTTTTACAAAAAAAAGTTGAATTGATCTTCTGCCAGCCAAAAATATCACCGAAGTAAAAATTAATTTTTGTATGCATATTGTGGAAATCGCTCATAGGTTACCGGCTCAAAAAACACCGCATCCACTCTTAAATAAACATCAATCCTTTTTGCCTGATACCACCAAATTTCTCTTTTGAGAAAAGTTAGTGCCATTTCAACAGAATTACACAACGCAGCCGGGATTGAAATGTACTAGAACTTAAACATGTTCAAATTGCTTAAAAAAATGTTTTTTCTAGTACCAGCAAGTGACGCTTTTGACAGTAAATTTATTTTTTATTGGTAAGCAACAGAGTATGCATGATTACTCATAGTTATTTGTATGGATATTGACTGTCAAGTAATTACTCGTATTAGTTTTCGTTTAAAACTAAAAAAAGATTTCTCGATTTTTGTAATCATAACTTAAAACTGAAGTAGGTTCGAGACTTTACAAGAGATCTGGCCAATATAATTTTGATTTGAGATATTGAAGAGCAAAAACTCTGCAGAGGTATTTTCTCAGGGCTGACAGGCCCTAACCATGCTATTTGGTAAGAATGAGTTTCCTAAAAAGAAGTCAAAAAATAAATGAACCTCCCCATGAGTTACACCACATGTCTGTCATGATAGCCTTGCCACAAAATACAGAACTATAGCATGCAATTTTGTGGGTAGGGCTATCATGATAGACATATAGTGTTATTCAACGAGTCGTTCATTTACTTAATTTATTGCTTTTTTTCTTTTTCTTTTTTCCAAAACTGCAGAACAATATCAAAAAGTTAATCCCGAACAAACCAGTAACAAAAAGCGGAAAGCATTAATTTCACTGCAAAATGAATTGTACAGTGTGAACAGTACGATTTAACATAAAATAATCTATCACTTTTTGGACAGCAAGCCACTGCACCTAATTAATACATTTCTGTCTGCATTTTGCGATGTGAAATGCCTAGCTGCAGCAAAACAACATTTTTCGCTCTGACTCAATCAAATTTGAATTCTATATTACACGCTTCAAATGAGAAGAGGCCTTAATTATTTAATTTTGTTAATTCAAACCATACAAAATTTTATTTTGGATTTTTTAAAAATCACTTGAAAAACTGAAAATTATATGAAAATTACTGTCAAAAAAATTGTGCGTTAGTTGTTGTCCACAAAAAAATGGCGTACTTAAAAAATAAAAAACAAAAAAAATGCAAAATTATAGCATCTATACAATTGCCATAAAACAATGTTAGACTAGTGCATTGACTTAAATAATTTAAAAAATGAAAATCACAGCAATTCTAACAAAATAAGCAAGTGTGAATAATTAACCGCTAAAACTGAACTTTTGAAAGATCGTAGTCCTTAACTAGTAATTACCACAGCAATACACTATTTGATTATTTACACAATCTAATTAGTTTTTCTTACGTTTTGAGGACCTTGCTGGGTTCTTGTAGGCGTTTCTGAAACCATTGGGGCATCAGGGTCAACACCAACTCTGCGTAAAAGGACTGGTGTTAGCGATTCCTGATAGTAATTTCCTAGCGACTGAAGATGAACTATAGTTGCTCAAAACGTCTACGGAGAATAAAGCCATTTTTAGACCTGTGCATGACTAAAAATTTTTTAAACTTTTTTCGCATATCAAAATAGCTGTGATGTATCAAAAGATGGCCCGTGGCGGTGTGTAGTTATAAAGATTATACATTCCGTGCTATTAACAACATCTAATCTCAGTTCAAAACTTAGCTGTGGCGAACATGATTGTGTTGAAATCAGCAAAAGAGAATGCACCAACGAACTTTTTGAACTCTTTTTGCTTCGATTGGCGCTAACAAACAAACAACAGATCGTAGTTGAAAAAAAGTGAAATCCACAAGTATTTGGAGGTCTACAAATACACAAAAATATCTATCGCTATCTCACTTGATATCAAGCCAGGTTAGCATTTGGGTAGTACCACCGCCTTGAATCCAAACAGTGAAGAATACTATAAGCAGGGTTGTGCTAAAAATCATTTGCTCTCCAGGAGTGCACGTTGACCGTATGGCCAATGTGAATGCAATAGCTCCACGCAAACCTAACCAAACAAGCAAATATTGTTAAACTAAAATTGAGGCAGAGCTATTTCGTAAAAAAGAAAGCTAAGGGACAAGAGGGGTAGGGCACTAGGAGAGGTGCGGAACAATAACTAAGAAAAATCATTTAAAGGCATTTATCCCTGGTAATCTTAGTGCTGCTTTCTAATGATATTTTTTTCAACATTTTTCTGGAAAATGCGACTTCGTTAATTTTGATTGAGAGGGCAAAAAATTCGATTGAATTAAATACGATAGTCGTAGAAAATGCTACTTGACTCGTGCAGTTAAGTCCATCCTTTTTCAACATATCGGGAAACAAATAAATGGCAAATTCAAGATAAATTTCAAAATAAGCTTTAGATTCCAAGTAAACGTGGGTTAAACAATGTAATTTTAAAAGAATGCAGCGATGTAAAACTTCAGATAAAACCCGCATTAACGTTAAAAAGACTTGAAAGTTTTAATACCAGGTCGTATTACGCAATGTTATCATTTGCAAACAGTATAACAAAATCATACAGAAAAAAATATTGCAATGAACAACCATGCATTGACTAAGCTAAAATTTTGGAAACTCCCTGTATCAACTAACGACAGGCCCAAACGTTATTGCAACTAACTAACTCTAATATCAGTTCAGTTGACCCAGTCGCAAAAATAAGTCTATGTTATACCATGCGCTGCAGAAGCATTAACAACAGCAACTAACCGAAACTACGTAATAAAGGAAGTTGACTGTTAGGCGGGTAATGTTAACAAAAGAATTTTGATAACCTTGTACTAGAACTGAAACAGTGGAGAAGTGTCTTTACTTACTAACATCGTCAAAATCTTTTGCTACCTGGTTTTAAGTCTCTTTTTTGAGTCATTTTTGGCTCTTTTTCAAAAACTAAAAACCGTGACAGAAAATGGCATAAAGCAAAAAACAGCCTCGAAACCGAAACAGCAAAAATTGTGCGGATGAAAAAAGATAAGGTGGATGTAACAAAGCAGGGTTGCCACAAAAAGTGCAAAATTAAATTCCAGGACTTTCTAGGTATTTTGCAAGACTGTTTAAGGCTATTTTACCGTAGATAAAATTTAATTTTCACAATTAGGTACTCTTTCATGTACGGTACCTACTTTTTTGTGCTTATTATTAAAGAAAAAATTTGGTGTAAAGCATTTGTATTACTAGTTATTAGTAAAGCATTTGCATTACTAACTACTAGCAGAAAGAGCACCGCACTGCAATAAATTACTATTCATTAAGTCGCGGTGATGCACGAGAAAACCTTCCTAGATATTTTCCAGGACTTATAAACAAAACTCAAGACTTTCTCGGACAGCAAAAAAACCCAGGACTTTTCCTGGATGTGGCAATTTTGGTATGAGTCACCAATCTCAAAATTCTAAGAACTACCAGCTTAGGATAATTGTGTTTCAAAGCTAGACTGTGCCTAGCATCCACATTGCTACTTGTGTGGTAGCAATTTAATCCCCTGGGGCTGGGTAGCTTGAGTTGAACTTAATAAAAAAGAAAATAATTTATTTGCACCTGCAAACATCATCATATGCTGTATGCTGAAAGGAATTCGTCTTTTTCGTCCCAGATTTAACAAGAAAGAAAGAGGATAAATATTACAGGCGCGGGACACTATAACAGCAATCTAAAAAATAGTAAAAAGTTTACCATTAACAGAGTAAGCCGATATTTGGAAAAATGAATATCAAAAGTTTGGACTTACAACTAGTGCCATTTTCATCAATATAATTATAGCAAAGTGGAAATTCCACCCCACCTTTTTGGCCTTGTTTTTTCGACATTAGGCTAACCTGGGTTAATAAGATCTCGTTGAATTGAACCTATAAAAATCGGTGTATGTTTTAAAGCATTAAAGTTACTAAATGCTGCTGCGACACAATGTCCAAAAACGCTTCTGAAATGAAAAAATAATTGATATGCCTCATTATTTAAAACATATCAATTACTTATCCTTCTTAAATTTAAAAAACAACACAAGTATAAGTACTTACAAAAGCTCCAACGATAAAGATAGGTTGGAACATGTGATCGCTAAAAGTGAACATTGCTACCCCCATGTAACCAAAAATAAAGTTTTCAGCAAGGAAATTGAGGAGTTGGAATAGCTCTCGAGTCCTGGTTTTTGATTCCGATGACAAATTGTTGTAAGTATAATGCGCCTACATAAATATGTACCTAATAAAGGCTACTGTATTTCGAAAAAAATTTCATAAAAACACCAAATTAGTTCTACACCACAACTGCTTGTGAGAATAAAACACATACATAATATTTGAATTAATGTAGAACTGGCTCTGGCCAACCATAAACCGAGACTTTTAGATGAAAAAAATTCAAATAAAATTTTTGTTTCAATGATTGCATAATTCAACAAAAACATAAATACTTTTTACTTACGCAAGAAAATCAAACACTTATTACTAGGAGTGTTACTAAATCATACGACAGCACAAGGATCATAAGGACCGCAAAAACCTTAACCATAACCCAAACCCTTACAGTCATCGTGGTCCTCTAAGTGTATATTTAAGTAGTACCATTACCATACTATGTTGAATTGAGTTAATATCAATTCTCTTCAACATTGTACTTACTTGAGTTATGCCGCAAAACAAAACCGCTACAATTCCAGTAAGGGCAAGAGATTCAGCGATCAAGAACGACGCCCAAGACATTAGAAAGAAGATTGAAGTCTCCAAAATAGGAAATTGACCAATTTTTGTGAATTTAAATATCAACGCAGTTATGACAGATATGGCGCCCCCAATGGCAAAAGAGCCCAGAAAAATGCCGATAAAAGAACCAATTGCAGAGAAAAACGCCTCAGCATCAAAGGCCTCTGTAGCTTCTTTGTAGCTTTTGATGACACTAAAAAAAGGTTTTGGATTAAAAAAAAAAAAAAAAAACGAAAACAAAAGCCATTCAGTGATCATACAAATCAAATTCAGTGATTGAAACATTTTTGAATATAGCCCAAAACTCATGGGTTTTTCAGCAGTGGCGTTAAAAGCAAAGCAAAGCAAATCTAAATGAAGCAATTCACAATATTTTTCTGAGTCACACCATAACGTCACATTCACTCTTTGCAGAACAAATCTGTCACAAAAAACGCGGGCCCACAACAATTGACCGTCGCAAACGGACCACCAACTAACCCTAACGTTGGCGGTCAGCTGGTTCGTGGTCAGTTGACTTGGTTCGAAAAATGCAGTGCCTTCTACTGTAGACCTTCACCAGTGAGTGATAAAGGTTGGGAATTGATAGCTATCTTCATCAAGATAAATTATTGATGAGAAGAATGTCGTAATGTCTAATAAAAAGCTGTACAATTGAACTCCACATTATCTTGCTCGTCCTTGAGTGATTTTGGTCTCGCTTGGTGAAGCCGAAGAAATTCACTTACGCTAATTATGCCAGTCGTTACTGAAAACTTTCTAGATGCAATCATTTAAGAATCAAAAAGGGTTAGGTTTACTTTTTTGATCATTGACTAAATTCTTACATAAAGACTGAAAAAAAAACGAACTTAGCTCAATATCTAAAAATAAAATAAAAAACTTTTGCATATTCTATGTATGAAATAACCAATAAAATATTTCATAATTCAAACAATTGGCTGAAAATGCTGAGCTAAAAACAAGTTAAAAAGTAACATCTTGAACCTGAAAGAGCACATCACAATAACTACGATACAGCAATTTACTCTAACGTATAAAAAGCACAAATTTACTCACGTAACAAGAACAATAGCTACAGCATCGTTCAGGACACTTTCCCCAAACAACAGAGCATCAAGATTCACGTCAACTTTGAGCTCCTTAAACACGGCAAGGACTGTTACTGGATCAGTAGCAGACACAATTGCCCCAAACACAAGACAGTCGATGAAACTGAAGGAAAATCCAGGGTTGTATAAATTCATTGCTTGAACAAAGCCATAGCAAATGCTCCTGAAAACAAAATCTCAAAATTAATCCATTTGCAGGTAGTGTTCCCTCTAACTTTTTGGCTAATGGAGGAGTGCCCAGGTTTTTTTTTTAAAGTTATGTGTCCAAAGCTGTAAAAATACATTTATGAGCAAAAGTCATATTTCTACAAATTTTGCGATCTCAAAAGCTATGTTTATCATACTGCGAAAAATTATTTACCGTTGATCCTACAAATCGCTGATTCGCTGACAAAAATCGACTTAGTCGGGCCACTGAATGCGACCTGCTGTGACAGTCTAATTTATAGCATTTCTATACATTATCCACTGTTTAAGATCAGTTCTTGGTTCCAGTTCCTGCTTATTGTTGAACCATGCAAAGAGAAATTGTTTAACTATAAAAAAACTGCGCAAATCAAAACGTTTATAAGCTGTAATATTCTTTTGGTGGCATATAAACTCTTTCGTAGGCACAATTGTTGTGTAACTTGTCCCCTTTTTTGTCATGACCCAGCAATAAGCATTAATCAGGTATTGGGACCAAGGATAGAGGCAAAAATCTGCCTCAAACTAGAAATGTATAAGAGAGAATTTTACTTCTTTAGCAGAATGACTACAGTGACTGCTTTTCAAAACTGATCATCTCCAAACGTCATTTAGTCCAAAACTGCTCGCAGTGTTTTCAGCACTTTTTTCTTATGAGCTCCATTACTTGTTTCCAACATCTCATTTCACTCAAAAGTTTAAACTGCTGGTTCATCTACTTAATCTAATTCTATGCGATTCAAAACTTAAGGGTAACTTGATCATCAATGACGTCTTCAACCAGTTCCAGCCTTTGTCCTCCAGCCAAGTGGCCTCACTACCTGCCCAGTACTACAGCATGCATGTAAACTAAACAACTTACCCTATAACAATGGCTGATAAGAATGTTCCCAAGAACGCAAATGCTAAAATTGATCCAATATTACGAAAAAAGTGACGCTGCAAAAAGATAAATTGAATTTGCACTAGTTCCAAAGTTATTAAAACCTTAGATAACAGAATATACTAATAGTAAATATATCATTCTTTGGCAAAATAGATAGCACTGTAAATCGATATTGCAATCTTAGCAAGCATGACAGCAAAACTTTAACATACAAAAAAAGAACACTAGCACTGAATTCTGATACTATGCCGACTAAACTTTGATCGGTATTATGTAGACAAGTCGGCAGCGTGGCTGAGAGGGTAAAGGTGTCGTTTTTACGACGATTCTGATTGCATGATCTGGGTTCAACCTGCACCCTGGTCATGTTGTTATGCCTCACCCAGGTCATGTTGTTACACCCTTGGATGAGATGCTTTACCATGATTATCTCTGCTTGGTGGCTTCAAACAAGCAGCAAATTTAGTGGGCAAGAATTCAAAGAAATTTACAGGAACATGGGATCATTGGAAACTCCTAAGCAGGTGCAGATTCCTCCAACCACGAAGTAGTCATAGCAATGAAAAGTGTGCAAATTGTCCAATATTTAGAGTCTGACGCTGTCCGATAATGAGTGTATAAATATGCGCTACAACAACATCAACAATACACATTTGGGTAACAGCTTAACAAAATTTCTTACCTTTTTCAAGCTATAACCAGCATAGAATATGATTGGTGGCAAGAGAACATTAAAAAATAATTCAGGATCAAAGGTGACCTGTCAAGAGATTAGTTTTGAGTCAGAAGACTGCTAAACTGCAACAACCTTTATCTATATTTAGGTTTTGTAATTACACACAAATATCAACAACTTAAATATTGCTACATAACACGATACAACCATAATGAACTCAGTATCATGAATTCTGCAAACAGACATTGAATACAATGTGTCAAGTGATCAAAATCCGTAATAATCACCTAAGATAGACATTGATATGTTTTAGGCCCACTACGTCTTTTAGTACAGTACTTTTCACTAGTATGACTTTTAGTAAACCAAAGTCTTTAGCTTGGATAAGTTTGAAGTATAATTTGGCTCAAAAACAAAATTTTAAAAATTTTATTATAATTTTGATTCATTATGCTCAGTTTACTAAACTATGTCAGCACAAAGAGAACATTGGAGTACAGTCAACTTCATTTTAACAACACTGTGTCGTAACAATAATAAATGCAGTACATACTACATACCCTATCTAGTTCAGTATTTTTAGTTTTATTTCTGCAAGTAGCATATTGCTGATCATAGGCATAGCGATATAAAGTTCCATTAACAAATACGTTCAAAATTCCAGGTATTTCAGTTCTATTGTAGCAAGTGATATCAACAGGCTGATGTGGGGCTGTACCAGGAGTTGCATATCGGATGATCGCCCCGAGCACCAAACCTAATACGAAAAAATATTTATTAGCTTTACCCGAAAATTAGAATTTAAATTAATCATAGCATACTGGAACCAATTGTTGATTTGAAAAGGTCATTTTTAATTAACGCAAAAATAAAGTTCACCTAGCAATATTAATATGACTTTCAAACACTAACCAAAAGATCGATTAGTATTACCTAACCAGCATTATACCAGAACTGGCAATCAACAATCAATTTTTAGGTTGTAGAGCCCTACAACTATGAAATCGTGTTTTAAAAAAGTAGCAAAGCAAAGATTATGTAGTTGGATATGATATAACTAAGCCTGGATTCCTGAGAATTAGTGGTACAAAAGTTTAAAGTATATATATACTAAACACGGTTTCACAATTCGCTTGGGAAAGTTTGTAAGAGCACAAACTTTTTCTTATGTATGAGCATAAACTTCTTTTTAAAAAATAAAAAATACAGTTGTGCTCTCTGCAGAGTTTTAGTAAATCTACATGCTAGTGCCCAGTGCTTAAATTGTAGGGTAAAACTGGGGGACGAATCTCCCCATCGAGAACCAGCATCCACCCTCAGAAAGAAAGCATCCTGGTTAATTCAGACACAAAGACCTAATTTTTACTGTTTATGAGAGTGAATATTTTTGTTTTTTCCCCCAAATATGCTCATTCCAAGATGTGTGAGGTTATGGCTACAGAAGCCTTCCCCATTCAATATTTTCAGTTTAAACACTGCTTGTGCCCAAAATTTTTTTTAAGTAAACAGTAAAAAATCAAAAATGAATCGGCTTTGCTCAATGAAAATTCTGATTTAAGGATTACAATTGGCTGAATCATAAAAATACTGATGAAGTTTTTTAATCCTAACATACCGTAAAGAATGGCAAGACCAGTTTCATGAAGGAATCGAACGCGCTTTATTTTCAAGACCCATATTGTAAAGATTGTCAACATAAGAAGAGCAATAAAAACTAGAAGATTGGCACTGTCTGCACGATGGTTCTCTTCGACAGGAGGTTCTATATCCATAATTAAACTTTTGCAATTCTACAGTGCTACTGGTACCTACTTTAATAAGCTACAGTTACAAACGAAAACATCTGATATAGCAAAAATAAAAAATAATCTTTCACAAAGCTCTAAAATTATAAACACATGAGTAAAGGTAGCATGATAGGCAGTTACCATGGTTCGGGTACAACTACTTAAAGTAGCCTATCAATATAAGGAAATAAAAAATCTGAAACAGTTATGTTATGAATCTCTATATGTTGCACTTTGTTGCAGTTAATCTTGTAACCCAAAATGGTTACTAATGCATCAAAAACATAACTGCAACATGCAAACAAAAACGAGTGTACGACATGGCAAAAATGACAAGAGTCTTTATGAGCACGTGGCAAGGGAGCACGTGGAAAGGGAGCAGATTGCATTTGGAATACAAGATGAAACATGTACACTTGTACAGTATAAACATTCTTGTGAGTGCCACAAGAAAAACCATACCAGAAAATCAAGACCAGTAAGTCGCAAAACAATGATCATAACCAACAGAACTACAACACTGTGAGTAACCACAAACATTTACGCGTAATATAAGTGAAACTACTGTAAACAAATTCAAGAGCCATATTACAAGTGCTTATTTGGGTCCCAAGCCTGATTAAATAAATGGATAAAATCTTTTGATTATCCAGGTTGAAGATAAATTTTGAAGAGATCAGGTTTAACCATTTCAACATTGAAATGTTATATAAATTTTCAGGAAGGAAAACCAGGAATCAACTGTGCTCTCACAATACAGTGATTTTCCATGCAGTTTTCTTTTGATATACCAGCACCAATTCAGCATTTTACTCAGCAGAAATCATACTGTTCAGGGTTCGAAATTAACTCTAGCCCAAGGCAACCTGAAATCGCCTTGGGCAAGTTGTTTTTCAGTTTGACTTGCCCGACTGGCAAGCAAACAAAATACAGCATATTAAACAATATCAAAGAAGATTATTCAGAGACGCATTTTAGGTCTGCTTTTGTAACAAAAAAATTAAACATGTTTATATGTGGAGAAAGCTTTCTAGCTCGTGTAGTTTCCAAAATTTTCACATTAAAAATGCGTTAACAACAAACCACAAGGTTAATCAATATTATTGTAATGTAATAATTGAAATAATTACAATCAAAACAAGCAATTTTTGAGTACTGTTATGATTGGAAAAAATTACTTATTGCATCACATTATGACACAACATCGTGCACAAAACTTGATTCTTGAAATAAGATACGCCACTATGCGTATTTTGCAAATTTAATGCTTTTTGCCAAGAAGTAGGCTATTTCACGAACTTCTTTTTCAAAGTTAAACAACCTCAGAACTTATTGCACCTATTTTTTTTGCACAAGCTGAAATTTCCTCGAGCAAGTAGACATTTGACATCACTTGCCCAGGCAAGTTGCCAAAAAAGTTAATTTCGACCCCTGCTGTTGTGGGTACATACCTAACCACAAGACAGAGCATATTAACAGTTTTGACATGTTCTACCATGGCCTAAAAGAAAAGCGTTAGTGGCAAAAAATTAGTCAATCAGTGGTTGAGTGGATAAAGCAAATGCTACTGAAACAGTAAGACTTGGGTTTGATTCTTGGAGGGGTTAAACCAAAGACTAGACAAAAGATGTTCATAGCTTGACGTTCAGTATTAAAAGGGATAGAGTGAAACTGTGCAGCCTCCATCACGTGTGGTACACAGGTGACAGCTTGGCTTAAAGAGTAAAAGGTTTTTTGCTGTCTCCTGGCCAAGGCAACTTGGGAATAGAATATACTTACAATTACAAAAAAAAAACATCAGTGACTTCCCACAAACAGCAAAATTATTGCTTGTTGTAATAAAGATGTGTGATTTTATAGCTAATCATTTGGTAGCAGCACATAGGCCATATTCTTTTAGTTTGTTGTAGAAGAACTTCTCTAATGTGGCAGCACATTTATAGTAATCAGAGTCCGAAGGATTGAACAACTTGCAATTGTCAAATATCTTTTGCGAATCCTCAATAAACATGGTTCTAGTGGCATACTGTTTAGCTTTTACTTGTTCTCCAAGAGTTTTGAGGTCCATGGGTGATTTTATAACGTCGTAATAATTTGGGACTTCTGATTTTTTGACTGGTTCCAAAAATGGCCAGGCATTGCTGTGGTTTTTCATGCTTTGCACAATTGACTTTAAAGGCACAAGCAAGCTGTCCACTGTGTCAATCACTTCCTTTCTTTCTCTACTGTTGAGAGATTTCCATCCCGTGTGTTTAATACCAACAATAGATTCAATTGGAATCTGTTTAACACCGTCTTTAAAGCAACTTAAGCCTGGATGTACTTGGGCAATTTGTTGCTGTTTTTTCTCAATTAGTTTTTTAACAATTTCTTTTTGACGTCGAATAATGTTACTGAACTCAGTGTAAGGGATTCTAGGGTTCAACTCGCATCCCATCAAAGTAGCCCCTTCATAGTCTTTGATGTAACCAACATAACTTGATCTGGGTATTTTGATTTCCTTTGAAAATCCTTGCTTTTTGAAGTATCCAATTGCATACTCATCTGCGTATGTAAGAAAATGCAAAACATTTTGCTTGATGTGATATTCCTTCAAATGGTTCATCAAATGAGTGCCATATCCTTTCACTTGCTCATTTGACGTCACAGCACAAAATACTATCTCAGAGAAGTTCTGAGTGGGAAACATTCGAAAACAAACACCTCCAATAACATGAGCTTCTTTGACCAATGCAAGAGTGCGATGACGAGTATCAAAAACAAGGCGAGTAATGTAGTCTTTCGGCATTCGAGGCAGTTGACGTGCAAATACATTCTGAATTTCAACAAGCCAAATTAGAGTTTGTTTTGTGGCAGAAGAAGAATTGGCAACAACATGAAACTCAATGACGCCGCGACGTTCTTCTTGTCTCGCAGCTTCGTCTCTTGCTGATTGGGAAGACAGATTCGTGACCTCAGGTCCAACCATTTTGGAAGGATCGTCAATGGTAGCTACCACTTCACTAATCACTTCAAGAGATAAGTCAGGATGCCCGCTAAAATCTAGAGCAGTTGCAACGTTTTGTCGTTTAATCTCTTCAGGACCACTAAAACTATCGCCAGCTTTTCTCTTTGAACCACGAGCAGAAATATCACTCTTAGGAGTCGAAAATCCACCACTTGTAATAGAAGGAGAACAGTTCAGATCATTATTTGGAGTTTGAACTATTCCAATAGGAGAAGTTATTCCGAGAAGACTTCCAATGCTTCCTGGAGTTCCAGGGCTTGTAATCAAGTCATTAATTGACTCGTTTGATCTAGGAGAAGGCAAAGGCATATGAGCAGGCATCTGCGAAAAATCAACATCCCAAATTGGAGAGCTGTTTGCATTTAACTCTTCTTCGAGCATGGATAAAAATTTTGGAAAATGAGTCAAGACCATTGTTCTTTTATCAGCTGGAACGTGAAATTTATCTGATCGAAAATTGTCCAAAACTTTTCGCCGCAGAAATGGAAAAATAGACTTTAAAAATGGGTGGCCAAACACATCAATCGTAGAATAACATGTCAAACTATCACAAAATTTTGGAACTCTACAGTAGCACAACCATCGAGTGTAATTCATTCTATACTCTGCTAAATCACCAGTGTGTTCTCGTTGCTTTTTCATGGTAGGTGTTTCCAAAGTTTCCTGATTCAAACATCGCAGAAACATTTTTGCCAATTCGTGCATGATCTGAAATTCTTTTTGCGGCAAATGCCCAAACTTGTAAATAATGAAGTTAGTAACCGCTTTGCTGATACTGGGTTGACTAAACGGAGGAGATCCCAGTGGTCCTTCAACAATGGGTTTGGTAGTTTGCAAAATACATTTACGAAAAAGACGGTGGATATAAAAATAGACTTGTTTTGTATCTGCATCTTCTTCTTTTTGGACACACAGGGATAAGCTTTCAGCATCCACAATCATACAAAGTATTTGATTTATCTCCTCATTGCTCATATTTTCAGTATGCTTAACATGGCTGGACAAAAAGTGATTGCATCCTCTACATGGATTTTGCATGGAAACACTGCTCGGGTCCCCTAACTGTGATGAAGTTCTTTTCCAGCCATTGCACTTGCATCCGTCAACTTTACACGAAGAATAGATTCCAATTTTTTCTAGCTTTTTTGCTTGAGGATAATTTTGAACTTGGATCTTGCGTTGTTGGATTTTTTGTAGATTTGAAGGACATGCTAGCTCACTTGGGAGAAATGAAGATGACCCTTTTGATGAACTATTACGACTATCATTAGCAGGTGATGCCATAATATTTACTTGGAATTTCAAAAGCACTACAGTAATCCAGAATCAAGAAATGCATACAAAATCAACTTAACCCTGCATTATGTATGCTAGTAGTGATTGACTTAATCTGAAATTCAAAGTGCTAAGAAATTCTGAAGCATGTGCAAAATACAGAAATACCAATTAATTAATGGCAGGTAAATTCTAAAACACCTTGCTTTGTTTGCTTTCCGAAGTCCTTTTTTTATGTAATGCTCTGTCAGACTTCGGTTCTGTTCCTGCCTTATTTCTGGCATACATTATTATTTTTCAGGTACTGTAAAAGGTGAATTTATATCAGACGTTACCAGATCAAAGCAATGATTAAGCGGCAACTTTGCTGAATTTAACATCTTTCAAGTGTTTTAAATGAAGGACGTTAAATCCAGCAACGTTACTGCTTATTGCCTCAAATAATATAATTTGACATTACTAATGTTATTAACACAGTAATGTAGCCTGGCTGAAACTAGTTCTCCCAGATACCTATGTCCAGCAGAATTTGACGATAATGAGCACTTTTTAAGTATAATAATTGTATTTTTGGGTACTTTCTACTTTCACTTGCTTATTTTTAGTGTGAGGTACCGCTTAAATAGTATTTTGATTCAGAAGTGATTTTGCCATAAAGCGAGGGTTGTAAATGTTAGGTTGTTATAACAAAACCTGAGACAGCTCTGATAAAATAAAGATGTGTGCCTGAGAATGAGCACAGATAAAAGTCAAGATACAACATAAAAATCAAACAGAGAATAATATACCATTACTTTGTTATTACCTTAATCTTTTAAGATATTAGTTGAAAACATCCAGCAACAACACTTTATAGTGTACCTAATATCTATCCATAGTCTGTTCACACCACGTATCAAAAAAGACAAATTTAAGCAAGCAACATGACAAAATCAGGCAAGCCAGAAGCGTAGCATTGCTAGCATAAAAAATACATGTCCAATGTTTTGTTGTACTACACAAATTAAGTCTACCCAACCCAGCAAAGAACTAACTTACTCAAACAGCAGTAACAAGAGTGTGACGGCAGTAACCTCACCTAGAATCGATGCCTTGTTCTGCTCAACCAGCTTGTGATGCTAATCATGTGACTTCGCGTCGCTGTTGGGTGTTTGCAAGAAGGTTGCTTAGAGCATGCGCTGATTGGTGGCGTGACATTTGCCTTTTTCTCACAGTCCAAACTCAGACGCAGGAAATTATTTTGAGTTCTCTTTTTGATTTGGGACAACAAGCATCATCAACAATATTTTTCAACGTCGACGTTTTCAGTTCAATTTCAAGTCAAGTATTTTCTTTGAATTTTATTTACAGTTAAATTGATTACGTTTATTTTATTTTGGTTAATTTAGGGATTAGTACAATAAAATATATTTTTATTTAAAGTTTATTGTGACGTTTGTATTTCTATTATTTGGCAGAGTTAAACTACATTAATTACTAGAACAATACATCACAAGATTACCCTTTCCTCCCAAAAATGTATGGTGCCAAATATTGACCACAAGCAACCACAGACAATATAAAAAGATCAAAAACAAAAAGCAGCATTCTATGATGAAAGGCACAGCAAAGTAAGGGTTGGTTATCAACCAAAGATAATTCCGTCTACTGTATGCCAAATGCAAAATCTGAGTGAAAGAGACAGTTAAATATTTAGACAAAGACAAATCATTCCCATTAATCACTCCCATAACCAGAATATACCATTATCACAAAAGGCCAATTAAGGGAAAAATATTAGAACAGCAGCAGGAAATTAAACAGTGTCTACAAGTTACAACTAAGGTAGTAAGTTATGATACTAATACAATAATGAAAGTCCTAACTTGAGTCAGGAATTGGCATACACCCAATTACCCTACCTATCAAATCCTTAAAAACTACCCAAATACTGTCCAATACAGTTTTTGAAGGCATGTACCATATCAAGTAACCAAAATGAGGTAAACAATATAGAATAAGTACCAAACAAGCAATGTGTTTTGGTGCATTCAAGTCAGCTCTTACACAGCATAATACCTTATTAATGTGTTAAATCTTAGAATACTGCACACAGGACAACAACAAATATGAACAGTTTATAAGCTTAAATTTTGCAGTTTGCTTCAAATAATCTAAACAGACATTATTTTGTTCCGCAAGAAGAGTTAAAAAAATGCCTTCCCTAGTGTGATAAAGTACCAGTATGTGGAAAATTTTGATAACTCAGGAAAATTATGATAAAAAAACAAATTCAGCAAATTATTAGAATGAAAAAGACTTAGTTAAAGTTTCAATATTATGAGAGGTGGCTTGATTTAAAAACCAAACTGCAGTACTATACGACACTGTAGGTCTGATACGTGAACCATTTACTAGCCACTTAATATGGACATAGTTATGCCAAAACTTTTCAGTATACCGGTACTGCTTCACTGTGCTTTGGGTATCAGATCAGCATGTATTGAACAGATCTGCAAAATGGTCAAAATATTTTCTCTAGCTATAATTTGATTAGAGTCAGTAAAACATTCTGGTGGTAACATCAATTTCCACTGAAGAAATTTAAATATGTACTGTACTTGTTGTAACTTGCCATACAAGACATTATTTATACCAGGATAATCACCCTTTTTCATCAGCATACTCAAAGGGCGATTGTCATCTTTCTTTATGTCAGCTTTAAAAAATGCTTGATACTACTAATCAAATTTTGTACAATAATAGGGGGAAGACCAGAGATGATGTCACAAACAATGTTTATGTTAGTATATATTATTACATGATCATTAGCTAGGTCATACTTAAAAGGATTTGTGTTAGCAGTTTTCCTTTGCATATGCAATTGCACAACGAAACAGAGGGAGTGACCATAAATTTAACATTAAATGTTTATTGTTTAACATTAAATGACAAAGCTCAAGTTTAACACTACACGTAGCACCCAAATTAGATATTAAAACTTTGTACCACAGCTTGCTAATATCTGCATGATTATTGATTATGTTGATTTATCCAAACCACGAAAGCATAAAAAAAACAGGAAAGAAATGCACTTTTTTCAATCGAGTCATTACTCGATAATTGAGTCCTCAATGCTTTTTAGAGTGCATGAGAATCCTGGAATTGTTACCAACCTATGAAGGAGGTGGTTATGCACAACTTCGCTGTGATGCTTAAACAAGATCATGTTGTCAATGTGGAGACCAATACAGAAGTTATATTCACTTTTTTAATGCTCCTCTAGCCAATCTGGAAACTCACTGGTATCAACCCTTGATCTTTTTCAGTTGTTGAAAATTTTCCTCTTGCTGCACCCATTATCCAAGTTCAAGTAAATTGTTTGTAAAGTGTTAACACCACTTAAGCATCCTCACTTAATATCGAAATCATAATCAGCAAATTTAAGAGTTGGAATTAAGGATCTTTTTTTGATTACAGTCAGGTAGCCACTTTGCAGACATTCTGAAAATGGTCTCTTTTTGCAGACACTCTAAATTTTCTCAATAATTAATTAATCTAGGTTTTTGAACAGGATCTAAAGTTTCCACATGTCTTGTAAGGTTGCCAGTGATTCCCGAACAAAGTCATCTCAGTGTAAAATGAACTTAATAGTGCAATTAATTATGGAGAAACAATATGGAGTTTGCAAAACACTCCATGTTTGGTATGTCTGCAAAGAGGCTACAATACTAGATACAAATTCTTGAAATCTATCACAAATCAGATTGTTAATATACTATTTGAACAGAATGAAAGAGAGTGCAGATCCCTGAGGTAGACCAAAGTCACTCACACATTTGTAGGGACCTATATGAGAGTTTACTCTTAGATTAGGATGTGGCTGTGTTACATTGCAGAGTGAGTGCTCATTTGCTCATTTACTCTTTTTTATTTTTTATTATTTGTAGGAGATTATAATAGGTCAATAACCAACTGATCTAACATAGGGCTTGCCTGTTTTTTTAATAAAAATTACATGAGAGTCATTCCATGGCCAAATACCTTGCTCTAGACATTGAACAAGTTACCAAATAATGAACAGCAACTGGCCCAATGTGATTCCACATACAGTAGCAAGATGGAAACCATTGCTGTCACTTTGTCAGCATTCTTTCCTAATCTGGACACAGTTTTCAATGCTCTCTTTAGTTCAATTGTTGTCATAGAACTTTTAACAGATGACAGGTCATAGTAGTTAGTTGTTAGCCGAGTTAACAGAAATTTTGTCCAGAACACTTTCATACTGCAGCTTGATTAGATTGTCAAATTCAGGGTGGAATGACTTAAAATTACTATATACTCATTTACTGATGTGTTTTCCTTGAAAAAATGCAGGAAATAATTCTTGTAATTCAGGATCTTTGAATAGGTACAGATATTCATTGCTATCAACTACCAGTAGAAAAGGTCCAACTCTGAACTTGCTGTGTTTTTCTTGTTTCAAACATTTTGCAAAATTTTCCCGTAAATCTCTTGCTTCAGAATCAGAGGTATTGGTATATATTTCAGATTTTTAGGTCTTGAGTTTGCTGCTAGATAAATCCTGTGCAGATAATTTTTCAGGCAATCAAATTTCAGATTTACAGTAAGTAGTCTTTTACTCTTTAGTCTTAACAGCAACAAATAATTACAGATTATTGATTGTCGTAATGCCATATTTTGCAATTGATACACAGGTACACGGCATTGCTTTCCTGCCTTTCTGGCTGGTTGCAGACACAAAGACAAAGTTAGTGGCGTTGCTAGGGGGGCGTCCTGGGTGACACCATTTTATGATGTGAAACCAATTATCACAATTTCCGGCCAAAAACTCCACTATATAATTTGCAATGAAGACCTTTTTTTTTGGTCTTTATCCACATTTGAAACAATATTTTCACCTAAATCCAGAGCCGACATGGCTGCAGAAGCATTACGTGATAAAGGGCGACACTACAAAATCCTGCTAGCCTATGGGTGTCGCCACGAAATCTCCCCTCGGGTGCCACCATCTTCTGTCTTTAGCAATGCCACTGGACAAAATCAGTCCCTTCGCAATCATCTCCTTGAGCCTGTTTGGTTATACCGATAACATTTAACTTGGATTACGGTACTTCATGTTGAAAGTGCTCGATGTAGTTTTATTTTGCATTACAGTACTTTGCGCTGTTAGTGTTTAATGTTAATCTGTAACTCTAGGCTATTGCACTAACTCTGAACTAACAGGTAACAAAATCCAAAAGGAAGTCTGGAAGTGGCTATTTTGCCTCTAGAGGCAAAATAGTGCTTTTTCTCTGTTTGAGTTAGGGTTTGGGTTAGCGCTAGGGTTGGGATTAGGGTTAGAGTTTGGGTTAGAATTAGGCTTAGGGCTAGTTTGGCACTTGCGGCAAAATAGCCATTAGGACTATTTTACCTCCAAATGGCAAAATAACATGGGGCTATTTTGCCTCTAGAGGCAAAATAGCCACTGCCAAATCAAAAATATTTTTCAGGTCAGTTTGTGACTGTCCTACCCAATATTACTTAAATTGTACGATACCCCGCTTCCCCTGATCAAGAGTTAGCTTCCCCCGATCGAGATTTAGCTTCCCCCAATCGAGATTTAGCATCCCCTGATCGAGATTTAGCGTCCTCCATTGAGATTTGAACGCTGGATGATCAGACCAAAAAGGGCCTGTCAGCACGAATAAATCCCACAAAATTCGGCCGAATATAGTTCCAAATTGCGGTGAAGACCTTTTTTTTGGTCTTCACTTAACTTAGGGGACAAAAACTCTTCAATTTTCGGTGAAGACCTTTTTTTTTGGTGTCTTCACTCGATTCCTGGGACGAAAATATTTGAACTTGAATCATAATTTCCACTAAAATACTTTCGCATTCCGAGCTGCAAAGGCCTTTCCCCATGCAAAATTTTACAGTTTAAGTAGGCTACTGATCCTACCATTCAACTGACCAGGCTGCTACTGTACGGTATTATACTTTACGGTACCTCAGTCTGTCAGTGCCGTACCGATACTTAATAATAATAATAATTGCAATTTATATCCCCCTTGAGATAACACCAACAAGTGTCAATGCATCTGACTAAGGGGCCAAAGTAACATTCAAATAGCTTTACAGAAATAAAATTAATACTCAACAGAGGTACTAATTCTACAGCAATAAGCAGCAAAATACTGGCATCAAACAGTGGTAATATCCTCAAAGGCTAAATTAAAATAAAATGCTTTTAGACGTTTCTTAAAAAGGGACAAAGTTTCAATTTCACGCAGAGATAGTGGTAACGAATTCCATACTTTGGGTGATGCACACGAAAATATAGATTGGGATCTAGCAAAGTTTAAGCTAGTTACCGTTTGAAGCAGCCAATTATCATCATTAACACGCAAGCTATATCTTTCCGAAATAGAACGAGAGTTGATCAAATTTTTCAAATATGTAGGAGCATAACCATGCAGGCACTTGTGTGTGAGCAAAGCAATTTTGAATTCAATATGAAATTTAACTGGTAAAAAATGAAGGCTTTTCAAATATGGTAGCATATGCTTACGCAAAGCAGAACCACGAAGTCCAAAAATAAATCTTACTGCAGAATACAAAACTTTTGTCAACTTGTGCAATAAATATTCTGGTAAGTAATAAAACAAGGCATTGCAGTAATCAATATGGGACAATATCAAAGAATGAACTAGCTGAACTTTTAGAAGTTTAGTAAGCTTAGATGCAATTCTGCCTAAATTACGTAAATTGCCATAACAAGTACTAACTACTCTATTGATATGCTTCTCAAGGTTCAGTGTGTCATCAAATATTACACCAAGAATTTTGACAAAAGCATTAGGCATAGGCAAAGAACAGCTATCATCAATTTGTATGTTAGAAATTATTCTGGATTCAATGTTACGGTTGGATAAAATTTCGATGACTTTGGTCTTACTTTCATTCAATTTTAGAAAATTACAAGTCATCCAATGCTTTAAATCTTGCAAAAAGGCTCGAATTTTGTTTTTTGAATCATGTCTACTGAAAAGTCTTTATCAAAAGAAAGATAACACTGCATATCATCAGCATATGAATGCACAAAAAGACCATGTGAATTAGCAATTAATTCAGCACTTTTAAAATACAAGTTAAAAAGCACTGGCCCTAAAATTGAACCCTGGGGTACACCAGACTTAACATCAACTGTATGAGAAGTACAGCCAGCACCTTTAACAAAGTAGCTCCTATTATTTAAATAGGTTGAAAACCATTCTAAAGCTACATCAGAAAAACCAAATTCAGCGGACAATTTACTAAGCAGATCATGCTTAACCTGATCAAAAGCAGCTGACAAATCAAACAAAAGAACTACTGCATTTGACTAGGCATCTAAAATTGACAAAATATCATTGTGTATTTTTACAAGGGCAGTCTCACAGCTATAGCTAGATCTGTAAGCTGATTGCGAATAGCCATACAATGAATTTTCACACAGATATGTATTAATTTGGAGAAAAACACATTTTTCTATTAATTTGCCTAGAAAAGGCAAATTGCTTACAGGTCTAAAATTTTTAATATTATCATTATCCAAGTTCTCATTTTTAATCAAAGGAGTAACACATGCCTTTTTGAGAACATCTGGAAAATAACCCTGGCTCAATGAAAGATTGACAATATGATGAATTGCAGGGAGTAATAAATCAATGCACTTCTTGAGAATACTGGTTGGTAGTGGATCAAGATCACATGTTTTAGATGGCATAGACTCAATTATAGCTTTTAAACCAGCTAAAGATAGCGGTTCAAACTTTCTAAATTTGGAAGCACATGAAGATTTAACTACATTTATATCAACATCAAGTGTATTGCAATTATGGTAAGACATGTCACTATATATTTGTTCAATCTTAGCATTAAAATAGTCAGCAAATTGACATGCTTGTGCAGTGCTTGTGATAGGCGGAAGATTTCCCAAAAATTTACTGGTATCCAATAACTGATTCACAACATTATAGGTGGCTCTGGCATTACCTTTGCAATTAGCAAGTTTTTCTTCGAAATATTTTTCTCTTTCAATGCAATAGATTTTATTAGCCTGTTTACATGCTGCATAAAATTTAGATTTATTTTCTAAAGATTTATTCTTCCTAAAAGTTCTTTCAAAAACTCTTCTGCTTCTCCTAGCATTTTGACATTCCAAATTCCACCATGGCGTTTTAGATGTTTTGATATATTTTTGAACAAGAGGAGCATGCTTTTCTAAGATTTTACCAAGTATATCATGATAGACAACAATAGAATCATTCAAGTTTTGACACTGCAATACCAACTGAACTATATCAGATTGTTCCAGATCATATCTTAGTAATTCAAAATTAATTTGCTTCAAATTTCTTATTAATACAATTTTTTTAACCAATGGAGCAGAGGTGGAATGTAATCCAGCAGTGTCTACAACAGCAGTAACCAAGTAATGGTCGGAATTGGTTCCAGTGTCAACTACGACATCTAAATTTTTCATGAAGTTTTTATCCATTGCATTTTTTGAAATAAAAAATGCATCAAGAACCCCACCTTTGCAGTGTGTGGGATTACTATTAAAACTGTCCAATGGGGTAAAACCATAGCAGTCAATCATATTAAGAAATTTCACTGCATCTGCTGAATTAGTTTCAAAATGAAAGTTAAAGTCACCACACAAAATAATTTTATCTGACAGAGTAACTTTATTGCTTAAATAATCTTCAAATTCTGACCAAAATAGTGATGTAAAGCTAATATTTTCTTTCTTAATTCTTTTAGGCTAGTTAATTCCAGGTCTGTACATTAAGCATATCTTAATCCTTTCTTGAGCTAATATTACTGCTTCAGTAACTTCAAATGACTCAAACTTTAAAGCTTTTTGATTCTTCATAGGAAATCCACTCTTGAAAATGAAACCAACTTGGGGCTGACAGCTTTTGCAAACAGAAACTCCGAACAGACAAAGGCTCAGAAGCTGCAAACGAAATGATTTGTTTATCTTGGCTTTCCCTTCCAGCGCTAAGCTTTACTGTACAGTTTACCACGAACAATCATCTGTTTATGTCCTATAATCTTAGGCCTACCGATAATTATTTGTCACTCTATTCAACATTGTATATAATGTATAAGTATTTGTCTGAAGTCACAAGTTTTGAAACAATTACGCCAACAATTTTGTCTCATGAGTATGACATCACAAATTTACAAAGAATTACTAGGATCTCTAGCGCCAACTTGCCATCAATGCAAAAGTTTCTCTCTTAGATGATTCACCTACCGGTAACCTGCTACTGTCTCGTTTTTGAAAGTAGCGCTGATTCTTCTACCCATAGGCGTAGGAGGTGGGGGTCCAGGGGGGCACTGGCCCCCCCGGTTGGTGTAAGGTGTCCAAATTTTGGGCAATTTCATATATTTTGGGCGATTTTGCGTCAAATTTTCGGGCAATTTCATATTTTTTGGGCAATATTGCGTCAAAGTTTTGGGCAATTTCATGTCGTTTGGGCAAGTTTGCCTCGTAAAATATTCCAAACGCTTGATAGAAAGACCGTCTCAAGGTGAGTGAAGACCTTTTTCTTTTTTTTTTGGAGGTCACCACAATTTGGGCAGAAGAAACGATTGATTTGTGAGGCAACTTTGAAGTGATTTTTCGGGCAAAACTTTGGTGCCCGCCCAAATCATTTTGAGGTTTTACGCCCATACTTCTGCCCAAACAATACTGCGTATGCGCCACTATTTTAGTACAAAGCTACTGCCTACCTCTAGCCAAGTGTTTTTTAAGCCTGTGGCACAACTTTGAATAACCACAACTTTGCCAATTGCATATTGGGGTGGAGTGAAAAAAATTTTTTTTGGAAATTCAAAAAAGTGTAATTTGGAAATCCTGGCAAATGGTCTAAAAATAGAAAAAAAATCGACTTGAGCCAGTTGCCACCTACCATGGGCTGGCTACCCCCCAAAAATTGGTCGCGGGGGTAAAATGGCCATAAAATCATGTTACTTGATAACCGCTAGTCGTAGAGACCTGATTTATAGCTCAAAAGTTGCAGAATCATCATGTTTCTATGAGTGCTAAGCAGTGGTGAAAGTAAGCCGGAACGGTCCGGTACGCCGTTCCGGTAAAAGATTTGCTGCCGGAACGCCGTACCGGTAAAAGATTTTAAATCTAAATCTAGCCTGCAGCACATTCCGCAAGTCAAATCATCAAACAAAATTCAAGAATGGGCTCACTTTTACCAAATAAACTTTATTTTCGTATGAAATTAATTTCAAAACTTTTCATCAAAATCAAAATTCTTTAATACGAACAGCCTGTTGCTTCAAGAGCCCGTAAGCTAAATCAAGGCTGTGAGAGGGGGAATGGGGGTACGGAGCACTGGGTTTGTTTGAGGGTCTCGCCTGCAGCCCAAAAAATTCCCAAAGTTTTGTAGGACCCGCCTAGCCTAGGTATTTTTTTACAAAAGTTGGGCCACATTGACGTGGAAATTGGTATTTTTATGAAAGGAATTAGGCTTACTTGGATTATGGCAGCAGAGATGGTAAAATGTACTCACAGTTGTTTTGTTAGAGCAAAGCAGCACAAACTGTGATGTCACAATGTAAAATTTTCTCTCGCTTAAATGATAGCCACATTTTAATGACGACGTAACCAGTAGCCTACTAGCCTGTCTAAAAGGAGTGCTGTGCGACATATTTCGACAGCAAAAAGCGAAAGACGAGTTTCAATGCATCCGCACTACTCAGACCAGCTCAGATTCGACTAAATAGAACGTAGTGTTGTGGAGGCAACAGTTTAGTAGTGAGTCTTCTTCTGACAGAGGCTGTTTTCGATTTTTTGGATTTCAAGTTATCGATTCTTGTTAAACGAATATAAAATAACCGATAAAAAGTAGCGTGTATTACAATTTAAAAGTTTGATTTTTAGGAATATTTCTCGCCTAAATAATATACGTTTGTAAAATGCAAAGAAAAATTAATCATTATTGGAAGAGAGAAGAGACCAGTGATGAGACTTTGAGTTCAGTAGCAACTAAAGTTCAAAGAACGGAGAGCAATGTTACTGTCCAAAGTAGTGCAATCAGCAATCCTCTACCTGTGAATCAAGTTGAGGAAAAATGTTCCACTGTTTATCCGTTAATATGGAATGAACAACAAAGCAAAAAAACAGTTGGATGTACGCTACTGATGGTAAAGTAAGATGTACTCCGTGTCGTGACGTCAATAATTTGGGAGTAAGAGCATCTCGTGGTGTTAATATTTCTACTCAATGGGCAGATGGTAATGTTACTTCTTATGGTAGCACAAGAACGGTTCAACTTTCATCACTTCGAAAAAAGATCCGTGAGCACAGAAACTCAAAAGCGCGCTTAGAAGCTATTAATATTCTTGAGACGGCAAAGAAAGATGTACTCCTTAATTTAAATGCACAGATTGAGCAAACTGCGTTTCAATCCACAGCTCGAGTGTTCAGGACAGCTTAATATGTGGCAAAAATAGCAAACACAGCAAGCTAATTCGATAGACATGAGACGTGTTTTACACAGTAAAACCGTAGCTATTGACCTGATTGAACATATATCTTCATATATGAAGAAAAAACTTTTAACCAAAATTATAGAGAGCAGAAGTAAGATAAATGTTCTAGCGGATGAATCAACTCGCGTGGGTGACAAATCAACTTTAATCGTGTTTCTAAGAGCTAGTGTTGATGGCAAAGCAGCGCCTATTAACTTTCCGCTAGATTTAGTAGAATTGGAAAGCCTGTGCGCTTCTCATATTGCTGACAAAATTGTGGACTGTTTGCTCAAAAATGGCTACACCATCGAGTTACTCCAAGAATTATTCATTGGATTTTGCAGTGATGGAGCTAGCGTGATGCTGGGGACAAAGTCAAGAGTCGGGAAGTTGCTTAAAGACAAATTTCCTGATATAATATTGTGGCATTGTCTTAATCACAGACTTGAGCTTGTTGTAGGCAATGCACAAGAAAGTGTCTGTAGTACAAATGACTTTCAGTCATTTCTTGAACATTAATATTCGCTGTACAGCCAGTCACCAAAGAACAAGCGTGAACTTGACCAATGTTCCCATGATTTGCAAACGACCCTCAAAAGAATCGGAAAGGTGTTTACTATTCGCTGGGTCGCTTTTCCTATTTGTGCCAAAACATTAGGCTATGTGTTTTTTCCTTTAAAATGGCTGCAATTGTAATGCTGTTTTTGATTTAATTATTGCTGATTTGAGTAAAATTGTATGTTGGTGCAAATGAAATAAATAAATAAATATAAAAATCCTTCAGGGCAGTATTAGAAGTCTTGCATTCTTTCCCAGCTTTGGCGCAACATTTTCACAAAGCTTTAAATGACGAAACGAGACAAAGTACAGAAAAGGCCAGATTTCAAGGAATATCATCTAAATTTTTGACAATAAATTTTGTTAAAAATTTAACGCTAATGGCAGATGTCGTGAACGAATTAACAAATTTATCAGAAACACTGCAAAGCCGAAATAACACGCTACCAAAAGCTCACACTTTACTCAATGCGTATACAAAACGTATAAAAAGCCTTATTGCTTCCCCGGGGAACATTCCATCTTGGCTCAATAAGCAGAAAAAGCAATGTCATTCCAACAAGTAGAACTGGGAGAAGGAAGAAGCCCAGTAATAAATCAGGCTCAGTTTATTCGGGCTGTAGCTGACAATATGGAATAAGGGCTCTTCACGACGGCATCAAGCTGAGCACAGCGCAGCGTTCATGCAACTCAAAGAGAGAACTGCAAAACCCTTGTTGGTCAAATTGACGTGTTAGATCCAGAAAAGATTGATCATGAAAATCCTCGTTTTGGAGAAGATGAAGTGAAAAGTTTATGTGGTACCCTTCGTCTCAACAAGCAACAAATTCATCTTGCGTACATTAATTTTAAGCCAAGTGGAGGAAGAAGCATTCCTGACCAACTGAATAAGTTGATGGTGGCTATTGACACCCTCTCACCACGTAACGCCGGTGTAAGGGCGGGTTCAGCGCTATGAGCAACATTATCACTGATAGCAGAAATGCAACCACTAAGAACAATGCCGAGAAGCAGCTCTTTGTCAATACTGTGGGACCACTGTGCGAGAAATGGAATCCAGAGCCATACGTAGGAATTTGGCGTGGAAAGGGAGGAAGAGCAGCTCATTCAACGAGTGGCATGGCTCAACAAAACTTAAAAAAGGATAACCACTATGAACCTTTATGGAAAGTTTTTGAATAATTGGGTGTTTGATTTGGATTATGTGGTTATGTGCTTGGTTGAAAATGCGTCGTTATATTTGAGGTTGCAAACTTACAATAATGGGCCAAAAGTAGATCTGGGGATCGTTTGTACTTATCCCCCAAATAGCTTTTTCAAATTTCGTGTCAATACAGTTCTGTGGCAAACCTTCTACTCTCCAATTTGCAGGCAACAGTAGTACAGGGCATTGCTTCGAGTCTCAGATTAGCGATTCATTCTAATCCAGAGACAAATTAGTTATTTGCATTTTAGCCATTCTCGGATTATCAAATATTTTATAGTTCGATAAAATTTAGAGTGTTAGGTAGGCGTTTAGGGTTTTTTGACTGGATATGTGGATAACTAGGACTCATTTGCCTCTCTTGATCAGCAACTACGAAAAAATTATTTGCCTCTTCTGGCACAGTACCGGTAAGAAAAATTTTCTACTTTCACCTCTGGTGCTAAGAGGACTTTTTTGTCTATTTCAATCATAAAAAAAGTTACAGTTAAGAAACCGGTTTTTCATGCTAAAATTGCATCACAGAGAATTGTGATTCACTACTAGTTAACATGAACTCTTGCAATTCGTAACTTGCTGAGAAATTTGATTTTAGGGGTATGTCGTACAACATATTACTGTAGTAATGCGAAGTGCACAACAAAAGTGAGTGCGAGGCTGGCAAACATAGATGTGTTATCAACAGTCAACACAACATAAAAACATTTTACGAAAATTGCATTTTAGTGTCAAACTTTTTTAGCAATTTGCGAGATCTAATTTTTTGGCGAATAAGCCCGTCTCTTCTTTCAAATCCAGTGACTTGTGCTGATGCTTCCGTTACCAATTTGACATGTCTTTCGACAGTTTGATTGTGGCATGGATGGTGTAAAATTAAGGGTTTCATTCGACAGTCTTCAATTTCAGAATCGGACAAATGTCTAATAGCTGGAGGTTGTTGCTGACAAATTTCCAAATCAGCCAACTCATAGTATGTGTCTGCTTCCAAGTTTAAAGTAGGAAGGTGAAATAAACGAACTGAGGTGTCGTTCTTGCGAAGTGAAAGAACGTGATTCACGCCCTTGTCTCGAACAGCTTGATCGTCATCTCCTAACATTGCGATCAAAATGCTTTCTGGATGGCCAAAATATCCATTTCTTTGAACAACATTTTGAGCTACTTGTCGAAGATCTTGATTTGTCAGACTGTTAATTCTTTTGATCAAGTTGAAAAGAACTTTAGAACCATGTGTTAGTTGGTTGTATAACTTGATTTCAAACCAAGTGGGAAAATAAACAGTTAAACAAAAGTTAACTAAAATTTCCAAGTTCTGAGGTGGTTCATCAAGTGACACGTAATACCGCAAAATTCTACAGCCCAAAGTCAACCATCTTGAATGCACCACTGGGCCAACTTCCAAATATTGTAGATCATCATCACAATTACCAGTTATAATTGCCAAACAGATTTTGTAAGCGTAGTATTGATCTGTACTCAGGTCATCAATGACATGAGGTGGAAGTTTTGGAAAAGAAGAAATAGGGACGAACACTTGCTTAAACTGAGTAACTGGCCAACTTGATACAGGACCCTGTATTTTTTTACCTATTGGTCCGGCAAATGTATCTGGACCACTTGTTGCCCCATCCAAAGCAGCAAACACATGTCGCAAGGGAAGTTCATTAGTGGGTAGTAAACACACAACCCACTGAAGAGGTCTGTGTAATAATTCTTCTAAACTTCGAATGCATCCATTGTGTTTGCCGTTCATAGAAGCAGTACCGTCAGTGCCAATTATTGCAAGCTTGCCTTCCAATTCCGTACCACTGAAACAATCAAACAACTTTTGGGCAATTGTTCTACCTTTGCCATCTTCAGGAGAAAAGTGAGTAAGGTAATAACTTCCTGGCTCACCAACTACTGTATAATGTTCTTCCAGTTGAACAGACCGATAATGCTTCTCATTTGGACCTTGTGCAACAATTTGGGTTGCATCTTTGCGGCCATCCAAATACACTGCGTTCACCAATCCAAAGTTTTGTTGCTCTTTGCTCCGAATTTCGTTTCGGCATCTTTCACGCTCTCTTCGTAGTTTACTACGATCAATGATGCGTGTTTTATCATCTTCAGTAACTAAACCAACATCCACTTGGACACTTAACAACTGCAGAAGCTGCTCTATCCGATAGCTGGTAGCGTTCACAAATTCTGGCAAGGTTTGGCCATTTTTTGCGATTTTGAATGGATGGATTTGGCATTTCCGCTAAGAACTGAGAAACTGCAGATGATTGTGATGTGTCTGTGCTTGTTGATGCCAAAGATTCGGACTCCGAGACATAATCAGTAGTTGACAGAGTAATAATTTCATTTTGGCATTGTGAACTTGGGGCATTGACATGTGATTCTGAACGTCGTATAAATTTTTGGTCAGATGAGGTCAAAGGCAAAGCTACATCTAAACATTTTCCAATACGCCGACTCTTTTGATCGTCATAAAATACAAAATCTTCATCAGTCATTCGCAACTTGTGGTCTTTTTCCAAACGTCTTCGTTGTTCATTGTCATTGCAAAACACGTCGAACAACTTATCTATATCTGACAAGAACTCCGCTTCTTTTTCCAAAAAAGATGCTCCACGTTTTTTCTCGGGATACCGATCAAGTTTGCTGAAAGCTACCACCAGTGCCTGTACTTTTTTAGATATAGTTAAGTAATGTAATGGATAAACATTACACCACACCCATCTGTCATGTATTTCTTTAGCAACATCATTTGCAACGTCCACAGTTCTAAAATTTTCGAATTGGATGATCCTCTCTAACACTTGACATTTGGTGGGTAGTATACCGGATGGAAAGCTTTTACTTCCAGTGAAAGTGTATCCACTATGTAAAACTTTAACGTTGCTTGCACTTCGCCTGGTTGTCATAGCTATAAACTACGGTGGTTATCAAGTTATTTCATTAATAGTACTAAGCACCTAATTACTTATCTACAAAGAAAAAAATCTTTAAAAATTTGTAAGGATTAAGTAGACGTAAGCCTATGTCTACCTAATCCTCAAAAAAAGCTATGTTACACCTGCCAAAACTAGTTTTTTGACTGTAACTTTTGTTATGATTGAAATAGACAAAAAAGTCCTCTTAGCACTCATAGAAACATGATGATTCTGCAACTTTTGAGCTATAAATCAGGTCTCTACGACTAGCGGTTATCAAGTAACATGATTTTATGGCCATTTTACCCCCGCGACCAATTTTTGGGGGGGTAGCCAGCCCATGGTAGGTGGCAACTGGCTCAAGTCGATTTTTTTTCTATTTTTAGACCATTTGCCAGGATTTCCAAACTACACTTTTTTGAATTTCCAAAAAAAATTTTTTTCACTCCACCCTATTGCATATGCCAACAGGAGTTTGTTGACCCGAAGACTGAAAAGTCCTTTCCAGAGTCCTGGTCGCTAAGTGTTTAGTTTTTTCTCTTGTTGATAACGTAAATTAATTATTCAAAGTTGCACTTTTGTGGCAAAATAAATATCTCTCTGTTCTCTGGCATTTTTGTGGTCTTTAAACAAAAGTAAAACGTAGCCGCAGAAGAATAAATAATCTTGTGAACTTTATATAACCGTCAGTAAATCATTAACAACTGCAATTAACTCATAACTTGAGTTCAAAGTAACAAAACCTTTTCAAGATTGAATGTCAAGCAAGAAATCTGCAAATGTTTTGGCGAGTTATCGATTTGAATGAAGAAAATACACCAGAAAACGACGATCCGTATCTTGCTTGAGTACGTAGCTCTCCTAGAATTTATATCGTTTACCACTTGAGAAACATCTAATCTAGTTCAAGAATCTCTGATATAAAGACCTTTCAGAATTGGAAAATGACCAAGGATTTAAACTTCTAACCGGCAGACCAGGGCGGAAAAGCAGCATTAACAATAAAACACTCGAAAACTTCATCGAAGAATCGAAGGAGTTACAATATTTAACAAGGTACGTAGCTCTGAGATTTGAAAATCTTTTAATATCGAACCGCTACTTCTCATAATTGAAATTTCTCAGCTTAGATGGTTTGGCCATGTAAGCAGAATGCCTCAGG
The DNA here is from genome assembly GCA_963965965.1 of Trididemnum nubilum. Taxonomy (NCBI): domain Eukaryota; kingdom Metazoa; phylum Chordata; class Ascidiacea; order Aplousobranchia; family Didemnidae; genus Trididemnum; species Trididemnum nubilum. Next base: position 25,540,519 of record OZ014487.1, read on the forward strand.
AAAGACTTCCCAAACAAGCTTTACTTGCCAAAGCAAATGGGAAAAACCAGTTGGACGACATAGAACTAGATGGACCAATTACATTTGAAAATCTTGTGTGGAATCGCTTGGGACTTCACCCAAGCGAAATGACGGAAGTGATGGAAGATCGTAAAATGTGACGGATTAATCGGGAGTTGCTGCCCCCGCATCCCTCGCAAAAAAGCGGGCAATGAAGATGAAAACTTCAGCACTCAGCCCCTGCGTACACAAGTCCTTCAGGCTAACCAAAAACAAAAAGTAAATCCCCAAAACCAAAAAGTAATCTACCAAAAACAATACGCAAACCGAAAGGCGAAAACAATAACAAAATTTTTTGCAACCAATTAAAAAATTTATTTCATTAAACAAAATAGCACATAGGAGCCAAACGGCTTCTACGAAATAACAAGAACGAAAACCACTACAAGTCAAAAACGACTCAAATCTGCCAAATGCCATCCAGGCTTTCTAGTTTTTGTACAAGTGCAAGCAACAGCAACCTTCTGTGCAATTTCGCAGACAAGCTCAATGAAAAGTTGACAGGGTAAAATAGCTCAAAAGCAAATATACGAGAGTAAGTTTGCATTAACGTAAGTCAGCAAAAAATAGCCTACCGATGGTCCAATCCCAAAACGGGCCAAATCTTGCCAAATGATATTTGTCTTATAACATATGGCTTTAAATGCTGAAAGATGAGAAATGAGAATTGGAAATTTTTCTTTCTTGACTTCATCGTGAAACTCAAAGATCTATGTATTCCGTATTCCCGAGCCAGTCAAATCTCCCAATTAGCGTTTTCGAAAATTAGTATTGTTTCTACGCTGTGGCGACAAAAAAAGAATAAACTGGACCACACCTCTAAACAAGACAATTTAAAAGACGTTTAAAACGGCCAATGCAAATTTCAACCGCACAGCAGCAACTTAATTACTCCATAGTAGATATATGATGGAGGCTTATCTTCAACATTAAAACCAATGGGCAATGGCATTTTAAAACAAACACCAACAAGGACTATATGAAATAGCGGTCAAGTTGCAATGCTATGCCCAAGCTTGCCTTAAACACATATTAGCGCTAATGCGCTGACAGTATACCGCTAGCGCATGTATGACAGTATTGGACTAGGAGACTACTCTTGTGTTCACCTATTTTTCCATCAAAACGAAGCTCTATAGCCCACAGAGTCTGTGTATATTCCTTGCAACTTAAGCAGGAAAACTGCTAACACCAATTTGAAATGCATGGTTTGACTGACTGGAAATCAGGCCAGAGGGACTGTTTTAGTAGCAAATGCTATCCACTAAAGACCATAGGCTGTCTCGCTTTATGTTTCTCCATTTAAGTAAAAAATAAACTATTGCTTTTATAGGTATAATTAATTTATTGCCAAAGAATACGATATTCAATCAACGTCTAGAAAGAAATGAAGCAAAGCTTGGGCATAAGCAGTATTACTTGAAAAAAAAACATCAAAAATTTTTAAAAAAATCAAAAACCAAGCATCTATGGCTTCGACCCAAAACTTAGTCTCGAAAGCAACTCATGCTGTTGCGCCATCACTGCCCTCTGCTGCTGCTCCAGTAGATTTTCGTGTAGGGCCGCTTGGAATTGGTGGTTTTGGGACAGAAGAAAGGATGTGGGATCAGCACCCGATATAGCTGGCGGGATAACGGGGACCCCAGGAGTGGGGACGATCCCTGGGGGTCGAATTCCACCAATAGAAAGCATAGGATTGAGAGAGGCTGCAAATATGAAAAAAAGTCGATTCTACATACCGTGTCTGCCGTAAATTCCATGTTAGCCTTCTCACAAAAATAGCAGCCAAAGACAGTTACCGTTTCAAAAAACATCACTCTTTATCGGCTGGACTAGCAAGGTAAGCCTAACAAAAAATGAAGAGCTAACCCATAACTCGTAAAAGGCAACAGCAGCTGTACTAGACTGCAAGTTTTGTGGATAGGCTATCACGACAGACAGACATATGGTCCATTTATTTAAATTTATCTCTTACAATATTGACAGGGTATAGATAGCTAGAAATACCGGACGATTTTTGAGAAATAATCAGGATTAACAGTAGGCAATTTTTTACACACAATAATTTTATGAAAGGCTCTTTATTTCAAGGAAAATATTTATCTATTTAATTCTGAACCATTTCTAACTCTAACCCAAACTCAGCCCTAATCTTCATCCCTGAAAAAGCAAACGAAAAATGCGCGGACGAATATTTATCATTGTCGTTTTACTCCCTTCAACATTAAGTTTTCCAGCAAATCATCACCTTCATTTTCTGGTGCGCACTTTCTCTTTAAAAACGTTTCAAAAAATCTTTACCTGCAGCGTGCACTGGATCCACTCCTGCAGCCATAGCAGCGTGAGGTTGTAGGGCTAAGGCATTAGCAGCAGCATAAGGGTTCACCATTGCATCGTTGACTGGGGGGACTGATTGCGGAAAAACAGTGGATCCTGGAGGTGGGGGATTTTGAGGGTGTAAATGCAAATGGGAGTGCACATGGGAATGTTGATGATTGTGAAGTAACTCCAAACGATATTGCTCAAGTGCTCTGTAATTACACAAAAATGAATTCCACTTTTTTGTAAAATCAGTAACTTTTGGGTAGAGGGTGGCTGTTCTTAAATTTCATCGAATAATGTCGTAACTTAAAAGTCAAAATCATTCTTGCTCGGTAAAAGCTATTGTTTCGGGATTAACATGATTTTTGAAATACCCCTCATACTAATGAACTATGGCAATACAAAAAGGCTGAAAAAGCTCCGCTGGTTGACTTCAAATAGATTGTACTGGCCAATATTCTTAAATATTTGTTTCATGTAGGGTTGTACAAAGTAGAATAATGCAGTATTCTAGAATAATTCTAGAATAGACATTTCGAATCTAGAATTTCGAATCCTATTCTAGAATAACTCATGGCAAACTGTGACAATACAGTTTTATTGCAAAAATTAAAAAAACACAATCCTGACTCCTGAGTAAGTGAGACAACTGTCACTTCTTGAGTGCGTGCCCGCTTGTTTGAGTGCAATGCACTATCAATGAAATGCGACTAGACAGTTAGGTTGCTTCAAATTGCGTAATACGTACCTCTCTTTGCGCTTTGGCAGCCCTTTCAAAGGTTTTTTTCGAGTCCAATTACCCGATAAAAAATGCGTTTTGAGATTCGTTTCGCCGGAGATTCGAATCTCAAGGATTCGAAATTCTACTTTGTACAACCCTAGTTTCATGCTAAGCAGTGTTCTTAATTTGTTCTTAAATTTTTAGCAAACATGAACCTCGTGTTCTCAAAATTGTTCTTATAAAAAAGTGCAACTTAGTAACTGAGTGCTATTTTTGGTGAAATGCTACTTTGAAAAAATTTGCCACTAAAATAAATTCTTAACTATGCAACTCATGCCGAGTCACAGAGGACAAGCCAGCCGAAAGCGAAACGTTTTAAGCTTATCAACAACAAATAAGTTCAGTTTAGCAAAACGGAGCTTTAATTTTAATTCTACCTGGCAGCTAATATTCTTTCTGCTTCGGCAGGATTTTGTTGTAGCACATCCATACCAGCAGGAAACACTGCAGGGAGACCAGGGATCGAACCAGGTACCACTTGCGGCGCTCCTGGAATCCCCATAACTGCCCCTAAAATAAAACAAAACGTAACTATAAAATGAGAGAAACCACAAATTAATATTAAATGTTTAACTGTAATAATCTATGATTGGCGTGAAGCGGCAAAAATAGCAGTAGTTTTTTGCGTCTATCAACAATAAAACAGTCAAGTTTGACCAGTTCGGCCAAGGGTCTTGTCCAGCTGGGGAATACCTTCAATTAAAGAATAAAAATTGATTAACATTGAAAACAATTGTGACATGTTGTGTTCTGTTTGTTTCTCGTAATAAAAAAATAAATAAATAAATAAAACAGTCAAGTTTGACCTTCATTGTGGTGAACTTTTGCGATGTCATACGATACTAATCCTACATGCTCAAAATAAAAATTACAATCGAGGTAAAAAATAGCTAGGAAAAAGAACACCCTGGTAAAAAAGACGTGGTAGAAAACTCAACCCTCGTAAAAACAAGCCGGAAAAACACAACCCTGGTAAACAATTTAACTCTGGTAAAATTTATGTGTAAAAATAACCATAATAAAATTATGGTATTTAGCAGTTACCTGGATAACGAAGTTGGTCAAAAACCTGGGGATTCAACAGGCCTGGGCTCAATCCCGTGACAGGGTTAAGTCCTTGCATCGTCATGGCGGCTGCCAGGGAGTCCATATGGTCAAAAGGTTTGGGAAGACCCTGTTTGGGCATTCGCTCCCTCAAGTCACGTTCACGGAGTTCGCGCGCGTGCAGGTCTCGTTCGGATTGCTGAAAAATTGCAAGAACCAAAAAAATAAACTTTACCAGTCAGTGTTACAAGTTTGTCAAGTACAAAGCGTCTGCTTCTAAATCAATAACCATGGGCTCGATTTCCGCTCGAGTCAAAGTAGATACCTTGAAATTGGCATACACAACTTCCCTGTTTCAAACTCAGTAGAAAAACGAGCAGCGAGAACTTGTAGACTCCAGTTGTAGAGGCTTCAAAACAAAAAAAGGGGGGGAGACAGCCGGCAGCTTGACTCAAAAATGAAATTCACTCTCTCCAAAGAACGTAAATAATTACAATATAAATTGTAATACGACTCTTGGTCACATTTCAAAGCAGTAAACTTCGCTGATTGACTTCTAACAATTTGAAGACAACACAACACGAAATTAATGAAAGACCTGTAATTGTAATCAAATAAAATCGTTGAAAAATATTACAACTTACCGCGGCCATTACAGCTTGGAATGGCAATGGAGTTTGAACGTGAGGAATCAAATTTGAAAGAGCTTGCTCTCTTTGGGAATCTATATTGGCGTATTGGCGAAGCTGCTCAATAGCGGGAGTGCCCACAGGCCCCAAAGCGGCATACGGGGAAGAATGAGAGGGGGCATGCCTAAAATAGAAAATATACCGTCATAAGTTGCACTGCTTCACCTTGGATGGGATTCGAACCCATGTGAGATACAGCCATTATCCCATATCATGTCAAAGATATAACAATTCATTAATGCACAACAGCTTGACGCCACTTTGCCACCGTAGCGTTGAGTCGATGCGATCACGGCAACATATTCCAAGCGATTATGAACTTCCTCATCAGAAAGATTCTTTTTCTAACACCAACCTACGACATACGGTTTTGAATACGACTTCTTTTTTCATATTTGTGGTTTTTTTACAAGAATTTCTATCTGGAATGCATAATTGCATATTTGATCATTGTAGATTGCAAATGTCCTAAGTGCAATTCTCCTAAAACCACAAACACAAAATTCCCCATGGCTGTTCAAGATCCTCCTCACCACACTTTTTTCCTCGAATTCCTTAACGCATACTCACTTGTTTTGGTCCGTAGGCAAAGTTGGGGTTTGGATATTGCTTGAAGTTGACAAGCGCCCATGGGGAGGGCCGTGGCTGGCCGTTCTCATATGAACGTTTGCATATGTACGAGGAGGCTCTCTATTCGGGGTAACGTGACCACTAGGAGGCTGTAAAATATAGGAGATAAAAATGTACCCTTGAAACTAATATTGTTTATTACTAATAACTAAATCAAACATCAAAATGTCAACAAAGACAATTATTTTTTCAGTAAAATAAGGCCACTGAAAAAGCTTTCGTGAAATACAGCATTTACTTTCAAAAATCAAAACTAAAAATCGACATTCCAGCAATGAAGAAAAAACAGCTCGGTTTAGATTTAGTTCGGGTTGCTCCAACAATTTAGATTGTTGGAGCAACCCAACTCCTTTCGCAAAAGAGGGGTTGTGGAAACAACTTCGCACCGATTCAAAGTAGGACCACATTCCAAAGCCTGGGTAAGAGCAAAACGTCTCCTGAAAGGAGATACACGATAAAACAAAAATGGACCTTAGAGGGGGGTTTTTTGAAAAAAATGCAGCCATTCAGACAACTTCGCACAAGAAGGCGGAACAAGTGAAAAAGAACTGCAGTCAGTTTCAAAACAGACTCTAAGCAATTCCTTTCCAATCTACTTTCGATATTTTGAATTTTAATGTCTGCATTAAAAAGAAAACATGAAAAACACATCGAAAGGAATTGCAACAGCTGACATTAAACCAAAACAGAGTGGAGAAAAAATCACAAAACAATCTCTCTGCTCCAAAAAGAAAAGACATTCAAAGGAAAAAGCATCTGAGATCTTACGTTTACTTCAGTCTTCGGTTTCGGCCTTGGTACTTCCTTGCTTTTTTCAACGGCAACTTTGCTTGTAGTTGGATTTGGTCGTGGTTGAGGAATATTCTTTTCTTGAGTTTTTTGTTTTTGGTCTTTTCGTGGAGTTGGCACCCATTCAAAATCGGTGCGGCTGCACAGAAACCCAGGATAGCTTGCAATCCTAAAAATTACACAATACAAATAATAGCTATACATCGCATAGGTACGTCTAATAGCTTAAAAGTCGTTTTACATTTCATAACGTGTCAAATTCTACTCAAAATTAAAATTTTTTCTGATCAAACAGTAGGGTTTGCTTTGCATGCTGAGCTTCAATGATTCGGTTCTGTGAGCAAAACGCCTCGCAGAAGACGTTCAAAACAAGATTCACTCGCAAGAAAAAAGAAAACACCTGTCGGAGAATTACGAGCAAAATGGCGCAATTTCAAAGACACCCATGCTTCATTCGGTACAGAAATAGAGAAACTGCAAACTCTTTGAGCGGTGTGGAAATTCCACCTACCTCTTTCGGATTCTACACCCCAGCAGCAGGGACTGTGTGGTAAAGCTAATGGCTTTCAGAATTTGAATTAATATTTAAAGGGATACTGCTTAAAATCGGTTTTATAGAAGAAATGAGAACTACTTGAGGTTATAAAGTGGCGCCCAAAACCTTTTTCAACAATTTCCTTATTCGCGAAAAAACGTTTTAATCCGTACCATTGGCAACCATGCATATCGCAATTTTGTGACATCACAAAAGGCCAACTGTAGATCAATACTGGTAGCCTAGGTCTACAGATTCCAGTAGCAGTAGCCAAATTTTCAGATTTGGTTATAGGCTACTCACTGCTAACAGTTGGTAATCGCGTTTCTTAGTCTGCCAGAATTTTTGCAAAATTAAGCCTTTTGTGATGCAACAAAATTGCTGCAGGGTTGCCAATGGCACGGAGTCAAAAGGATTAAACCGCATTTTTGAGAATAAAGGGAATGGTTGAAAAAGGTTTGGGGCACCTCTTTACTACCTCAAGCAGTTGTTATTATTTTCTCCCAATAAAACTGATTTCGAGCAGCATCTCTTTAATGGCTTAGACAAAAGACATACTTTGCTTTATTTTCGCCATCATGCACAATAATCCGTTGCCCAGACCGACGAAAATCAGGCAAACCGTCACGGTAAAACTGAAAATTAACCGGGAAGTCCTGAAACATCAACAAAATTATACTTAGTTTTGTTCGCAACTAAATTTAAAACGCATTTGGTCGGTTTAGTTTTAGCTAAATATTGTTTAATTAACAATCACAAATCATAATTGAAACAAATTTTTTTGTCAGTTAGGGAATAATAGACTTTGGTTCATAATAACAATTAAGCTCAACTGGTAAAACAGAGCAGTAATCAAAAACATAAAAAAAATCTAAATTAAAACGCCAAAGTTTCGATGAGCTAGCCAAAGTGCTTTACTGCCCATCTTTGTCAGGCTTGAAATGAAGCAAAAGTGACTAGCACTGCAAAAACAAACGAAAAAGGCACAATGACGTCACTATAATCCATTTTGGAATATATTTTCAAAGCCTTTTAGAATGTATACGTGGAAATTTGTCGTTGTTTATTGTTCATAGCTGGAAAATTGGTTTATAAAAAAAGATTCAATAAAATGCCGTTTTGCCAAGTCAATAATTTCAAATTCAAGAATTTTGGAAATTTATTAATTTGCATTTTTTCTCTATAGTTAACAATAAAGTGGCTGCCTGTCTGTTACAGTAATAGCGCAATGTGCATGCAATATTGAAAAAAAACATACCGGTAGTTATTGAAAATCCAATATTGAAAATCGTCTAGTTTCAACAAAAAAATCGAAAATGGGGGAAAAGCACGTTAGCTCAATTTTTTACCTCTTTGAACCTAGGATCAAACTACGTTCTAGCAACTGATTAACAATTTTATGTAGTGAAATCTCATTCGGCTAGAGTAACTTAATTAATGTGGTTAGAGCAGAGAAATTTACACAAGACTCGCCTCCATGACGTAATCATTACAACAATGGATTCATAATCCAAAATGTGAAAACTGGCTCGAACCCTTCCCCAAAACACGACTAACAGTTGACCGAAAGGGCAGTGTTAGTCAATGTTGTAATGCAAAAGAAATCTAGAGGCTAAGAGCAGTGACTAATTAAACATACTGTGCTACAAGCAACAATAGCCAATCTCTGTTCAAGCTCAGCTTTTGGAAAACAGTGGTTAAGATCAACAAATTAGGGGTGAGAATTTTTTTTGAACTCACATTATGAGGAGCTAGAGTTATGTGGTGCTCTGGGAGGATGGGAGGTCCTATTTCTTTGTCACTGTCGTCGTCTTCAACTTCAATAATCGGCGGATTTTCGTTGGAAACACTGCAAAATAAGGCCTCGTTGCTATATAAGTTGAATAAAAAATTCGAATCAAAATTGGTTGAAAGTTTCTCTAAAAAAATTATTGAAGTTTGAATAAACAAAGTAGGTTCTAAAAAACATTCGCCATTTACTTCTGCGCTATGACGTCACCAAGCTATACTAGAGGCACGAAGCTTAACTCGAAGATAGCAAAGCCCCTTCGTTGTCTCCTGTCCAAGGCAGCAATGGTTAAGTTGCCGAACAAAGATGTAATTACAATTCTTTTTTTTTACCATTTCTCTTTTGAAAACAAACCAAAAATATTAGCAAAAACTTGCGCATGTAAAAACAATCCAAGTTTCATACGTAATAAAAAATCTAAACCACGGTCTAAACACGCCCGTGGTCAGGTTGATAACTCGTTAAGCAAACACTAACCATCCACGGTTGTATTGACTATTTTTTTGTGTAACTTACCCTTTGGAAGATGAAGTAGGGACTTGAATAGATTGTAGTTTATTGGTTGTTTCAATAGAAGAAGGTAAAGCAGCTGAAGGATGTTCTGGAAAAGGTGCAAAAATTACAATGGAAACACATTTGGCTGGTAGGAAAAAATTAAAAAAAAAACTATTGGTGTTTGCAAGTCATTCCGAATTCGAAGTGCTCTAAAGAAATCAAGCGGCGATGTACGGTTAAAACAGTTAACACTCAGTGCTGCCAGCAACATTCAAAATTCAGCTACAAAAAATTCTGGTTGGGATGAGTGCAACAAGTGTAAAAGGCAATCTACAAAACATTAGTGGAAAAAGAAGAACACATCTCACAATGAAAAAAAGGAGAAAGATGGTAAGTCTAATTACCAAAAATAAAAACTGAAAAAACATTGAATTGTCAAAATCTCTACTGAGAAGTACTAGTACGTGGTCATCAAGAAATCAGGAAAAAACACACAAACCACAAAGCGAAGAGACAAATTGGATGGCGTTCAAAAATTTAGCCTTCATATCATTTTTAACTTGAGATCATCAAATATTGCTACAAACCTGGCTTGTGATCTGTTGCCTTAGGATACGAACGGTTTGGATCAGACACGGATTGTGATGGATCCGCTTTTTGCGGAGTTCTTTCGGTTTGAGGAGTTTCCTTAAAGAAGGGACGTGGCAATTGCTTTGCTGTTTCTGAGCTTGGAGAAGAGTACGGATTGTTAGTGGTCGCCTAAAAATGTTAATTTCAAGTCAACCTAGGTGTTAAAATACTATTTAAAGGGAAGAGGTAAAACAATTTGAGCTTATTTTAGCTTATTTTACGATATTTTAGCTATGCTTATATATTTTAGCTCAACTTATACTTTAACTCAACACAAACTTATATTTTAGCTCTGCACCGTATTTGAGCTTATTTTACGACTTTTCGTTGTCAAAATACTGAATCACGGTTCAAAGTTTAGCGCTTTTTCAAAATAAAAAATTTAACAATGTTACCAAGTAAAAACGAACTTTTGGACAGTGATAGCGTTTTCCCATACGTGGTAGTTAGTTTATTGCTCTGTCTGATATCTTTTTGACCCGACAGCAAAAAAAACGATTTAAAGAGGGTGCTGGCATAGTAATTGACGCCCTATTTTACAGCTTCCGGAGCTTTATAACTAAATGAACACTTTTTGTAGATTATCGGCTATCAAAACTTTTAGTCGAAGAAAAAAGGGTAAGACATTCTTCTACTACGGTGCTTTTTACGTTTAAGTAGCAAGGTAAAACTGCATACTTACAGCTAATACTTGAGGTGGTATTGGAAACCTTGGAAAACCTGGAACTGGAGGCTTTGCATCTTGTTCCGGTTTTACCACGTGACCTGGAGGAACAAACAGGGGTCTTTGAGACGAATAGAGAGCAGGTGGGAAGGGTCCTGGAAGAGTGACTCCGCCCAGACTCCGCTTTTCCTCTTTAACTTCGGATTCTGGAGGATTTTTGGTGAAGGGTTCGGATTTCGGAGCAGGAGGGAGAATTTCGGAAGGCGGAAAACGCGGCTTTGGTGGATAAGCAGGAACAGGAATGGGATGGACCGGATAAACCGAATGGAGTGAATTATCGGAGTCAGAAGGTTTGGATGGAGCTTCCTCTTTCTTAACTTCTTTTTTACCACTTGCACCACTGCAAAAAAAACACAATACCAATTTTCACGGCGTTAAGTAGGTTTACCTATATTCATTCACTAAGTTGCCTTGGCGAGGAGACAGCACGGGGACCATGCGGTCTTCCGAGTCGAATTGCCAACTGTCAACCATCAGTTTTTAGTAATACAGACTTCACACTGTTCCTCTTAATGGTGTCAAATCTAGCGGTACCCAAACTAAAAACCCTCGATCTAACCCATTTGGTTGACAAACCTAAGTCTACCAATAGCAGATAACACTCACTTAATAGACTAACTGTTGAGTAGTTTTCTTATTAAAGTTCCAGTACTTATTGCACAGCGAGGTTTTGCAAGAATAAGATCGATATAAGTTTTATTGTAGAGTTACCTGTCCTGAGACTTCGGTTCTTCTGCATCAGCTAAAGGAGTCTTCGGGGTCGGCAAGGGCACAGCATCTTCGGATTCCTTAAGTATTAGCTCCGTTTTAAGCGCCGATTTTTTAATTTTACAACATCCACAAAAAGGTTACGCCATTTTTGGCGATAAATTCAAATTATCTGTTTTGAAAATACCCAAATTTTAGGCAAACTTGGTTGTTTTTTTTTTCAGTAAGTTTCTTTCCTTTGAGACACAAAACACGCCGTTTAGCACAACTTGATTCTTTCTGAATATTTATTTTGCTTGATTTTTACGGATGTTAAAAGCGAAAAATAATACTATATAATTACAAGATTATGTCCTCACAAAATTGATTCTTAATTTCGAATTTTCTGTTTTCAAATGCGTTAAGATTTAATGTCATAAGCAAACTGGTGTGGTTTGCTATCAATACAGCGCAAGCGTATGGATTATATTTTAATAATTAATGAGTAAATCTTATTTAAGATAAATTTAGTTTATTAAAAATTTAATCACCTTGGCAAATAAATGTCAATTTCTATACAACAACAATTCAGCAACAGCTCAAGAATATTGATTTTCGCTCTAATTGCATACAAGCAATTTTCTTTCGGTTTAAATTACTGAATGCCAAGCAGATAAAATTATGAACCATAAAATATGTCACAAAAAATTTCAGTAACTAACCTCTGTTTTTATTCTTTTTTCTTTCACATCTTTCCCTTCCTTTTGACTCTTCCATCTTCGTTTAGCGGTTTTCTACACAAACAAAAAGATAGGCTGAGCAGACAAAAAGGGTCAAATTTTTTAGCTTTCTAACTTCTTCTATGCAATTTCTTAACAACAACCTTTAAAGCTTTTAGCGCTACTGATTTTCATGTAAATTTTTAATATATTAGATATCTCTAGCCATACTAATAAAAATTTCGAGTCCAAAAAATATTTAAACAAAAAAAAAACTTTGAAGTACCGGTACATGTAAGTCCTGAGAAAGTGTAAAAAGATGCTTCAAGTGGTTATGGCCGGACCAAATAATGTCTATTTTATGGGCTAACCTTTTCTTCTGGCGCTTCCGAGCTCTCTTCAGTTTCCGGGGAGGATTCGTGGCTTTCCTTCAACTTCTCTTTGATTGGTTTAAACATGAAGGGAGGAGTGTGGAGGTCTGCCGCATCGGGAAACAAAGAGGACAAAGGAGTCCTCCGTTCCGTCTCACCAAACTAGAATTGCACATTATGTCACAACATGCTTCATACCGATTCGGGAAATTTATCCATTATCATGTCCCCTTTTTGAAGTTGTTTTAAGTCGATCTTTCCATTCTCTCTCTCCCAAAAAATTAACATCAAAAATCACACTAAAAAAACGATACAAAAAAGGAAAAAAGTTTAAGGGCATTTATCTATTTACAATTTACATTATTTGTAGCGCGAAACACAGGGAATTCGGGAGTGCTTTTCCTCTTATGAAAGAGGCGTTGACTTTTAATTCTTTGCAAAGGAATAGCTTTCCATTGTCCGGTAAACGGTTAATGTTTTCAACTCATCAGCAAAAAATTTTCCACTTTGTGGAAAGTTGGGGATAAGTTTAAGCCAACAAGAAATATCCAATTATCCAAACGGGATTACCAACAGGAGTGAGAGACTAGGGGAACTTGATATCAGACAACCCCTAAAATTAGATCGCACCGAAAAAAAATCGCTACATTTTTACTTCTGCAAGAAGCAAATCTAATTGTGTTTGGATTTAATAAGAGGTAAACACAATTTTGGGAAAACGTCTAATCAGAATATTGTGTATAATTTTTCGGGAAAATGTCCTTGCGGAAAAACAAGTATAATTTCGGGACTATCCATTTGGGAAATTGTTTATAATTTCGGGAAAATGTCCATTCGGAAAATCGCGTACAATCTTGAACCAAGAAGATAGAATAAATAGTGACTTACATCAGACGGTGTTTGGTTGTCCAAGTCGATTTCCAGATGCGCGTTTACTCCATACTTCTTAAACTTAATCCTGCATTTCGTACACAGCATCACACTGGTTTTACCACCAATGTCCCAGTCTTCTGAAGCTAGAAAAAGTTGATTGCATAAATTCCTCTCACAGGAGCTGGTAACAACTATAACAACACTTAACCAACCAATGAGTAAAGTTTGTAGAATAGGTTGTCCGCTCCTAAAGCGAAAGACTAGGGTTTGAATCCTAGTCAAGTCAAAGTAAAGATTTTGGCCTACACCTTTTTCGATCGATTTATGTGATAATCTTTTTGGTCTCTTCACTTGTTCACCCGTCGGAATTAGTACTTGTTGTATTTGGCAGGTGGGCTCAATTTCGGGGGCTAAGGGACAATTGCCCCAAAATACGGCATGCCTTACAAAGAAAACTTAGTAACTAAAAACGTAATTACCATAAACACAATAACCACTCATGAATTTGAAAAAAAAATTTGAAAAAATTTCTGTATTAATCGATAAAACAAACGTTTTATTCATGAAAACAATCAACTTACTGGTAGTGTGGCAGTGTTTACAAGACTTGCATTCGTTTGATTCCTTTCCGCTGTCGTCCGTTTCCGCTGAATCATTTTCGCTCGAGCTGGCTTCAGCTAAAAGTACAATATTGATCGAAAATGCTTTGACTAGCCATCTTGGGAATCGAACTTAAAGTATTGCTTTTTACCGGTTTCAGTTGTTGTAGTGGTGTTTTTCGCATTTCGCTTCATTGCGGCTTGTCTTTTCAATTTGCTTTGAGGCAGCACCATCAAACTGTCTTGCACTTTCTTCCACAAATAGTAAAACTCGACCAGTTCCGACTGAAACCGAAAATATCCGAATGACTCCGAAGTCAATGAACCATAAAATCTCTTTTGGTTTCATCAACCACAAACGAAACTCGGTAGTCACGTAGCTATTGCAAATAAAAACCGATCAACGGTAACGTAAATAGGGCGTCTGCTAATGAAACGCTAGACTTGGGTTCGATTCCCGGTCAGGTTAAACCAAAGACTACAAAAATTAGCATTTATAGCTTCCCTGCTTGACGTTTAGCAATAAAAGGGACAGTGCGAAACCACCACCGGGTATGGAGGACAGGTGCCAGCTTGACTCGAGCATCGCAAGGTCTCTTCGCTGTTTCCGAGCCAAAGGCGACCGGGCAAATAAACCGTATTACAATTACAATTATTTGATTAAACTTATCTTTGATGTGACTCGACTGGGAATCAAACTCAAAGTCTATCGTTTCAGTCGGAAACACTCTGCCCACTCGATCACTAATCGGTCAAGGCTTCACCAATATTTAAGAAATATCCCATTATCCAAGGGAAGTGCAATAACATTAGCCTTGGTTAATTGACACGACTATAAGCAGCAAAATCGAAAATTTTATACATGCCAGCCACTGACCAATTTTGGAAGGGGAGGTGTGCACTTCTGCAGCCTTAGCAAACATAAATCAAATCCTAACCAAACTTTCCAGTACAATACGCATAGAAAAACATAGCAACTCAAGATGATGGTCGTAACATGAAGATCATAATGGTCTATTTGGTTGTGAATAGAAAGAAATCCATAGGGAAAATACAAGCAATAAAACCAATCATAATCGTATTAACAGTGATATTAACACTAACAAACAACAGTGTCTATAAATATCATGCCTTATTAGCTCCGCTATTAGATAAATTGACACGCCTAGTTGCTATTAAGAGCTGCAATGCTTCTTGGAAGTATTTGCAATTAAACTGTCCGAGCTTTGGATAGATTTACTTTAAAGAATAGAGCCAGTTTTTTATTCGTTAATCAACGGAATTGACCAAAAGTTTTAGTTACAAATGACCCAAAAAATTTAACCATCTTGGTTAGCAATGACCAAACTTTTGTAAAATTTCAGCATACGTTTTGCTGAGAAATCATAAAATTGCACTTGCAATCCCGAAAATGACTTCAAATTTTTTAAAATGACCAAACAGCACTTTCAAATCGGACATTGGACAGAAAATACTGAGCAAAAGAATAAACCAGGCAATGCAAGAGCTAACACAAAAAGTGCCAAATTTTGAAGCCTTTATTATGATTAACAGACGACTATGGGCATATTAAAAGCCTACTAAAGACCCTGACATTGACGTTAAAAGTGCTTAATTTTTGCTTGTACTTGCATGATCCGATATTTCGTAGCTTAGCCCAATTACAACGACTAAGAAGTAAGTTCCCTAACCAATAACCATAATAAAAACTTAATTCTTATTTACTAACATGGCATAGTTAACTCACACTAGAGCTTAAGTGCGAACTGAAGTCGTCCGCAAGGTAAGTGTAATTAGATCTTTAATATTCAAATTGCCTTGGTAGGAGACAGCAAATGGATCTTTTCGCTTTTTTGAGCAAAGCTGCCACTTGTCTTGCCTGTCTACCACACACGGTGGAGGCTTCACACTGTCCCTTTTTATTGCTGAACGTAAAGCAGGGAAGCTGTGAATACCAATTTTTGTAGACTTTGGTTTGACCCGACCGGGAATCGAACCAGAGTCTACAGTTTCAGAAGCAGGCTTTATCCACTCGACCACTGATCAGTGTAAAAAACGAGCTTTTGCAACTTGACTTTGCTTAAGCCCTAATGAGAGTTTCAAATGAAATTGCATGTGTAAAATAATGTGTTTCAAAATGTGCTGCATTCAGAATCTCAAGTTGTTCGTAACAGGCTCAAGCGAAGTGTTTGTTGAATTTCTACAAAAAGGATTGGATTTCGACGGTCGAAAATCTTCAATTAAAAGCTAAAACAGTAATATAAATACAAGAACGGCCTTAAAACTCGTGATAAATGTTTACTAAACATGTAATCTTTCAATCAAAAAAACGAAAGATATAAGAAATTCATTAATAGAGAGCGGGCGAAAACAATTTTAAGCAGATAAAATCGGATAAGATTACTTCAAACTTAAGCCAAAAAGCCACATCGAAATTTGAAAGTTGTTATAATGTAAACAGCAATGTGTACACCCAAAACATTGCTAACTCGAACGAATAATCGAGCTTTATAATTCGCTGTTATTAGACATACATCGCATTTTTTCTAAGTGACATGAAAAAGGATAAGATTTAACATTTGGATATAAACAGCAAAAACACGCTTTGATGCATTTTGACAAAAATAAGTTCTCTGAAAAGTCACAAAAATTGGCATTTTGGGAAAGAAATAATCTTTTTTTTTAATTCTTTTTGCTTGTTTTTGTTTAGAAATGCATTTTACTATGATAAAATACCGAAAATATAGCTTGAACTACAGTCTCATCCCCACCAACTATTGAAAAGGTCAAGAGTCTCGGTCATTCACATTAGCGTATTGCGAAGGAAATTCCCTTCTTAAAAAGATATATTCCAAAAAAATGGTTTTCCCAATCAAAATTGACAAGAAACATTGCTAGAACATCAACAAAGTCAGCGCTAGTCCAAATTGGTGCTACGGTTTTCTTTCTAAGCTGTATTAGCAGACTCTCAGTCTTTAAAGTTAATAAATAATTCAACACTTACGGTTTCTTTGCTTGGCAAATGATCTTTACGGATCTTGTAAAAGTTCTTGCCATTCTGGCGAAGTCCTTTCTGAAACCGTTTCTAAAAACATTTTCATTGCAGTGACACAATCTATACACACTTTTTCGAAAGCTAAGAACTGATAATTAATTTGTATAATTACACCCTAGAAAAACCATTTTCAGGTCAAAAAGTAACTGCACTGTTCTAAACAGTATTAGGAACGGCATGCAAACATAGCAGGCTTCTCTATACTCTGTCATAAAATACATAAAATTGCTAGTAGTATGGAAGGGTTACCACCGAAGAAGTCCCTTAGACAAGTTGACCCAGACGAGTTGTCCCCGAAGATGAATAAATATATGCCGCATTTATTAGCGCGTTATGCCGCCATAGTGAGCTGATATGTCTGAACAAAACTATAACAAGTCGTACCAGTTTCGAAAGCAAACGGTAAGGTTAGAGTTAGTTTTGTTCTTATAAAAAGTAGTTTAATTCGCATGTTTTTTACGATCTACCTTTCTGCTTCAGCGATTTTGTTCAATACGTGTCAATCTATTAGCAGTAACCTTAACGTTTTCTTCACCAATCGCCTTTTTATTTCTGACGAGTTTGCCGCCACGGTTTAACTCATTTGTCGGTTAATATATTGTTGAAAAGACTTGCAAGAGTTGATTTACGTTTGTAGGCGCAGTACACACAATTCGGAACGCCTTCATCCAAACGCCATCTTGCGAAGGGTCGAGCTGCTCGAGGGACGTCTTCGACGGCATCCATAGAGACGAGTTTTAGCGTGACCAATGTTTAAGTATAATATTCAATTTAGAGATTTCACCAAAAACGTTAATAAAGGAAAAACAATCACAAATTAATGCTTTGAAATTCCGAATATATTCCACTAGGTGGCATTTGCCAATTGTGGATTTTTAAGTGGCGCAACTCAAAATATTTCTAGATTCAAAACAGTTTTATTGAATCCTATAAAAATCGCACTACTATCTCAATTTAGCAGGTAAAGGCAAAATTTTATTTTTAGACAGCAAACAGTAAACTTTTCAGTGATCAATCATCAACAAAAAGGTAAAAATGAGCTGTCAAGATATGTCTTTTATGTCACGAGCTAGGCCATTATGAATTTCCGTTTTGAAACATGTAGTACTTGAAAGAGCATACGCGATTAATTGCCAATTTGTAAATCGTGATAAATCTCCATTCACATTGCCATATTTCGCACATTCTCAAATCAAGCACACTTGCAGAGCAAAGCAGCAAATGTCTTCGAATGATGTACGAGTGGCAAAATTGATAGGTATTAATAACTAATAAAACTTATTACTTAGAGCCTCGTCTGTTCTTGGTATGTAGTGCATTTTCAAGCATAAAAGTTCAAAGTTATATTTTAATAGGCGTTTTAAAGTGGACAAACATAAACAATAAAGGAGGCCAATTTTTCAAGGTTTGCAGTTCCTAGGCTCAACTGGAATCCGAACCCATGGCCCTGTGATCTAGGCAAGCCTCTTATATGCGACCAAAAGAATCCATGAGTTCTTGTTGTAACACATATGTTTAAAGAGGGTTGTTTGGACAGTGGATGGATGAAAACACAAAGTTAGGGCCGAGGACTGAAAGTGTCACTCTCGTTGTTTCCGAAACAGAAGGCATGGCGGCCGATTGCCTATCGGTCTGCTAAATCGGGACACAATGTTGCCAACGAGACTAGGGTTATTTTTCGGTCAAAATGACCTAAAAATTGAAGATTTTGAATAGCTCTGTATTCAAGCCCAAAAATTGTAAAAACAACATAGCTTTTCGAAACAACTAAAAGAATTTTTCGAAACTTTTTAATGCGTGAAAGACATAGGCCTATTTCTAGTTATTAATTCAATCACTACCAGGATGTAATTCGCGTAAGTTTTTTACTGTGCGTTGAAAATGGCACCAGAAGAGGGCCGAAACGTTCGCAATAAACTTGTTACAATAACATTGGCTGTGATTTTTGTGATTAAAACTAAAAAAATATTTCAAAACTCGGTCATTTTAACGAAAATCAACCAGCAACGAAGGCAGGATTCGACATGCTGCCAAACTTTATCACAGCGATTATCCGGAAATTCGATTAAAATGACGTACAGAGAAAGATGTCGAGTTATTTTCAAATATTGTCAACCCAACACAGGACCTAGGATTACAGACTACATCAATACAACAGACCCAAAACAAGATTAAGATAATATAAGTCAACTTAGAATTAACTGCAGCTGTCAAATCAAGTATTAGTCAAGGACTAAGAAGAAAAAAATTCTATGGACTAAAGGATTAAGCTTTAGAAAACTGTTTTGTTGTTATAAACTAACTAACCGTTAGGCTAATCCCTTACAAAAACGACATTTTATAGCTTAGATTTTCAAAGTTGGTCTAAGAAAAGCGAATTCTATTAGATGCGACTAAAACCAAACATTCAAATTTCCAGTAGCGCAAAGACTAGTTCAATGTAAGATGTCATAAAACAACAAACTGAAAATTGTTTTCAGTTTTAATTTTCGCTAAGAGCCACTAGCTGGACGTAGATACGTCACGTCTTGGCTAGCTATTATCAAGTCTGTTGGCAGATATGTCCAGTCCTGAACGTGTTTCTTCCTTGTTAAAATTTGGACATTTAGGACATGGACAAGGACATTTACGACTTGTAGGACATTTACGACATTTGGGACATGACCAAGGACAAAGTGATGCATGATAAGTTCGATAATCAAACCGGAAATCAGTAATCTTTTGATTACTAACCCAGCACACCACCACCAACCTTTTTCCCGTTTTTAAGCCGCTTTATCAACTTACCACTTGATCCTCAGTCCATTTTCGCTCGATGGTCAAAGGCATAGGCTTATTCACCAGACTTTGCAACGCAACTCGCGGATCGCCATCGCTTTGAAAAAGCTACAAAATATTAAGTTTGTACAGAAAAAGTTTTTGAATACTATACTTGGTGTGGCTAATGACTGTATCTATGTTTTTCTGCTGAATTATTTTCCATATTCCTTGTGGGTAAGTAGGCAATTCTCTGTTGGAATGTTTCTTACGTTGAAATCAAACAAAACAACTCGTACGTCTAACCTGTTCTTTTCGCTCCTTTCTTTTAATTATGAGATTTTAATAGGTAAGGACAAGATATCACGATACAAAAAAAGAAAATTAATCAAAAATACTAAGCATTAAAAAATCAGTATTCACAGTTTCCTTGAGCAACGTTCACTATTAAAGGTACAATGTGAAGCCTCTTACCGTGTACGGAAGACAGGTGGGCAGGTGACAGTTTGACTAGAAGACCGAAAGGTCCTTTCGCTGTCTCCTGGCCAAGGCAAGTTAGAAAGACGAAATTGCAATCTAGTACTTACGACATTTAGAGCGTAGATCGTGGTATCATCTCTTGAAGCGATAGCACAGCCTTCCTCAGTTGAACCGCCGTCGTTTATGCCGAAATACACGGCGATACTCCTGTCAATCAAACCATTTTTTGATTTTGCATCTTTCAAAAAACTGCTGTTTTGTGGACCCATGTATACCACGGATAGACAGCTTCGTGCCAAGCAGCAAAAATAGTCAGTGTAGCAAAAATAGCATAATAGCAAAATAGCAAAAATAGCCACGAACGCAGAGCGTGCCCGGATCAAGAATCGAACCAGGAGTCAGAATTTCAATCATAAGTACGACGCTCTACCTACTTAGCTCCGCAGTAGCATCAAGCTACTGTTACCAGCAACGAACTTTTGTGCTCACAAGAGTTTAAGCCAGGTTAATGTTGTGATGATTTCAACCGTGACCGTGGTAATACTTTAAAGTGATCTAAGCGCGGTTAACAAAAGACACTTTTTTAATCTTTGTTACGTAATCTTCCGTTTAATCCACAGCTACTAATGAACGTTGAATCACAAAAAAAGTCTTTTATAACACAGGAAGGAAAAGACATTAAAAAAAATGCTCTGACAGAATTAGCAACATGGGGAATCCAACCTCCACCTTGGGAGACAGATTCCGACTCCACATCGCCGTTCAGTGAATCAAGAAACTTCGAAACAAGACAAGCGGCAAAATTGTGTTTGGTACGGCCAGTTCATAAACTGATTTAGATCATTTTGAACTATTCGATAAATGCCCTATGATTTGACTTCATTGATCTGTAAAGACAGTAGAAGATACTGCTGTAACCTTGTTCGATTTTTTGGGCAATCTATTTGAAAGAGAGGTTAAAACAAATCGCCGTAGAAAAGAAAGGTGATGCTTTTCGATTAGGTTTTATCGATTTTTAGAGGAATCTTAAAATTCCACAGAGTATTCAACAAAACTTACTAAAATTTGAAATTGAAAAACGATAGAACAACTTGCATAATCTAGCTATTTGCCTATTGCTCAAAGCTTCCAAAATTTTATGTGCATTAAAATAATATAGAAAACTTTGACATTTAAATTTTAAAGTTTTTAAAAATCCCTCCATGAAGTAATATCAAAATAATAGCACATAGTACTAAAATGTAAATCAACTAATACACCGAAAATAATCAGTTAGTAAAACGCAAACCATTTTAAAAAACTTATCAATAAGGCTTAAGATAAATTTAGTATGAGATCAGTTACGACTAAAATCGAAAAACATCAAAATATAAAATGAACGAAAAACTAACGAACCGTAAAATTAATCGGTTCTACTTATTCTATTCAACTAAAAAATCAATTTTAGCGGTTAAGATAAGCATAAACGAATTAAAACGGTTTTTCAAATGTTCACATTAACGACTTAGTTATGGTGACTTTAAAAGTGTAAAGTAACCTCTTTTGTAGCAGCATTGAGTCGTAAAATTGTGTACATAACGAATGGCTTGAATTGAAGCACACAAATTATACACTAGTGACAATAGCTCAACCTGCCAAGATCCTTGATATATAATGTTTAAGGATAAATATTGGCGAAGATAAGTCAAAGATAAGAGGCATTTTTGTTTTATTATTGAGCAAACTAGAAAGCAACAGGCATAAAGGTCGGAGACAATTAATCGGCAAAAAACCTAACAAAAATCAATCTCTTTCTAAAGGCGAATTAGAAGTGCTCTTGTATTTTATGTCAACAGCACTTCAAGCCTTGAAAAGTACAATTTAGTCGAACGAATAACGCAAAACAGCTTGTGAAGTGCAATCAAAATCGACCAAACCAATCAAACAAAATACTACCAAAGCACTAAATGAACCAACTACTGCAGTTCTACATCAGTGTTCGCAGACTGGTTTACTTTATCGCAAAACTTTTCGGCCAAAATGTAAAATTGTAAATTATTTCAGTATTTTCAAAATTTTCTGGTTGTTTTTGCGGTTTCAAACATGATTTTAAGTTTGTTTGCAAAAAGTACAACTGTTTTGCATTATAAAATCAAATAACAGAACAAGTCATCCAACAGGAGATTCGAGCAAGTCAACTATTTTTACCTGGCTGACTGCAAATATACGTTGAGGTCAGTGTCGTTCGTTTTTGGTTCCCAAATCAGTTCCTCGTACTCGTGGTTGACGTGTTCTTTAGAGGGAGGAGGGAGGGGCATGCATTTTGGTATCACAGCCTAAATCATACTTATTGTGTTAGGAAACCACTACTATCTAATACATAGCCACGTGGAAACACGACAGAATGCAACGGATTTTGTCATTTGGTTCATGGTTGGTTGAAATTGTGCAAATCTTTTCTGAGAATAAAAGAACATGGCACAATAAAAGAGCGCTTGTACCCACAGATGAGAAGTAGCCATTTCACCTTCACGCAAAAGAGCGAGTATCCCATTAACAACTAGGGATCCTTTGATGATGAGTAGTTGGAAACTCAAAAATTGCATCTTACGATTACTGGGTGAACGAATTCCAACTCTACTAGCAAAAAGCATTCGAAGAGGAACTATATCTGTCCTAGAGTCATTTCTCAATTTTTATCGCAAGTGTTCATTTTCTTTTCTACCTTGGAATAAATATTCAAGACAAGTAACATTTTTTATGGTAATTTAGGCCAGTTTAAATACTTTTTACATTTGGACAATAATCAGCAGATGATGTAAACAAGTAAATTTCTAGAGGAATCAAGAGCCCTGCACAGCAATTTCAAAATGGATCAAAAATAAATCGTACATACGTGCATATCAACTTCTACCATACCTTATATAAGACACCTCTGGTACTAGCAGTCCACTGGTGGCTAGACCCAATTTTAACCTCTCCTTGGATGTTAGTAAGCCTCCTAAAAAATTATTGTTCAAGTTTGTGACTCATATATCTTGTAATACGTACTTTTCCATAAAAAGGTATCCAAAACACAAAGACGAGACAATAAAAAGAGTAATATTTCAACATAAAGCGAACAACTCCAAACACATAACTGTCGAACCGTCCGGCAATTTGCAAAATCCGTGATTATCCACGCATTATATTCGGTAAATTACAAACTACTCTCGAACGGGGCTACAGAGATAATGACTTACATTTGGGCATACATCTTATATGAGTTTGTTTTTTTTGAAAGATAAAAAGAAATTTCAAAAATTTTTACAAGATACTGCAATGATTTACCTTGTTAGAGGATTGTACCCAAGAACATAAAAAAAGCTGTCTGCCTTTAGTTCGTAATTCTTCACTTGATGAAAATTGCTAAAGTATTTCACGTTGCATTTTCCTCTGCAATAAAAAAAGAAAAGAGCTTTAATATCAAAAACGAAAACATCCACTTTCGCAGCAATCAACAAATACTAAACTTAAAACCAAGCCGATAATTAATACCGTACAAATGTACTGTACTGAGTTGTAAGGTCGATTGATTTATTGTTGAAACGATCGTAAAGTTTTGAGATTGATTGTATCTAAAACTGCGGCCAGTTGATCGAGCGGTAACACGTTCGTCTCTGGAGCGGGAGGTCTGAGGTTCAAACCTCGAGCAGGTCATATCGGACACAGTGTTGCCAACGGCTCGCCACGGCTGCAACATTCTTCGAAAGGAGCTGCGTCGCCAGGGCGCAATGACACAAAGATGGGTTCCGCAAACTCGTTACTCACTTTTCGGCGTTAATACAGCGAGTGTAAAGAAAGATTTGATTAGACATTTCATTTAAGTGTTCCCACCAAGTTGATTTTTGTCTGCGAATCAACGATTTGTTGGAAGATGGATAAGTAAGTTTTCGCAACATGATAAACAATATAGCTTTAGAAAAGTTGACTTATTTGTGGAAATATGACTTTAATTATAGTTCAATATTGGATTGGTATGAAACTTGAGAGTATATATACGTATTTTCACAGCTTTGTGCGCAACTATTTCGAAAAAATTGAGGCTCTGGCAAGATCAACCAAAAAAAAAAAAAAATAGGAAGCTGAATTGAAACTTTAAAGGTCTGACAGAATACTCATTCGAATAATTATGCACTAGTGTATAATGGATTCTGATTCTATGCAGTTCGTTATGAAGCATTCTCTACCGATTATATCTGTTATTCAATTTATTGCGGTTTGGTTTACTATTATTACAACCTAATAAAAATTAAATTAAATTTCAAAATGCATTCCAATTTTAATTATGACGTATTAATGCGTAACAAACAGCGCACAAAAGCATAGAATCACGTCGTACTTGGTTTTAACCAACCGCAGTCAGTACAGAGCTGGATAACGCTGCTTTAAGCATTAGCTCTCGCCAGCAGCCCTCAGCACAAGTTAACCAAGAGCATTCCCTAACCATCCACCTCTTGGCCAAACTGAACAAACCATAATGGCTTGCACTGCAGTTCTTGCGTTAAAGCAGTAGTGTGAGCTAGATACAGGTTCAATTGGAGCAATTTTATGCTGAGCAGTACACCTATTCGCCATGCTTAGAGCAACTTTCACCTCAAAGCTGAAACGGGGTAGACCTGTATACTTTCTTCATCATCTGCAGCAAAAAGCTCTCTGCTTCGAATTTCGTTTTTCAAGATCAACTCTTTCCCAAACGCATTGTCTGAAAAAATATGGAATTTTCTAGGTCAATTACACAGGGCTTTCTGATTGAAGCAATTTTTACAAACAAGCAACAAAGCAACTAACAACAATATATCAGCACTGTTAATAACTAGTCGATCGCGCATATGGACTCGCAATGCAAATTAAAAAAGTTAAACAAAAAAAATTTAAAGCTAAGTTTAGACTAATTTCCAAGATTTGTTTCTAAACGCTGAGCCTACAGTACTAAGTTTAGCTACGGAAATCACAATCTTGGAACTAAAAGCACTGTAGTTTAAAACAATCAAGGAATTTCTAACCAGTAGCATCTAGCCGATCTTTGATCATCATCTGATAAACAGAGTCTGGAACTTCACTTGGTCTGTAATACCACTTCAATGCTATAAGAGCGTGATCTTTCTTGCTCTAAAAACAACAATAATAGCAACATTTTTACTTATTTACGCAACATTGAACTACAAGTAATCAAGTTTTATTACTTAACTGCTATATCACTAGACTTAATTGTAAGACTAATTTCACAAGGGGATTCTATTAAAAAATGCAAATCCCAAAAGATCAGCACATTTTCGAATCTAACCTTTATTTTATCATTTAAAACTTACCCTAACCTTCAACCCAATCTTAATGCAAACTCTACCTTTCATGGTGGTGCTAACAGTATCTTATGTAGCCGGAGTTCTGTAAAATTTTTCTGTCATTAAACTTGCTAAAAACTACTATTGAGCTACCAACCACATATAACGTGATATTTGAGTTTTATCAACTTCAATTTTATTTCCATTTCAGACTTGTTATTTGCAATTTACATAGTTTAAAGTATATACAAATATTGCATTAAATTCAACAACTAAAACACAGCGTAACCCAACAAAAACTGAAATACACTTACAGGTTTGATTTCTTGAATGAGGCTGATAGAATAAGGATGATCTGATCTCTCAGTTGCAACGTATGCAGAATCTAAAGCAATTTTGTCAACTTAAAGGGGGTGAAGCATCCAGCCAATTCTAGTAGTTTATAATTGCTAAAATCGAAATACAATTTTTGAAATTTTTTCTCATTTTGGGGCTGCAGTTGCAAAGATATTCAACAAATACAAAGAGATATTCCTCTAGAAAGTTTATGGAAATCCTGAGTTTGCTCTTCTAGCCTGAATTTCCACAAAAAGAGGGAGGTCTGCCAAAATTGGATTGGTCACATGATATTACTGGAGGGGTAAATATTATTCAGTCTCTCTTTTTTCCTGACAGTTCAGACGGGGAGAACAAACCAAGGTTTTTAAAAACTATATTTGGAGATATTTCCTTTTACCTGTGGAATATCTTTGCAACCAAAGCCCCAAAATGAGAGCAAAAAATATTGAAAATTATATTTCGATTTTAGCTGTTGTAAACTACCAGAATTGGTTGGATGTTTCATCCCTTTAAGAAATGGCTCAGACTGGTTTTGAAGACATCTCTATGACTTTTCATTAAACATAGTCCATTATATTAAGAATAGAAAACTCGCTAAGTTTGATTGACTTAATCACTTATCATCGTTTACCAATAAAAAAAGTGTCCATGAACACCAAATAGCTCAATGTTCATGACCTACGTCTACTTCTATCACAAAGAGGATGTAATTTCAAACTCTTGTAACAAACAAGTTCTTGGCTCCTGAAACTACTTAAACAAGTTAAACCAGGTATATCATTAGGTTTATTTAACTTTTAAAATGAGCTATTATTCCAAGATTAAAACAAGTATTCTAAACTCTTACATGGCTTAAATCAAACCCCAGTTATTTAGAAAGCAGCTTTTAACCAAAAAATCCTTCAGAGTAATTTACTAACATATAGTATCATTCATACACAGTATATCCGCATTTTCTTAAAGACTTGGTAAGACTGTTCACTCCCGAAAATTGATCATTTTTCTACAGAAAACAATGGTTTTCCACTTCAATCATTTGTGTGCTTTCTGGTCTAAAGCCTACCAGTGGGGAAGCCTAAGGAAGAGCCACCAAAACATCAAGTACTTAAAACAAGCAATGCCAAAAAGTTGTCCTCCAACAGGATTCAAACTTGTTCGCATCACTTTTTTTAAGCAGTCGTTCTGGTGGCTCTTCCCTACGCTCATGCACTGGCAGCCTTTAGGCCAGAAAGCATGCAAATGATTAAACATCAAAACTCAAACCCACAAATGTCAAAACATCACAATTAAACCATTGTTGACTTTTGCCTTGCTCCCAGTAAAAATACTTTTGCGTAGTTCCCCAATAAAAATGCTGGTTCATTGAAAAAAATGATTCAATGATTGCATAGCGCTAAAGTAATAAATACATGTAAACACTAATTTAATACTATAGCCTACCCGAGACTTTGTAAGATATTCCATCCTCTGCTTTGTATTCTATAACTTCGTTATTAGCTCCTCGAATCACATGTCCAATACCAGCACTTTCTTTCTTTTTTAAATCACTATCTGCTTCACTTTTTCCTTCATTTTGAGCATTCAATAGCTAAATTTATAAATTTGATAATATAAATAAACATTTATAAAAGTTTTTAAGTTTGGTTTATGAAATATCAGAACAATTTGACACTATAATAAAAACAACACACACTTTTAAAACAAAATAGTTAGCAATCATAAACTTGCAAAATTTGTTGAGCATTCCAAAACATAAAATTATGAAAAACTAATTACTTTATTAAGAAAACTCTATACCATAATTACAAAAAATAAGATGAGATGTTTAAAATGTCAAAGGAGTTAACCGACAAGTTTCAATATAAATACTAAAATTACACATGTACGTGACAACAGAAATAACAATCTGAAGTATGGGGCCACATTGGAAAGTTCACATGATGCGCCGGATTCTTGCCATGCACAGCATCACAAAATCTTAACGCAAAATAGGTTTGGCGCAGTGCAAAGCTACTAAACAACATCTTAAATTGTAGCATGGATGCCAGATTGTGACAATACCTGCAAAATCCCCAAGGGTGAAAACGTTTTTTTCACAGTGACTTGGCACATGGAACGTGTGCAGTTAATCAAACAAAGATTTTGGTAGCATCACTCGCTTTCAGACATTTCTATTTTGATTATTACAGTTATAGATTTGGATTACGATTATGGTTTAGAGTTAGGTGTTATTTTGAAATGTCTGCACACACATAACATGCGCCAATTCTTTTATTTTTTTAAAGGACAAGTCGCAAAGCAAGGAGAACACAGAATTACTCAAGATAAATTCTATTTGTCTATATTGGCATGCTTCTCGCACTAGGATTGGTGCCATGCAAACATTGTATAAGTTTTAGGTTGGCACGAAATCTGGCGCAGTGTAATCAAACTTTTGAACCTAGATATGGAGCCATGAAGGTCATCAACTATGGTAACTCTGAATTTTTAGTGCAATTTCCAACTAAAAAAGTAGTTTAAATTCAAGTTACATAGTAACATCTCACCTTTTCTTTTGCTTCTTTTTCTTGGTTCGATACGCTTCTTGTGTACCTTCTAGTCCCTTGATACCATAAAGAGTCTGGTCTTGACTCCATGGATTGACTTAAAAATTAATAATTAAATAAACAACTGAATAAAGATATCAAAAAATTGCCATAGCCTAACTGACTATAACTCAGTCTGTAGGCTAATGAACAAACATTTCCAATCTGCTCACAAAATAAAACCTAGCATGCAATTCACTTTGCACTTTTAAGACTAGGCTAACTTAACAATACCACTAACTGGTAGGCCTACTCCTGACTCACTCTTACGTCTTAGACGGTTTCAGTGTTTGAATACAATGTTTACTTCTGACTTTCTTTTTCAATCGAAAAAAACAATGCAGAACTAAGACTGTACCAGGCTCCGGTCCAGTGTGACCCTGGCAGAGTCAGACAGAAGTCTACAAGTGCTCTCAACTTAAACCAGACACAAGCTCTATCTTGGGCTACTGGTACCATCAGAAAGTTAGGTAGCCTATTAAATTAAGCATGTTTTCATCCGGCGCACCTTATCAAAATTTCAAAAATGCAAAAATTGCTTTGCGCGGCGCAAAAGCCCATCAACTGACCAACCTAAACATTACTTAAATTTGCTATCTTTTGAAGAGAAAAAACTTTTTTCCATATAGATCAAGTCCCAGCGAAAAGAAATAAGCAAAAATTCTAGCTGCAAATTATATCCAACTTAGAGGCGTATTTCTTGCCCTTTGATCGGCGTGCACAAAAATAAACAATCGAGCGCTTCGAGCGCTTGGTTGGCACAAAAACCCGGCGCAATGCATTTCATTTTTCTTACCTGTCTCAGATTGAGCTTTTTTTCAAAATACAAAACAACCCAGCCAACTGGCCTTGACCAATGACGGGTGTTGATTAGTGTTTAGTTGACTATGTCAATTTATTTATACAAAAATTAGGAGCAGATATAAGACTAAGGTATAAGGTAGTTGTTAAAATCATAAAAATAATCTGCTCTGCTTTTCAACTTGTGACTGAAGACCCAATTTCAATCTTTGTTTGTGAATTTGTGTCTGATTAATTATTGATTTTTTTGTAATCTTGTAACTTTATAAAAGAGTTGTTTGTCATTCTCTGATCCGCGCTATAGTCAAATTACTGAGTAATTATTTTCCTTTGTTAAAAATAAGCTGATAATTAGCGCGTCTATTAAGGCTGTTTTTTAAGAATCCTTTAATTGTGTTAGAAGGTCTTTGCATTATTTGTTTTTCGAGACGACTTTCAATTGCCAACTGCTTACCTTTTTTTGCCAACATTTTACATGCTAGACAAAGGCGATCTACAACGTGCTATCACTGCTTGGAACTATTTAAACGTGCTTGAAGCCTGGGAGCTCAGTAGTGACTGAAAGGAGTCAAGTGATCAGTGTCAGTTTTTGTGAAGCGTGTTAAAAGTTGCTTAACTTGGGTAAATTGCGTTCCGTTATTCCCCCTCCTTACCTATGGATTTGAGTATTGACTGTGAGGGAACAGTCCTATAAAGAAGTAGAAAGGACGTGAATTGGTCTTTACATCGAATTTGAGACTACTTCATTTTTTCTTTACTTTTCTTCATTCATTATAATAATAAACTTCATTAAAATATAATTAAATCAAGTGTTCAGCTATCCAACGAAAAAGGGATTGGTAGAGTTTCGCATTGCTCTCCTACACGTTATTGAATTTGGCTACAATACTCCGCATTGCTACCGTGCAGAAAACACTAAACGGTTCTGATTGGCAAGTCGTAGCAGATCTTCAAATTTACAAATTCAGCAATTACGAAAAACTGTTGAGCAAATTGAAACATTATCGCAAAACCTGGTTATAAAAACTTTATCGATTGAAACAGTAGTAATGTTTACTCAGTATCGCTACTCTCTGCTAAATTTTACTCTTACTTCTAGTCTTTTTAAGCATGGTCTAGAGAGCCTAAAAAAAACTTCTGCATGGTTTAACGTCTGTAATACATGATTTTCAACTCTGCAGTATCTTCTGCATAATTTTTAACGTTTAAAGGCGTGTAGGAATGTGGGTTGGATGAACCCCAATTCTAACTTGCAGAGGTGCAGTTGAGGACACAACGCTTGAGGCCAAAGACACACCTTCCGAGGGCAGACCCTCTTGAGACCAAGGACAGAAATGCTCGAGGCCAAGACTAAGGACATAACGCGGAAGGGCTTTAAAAAAAAAAGGTCTCTGGTCAAAAAATTCCCAAATTTTCCGCAAAATGCATGCGATTTTCCAAAAAACAAAAAGGTCTTTGCTCAAAAATTCGCAAATTTTCCACGAAATTCAAGCGTTCTCCAAAAAAATAGGCCTTCAGAAATTTTTTTCGCTAGTTTTCTGGCGTGCTTCAAGAGGAAAAAACTTTGCTCATGACCTTGGCCCATTTTCAACAAGTCAAAAAATAGTGCTGTTTTTGAGAACTTGCAGGCTTCGAGGCCAAGGTCTTGACCTTTGAGGCCAAGGCTAAGGACTTCACTCAGCTAACTTGAAAATTGCTTTTCGAGTTTGCCAATTCTCCAAAGCACCAATCTTCATGTTTATTAGGCTCATACAAAAAATTCACTTCAAAATCATTGTAATCCTTGTATAGGACAACAGCAAAATCGAAAAAGAGAAACCACTGTGGCAATTAATTTTCATGATGAAAATAGTGTAAGAAAAGGCTCTCATAATTATACAATGTTTCCTAGTATACAATCAGTAGCGTAGCCAGGGGGGGGGGGGCGGGGGGGGGCTTGTGAAGTATGCAAAATCGCACGTTTTTAATGCTTTTGATGCAGATTTTTTGTGAAAAATTGAAAATAGCCCCCCCCATAGGAAAACAGCCCCCCCTCAAACGTTTGAATTTTCGAATGTGGCCGAAAAATCAATCTCAATATTCACGAAGACCTTTTTTTTTTTTATTTAATTTTTTTTTATGGAGACCATCTGATTTTGGGCGGAAAAAAGCTTTGAATTTCGGACTTCGGCCGAAAAATCAGACTCAATTTCGGCGAAGACCTTTTTTTTTTTTTTTTTTGGAGACCACCTGAATTTGGGCGGAAAAAAGCTTTGAATTTCGAATTCCGGCCGAAATATCAGACTCAACTTCGGCAAAAACCTTTTTTTTCTTTTTGGAGACCAACTGATTTTGGGCGGAAAAAAGCTTCGAATTTCCGAGCTTTCCGAAAAAATTCGTCTCAATTTTCGGACAAACTGTGTGATTTTGATTCAACAACAATGAAAATTTGGGTCAAGGTCGTTTGCACTTTTCTCACTCTTTCAAAATAGCCCCCCCCCTTTTCCAAATCCTGGCTACGCGCCTGTATACAATGACGTGATTATACAATGATGTGATTATCGCTAGATTGCAGGATTCATAAAATCAGCGCGCGTTTCAGAAACTGTTGCTGCTCGCTGATACGGACTCTGAGCAAAATACAAGGAACACTTGTTCAGTACAGTGCGGCGTTACTGCACGGGCATTCAAGTCAAGTTTTTTCCTGTTGACTAAAATGTAAGGAAAAACCTAAAATGCATTCTTATTAAATTTGAACTTTCTACATCTTCCCGTTTCCAAGATATTACAGTTCAAAATTAACAATTTTCATTTTACTTCAGTGTTGCCATTTTGTTAGCACTGTGAAAGCTGGCTAACATTTTGCTTAAAATCTAAAAAGCTGCTAATTTTTAAATCTGACCCTGCTTTGTCTTGACAGCAACTCTGATGCAAAACACTTATTGATATTGTAAATTAGAAACATGCAGTAACTTTTTGAAATGTTGTTTCGAATTGGCAACTCTGGCAAACTTTCTAAACTGAAACACCTTTCTAAGGAGAAATTTTAGCTGTTATATCTCTGTAACTGAAGATCGTATAGAAAGCCCCATCTTGGTAATGTTAGTCTTCAGCATCTGTTAAAATTTTTGAGAGAAATCGAGCAAAAATAACTTCTGACTGGACTGCCCTTATAAAGTTGTCGTTTCATTTTTTTTTTTTTTATTCTACATTTTGGAATAAGCTTATTAGCAGTTTAGCTACCTATAGTGTTATCAATTGTTCGCAGTCATCAATAAAAAAAAGATGGATAAAAGAATGACGATTGAGAGAATTATAGGCGTACTGGTAAATGAATAAATATATCAATGAATAATGAAAATGCATTAATAGATATGCATAATGAAAATTGTAGTAACTTGTTCGATCACATTTTTTATTCTTTCAAAAGCAATAAGCATACAAGCACGAACGTCATCAATAAAAAATCATTAAGCAAAATCAAAAATTATATTTCCACTGCATAAAATGAACCTTAATAATTGCATGTTGGCCCATAAAATTTTAAACTATGTAATTTAAATTTGCATTAATAACTTAATACTGTTTTTAAAATTCCAACATTCTAGTACATTTCAATTTGTGAAACCAATGATTCGAATCTTCAAAATAAAAACTCTGTAACTTAAGCTAAATTTTTTAATGGAATAATTTTTTTAATTCTTGAAGTTGCACTCGGGCAGTAGCTAGTTTTTGATTTCGTTCCGAGTCTACAATATCTTGAGCATGCACAAGTACTTGAATTTCGATTTCATAATCCTTTATTGCTCTTTCATAGTGTCCCGAATTTTTGTGGGCAGTGGCTTTGGCCTGATAAAGAGCTGCTAAAACAGAATGCTTATAAGCATTGTCGCGTAAATGTGTTTTTAAATTTAGTATTGCCTCTGAGACCAAATCTTCAGCGAGTCCATATTTCTCAACAAAGTTGTAACAAGTACCAATAAAAAATTTAAACCAAGCCATTGGAATCATAGAAGATTTTCCCAAATTTTCAATAAGTTTGGCAGAAGAACAACAGTCTTCAAGAAAGGTTAAAATACTTCTCTCAATCACATCTTTCAGGCTGTGTTTGTGGTGCATTAATAACGCCAATTTGTAGCCTGTTTGAGCACAGAGCGAAATTTGTGAGAGCTTTGAACTTGGATCAGGATTGTTGCAGGCCAAACAAAGACAAAATCTAAGTAAACGTTCTTTTAAATCAAGATAATCTTCTGGTTCTGCTGTTTCTCCCAATGACAGAAGATCCTCCAGCAATTGCCCAGACACCGATTTAACATCAGCTTGGAATAGATCTTCAATTTCTCCATAAACGCTGGCAATCATTCCATTTTGAATCCGCAATTTCAGGAAATCAATTTTGCCTCCAAAAGTTTTGTCGTCTGCATAAAATAAGTACAAATACAAAAAATCTACAAAATAACAACTTAGCTTTCCTTTGTTAAGTTTAGCTAAGTCAAACAGAAAACTTAACAGACACAAAAGTCAAGAGCAAGGAGGATTTACGAAATGCGTGCTATTCAGCATTCAGATTAGTGATGGAAAATTGACAACGGGTTCGAAACCTTCAAATTTATGGAATTTGTTTATTTTGCGGATCAAACTTAACGCTACTACCGAAGGTAATCCAACAAAAGAAATATTCTGTAAAAGTGGCAGAAATTCATCTCCCAATAAGAGTAATAACATGTACCCAAAAATTCTGGCGTTTAAAAGTGTTTTGGACTTGATCTGTTAGTGAAGGGGGCTGAAGGGCTGGGCAATTTAGTTCTTTCAAATGACTCAAAAACATGCGAAAATGATACAAATGGAGTTAAAAAGGCTATTTTTTTTTTGAAAAATCGGGGAATTACAAAATTTGCCCCCCCCTCAGAAAACCATGGCCAACGGCGGATGGGGTTATGCCGTCGGTGATACATTCGAGTTTGAGCTAGGTTTCTCACCATGCCACCCAATTGAGATATTTTCCGAAGGAAGCATTTTAGTTTTTGTTCAAGCCTTTTCTCAGCAAAATTCTCCAACATAATCGGCAAACCTCCCGACTCACAAGCCAAGACACTTGGTGAATTTGAACCCAACGAGAAAATCAGAAATTCTAATAAGCAGAGGTGGAGTCGAGGACACAACGTTCGAGGCCAAGGCCAAGAACTAAAAAAAAAATTCAAAGGCAAAGATTGACTATTCGAGGACAGACCTTCTCAAGGTCAAGGACAGGAACGGTCCAGGCCAAGAACCAAGAACACAATTTTTCTAAAATATGGTTGGCAAATTTTTCATAATTTTTAAACGCAAAAGTGTCTAAATTTCGTTAAGTTTTGATTAAAATCCGAAAACAGCAGTTTTTTAAAATAATATTGAATGCCAGTTTGAAGTTTTACACATTAGCAGCTGATGTTGTTAACGTACCGTAGCGGTATCGTGGCAATGAAACAAAGCCATAACCCATGAATGGGAATACAGCAAAATTATAAACGTAGAAATGGTCAACTTTAATTTCTTAATTTCATAAGTTCGGGCCCCGGTGCAAACGTCCACTGATTTGAATTATGGATCCCCACTTATTTTATTTTATAGTAGTTTTCTAAACGCAAACCATATTGTTTGTTTAAAGGATTTCTTTTCACGGAGTTTTTTTAAACATTTTTTAAAAAGTATTGCAAATGCTGTAAATTTATGTTTCTAATTGAATTGTGGTACCGTACCGGGTATACTTGTAAGCTCAAGTTTTTGGCCTACAAAAAAACGAGGTTGTAGGGAGAGGGCAAATTCCCCACGCCTAATGTTGAATAATAATAGTGATTTTTTTTTCGGAAAAATAGCAATTTTCGTGACTTTAAAGAAAATTACACACATAGATTTTCAAAGCAATTTAGAAAGAAAATACCGTAAATGCTAAGTTAGAAAAACTTTAAGCTTTCCTACAATTTCCGTATTCTAATTTTAAGCCAATCATTTCTTTATATTTCATTTTATGTTATGTCTTTCATTTAATGCTCATCAATAAATGATGGCGAATGTTTACAGACCGCCAAAAGACACTTTGCTAAATTTAAGGTATTTAGTTTCAACAAATAACCCGAGGATCCCAGCAGCAAAGTTGTATTCAGCGGCTTTTACTGATCATGCGTATTTTCAGCGGAAATACACATAATATCTTTTTCAAAGTAAATGCAAAAAAAAAAAAGAAAAATGCATGCAGTCAAATGATAAGTGTATTTCTGCAGCGCAAATACGCGTGATCGGTATAAAAGCCACCTTAATAAGGAAGGCATTGTAGATATTTGCCCCGGGCCGCCCCTTCAAAGGGTCCACAATCGTCGAAACGGAAAAACAATAAACCATTAATTTTTTTCTAAAATTGCCCAAATTTTTTGCGGGAGCTTCGCCTCTTCATCTTATAATGACGTGGTGTAAAAAATTTATTAAGTGCAGCGCGCATCTCTGCAGGCATTCGAACAATTACTATTATACCGTACTGACATTTTACTTCACACTTAATTTCTTAATAATTTTTCATGCTGCAGTTTTTGTGATCAAAGCATTTTTGTTTTTGTGATCTTGTGATCTTGTTGATCTTGTGATCAAATTTTTGTGATCAAGTTTATTATTTGGGATAGCTAGTGAAAATTTCCGACACACAAATTGTTCAGTGGATGTGTTTTGCCCCCTAGACCGCTTGCCAGTGATTAGAGTTGTTCTTTCTTACCCCAAAACAAATTCTTCGCTCTCGTGTATTTTCAGAAAAAGTTGTCGTTTTCAAGATAAGTTTTGTTAGTTACAGTATATCGAAATGTACTAACATATTTACTGTAGTACAGTACAATATCAATATGCCGTTTCTGGTAATATTGTATCGCATTTCATTATCACACACATACTTTCTTCGTCTAAATTCACGTGTAGAATAGCCTCGGTTATGTTTTAGCATTAGCATCTCAAAGTTGTATGTCCAGACTTCCGGATTCCTTGTTATGGCTCTGGAAGGCTTTAGTGCTTTGCGGTTTGTACCGCCTGCACCGAAAAAAAATTTTTTTCCACAAGGCTTTTTGTCCCCTCATTCTCCAATCAGAGCTTTCATACAATGCCATTTACAATAGATTTCAGTATGTCTTGGCTTATCGGGCTATCACATTGTAATATTTTTCAAATACGGAAAGGAAATGAATTGACAGATTATAGAAATTCATGTTGTCTTTTGTTTGGTTATTTTCCTATTTAACCAATCAAAAAATAGTGCTGTCCTCGGCCAAGGACAGATCATTTTCAAAGACTTGTAGGCTTCAAGGCCAAGGACTTGAGCTTCGAGGCCAAGGACTTCAAAATGGGTCCTCGAAGACGTCCTCGAGGTCAATGACGTCCTCGAGAACTCCACCTCAGCTAATAAGCATAGAGACAAGATTTACCATTTGAAAGTGTTGAGGATGGTAGCATCGGTTGTTCGTATTTCTCTGAGTCATCAAGTAAGTTTTGGCCTATAAAAAATAAATTAAAAAAGTACAGGGGTTAAACTAGGGCCGTAGCCAGACGCATTGTGCAAGCTGGGCCCAGCAAAAATCACACTGGGCTCAATGTATCCAACTGTCATGTTACAGCTATAATAGGTAGGCCTAATTTCTGAGAAAAAATTTTCCAGGCGGAGCTCAAGCATTTGTAAACGGGTAGGAGCCCTCTTCTGGATGCGGCCATGGTAGGAGGACCTGTATAACTACAGCATTTTTGTGAATTATCTTAATTCTAACCCTTACCATACTGCTCCAATATTTCAAAAGTAGGATGCCATAACTTTTTATCGCATTTTTTCCCATTAATTTATAACTAGCTCTCTTACCCCAAATACGCTGGTAAGTGTGAAGGTTGGGTGGAACAAAGTTTTCATAATATCCTTCAGATGTTGTTTCGCTATCCGCTACGGGCAACACTGGTTGCGCTTCGACAAACAAAGTAGATTGCTGGTTCTTTCTGCTTGATTGCTCTGCTATGCAGAATCATAAATATGGGTAAACATCACTTACTGTGTATTGCCACTGTGTTCAATTGCAACATGTAACCACTTCTATACCGATAATTTTTTCAAAGTTTTTTTTTCAAAGCTACAAAGCAGATTTTCAACATAAATTTTTTACAACAGTGAGGTAGCACTTTTTTTTATTTGCTTGTTGCTGCTTTTTTCTTATTTAGTCCCTGGTATAAGGTTCTTTAGTACGGCTCTATAGCCTTGTACTCCTCTTTAGAAATGAAGCAAAGAAACATCTTGATGGCTTCTTTAATCAAGGTGTGTTTTTTGTTACAGTATTTTTTTTAGAATTCATAGTGTTTGATTGTGATTGGAAACGTCGGATACGCGCAAAATTTTAAAAATAAAAACGAATAATATACTCGTTGTCACTCGCACGCAAGCACATTAATATAGGGAAAATACCAAATAGTGCAACTTGTGAACGTTTCAGCAATCAGCACAAAGGGAATCAAACTTTCAACCTTACAAGCTCGAGTCCCGTTTCAGGATACACCTGCTGTACACACAAGAGCTTTCGTGCAGCGTTTGTGGAACTGGTAAATGTAGCAGCGTAGACAAGGGGTATTTTGTCATTGTATGGAAACCCATATATTGTATGTATTTCGCCACCAAAATTAGCGATATTCCCTCAGGTGAAATTCGCGATTACCCAGGAACGAGGACCTTTTTTGGTCTTCCCTTAAATTCGGCGGAACTTATGGTCCTCCAGAAGCGAAGACTCATTTCTTTACTTCATCTTAAATTCTGCAAAAATTACGGCTCTTTAGAGGCGAGAACCTTTTTTGGTTTTTTGGTCTTCACATTAAATTCGGCAAAAGCCCCCCTACAAAATCCTGCCTACGCCACTGGATGAATGGTTTATTCCAAGCGGTTTTTAAAACTTTGGAAAGGGCAAACTTTTGTACCCAGCTAAAATTGCAAGTGAAATGCGAAAAAGATCTTTGTTTGATTAGGCATTCCGCTTTTATGCGGCTCGTCACCCAGAAAATTTCTAGAATTCTCAACAAATTGAGAGATCTTGTACTACATCGTGATTACTAATTTGATTTAGCGATTGCCTTGTGACATGATTTGTGGTAAACTTTCGGATCGTTCATGTTTTTCTCTTTTCTTGAGTTGTTCTGAAAATAAAAAACTCTATTGTTTAGAACATGTATAAAAAAGAAAAAAAAAAAAAAAAATACAACAAAATTATCACAGCCAAAAAATTTTAGAGGTATGCTCTTAGTTTTACTACATGTAACTAAATACCGGACAAACTGCTCCACGAAATACAAAAAAATTATCACTGCCAGTCTTGCCAGAAATCTCTTATGTTTTGAACAGAATTCTCAAATTTATGATTTTACCTTCCACAACTGGTGGTTTTTGTCTGGCTGGCCAGTACGGAAGCTTGACGTATCTACCAGTCTTGTCAAATACTGGAGATCTGCTTACGTCATTGGTTCCTTCCATATTAAGGAAATCAGAATCTATAAGACAGTGTTGTAAGTCGGGCCGGGCTTTTCGAATCGGGTTCGAGCTTAAGAAGTTGAGATTGTCAAAATTTTGGGCTTAATTTGGGTCTGATGCATGCCTTGGGTTATGGTTTTAGGTACTTATAAAAACATAATCAAAATAACTTTAGAACTCTGAATGAAGACTTCATTTACTCATCGATCGGATTATTGAAATACAAATGGTTACAATTGCGTCAGAATTTGTCAATCAGAAGTTTTATTGAGCAATGGCAGACTAAAGTGATGTAAAGAAAGATATAATAAAACGGATGCGCTTTTCAAACCTAACGTTTCGGCTGTTTCAGGCTTGGCGGGAGGTTGAAATCATGTTTCGGGTTCGGGCCTGAACTAGCCGGCCCGTTCACATAGCTACTATAAGAGTATCATAAATCGTAAGATTCTAAAGTCGATGTAACAATATTTTGTGACAAAGAAAGATTGATCGATTGCTGCATTTTTATCCTTGTGTTATGAGAAGCGATGGTGGGTCTTAGGCTTCAGAAGAGTCCACAGATCCGCTTTAGGAGTTACCATTTTTTAGGATCTTGTTTGATTTTTTGACTTCTTTCCGATGTAAAATGCTGCGGTTGGAAGACATTAATGATGATGCTCTACTACTCGAGACCGCTTAACCTGCGACAAAGTTCGATAAAATTAAAAGTTTGGCCTTGGCAAAAAGTCAAAAACTTGCCAATGGCAATTGGACACCACCATAATACTGGTACAGTTAAATGGCCGCAAAAGCTGTTCTTTTGATTCAAGAAAAAATTTCTGCTTTTCTACCTGATTAGTTTTTTTTACTTTTTTTCGTGAGCAAAAATTTTAATTTTGTCAAATCTTGTCGCAAGTTATTGCAAGTGGTCGTTGAGTGTTTTAAACGTACTTAAGGTTGCAACACTTAAAGTTACTGCAGAGTGCGGGCTCAACTCAGATCAAGCGAGTATCTCTGTATGGTCTTTAATGCAAACAAGGCAAAGATTTATCTTACTTGGAACATTCGTGTTGATAAACACATCGTCGACTTTTTCATAGGTAGAAGAAGGCCTCGGAATATTGGACTCAAAAAAACCTAAAGTTGTTGGCGTGCATGGGAATTAGTGATCGATAAAACCCGGGCTACAGTTGTTGTGAGCAAATGGACACGCCAGCAAGCGGATTTATTGCCGTACTTTGGGGTCGAGTCAATAGAGCGTCTGCTAGTAAAACAGTAGACTCGGGTTCGATTCCCGGTCGGGTCAAACCAAAGACGAGAAAAATTGGTATTCGCAGCTTTCCTGCTGGAAGTTCAGCATTAAAAGGAACTGTGTTCCAATTCTTGGATTGACAACAAAAGCCTCCACGGTTTGTTGAAGATAAATGGGTAGATGGCAGCTTGGGGACCAAAAAGTCCCTTCACTGTCTTCTGGCCCAGACAGCTTGATAAATAAAGGTGTAATTACAATTACCAGCAAAAAAAGTCGAGAATACAAGCTCGAGGCCAAGGCCAAAAACCCAAAAAAATCCGAGGCCAAGGACAGATCCTCTCGAGGCCAAGGACAGATCCTCTAGAGGCCAAAGACAGATCCTCTCGAAGCCAAGGACAGATCCTCTCGAGGCCAAGGACAGGGATGCTCGAGGCTACGACCAAGGACACAGGCGCAAGTGTTCTCAAAAAAAAAGGTCTTCAAAATTTTTTTTCAGGCGATCTCCAAAGCAGGAAAACAAATAAGGTCTTCGCAAATTTTCCGCAAGGTTTCTGGCGTTTTCCGAAAAAAATTTTTCGATTCAAAAAAATACTGCTGTCCTCGAGCCAAGGACAGGCAATTTTCGAGGACTTAAGGCTTTGAAGCCAAGGCTAAGGACTTCAAAATGTGTCCTCAAGGACTGCACCTCTGATTACCTGCATAAAATGTGTTAAAATAAACGTATGACAAGCTCGTTTGCTTGCAATTGATTGTGATGCATTAAGTTTAGAATCATGACGTGTCTGATAGTTTGAATATGCAATTGATTGTTGATATTTAATTTGTCATTAAATGTTATATTTAAACTTGCCTTTTTCAACCATCCTCATGACTAGTCAAATATTTTGAATTTTGATCCTTCTAATCTGTCCGCTTTTTAATGATTTTTGTATTTTTGGAAAAATAAAAACTAAAAAATCAACATAAGAACAGAAAAACGACATAAATTTGGACATGCTCTAAAAAATAAGATAATTATAATAAAGCTACAATAAAATAAAAGTTACCTGGTGGACTGGTTCGAGAACGAGCACGAATTTTTGGTTTCTGGTGCGCTGGTGGGGGTTTAGGTTTTGGAGGTTTTTCTAAAACACAAATTTACAGTACTGGCAAAATTGTTTGCAAGTTGTTAGTAACAAAATACGATACCAGGAAACCCACCCCCTGTGGCCGCAATTTATGAATATGAGTGAAGTATGTAATATTGACTAGAATGCAAAACAACAGTAAAAAAATCTATTTTGAATGGAATAGGTTTAAAAATCGATGAAGTTGTAGGAAGTAGAATGTAACCATCACAAGAAAGCAATTATTCTAAAATCTAAACAATAGAGTTTTAAAACTTTTGCAATCGCAGTTAAAGTGCAATTGTTTTCTACACTCAATATTTTTAAGCTTTAAAAACGCAACATTACCGCAAAGGTAAATTTACAGAATACAGAGAATTCGTTTTTCGTCCGCTTTTGTTCACTTTTTGTGTTTTTTTTTTCTCCATGAAAAAGTATGTTATTTTTCGTCCGCATTTTTATAAGTCTGCACTAACTATAGACTGTTACATATTGATAAAAATTTTGTTCAAAAATTTAGTATATTGAACGATAAGATTGATAGTTTAACGTGTACCCCTCTTAACAAAAATTTTTTTCGGAAAACTTTTTTTCCAGTATGTGACAGTCTGGTTAGTGCGGATATAGACATATAAAAATGCTGACGAAAAATAACATGCTTTTTTATGGCGAAGAAAAACGGACGAAAAACGGATACTGTTAAATCCACCATACATTGTGTACATGCTACCGCTTGCAGTAATTGTATCTAGCGAAAAGCTGACATGGCACTTGGCTCTCCAGCTCCAGCATTTTGGCTTGGACCTCCCGGCAATTTGGGCCGTAATAAGGGGCAGAACTGAAATAACTTTTTGGGTTTAGAATTTTTCCGCCCAAAAAGTGGCTTCTAGAGTCTTCTTATCACTGAGTGTCAGCCAAGAGCTACCTTAAACTTGATCATTCAACTCTAAGTCTAACCTGGCTTTGAAAGAATTAAATCCATGGAAATTGTGGTGGTTCTTGAAGGGTCAGTTGAGAGTGCTTTTTTTGTTAAGTTGGACAAAGCGTCTTCTGCGTGCGACTTCAATACTGACAAATTGTACTTGTGGAGACGTTCTTGCAGGGTTAGGCTCAAAGCCTTCACTAGAGGTCGTGTATACGCATCTTCCTCCCAGCACATCTTCATATGATCTTCGAGGAATTGGATGTTGAAAGCATCATCATAACGACGCTTTTGTTTGAGCTTGCTTTTAATCTGAGTGATGCGATTTATGTCTAATCGTTGGCCTTTCTTAAGATTCTCAAGACATTTCAAAGCCTCGTTTGGTCCACATGGCATTTGTCTAGTCAATATCATGTGCATTATCATTCCTAGACTGTAGGAATCAAATTTTCGAATGTCTTTTGGTCCGTTTTTTAAAAACTCAGATGGAACATAAATTTTTTCCTCCGGACATTTTGAGTCAAGAGTAGAAATAAAGGATTTAAAAGAAGAGAGAAATGATTCTTCAAATCCACCAACCTTAATCTGAAGCGAATTCAGCGCAACAAGTACATTTTCTGGCCTTAAATTCCCATGTGCCAGTTTTTTGTCACTCAAACTTTCGTGTAGAAATGCTACGCCTTCTGCCATTTCGCTGCAAATCTGGAGTTGGAGAAGTGGAGCGATATCAATATCATCATTCAAAAGAATCCGTTTTAGATTCCCTAGCTCATAATATCTTGACACTAGTCCAAAATGTTCGTAGAAATGTACGTGTCCAATGATTTCAACCAAGTTCTTATGACGAAGTTCATACAGAGCATCTATTTCGTTCAAAACACTGAAAAAAATTGATAGATAAATTTAGGGCTAAAGAAACGCTTTGAAACTGCAAGGAAACTTTGGCATAACTTAAGCAAAATATTACGAGCTGTTTTCTTTTTCCTTTTTGGCAAGTCCAACTTTACAATTTTTTTCAAATAATGTAAAATTACTGAAAAATAATTTAAATTTTTAATATCTTACGTTACTTTCTTCATTTCTTCGCTTTTAATTCGCCTATATTTGACCACTAGGTGGTGCTGGAATGACGCGCATGTGCATATTCTTGTTTCTCCTCGGCTCGATTTTTCTAAAACTCCTTCGTCCCCTACTAAGCAGCGTAAATGACGAGCATCAATCTGTTTATATACAAGCAATATTTTTTCATTGCACAATCTCTTTTTGGAAAACGAAAAAGCAAAAATTTTCACCGAGACCTAGAATGAAACACGTAGGCTAAACAACAGTCAACTTGTCATTAAAAAGTTTTCTTTTAGCATCATTTTGATTAAAATTTTTGGAGTTGGTCGGGTAGTTAAGGTGCTCGGGTGGCTGTCGGTGAAAGATATCGTCTGGAATGGAATTTTTGAGTCATCCAAATTGGATGAAGGGTTGCCAACTGCTCTGTACCATGGCGAAGTCTTTTTGCTGCAAGCTGTATAAACAAGACCTATTGTCGCAGAGTAGAACCAATCCAATGCTGTAATCCGTTCCATGAATTGCCGTAATACAACGGATGCAATGAAGATTTGAATAAAATAAATATTAGCATGTATAGAATAGAAACTATTGTTAATTCTTTGGTAAAGGTTGCTTTGTCTGCACTTCAAAATAACCTCCACCCTTCCTTTATCTAAGCTGGCGCTTCTCAATTAAGCGTGCGAGAAGGGACTTTTGGGGGTCCGAACTTTTTGCCAAGCTACATCGGACTTAGTTTAATTTATGTTACATCGGACCATAACGCAGATGTTACCAGTCTAGGAGTATTCGTTTCATTCATGCTTTACGAACGATTGACAGTGACGCAATCGAAGATACAGTGAAGAGTAGTTGGGATATTTTCTGGGGTGACCGAACTGACCATACAGTGAAGACCTTTTTCCTTTTTTTTTTTGACCTCGTCGAATTTGGATGCAAAATCCTTAAACTTTTACACACGTTTGTTTATTTTCATTCATTGAAATTTTTGTTTATTTTCTTTTTTCATAAAAATTGTGCAATGGTTGCAAGAATGATTTTTCGTTCCCAAACGGGTGCAAGCTTCAAAATGAAATGAAAACCGCTGTTCTAAGCGGTTCTAGGTGGTAGTAACTTCTAACATTTGTAACTTCAAACTTGTTTTTGACCGTTCTACTGGCTGTTTTTTATATTTCTTGAGGCATACCGCTGGCAAGGAAAATGCTCAAGGCTTTAAAAGACTAGATTTTTAAAGCCTCTTAGGAAGTAGTGGGGCAAGTCAAAAAGATGTTTGTTGAAGCTACGTATGCAAACTATCTCCTCCTCTCTTTGCGGGATGCGCAATGCTTAAAGTAACTGATTAACTTCAAAATTTTGTAGTGCTCTTACCTTCTTATTGATACTATCAGATGGAATCATTTCGGTAAGTTGCAGGGGCACACGTACAGTACCAATACAGCGATTAGGGGCTTAAGTTTTCGCCTCTCTTCTAAAACTAATCAATTTTGAAAATTTCTTTGCTTCAACGTCAAATCGATATCTTTGTCAATTGGAAACCAAAAAATCCAAAATTCCACTCGGATCCTTCAAACTTCAAATCCTATAAATCTCAGTTAAGAGGGCATTTCGTATTTCAACTGATTAGATCTAGATAGAGATTTGAGCTGTTATAAAAGGGTTCTGCTTTTTCAGAGCAGCTTTCAAACAAATATTTGCTGCCATAGAGAAACCTAACGACAAAGACACGTCACTGTCACAAATTGCTGTAAAACTGCTTTATGAAATACGCACTGATTATCGTTTTTGGTCGCTTTTTTACATATTTGCCAAGGTTTGGTATTGTCCAGTAATCGTCAATTTCAGAGATTTACTTTATATGTCAACAAATGAAGCAAAAACAAACAAAAGATCTTGAACTCTTTGTAAAATGAGATTTGTTCAAGCAGTTCAACATACAAAACCTTAAATTTCTTCGAACTCGAGTTGTTAACGGGTCGACAAGTACTAGCCCGAACCCGGCCAAAGCCCGGTCCGAGCCCGAAAAGTGATTGGAAGCCAAAGCCAGGCCTGAAAATTA
The DNA here is from genome assembly GCA_963965965.1 of Trididemnum nubilum. Lineage (NCBI taxonomy): Eukaryota > Metazoa > Chordata > Ascidiacea > Aplousobranchia > Didemnidae > Trididemnum > Trididemnum nubilum. Next base: position 25,585,434 of record OZ014487.1, read on the forward strand.
AGTCATCATTAATTAAATCTTTCATCATACTAGCTGGATTACGCCGAAGCGTGTAACGAGTTGGCGGGGCCCATCTCTGCATCATTGCACCCAGGCAACTCAGTTCCTTTCGAAGATATGTCGCAGCGGTGGCGAACCATTGGCAACGCTGTGTCTGATTTGACCGGCCCGAGATTTGAACCTCTGACTTCCCGCTTCAGGGACGAACGCCTTACCGCAAGACCAGCTGGCCAGTTCGAAAATTAAGTTAGTTCTAAAAATGCGTACGGTTATTGCTGGTAATGAAACTACTATTTGCTGATAAATAGTGACGCAATAATAATAATTGTTTAATAAAAATGGTATCAAGCCCGAATTAATCCCGACATTTGCCAATCTTAAGCCTTGACACGGTCCGAATCCGGCCCGAAAAGTCTGGCCGGTGTTACAACTCTGCTTCAAACTAAAAAAGAATTTGGGTTTTTTTCTAAATCACTGTACAAAAAAAAATACGATTCCGAAACCGACAACTTAAAACTGTGTTACGCCGAAGCATGTAATGAGTTTGTAGGGCACATCTCCGTGTCATTACGCCTGTACTGTTTGCACGCTATTCTTACAAAAAGTCGCGATTGTGTGCCACCAACAGGACTGCGTCTGATCGACTTGCTCGAGATTTGAATCTACAACCTTCCACCCAGAGACAAACGCGTTGTAGATCTTGAACCAATTTACCGTTTTTCTCATTCTGATACAAACTCTAAAAACTAGAAAATTTTGTCTTGCTAAATCTGTACATTGCAACTATAGACTTGACTTTAGCTTTAAATCTTCAGTTAAACTCGTTTATACTTTCGGTTTTGATATGAATTTGAATAAGTGTTATCAGCCGAAGTTACATAAAAAAGAAAACTTATAACTTACAGAATGACTGATTAGAAGTATTTTACTTGAGAAATAAGATTGAATGCTTATAAATTTGCATGATTGCCTTCTCCAAATATACCTAGCCCTATGTGCGGTTATCAGAGCAAAACGCTGGATTTATTTGAACTGAAAAGTTTTTTTTAGCACTAACAACAACCCAATAAGTATATCTTAGTATAGACGATTAATCAAGCGTAGAAATATAATTGAAGATCACCAGATTCAAATGAGCAACTTTTCGCTTCATGTGATTGGCTATGCTCAACATTTTTTTGAATGCCATTCTGATTGCTGCTGGTAAAAAAAAATGGGTCCTTTTTGTCCGAAAGAAATTCTATAGTTTTTGTAAATGAAGGAATTGAAAAGGCGCTATATTATGTGAGTGATTCAGACGCAAAATTAACAAAAATTGACTACTTATGAAAGTTTTTTAAAACCTTTTCAGCCAAAAACTTTTAAAAAAGATAAAACAGGACTAAATTTTTTTGTGTCTTCTTTTATTGTTTTTTATTAGAAACTGGAGTACACAAGATCCCTTGGTAGAATATAAAAAAGTTCAAAACATTGAATAATTTTTTAGTTGTTTGACTTAACTCAATGAGCTATATGTAATAGAGAGACGTTTTTTCCACAAAAACACGTTTTTTATAGTTCATATTCAAAGTTAAACAACCATATTTTATAAAACTCAACTATACAGTTCAAGTGTCCTGTTTAATTTATGGTTTATATCCTAATGGTGTCTTGCCGTAATTACATAATATAAATAGCTCAAAAGGAACAAATTTTGGTCCAAGAGAACTTCTCATAAATTATTTACGTATTGTAATATTTCTATCACAACAAATGACGAATTCCATTATAATAGATTAGAACGTAATAATACAACAAAAAGCTCGCGATAAATTGTGCTAGCCTCTGTATCCGTGCTATGAACTTAAAATGTTACCTTTATGAACAAAGAATAGCTTTAGTTTTGGGTCGTTGCTCAATAATGTTAGGCACCTAGACGGCACATTAGATTAAAAACGAAGAAAGGAAGCAGAGAAATGACTGTTTGTTTTTTGATTTTTTTTTGCACAAAAAAAGAGAGTCACTATTTTACCGAAAATTTTTAAGATAAAGAGAATAGAACGAAAATGAGAAATATTCATCCGCGCGTCTTTACTTTTATTTTTTTAAGGGTTAGATTAGGATTTGAGTTAGGGTTAGGCTTGGGGTTAGTTATAGAGTAAGGATTTGAGTTTCGGTTAAATTTGGGTCAAAATTAATTAAAAACTGGATATTGTCATTAAATCATTAATAAAAAACGAAATTTATTGTCATTAAATCATTATTCATTTTGTAAAGCAATGTCTTAAATGCTCTTGTCCTGAACCCTCTTAACTGAATTTGATTTATGCTCACCAAATTAGTGGTTTGAGCGCTCTCGGTTTAGGAGTCTCTTGACGATGACCCTTGTCTTAGCCTCTCTCAAAATTAAAAAAATAGATAGAAATTTCTTGTGAGTTATTGTCCCCCACTCCCCCCCCCAAAAAAAAACCTCCTTAGACAAGACAAGCCCGATCTACTTTATCCCTTAGTAACAGCATGAAGTAGAAATTAATTAGCATTGGTTAAAGAAGGCGACAGGGAAGTTGCAAATACGGTTATTGAGTAAAGCAACCACCCTCTTGTCAGAGCAGGCGCGTAGCCAGGAATTTGCAATGGGGGGGGGGGCTGTTTCGGAGGTGTAAAACCAAGCTAAAACGGTTTTCACTTGGAATTGGAACGATTTTATGTCCGAAATTAGGTGAAGAACAAAAAGAAAGGCTTCACCCAGGCTGGGATCGGTTTTTGTGACCGAATTCTCTTCAAGTCCAAAGTCAAAGTAGACACATTCTCATTGCCAATGCCAATAGAGGTGGGGTTATTTTCGTTTTTAGTGGAAAAATCGGTCTCAAAAGTAGTAAAACATGGTATTTTGCATACTCTGCATGCCAATGGAAGGGCTGCAGCTTCCCTGGCTACGCTACTGTGTCAGAGAGGCAATTTATAAGCCAGTATTATTGTTGATTTTCATTGCTCTGTCTCAGTAAGTAGCAACATTTCGACCATTTCAAAAAATGACAACCCATCATCAGCATGAACCTTTTCATGTCGCTAAAGCAGAAATAGGCTGATGTCATGAAAAAGATCATGCAAACTACGTGAACAAAAATCTTTGATGCTAGTATTTGTACAAGAATAGTAGAATGTTTTTGCAGCAAGATTTGAATTTTTTGTGCGAAATGCGCTAATATTTGCGGGAATGCAATTCCAAACCTTGACTCCCTGATTCGTTTGTATTTATTTGCACCGTAACCAGGAATGTGTAAATTGTTACAATCAGCCGACTGCCTCGTAGCTCGACTTAAACGGTCATTAATTTTATACAAATATTTTCGAAATGAATTTGGAGTTTTGTTGTTTAAGGAATCATAACCAAATTTGGCGACTTCGAATTTGAACGTCATCGATAGGTCAGTGGAAGAACATCGGGCTAGAGATCGAAAGGTTGCTGGCCCGGGTTCGATTACCGAGCTGGCAATGCTTCGTTGTGTCCTAGGGAAAAACACTCATTTCCCATTGGGGTCAAGCAGTCTACCCGTTGTGGTGGTCAAGCCAGACGAAAGACTTGCAAACAGAACTCCTCCCCCCCAAAAAAGTGCTCTGCGTTGGTGTGGTTAGACAGACTCAGCGTGGCTGGTTCGTACGAACGAACAACAGATCAATTTGTAGAATCTTCAATTGCGAGTATAATTGGTTTTACTGAATCTCGGAATTGAGCAGCAACAACGGCTCTTATCGCTCGATATTGCAGGATTTTAATTATTTTATGTAAGTAGGATAAGTGGCTCCCAGCACAATTACACCATATAACAGTAACGGATGTACTATAACGTAGAAGAGTTGCAACATAACAGTTTGAGGAAAAGTTTTTTTTGGTTTATTTCGTATTCCAACTGAGCGAATTACTATACCCTCCATTACTTTAATTTGCTCATGAAAGTTAAGTTCCTAGTTTATTTTTGTGCTAATGCATTGAAGTGATGGTTACCTCAAAAATTGGTATTTAAAATCAAAGATTATTTAAAAACCTGTAATTTATTTAAAAAGTTATTTAAAAACCTAAGAATTAAAATTTGAAAGAAGTCTACAAAAACTACGGATGAAACACAGATAAAACGTGTAGTAACTTGGAATCGTCCTAGCTGATTACATAAACGTTCCAGAACTCTCCTTACCGGCCAGTTGGTTGGTACAGAGTTGTAAACGGGCCGACTAGTTCAGGCCCGAACCCGAAAATTAATTTAAAGCCCAAATCATGCCCGAAAAAACCCGAAAGTTAAGGTAGGTCTGAAAAATTTAGCGATGTTGCCAAGTCATTTTGATTATATTTTTGGGCACCTGAGACAAAAAGTACGTCTCAGGCCCGAATTAAGCCCAAAATTTTTCTCAACTTTAGGCCCGAACCCGGCCTGAACCGGAACCCGACCCAAAAAGCCCGGCCCAACATTCAACTCTGGGTCGGTAACGCGTTCAAATCTCGGGCTGGTCGATTTGGACACAGTGTTGCCAACGGTTCGCCACCGCTGCGACATTTTCTTGAAAGAAGCTGTGTTGCCCGGGCGCAATGACGCAGAGATGGGCCCCGCAAACTCGTTACACGCTTCGGCGTATTGCAGCGAGTATAATAAAAGATTTGATTTAGAGCTCTCCTTAGCTGCCGACATAAATGACGACAGTACCGGTCTGTGGCGTCGCTAAGGATGGTGATACCCGGGGCGGAATTTCGTGGTGTCACCCTTTATAATGTATAGTAAGGCTGCAAAAGGTTCTTAATTCAAAGATACCGGTACTGCTTCATTACTGTAGATAGTGGTTGCTATTTGACTAGCTCAATGACATCCCATTGCAAGATTCTAAACCTTGGAAGTATGAGAAGTACACGTTTAGTATCGGGCGCGTAACCAGAAATCTGCAGTGGGAGGGGCTGTTTTGGGGGTCTGGGGTCGGAGCCCCCGGCACTCAAAAAATTTAGCTTATTTTGGCTAAAAACTACTTAATTTTAGGCTTATTTTGATAAAAATTAATGCTCTTGAAACGTGGCATCAGGGAGAACTCTGGTGGCATAAAAATTAGTTGTGCAAAAACATGATTAGACTCAGGCACGTAGCCAAAAATGTGCAATGGAAAGGAAGCTGAGGCGGGGATCTGAGGGCGGAGCCCTCAGCGTTCGAAAATTTTGTATTTTTTTGCAAAAATAACTTAATTTCAGGCTTATTTTGATAAAAATTATTGCTTTTGAAATGTGGCTTAGAAACTAGCAGTACAAACACATGATTAAACTAATCAAAAACAATACAGCCAAAATACTGTAGAACATATATTTATTCATGCGTTTCGGTTAATTTCTTTAAACCATTGTCCATCTTATTAATGGTTTAAAGAAATTAACCAAAACGTCAAAAATAGCCCCCCTAGGGGACCATAAGACATTAACCAATGGGCCACCACTAAAAGGAACTGTCTGGATTGGACAATTAGACCAAAAAGTGGCTTTAGTACAATAAATCTCAAATTCCGACCGAATACAGTACCAAATTGCGGTGAAAACTTTTTTTCTTTCCTTTTTTTTTTTGATCTTCAATCGAATTCGGGAAAAAATCTTTTCAAATTACGGTGAGGATTTTTTTGGTTTTCAATCTATTTTATACATGGACAGAAAATTTATTGCTGAGCAAGGGGCCACTGGTGTTGAGAGTCCCTAGAAGGTGGCCACAAACTATAAAACGTTGCGAACCACTGGTCTAAATAAATATTTTCTACAGTATTTTGGCTGTATTGTTTTTGACTAAATTATTCAAGATTTTCATTCACCATGCTTCTATGATTAAACTGGTCGCATAAATCTCAAATAGGCAATGGCTATGTGGTAATTGTAATTGCAATTACATATTATTCACCAAGTTGCCTTGGCGAGGAGACAGCGAAGGAACCTTTCGGTCTTCGAGTCAAGCTCCCACCTGCCCACCTTTCTACCACACACGGTGGAGGCTTCACACGGTCTCTGTAATTGCTGAAGGTCAAGCAGGGAAGCTGTGAATACCAATTTTTATAATCTTTGGTTTGACCCGACCGGGAATCGAACCCCAGTCTACCGTTTCAGTAGCAGATGCTCTCTCCACTCGACCTCTGATCGGTAAATAACTAATGGTAAAGTTTTAGTTCCCGTATTTACAAGCTGGTTCCGTAAATCATAAAATCTTATAGTTCAATGAAACTCACAAGGAGTAGTAATTCATTTCGTCTATATTTATTAGAGAAAAATAATTGATTGGGAGAGGGCTAATGGAATGATATTTGAGTCGAAGTGAATGGAAATTAACAGTTAACTAATACTGAATAATCACCACCCTATTTCTAAGCTTATATTTTTTATTATGAAATCTATATTCAGCATATTTCAACAAGCGATCAAATTTGAGTGCTTCGGTTTGGCGATTTTTCAAAGCTTTTACTGATTTGGAGTTATATTGTTGAAAAATTAGCGCCCCCCTCTAAATAACTGTTTCAAAAGATGCTTTAAATCAATTTTTAGTCCATTCTAGTGTACATTCTAGTGTACTAAATATTTTCAATGATGTGAAATATATTGTTGTTTTCGTTTTTGTTCGATTGGTTTCATAAAATGGTGTCACCCCAAAATAGTGACACCCAGGACGCCCCCCCTTAGCGTCGCCACTGGTACCGGTAGGCTGTACTGTAAAACCACCGGTAAAGCAGCGAGGTGAAGACGCAAAAAACAACTCAAGTATTTTTATTTTATTTTTGAAACAATTTGAATTGCTTTATCGATCCTTTTTTATTTGGAAATAAAAATCGATTAATCTTCGTCAATATTTTCTTCACATATAAAGTAAATACTAAATAATGTTCAGTTTGAAACGTTTTCGCTGGAACATAAACCTTCATAATAATCGTGATAATTTCGAACAATATTTATTTGTACACTTGAAAAGTATTTTAGCTTCTTATTTAGTACAAGAGTGTTCAGTGGACACTGGACAGTAATGGATTTGTTGGGCATGCAGACCTATTTTTGCGCAAAATATTAACTTGTTTGCGGATTAAATTGAGCGATAGACTTAACTTCTCGCCAAACACTAATTTAAAGCCTCCCTTATTGATAAGCGCTTTAACAGTAAATTTTATAGCATTTGTTAGTTGTTACAATCAGTTTCAAAATTAAAAAGATTTTTGACGTATCAGAAAAGCTAATATAATAAAGTCTTTGTTTCTTTAAGTTAAGCAAATGTCTTTTTTCAAATCAAGCGGCTCTCCAGCGTCCCAAGCGGATGGGAGTAAAAGTCAAAAAAATTTAAGATTACAGCAACGTCAGAGACAGGAGCATTATGGCGTCAAAAGGAACACTTCCTTCACGATGGACGAGGTGGATGAATTTCGACAAGCTTTTGACTTCTATGACGTCACCCATTCGAAAACAATCGATTTTAAGTGAGTTAGAGGTTTGACTTTATTGTAGAGTAAGTAGCAGTGCAGTATTTAGAGGGAAGGGGGTCATTTGCTCCTCCTCCCCGCAAAAGGGCCCCTCATAAAGCACTATTTTCCGCAAAATTCGTTGAGGCAAAGTTATGCTTACGGCAGTAATTGAGAGAAGTTTATATTTTCACTAGCTGTCGTGGGGTCCACTGTTACCAGCCCCAGGCCCTCATCGAGCTTAAATACAGCCATGCAGTAGGTAGGACTTAGCAGTTTACTTGTTTACTAACTCCGCGATCTTTGATGCTTGGACAGTACATAACTCACAGTCATAGGTGGGCACAAGTTCGTTAATCCGTTATTAACGAAGCTAACTTTTTCATTAACTCGTTAATCGGTCAAAAAGTTTTTTCATGTTAACGGACCAAACTAACTTCCGTTAAGTTCTGCTAACTTCCGTTAATGATCGTTAATATCCTGCACCATTCATTCATCGTACCGGTACAAATCAGTTTGCACTGGTAACACTTGTTGCCTATTAGCACGAGTTTTATAGAAGAGAGCGAAGAAAAGAGATGGTTTTTGTGGCAAATAATAAGCTGCAGCCTCAGAGGTCTATTATTATTATCGCTGTTCACAATTTCCAAAGATTTTCCGATCGCAGCTTCGTTAGTGTATTTGAACTTATTCCTATCTTGAAATTAGATTAGACTGTAAAATGTAACTTCCAAAACATAAAAAGACCACCACAGCAATAAATATTTCCTTACAATCAGCTCAACAGCGTCAATGCGTGTTCTAGAAGCGAGTGAATAAAAAGAAATGTAAATTACACGCAAAATGTTAACGAATTAACGGACTTTATTAACTTCCGTTAATTAAAGCTGAAAATAACAGATTAACGTTTACGGAGGTGTGAAGTTTGTTAATGGACCAGTGGTTAACGAAGCTAACATTTTGCATTTACGTGCCCACCTATGCTCACAGTCATACTTAAATGCAGTGTTTGGCATTTACTCGTTAATTCGTTAATAACAAAGTTAAGTTTTTCATTAACTAGTTAAAAAGATAAAAAGCTTTTGTGAGTTAACTTATTAACTATAACTTTCGTTAGACTACTTCAATACTTACGTTAATTTGCAAAATTTCTAGGCTATTCACCATTCGTCCTAATGCCGTAATAATAATAACCGTTTGCAATCGAGTATAGCGCCGTAATAATTTTACTCTTTAAAGTGATTACCATTATGCATAAAGTATTTTATTAAGATTACATTTTATTGGGCATCAACTTCAGATTAATATAGAATTTTTTTTTTTTAATTAAGGAATTAACTTTTAACTTTAACTTGTGTTACTTTTGTTTTTCAGTTAACTGCTTAACTTTAACTGAGTTAAAAAATTGCTTGAAAATTCTAAGCGAATTAACTCTTAACGAAGTTAACATTTCCCATCAACTTGCCTAACGCTGCTTAAATGTAGTCACTTACATTCAGCGAAATCAATTTTCATTTTATCATAGACCTAAGGCTTACTCAAGCTGGATTAAAATCCGCGACGTTTTGCCTCAACCGATTTATTTGACGCGATACGTTTTTACGCGTCGGGTTTTCGTCCTTACCCAAGCCTCGTTAATTCGCCACATATATTTTATCATCATTATAATACAGATATTAGCTAGCAGTTTCCTCAAAATTTATGTCGCTTTGAGCGACTGCAATTTCGGGGTGGTCACTTCGCAGTCTCCACTCGAGATTGTAATACTTTGTTTATTTAAAATATCTTGTTGCTTTGTTCCAAGTTACTCGTATATATTTGGTTGTTTGCAACTCGACAAGTAAATAAATTCTGTCTGTCCCAGGCCAGTTGACGTGAAAGCTTGACGTTATTACCGTCAAAACCTCTCGCGTTACCAAATTAAGCAGAATTACGACTATGTCTTGTAGGGATTTGGAGCGAGCACTTCGCTCCCTCGGATTTTACCTCACTCCGCGTGAAATGGAGAGACTCCTATCACTACTGGATGTGGACGGAGACACGACTCTGGACTTCAGTGAATTCTGCATGGTGATAGAATGCGTCAGAAGGGAAAAAGGAGACTATGGGGACCTCAGGTTCTTAGCGATGGCATCGCTAGGAGGGCGGCCCGTCCCGGGTGTCACCATTTTGGGGCGACACCATTTCATGATACCAATTTAACAAAAAAGAAAAAACAATATGTTTAATATCATCGGAAATTTTTAGCACGCTGGATTGGACTAAAAATTGATTTAAAGCATCTTTTGAAACATTTATTTAGATGGGGGCGCTAATTTGTCAAAAATATAACTCACACATTATTAAAAACTTTGAAAAATTGCCAAAACTAGTAACAGAATTTGATCGCTTGTCGAAGCATGCTGAATATGGATTTCATAAATAAAAGTATATAAGTTCTGGAATATGGGGGGGGGGTTAGTGGTGGCTATTCATTATTAGTTAATTACCAATCACGTCGACTCAAATATCGTTCCAGTAGCCCCCCATTAATACTTTTCCTTTAAATATAGACGGGGCGTTTCCCCCAGACCCCCCGAAACAGCGCCACTCTAGCAGATTTCCTGCTACACGTCTGAGTGAAATCATATTTATGATTTTGCGCTGCTAATTTTTACGCCACTAGAGTTCTTTCTGACCTACATTTCAAAAGCATTAATTTTTATGAAAGTAAGCCAAACATGAAGTTATTTTTGAAAAAAATAAAACTTTTCGAGTGCTGGGAGCTCCGTCTAGACCCTCAATGGCCACCGCCGGATGAGGGCGGAGCTCCCAGACCCCCGAAACAGCCCCTCCTCCATTGCAGATTTCTGGTTACGCGGCTGATACTAAATGTATGTTGCTCGTACTACCAAGTATTACAATCCTACAATTAGAAGTTATTGAGCTAGCCAAATAGCAAGTTAGCAACCGCTATCTACACAGTAATGAAGTAGTACCGCTGTCTTTAAAATATAACATTTTGCTACCTACTATACATTTCAAAGGGTGACACCACGAAAATCCACCCCATGTTTTACCATTCTTAGCGACGCCACTGGTTCTTAGTAAAATTATCTTTTCTTATATTCCAAACTGTTGTGGTTGCTAACCCTTGCTTGCAGAAACTTGCTTGTGCATTGTAGAAACTTGCTGGTTTAAAAACCATACTAAGTGCACTTGAATATTAACCGATTAGCGATGGCTATGGCTTGGGCAAAATAAACATTGCTTAGATTGGTTGATTAGAGTAAATAAGGAATAGAATTCTCTGCATTTTTCCTTGCAATTTTAGTGTTGCTAAATGATTAGATTTAAGACTGGGCGATGTACAGCACGGAACTATTTTAGTGGCACCAAACAAACGTAGAGTGGGTGTTGGGACCTCGGGCACATCAGACCAGTGTTTGCATTCGCCAGGCAGGTAATCAGCAATTTGGCAGCATCGATAGGGATTGGACTGTTCTTTAACATTTAGCAAATACAAACCAAATAAAAATTCAAAATTCTTATTTTTAGAGATTCTTTTCGGGTTTTGGACCACAACAAAGACGGATATGTTCAAGTGGAAGATCTGGTAACTCTCCTCACGACAAAAGGGGAAAACAAGTTGTCTCAAAAAGAAGCTTCTGAACTGATCAAGTACAAAGCTTGGATTTTGTGTTTCAATAGTTATGTTGTACTTTGAAACGCAGTACACTCAACATTAATTTTTGAGTAACTGAAATTAAAATCCTTATGCTAGTTAACAATCAGAATTTTAGTATGAGAGAAAGGTCTGAAGACTGAATCAAAGCCATCAGCATAGGCGTAGCCAGGGGGGACCAGGGGGCCCGCCCCCCCCAATTGAAATGCTATTAATGATAAAAAATAAAAAAAAGTCACAAAAAAGACTGTTGTTTCTTCTGTTTTAGTTTCTTTTAGCATCTTCGCGTACAACAGTACACGCATACAACAGTAGTTAACAACAATATTGATGCAGGGGGCCCGTGCCCCTCAATTTAATTGTTACAACCAATTTAAATGGGCCCCTTACAACAATATTTAAATGGGCCCCAATTTAAATGGGCCCCCAACAATAATATTGATCCAGGGGGCCCGGGCCCCTCAATTTAATTTTTGACAATCAATTTAAATGGGCCCCTTACAACAATATTTAAATGGCCCCCAATTTAAATGAGCCCCAACAATAATACTGATCCAGGGGGCCCGGACCCCTCAATTTGATGTTTGCCAACCAATTTAAACGTATAACCCGAGTAAATTTAAGAGTTTTTATCCTAAAAGTTGCTAACTCATGCCCTCATGTAACCTTTTTATGAACGTAATGAAATAACCAGGGACGGATTTAACAGATAGCCCAGCGCCAGGGGCCCCGCGCTCATATAAGACTTTTTTTGATCTTCACCTATATTTGGCAGGAAAATATTGCGAAAATCCCAAAGTGCCAAGGATCCAACTCAATGTAAATCCGGCCCTGGCAATAACATGGTTAGTAGGCGTAACCATCTATTGTACATTTTTCAATAACAATTCACCTCCATCTGGCAAGTTTTTATGCAACAAAGTACTTTTGAAAAAAATTAGCTACAGTAAGGGGAACCTCATTGAACAAAATTTTGAATTCATCATCATCATCATCATCATATTTATTTATTTACCAAGTGACGTCATATCACAAGAAAAAAACTGCAACTTCCTCTAGGTCTATCACCAAAGCATCGAAATATGCAATTCCTTTAAAACCAAACACACAAACTAGCAGAGTCAAAGCGATATTTAGTCACTCGGTGAGGAGACAGCGAAGGACCGAAAGGTCATCTAAGTCTACTGCCACCTCACCAAGTTAAGGTTAAAAAAAAACAGCTTCTAGATTTTCTCAGTCTGCTACTTTCTATGATAAAAAAGTTTACGCAAAATTAAAACAAAGTGTTGCAAAGATATGTACATTTTGTACAGTGTATACACAAAACTCACAGTCACCATGTAAAGAAAATGCAAGACAACATTAGAATTGTTCTAACTCCAAGCATACTAAAAAATAAAAATACTGTAACTACAGATTAGATAGAAATAAAATTAATAAAGTTCATAATGCTTATTTATGTTTTATAAAATTTAAAGTGGGCAATTGGAGTGAAAAAAAAAAAAACAAACCTCCTTGCTTTGTTTTGTATTGTTTGCCAATATGTCATTAGTACTGGTACAATTTCCAATATCAGTATATACCAACCTCAGTCAGTTATTGCAAAATTACTAATAATTCAAGGGCACATCAAAATGAGAGATGGCGTTTTGTAATAAATGTGTGATAGATGAATGCACCAAACTCATGCTATTCAAGCAATAGAATAGGTTATTGTTGAACTCAAGCATAAATATGCAACTATGATACTTGTAATTACTACTGCATTGCTGATAGAAAGCTGTTATTCTAGCTTTTATCGGTTTCATAGTTTGATAAAAAATGAGCTTTAACAGCTTTTTTAAATCTGTAGAATGAAACTTCTTTCATACTGCTTGGAATTTCATTCCAAACTTTAATTCCTGCGAATAATAGAGACTTTTGCCCTAATCTTGTTCTAGTTCTTGGAAGAAAGAAGTTGTTTTTGTGGCTCAATCTTGTCTTATGGGTATAGCAGTTTTTTTTTTAGTAGAATTGAGATGGCCTGATCCCCCTGGCCGTGTATGTACTCCTATAACTGGTTGTTTTCATGACAAAACAGTAATCTCTAAGGAAAATTTTCGAGTGGATTGTTATTCACTGCTAAAATAGTGCGGGAAGGAATGTACTTTACTTCCCCCTCTACCTGGACCAAGTCACTTACAAAATTTAACCCCAAAATGCAAGATTTTAAACGTGTTTTGGACTTAAATTGCAAGTAAAAGGAGGACTGAACAACTTAATTTTTTCAATTGGCTTTCATATGTTAAAAATCTAGTACTGTCAAATGGGGCTCTGAATACGTGCGAAATGTAATCTAATGGTGTTAAAACAGCTTTTTTTTTGCAAAAAATTACGAAAAATCGCCCAGCGGCTGGGGGCTTCACCCCCAGACCTCCGTCAATATTACGTTTGAATTACAGTACACTTCTTTACTTAACACGTCTCCAAATTTATGCGTTTTTATATTTTAACTATTGGTATAAAGCTCTTCCCTTTGAACGAGTTCCTAGTTACGTGCCAACACCGGGCCACCGCTTCTGATCTTCCATTCTACGATATTTTTGCCCCCTCAAAAAATTCTTCTTTCGAAGTTTCTGATGACGTCATAGCATGTGATTTGGGCCCCCCCAATCAAAAATCCTGGCTACGCCTATGGCCATCAGTGATCGAGTTTATGAAGCATCTGCTACTAAAACGGTAAACATACTGGGTTTGATTCCGGGTCAAACCAAAGACTATAAAAATTGGTATTCACAGCTTCGTTGCTTGACATTTAGCAATAAAAGTGGCAGTGTGACATTTTTTTCCGCCTACAGCAACATATGACGTCGCAGGCCCGCCTTGGACTGGGCTGTTTTTGATTGAGGTTGGTGTAATTAGGTTGAGTGGATAACTTTAATTTAAATTTAGTATGTATTGTTGTTTGGTCTGTAGATGATCGATGACTGAAAAGTCACTCAATCGCTATTTTCCTGGCCTAAATACCTTGGTCAATAAAGATGTAATCGCAAAAACAAACTTCAAGAAGAGAAGCTTTAAGTTTACGGAAATTACCGGTATTGTGATATAAAGTTTTGGAGGATGCTATAGACCTACTAAGCTTTTTTTTTTTGAGGTTGCCATTAAAATTTTCATGCGGAAAATTAATCGTCAGTTAAATCATATTTTTGTTTAGATTTGCGGATAAAGAAAACACAGGAAGAATTTATTATGACGATTTTGTTGATGAATTAATGAAAATAGAAAGCGAAACGTCATTGAATCCACTCCACAACTCCGAAAATTCCGATTTATCCGTGAATGATTCCATGGATCCGCAAAAATCTCATGATAATTATCGTACAGCTATTGAAGATAAGAGAAAAAGAAAACCAGTTTTCGGTAATTTTTATGTATTGCCGTTTTCTCAATTATAGACTGCAAAAAAATTTCAGAGAAATTAGTTGATGTTATTATGTGAAAGTCCGTAAAATACAGCAAATGATGGGAAAATATACGCAACTTGAAACCTTTGCATAAACCTTAAGTGTACGATCACTTAACGAAGTGGCAAAACCTGTAGGCTACCAGTTTTCTTTTGTAAATATTGCTCTTTTACACTTTTCTTATGAGAACCAGTAAATTCTGGGTTGAGTTTGGAAGTTCTTCAATTTTCAGCCTTTTTTGTTCTTAAATTTATTGGAGAAGAGACATAAATTCATTCTTGCTTGGTTAAAAGTTGTTTGTTGCTAAAGATCATGATTACTGTTTGATAAATCATCAATGGCAATGTAGAAAAGGCCATGAAAACTATGTTGATTAATTACAAAAAATGCGTTGTTCTTGGCCGTGTTCAAACTTTTCTTTTCATGCTGAGGCTGGTGTTGTTCTTATTTTGTACTTAAATTTTAAACAAAAATGAGTTTCGTGTTCTTATAAAATTGTTCTTATAAACAAAAAGTGTATAATGATTCCAGCTTTTGAAGGTTAATAGAGTTTCATTTCCACATTTACAAATTTAACAGCGTGGTTACTGACTTATTCTCAGTTTCCCAAAGCTCGTAAAATTTTTTTTTTCTTTTTAGAAAATCCCCGACGCATTGAACTGGTGGACAGCATTGACAAAGCTCTCGGGGGCCCAATTTTACTCGCAAGTGCCATTATAATCAAACATGGACAGTGTCCAATTGGTCCGAAAGACAAAGTCTAACCAGAACGATCTTAGTTGATACAACAATAAATTTTTCGACCATTTCAAATTAATTTTTTTATCGTTTCAGAATTATTGCATTGTTGAGGTGTACAAAGCATAAATACTGCAGTAACCTACAATTATAGTGTTACCGAATTAATAACGTCTTTAGACAAAGCATTGTTCTTTTATTAATAAAGTATTATCTACAGTATTGAGATTGAATATAGCCAACAGCTTTTGCCTATTGTCTATTGCTTTATTAATTGTACAAATTCAAATACAGTACATTGTAAAGCACTTAGCATGTAGTACATTAAATAAAATAACAGTAGTCAAAACTAAAAAGTAGTAAAAGCATATTATTCCAATTTTATTTGTAAACAAAACATGTAAATAAACAACAACAAAAATTTTTAGTCTGGCTACATTTATGGTAGAAAAAACTCAACCCAAAGTAAGTGAGATAAAAATAGTTGGAATTTTTCGTATGTTTAGTCATAAGTAACGAGGATGTTACCTCGTTCTTTGTTATATGAATGCAATTGAATTTTTAAGTCAAGCGAAACATTTTAAATCGCACATGTAGCTAACAAACATTGCAACAATAGGTTGAGCTTCTGTTGTATCTATATATTAACTACAACAATACTTTCAAAAAATGCATAAATAAATGCTTAAAATGCATGAATTAAAATGTATTAAAATGAATCACATGCAACATACTGCATGTGTGCAGTGCAATGATACAATCTCATTAAATGAAAAACAAAAATTAATTTCATGCAGCTAATCTCTGAAACATAAACACAAATTTTGGCATGTTCACTTCAAGCTAAAACTTTTTCACCTAAATTGTAACTAGTAAAATATTTTGAAAAACGAAATTAGCCATTAAAATTTTTCATGTAATGTTTTAAAATATAAATCTGGACAACTAAAAGTTCGGGATTAGTTGCGAATGCATTTTTAGCAGCAAGCATTTTTCAGAGCATATTGATTTTCACAACAAGCCCAAGTAGAGTTTTCTCTAGGCCGATGATGTTTTTCTATCTACTTTTGTTATTTGTTGACATTCTTCTGCTAGTATATTTTTCTAGATTATTGTAAATAATGTTAAAAAGTGATAACAGAGCAGGGGGTCAAGAGAGTGTGTGGAATTTTTGCTCAAGAGTAGGATAAGGAAAGTTTTAAAAAGAGAAGGTTTTGTTTACGTCGACTCCCCACTCCAGGATAATACCAGCTCACTAACTCCTCTATTCTACAATCTAACTCTCATCTTGTTCTAGTTCTTCCTGACGCTGTTCTTTTTCCGAAGAAACTTGCAACTGCTCATATTCACTAATCAAATCTCTCATGTTGCTCTCTGCCTCTACGAACTCGTTCTCATTCATTCCTTCACCAATGTACCAGTGCAAAAAGGCTTTTCGTGGGAGCATAACAGCCACCTGCTTTGTATTCCATGGTGAGAGGCCTACAACATGAATTTAAGTTTTTGTTTAGTACCACAAGTGAAAAATCGTTTACTTCCTATAAAATTTTGCCGCGGTATATTCTGAAGAAGAATGCTAAGAAGAGCTCACTGCTACAAAAAGCATTGTGCACTATTATAGTCACTGGTGCCACGCCTAGTGATTTTTATTCTGATCGAGTGATATTTGGGGGCAATCAAACCATTTTGTTTGCCAAAGTAAGTGGATAAATAGTGTTGTTGGCTTTCTGTAATTTGTCATCTTAATTATTCAAAATTACTTTAGGAACAAAGCTTAGAGTGAAACAGCAGAGCAACTTGCCATGAAAAAGCCAAAAATTTTGCTGCAGGTTACTGTACGCATGAGTGATTTTAACTTTTTCAGTTTTTGTCCTAAAAATAACAAGTCCGACATGGTCCGTTACGACTCTGAAATCGGAATCGTGTTGTGAATTGGTCTTAGGAAACTGGAATTAAAGTGAACTAACTTCAGCCTCCTCCTGAGATGAGTCACTTAGAAAACTTAACCCAAAATCTAACCATTAAACGTGTTTTGGACTTGGCCTGAAAGTAAAGGGGGGCTGAAGCGCGGCTGAAGAGGATCAACAATTTAATTCTTTTACTCGCTTCCAAATCTTAGCAATTAACTTTTTTCAAATTGCTCTAAAAACGTTCGAAATGTGTTCCAAATGGAGTTAACATGACCATTTTTTCCAAAAAATCACAAAAATCGTCCAGCGGCTGGGATCTTTGTCCTCCAGACTCTCAAAGCATCCAGTGGCTTGGGGCTCTGCCCCTAAACCCCGTTCGCGATACGTTCAAGTTGCACTAGTTGCTCGCCCTCCGCCCATTTGTGACATTTTTCGAACAAAAAAAGTTTAACTTTTGGTTCAACCCCTCCTCCCCCCCCAAAAAAATCCTGGTTGCGAGCCTGCATGAGTCCAGGCCGTCACGAATGACAAAAGGACTGAACTGATCCGAGGTACACACAAAATAGATTTGTTTTAATGATCAAATCGAACGACTGATTTTGCTGCAATTGTTTTGCAAAAGAAGTTTAACGGCATCAAAATGACTTATTCTCAGGAAATGGCATATAGAAAATTATTTTCAAAATACTTAACTGATACTTTTTAAGCCAGAAAGTGACGAACTTGCAAACTTTTTCAATTTAGCGATTTTTTCCTGATCAAGTGATATCTGGAAAAGAGCCTGAGGCAGGATTGGTTGCAGTCTTTGAATCAGATTAAGACTATGTTCTGAAGAGTTTTGCATTAGTACACTATAGGCGCTAAGGCTCTCAGACTTTTCCGAGACACAACAAGAGTTTGTAGGTTAAACAAAAATCAATTGTCTCCAAATGGCAGGTTCCAAGCATGCCACCATTTGCGTGAATTCGGTACCATTACAAAAATCTACAGTAATCGAATTTGATTGGCTATGGGTTTCAGTTTTTGTAATTTCGAAAAAAACGTAAAAAAAGGATCGGAACCAAAAAACAGCACCAAAATACTTCACGGATTTTAAGGCTGAATTCAGGCAGCGCACGTATGCACTGATGTGGTATTTGTGCAACGCAGTTTTTACGGGTATTTTGCACGAAAGGTTCCGCTAATATACAATACAGCGGATACGACCATAATACCAGTAAGTTTACTATTACCAGCTGCAATTTCAAAATTTCATAATAAATAGACGCAAATTTTTCACCAATAAATAAAACCTAGATTTTAAAATTGTTACATTTTGAACAGTAGCGTGTAGTAAGCTGTCACCAAAACTAATAACATTCGACAGCGTTATTGTAACATATCCCGTCCACACTCGCTGCTGACCCCCTTCAAACCAGAGCCAGGCCTAAATCATTTTCCTGTCCGTTACGAAATAAAAATCACGATTTTTCAGGAGTTGAAATAGTACGCATGAATTGTTGGAAGTTTTCATCCTCCAGTTTCGTCATTAAACGATTCAAAGCATATATCTGAAGAATTTAAGATCACGCGTTAACATCAAGATCGACAAGCCAGTAGCTCCAAAACTTGGCAAGAAATTTTGTGAAATAAAGAAAAAAACTTATGAACCACTACATACGTTAACACCACACGGTAGTCTGTTCATAAATCAGCAGACAAATATAGCAGTTCAAAGAAGGAATATTGTTTTCCATCAGTTGGATGGGCCACGTTTTGCATTTTGTTGGATTCTGCGCGCGTGTTTGTTTTTTTTATTTAAAATTGCTTGTTTATAACCACAAGCAGATATTTGTTGCAAAAAATCACATCCAAGAACATAATTAAACCATATTCAGAGACATAATTAAACATAATTAAACCAACCATAATTAAACCATATAAACAATATCTGAGGGGGGCGACATCGCAATTGTCTCAGTCTAGTGCGATCATCTAACGTGATAACAGATCGTCAATTACTAGCATTTTAACCAATAGTTATGGAATCGGGAGTCAATTTTGGAATTCAACTCCCAACCAGCTTTATCTCAAAGAGCAATGATGGCGGGTAAACAACATGCAGTCAAATATAATAAATTTTGAAAATCAGAAGTTACGAGTAGGTACATAAAAGAAAAAAAAGACTCAAGAAATATGCTGCGTACCTTTTTTCGTTGTTCAATTTTCTTTTTTTCATTTTCAGCTTTTTCCGCAATTTTATCTTGTCTATCTTTCAATGCTGCTTCCTTTTTTCTTTTTATCTCATATTGATCAGCAACAGCCATATAGTTGTTGCCATAGCAATGAATCAAATTTAGGCGATCTTTCAAGCTGTTTTCGTTCTACAAAAACAAAGTTAGCAAGGATTTTCCCTCCTAAATTATAGCTTTTACACGTTAATACTTGAACTTACAGCTATATAAGAGACTGATTTGTCAGTAGCAGGACTGAGAGTGCTACAGCATCGTTTTGGCTACGACCCTGATCGCATTTCATGGGTTCAACTCACACTGGCCACGTTGTTGTGTCCATGGATAGGGGCGCATAGGCTTTCTGCGACAATTCTGCTGGTGACATTTAACAATCACCAAAGCTAGCGGAAAAGTCAAACATCAAGTGGCAAACTTGGAAAATGGTCGGTTCCCAAGCCTTAGTTCTTGAGATTGCACAACTGCTCGCCTAAACGCAGCTCTACTATCAGTAATGTTTTACTATTGTCCACTTTTAAGATCCGGTTCTTCGTTCGGTGCTTGATTCTTGTTAATGAGTCATGATAAAAAAAAAAACTGACCAATTACGAGGAGTATCGTAACGTTTTAATTATCACCACGAAGTAAAAGAGACAAAAACTTAAATTTTATCTAGAGTCACACATTTTCTATAGCTTTTTGACCTTCCCCAGACCGCATTTTTAAAAGTGGTCAAAATACGTAGAAGACCTCTGTCCATCTCTTGAAAGACGTTATTGGGGAGGGAATGTGTGTGCTTTCACTGAAAGCGCTCAAAAAGATTCAATTTTCATCCATAGTTACCAGACGATCAAAAAAATTCCCTTACTGAATCAAATAATTCAGCGATCATCGACCTCGACAAATCGTGCCGATTTTCGATCTGAACAGGAGTCAGTAGTCCCAGACTCCACTATGCTGGCCCCTTAAATATGTGCAGTTCTTCGTGAACAAAGTTTGGAGAATGTTTTCGCACCATCATGCACATGATTAACAATGATTACACTGACAAAATTTTATCGATGTACCTGAATAACTTCCAGGTGATAATTAAGACTTTACGATAACCACTCGTACAAAAGGACCGTGTAAATCTAAGAGTGTATGTTAGCGCAGTTCTATCGGTGACGTACAAATATCAATTGCAATTGTAATTGCATTTTGTTCACCAAGTTGCCTAAGCCAGGAAACAGGGTAGGGACCTTTTGTTCTTCCAGTCACGCTACCACCTGCCCACCTTTCTATTACACACGGTGGAGGCTTCACACTGTCCCCTTAATTGCTAAACGTCAAATAGGGAAGCTGTGAAAATCAATTTGTATAGTCTTTGGTTTGACCCGACCGGGAATCGAACCTGAGTCTACCGTTTTAGTGACAGACACTCTATCCACTCGACCACTGATCGGTTCTTTCGCAAATTGAAAATCTTTGGCATAGCTCAGGATTAATCAGCACTTGAACTGCAAGATATTCAATGGGGATGCCCTTCCGCAACTGTAGCCGGACGCATCCTGGAATGAAAATGCTTCAGCGCGGTAAAACAAAAATATTTATGCTCATAAAAGATAAAAAAGGTCTTCACGTCCGAATTGGCCATTTTTTGTCCAAACTATAACTGTAATTACATTTTATTCATTGCCAGGAGACAGCAAAGGGACCTTGCGGTCTTCGAGTCAACTCTCGGTGAAGACCGCAAAAAAAGGTTTTTGCGTACGAATCAGCCAGGACTAAATTCTTCCTGTGGGGAAACGCTAAATTGCCATGAGGGATGCTAATTCTCGATGAGGGAACGCGTTCCTCCTATAATTTAAGTGCTGGCAATAAGTATGCACCAGAACCAAGAACAGGGCCAAATAAGAGGGCACAAAAAACGCTACAATATGACCCACTAGCCGAAGCTGAAATTATTGCCACGAAGTGAATGATTCAAGGACATGATGTAATTTCGTAAAGAAGAAAAGTAAATTCATCATATTAGTTTAATCATAACAATTACCAATATTTTTTTGAAGTTTTTGGCTTCAACAGAGTGTTTTTCATACGTACCTGTCAAACAAAGATTAAAATGTTAAAGAACAGTCAAACAAAATTACCATATCAAATCAATTAGAGCCCTAAATTATATATCAAAAATACACAATGTACGACTGCACGTATATACCCGTTGCAGAGTATAGCAAAAATATGAAATTACAATAATTAGAATAAACGTACATGAAAAAACATCGAGGCAATTAACCATAGGGATTGACTATTTCACCAAAGGATTTTAAGTGAAAGAGAATAAAACGAAAATAAGGAATATTCATTCACATGTTTTTCTTTTCCTTTTTAAGGGTTAAGATTAGGGTTTGGGTTAGGTTTGGGAATATTTTTAGAGAAAGGATTCAGAATTCCTAAAAAAGTAGACAGAAATTTCCGGTAAATTAGTTTCTTCATTAATCATATCACAAGTTTCTTCATTATAGTCGATCTTGCATACCAAGTAACTTACTTTCTGATTGAAGTTTTGGAGGAGATATTTTTTTGATCCCTGGACCTAAGATTTTTTTCTTTGTGTTTGGAGAAATACTGCTGTGAGGAGGATATGGTACTAGGAGGGATACATCTTCATTTTTTCCACTTGCTGGAGTCGAAAAAGATCCTGGTTTAGATTTAGAAACACTAGGAAATATATTTGGTTGGTTAGGCTCATTGGTTGACATGCTTTTTGACTGTGCCTTTTCTTTTTGTATGAAATTAAACGGCTTCGCATAAGGGGAAATGGCAGGAGGGAGTAGTTTTGTAGACAATGATGCATTTTCCTGATTGTGCAGTTGCTGTGAAGAGAGATTTAAAGATAAACTAAGGTCCGTTGATTTGGCAACTGTTTCTGTAGCTTTCATACTATTATGATTTAAATTATATTCATTTTCATGAAGTTTATGGATTTTTCGCTTTCTCATAGTTGATTTTGTACGTCGTCGTTTCCCAGATTTGGCTTTTTTCGTCTTTTTCTTTCCAGGTTTTACTTTCTCAATACATGGCTTTAAATTAGCATAATCACCAACATTTTTTGAAATGTTTTGTGGTTTGGGAACAGAGCCAATAGACCTTGAAGCATTGATTAATGCAGGAATTGAAAGTGGAGCCAATATGGAGTCCAAGGTATCTCCAAAACTTCTGTTTTCTAGAGCTCTTTTGACTTGAGTGTAATGTGCAGATCCTTGCAAAAAGTGAGATGCAAAAACTCTGTTTTCATTTTTTCTAGTGTATGATTGAACAATTTCACTATGATAGCGTTGTAATAATGATCCTTCCTCAATTCGTCTTCCCAATACAATTGGTGTGTTTTCTACCAACATTTCTTTTGATTGAACTTTTATCAGTAATGGTCCATCAAGTTATTTGAACACGAGAATACATGCTGCTGTGATATTGTTTTTGACCAATAAACAAAGGCTAATCAACATTCAACAACGTGTAATGTCAGGATCATAGTTTCTGCATACGCATAAAAACTTAACAGAAACAAACCAAGCACAATTACATTATCACAAATATGCACACTTCTAAACACTGTACATTTACAAGTATACAATAATACCTACAAAACTACTAGTAGACTAAGCCATTTAGATGTTAACCTCTCTGATTGATTGATGCGTCATTATCCTCTTTTTGTGAGAAAGTGACGATGGCGCTATCCTTTGAATGAATCCACACCTGCTTAGGGAGTTGACTGTTTTTGAGTTTTCCAGTTAATGTTTGACTTCTTTCTACTTGAATTTGCTGCTTGTTCAAAGCCACCAAGCAGAGGTAATCATCGTAAAGCATCTTATCCAAGGACGCAACAATGTGACCAGGGTGCATGTTGAACCCAAATTCATGCAATCATGGTCGTCCAAAAAATGTCGCCTTTACTCTCTTTATATCACAGACTACAGTTGTTTAGAATGATGTTAGAAACACAGCATTCATGTTTCAATATGATTTGAGTTGGAATTGGGCAAAGAGAGGTGGGGATATTAGGGTTAGGTTAACAAATTCTTTTATTTTTAGTGGCTCATGTAACATACAATAGCTTTTACCAAATCATAAACAAATGCCAATTTGCCCTGTTTACTGTATTTAAAAAGATACTGCTCAAAATTGATTTTATTGAAGAAATGAGAACTACTTAAAGTAATGAAGATGTGCCCCAAACCTTGTTCCACTATTTCCCTTATCCACAAAAATAAGTTTAATCTGTTTGACTTTGTAACAATGACAACTCTAAGTTTCAAACTTCTGTGACATCAGAAAAGGATGATTGAAAAATTCTTGCAGAATAAGGAACACAATGTTCAATAATCAAATAATGTATTGCTTATTTTGAAAAAAATTGCCAATTTACAAAATTTATAGCAGAATAAGTAGCACGATATTTGATATTCTGCAAGAAAATTTTTTGCAAAGTCATCGTCTTCTAATGTCTCAAAAGTTTAAAACACAAGGTTGCCAATGGCATGGAGTCAAACAGATTAAATCTATTTTTACAGATGAGGGAAATAGTTGAACAAGGATTGGAGCAACTCCTTATTAACTCAACTAGTTCTCGTTTCTTCAATAATATGGATTTTGAACAGTATCTCTTTAAAAGGCTATGACCATGTTAATAGTTGTTTACCAGTTACCCCATGTTTTTGTAGGCTATGATAATTTTGTCAGTCTGCGGTTGAATACTGTAGACCTGCTGTAATTTTACTGACTAAAACCTCTTGTTTACTAGAGAGTCTGGAGTAACTGGCCTATCTTGCTTACTGGAAATTTTTAAGTTACCCTTAAAGAGAGTAAAATAAAAATGAGAAAAACATATTTGCACACTTTTCATTTGCTTTTTTGGAATTGAGATTAGGGTTTGGGTTAGATTTGGAGGTAGTTTTGGAGTAAGAATTGAGTTTGGGTAAGATTTAAGTCAAAACTAATAAAAAACTAGACAGGAATTTTTCGTGAAAGTGAGCTTTAGTTTGTATTTATTACTACTACGCTAGACCAATAGACTTCACTTAGTAAAAATAAATTTACCACCGACAGCTTGCCCAACTTGAGCTACTGTACACACAGTGTAATTGCACCGGTAAGTAAACACACAGTGTAATTGTACCGGTAAGTAATGTTCTGTGCGGGCAGCCTTTTCCTTAAATAAATGAAGATTTCCGGTTAAGCTACGGTATCTAACTTGTTCTTTTCAGTTTTAGGTAATTGGAAATTTTTATCTAGATTAGGGTTACATTTTGGGGAATAGCTTAGATTGCTATTGAACAGCTGCATCAAAGTTCTTGCGTGCTAGCTCGGGACGTGCGACAAGCCTTTTTCTAAATTTTAAAACATTAAGCATTAAAACTAGGCCTTGGCTACCACTACTAAGTACCATAGTACTACTGCTAACTGAATGATACCTACCGTCTCATATAAATAAATGAATAACGCATATTTGAAACAATAAAGAAATAAATGAAGTAACCAAAGATAAAACTTGCTGATGGCTGAACAGTCTTTCGCTGTCGTAATAATAAATTAATTGAATTGCTGTCCCCACTACATGAGTACACAGCGACTATTGCCTGGCATGACATCAACAGCGTACGCAGTAGCTATAGTGATTTGAAGAATAAGCGCTCACTGCCCACTAGCAGCAAATTTTCGATTTTTTTTTTAAGTAGAAGAAAAGGTAAGATTTTTAAATTAATGCTTCATTAAAACATAGACTCTTTACTAGTAGACTGGAAACTGACAGTTTTGTATCTATTTTTGTTCTCGGTTCATTTTTCTAGAATATGCCGATTCGTCCAATCAGTGTGACTTTTTTTTCTTGGTTTACTCGTGCTAAGAATATGCAGTGCTGAGCAGTAACGAATTACTAAACTAACAAATTACTGTAACGAATTACTTTTTTAGTAATTTTTACGGTAATGACACTACTTTTTCAAAAAAAGTAATTTTTGTGGTAATTTTATTACTTTTTTAGAGGTGTCAAAATTACTACTTCAAATTACTTTTTGAATGTTACTGACGGATAAGGTGCAGATCACAAAAAAGTGTTGGCAGTTGAAACAACGTGCTGTGTATCAGTTCGCAACGTGTTTGTGATGACGTTACCGTTCTGACACTATCAAGGAATAACACTTGATTGGCTATTAATGTTAGATTTCCAACCAATCAAAACAGTTTGTGTCTGAGAATGACGAATGGTCGTGCCATTGGCCGCATACCTTTTTACGCGTCAAATAAGACGATATGATACAGTAGATGAGTTTAAATGTAAGTAGCACAAATGCAATAGCACTAGAAAAATCACAGTCAAGTTTTATAGTTCCGCAGTTATACTTTGTTGTCGGTTTGCTTAAGTATAATATAAATAAGTAGTCCAATGGTTAAATGGTTTTATTTACGGAAGTTTTTTTGTTTTGTTTTGTACTGACAGATTAGATGTTGTATTGAGATGTGATAGCTGATGCAATTGTGTGTATGTGCGTAAAACTGGAATCTACGGCGTGTGCTTTTTTGACCAGCATTTTTACTTTCAATTTATTTGTCAGCAAGCAGTTAGTTGTGTTGCATACCACAATGACTGAAAACAAGGAAACGTTAAAAGAGAGGGCTGAGTGTTTACCTCAAAATGGACAAACAAATACTTGTTTACAGTCGTAAACTCAAAAGTGCTGTGTTTAGTTTGCCGAAACGTGATTTCAGTTCCAAAAGAATATAATCTTGGTCGACATTTTGAAACCCATCATCCGAATCTCGCCGTATGCTAATAAAAAGAGACTTAAAGCATAACGTTTAGGTACCGATCTTCGCTCAGAACAAAACTATTTTAAACCATCGAGCAATGCAAGTGCTACTGCTACCAGAGTTACTGTACCAAAATACAGCAATTAGATGTTTTAGCACGGAGGTAAAGAGGTAACGGTTGTTTTTTACTTTTCCTCGATCACAAGACGTTTCGCCGTACCGGTGATAGCTACAACAGCAAAAGCACACGGCTCGTGATAATAGGTCTGCCTTGTTATGGCACCTGTACTGCAGCGAGTTGTGCAGGCCTGTTTCTAGAGTATTTCGAGTTAGCATTTATCTGCAACCGCGTGCTGTCGCATTCCAAATTCGTCCAAAAAGCTTTAAAGGTGAATTTACACAGTATCCGTTTTTCGTTAGTTTTTTTACGTTGTTGCTTCTCCTTAAAAAAGTATGTGCTTTTTCATCAGCATTTTTATAAGTCCATGTCCGCACTAAGTAGACTGTTATATATTGACAAAACATTTTGTTCAAAAGTTTTGTGTATGAACGATAAGAGCGATATTTCAAAATAAGGCGTACCCCTTAGCAAAAAATTTTTTTCGGACAACTTTTGTCCAGTATGTGACATTTTTGGTTAGTGTGAATATGGACATTGGACATACTGCATAAAAATGCAGATAAAAAAGGACATACTTGTTCACGGAGAAGCAAAAACGTAAAAAAACGGACATAAACAGACGAAAAACGGATGCTGCGTAAATTCATCGTTAGTTACTGAATAGCAATATATTGTTCCATTTCCGCGGCAGTAAGTAAACTCTTGTCATAGCAACCAGAAAACTACCGCACAACAAAAAATTGAAAAACATTTTGTACAATACAATTCAAAAAAAGCAAAGTTCTCAATTTTGAAAACAGTTTTTGTCCACATTTTCACCTATGGTCATGAATGTTGGGTAATGACCGAAAGATTGCGATCACAAGAGCAAGCGTCCGAAATAAGGTTTTTACCTAAAATCGAAAGAGTTACGCTGTTTGACAAGGTGCGTAGCTCAGAGATTCGAAAATCTCTTTACATTGAGCTGTTATTTCTCCGAATTGAAAGATCTCAGCTTAGATGGTGTGGCCATGTAAGCAGAATGCCTCAGGAAAGATTCCCCAAACAAGCTTTACTTGCCAAAGCAAAATGGGAGAAGACTAGTTGGACGACCTACAACTAGATGGACCAATTACATTGAGTAATGAGTATCTTCGATGGAATTGCTTAAGATTTTACCAAGCGAAATGATGGATGTGATGGAAGACTGTGAAGAGTTCAAATGTGGCGGCTTAATCTCGAGCTGTTGTCCCCGCAAACCTCAGGGAAAAGCGGGCAATGAAGAAAGAAGAAGAAAATTTCAAATTTTAATCAAAGTAATTATCAAGTTCTGTACCACCAATCAACTTTTCAAACAGTAAATATATAGAAAGCAATTAGAACTTAGAATTACGTCTTTCTGGCATCGTTTTAATAAACTTTCAATAATAGTATTAGTCAGGGATGTGCGGTCAGGGGAGGCAGGTGAGGCCGTGCCTCACCTGTAGAATTGTACAAAGGAAAACAAAAAAAAGTATATAATTAAAGTAAAATGTTTTCACGCAAATCAAAATATTCATCAAAAACTTTATTAATTTTCGTGATATTTATGTTGTGTTTTTCGCATTAAAACGCGCAAAGGACCAGCACGGATGCCCAAAATTTTTTGATGGAAGGTCAAATTAGACCTAGCCAGGTTACCTGCGAGTGCGAGCAATTGCAATTTTGGACCTACTTTTTGCCGATTTTTGATCTACTTTTCTTCCGAATTCAATGTGAAGACCAAAAAAAGTCTTATGATTAGAAATTTTTAGAAAATATTAAGCTTTAATCAATCACTGCTGTGAGATAGCACTTCCTCACTTATCTGCTATCCCATTAGGCTAGTGTTTCATCAGCATCTGAATTCACACGTAGTCTATCCTGGCAGCCCACCCGAACCTTCAAGATATACACACGAGGGCAATTTTTACACTTGCCATCGTATCCTCTTCTCAGATTACTCTGATCAAAGTCTGACAACAAGGTCACCAGAAAGAGGGTTCTCGACCAGTATCACACTGGCACTCCTCTTAGCTCAACCGCATTGCGCTAGCATCACTAAGCATGGACACCAGAGGTGGAGTTCTCGAGGACACATTTTGAAGTCCTTGGCCTTTGCCTCGAAGCCTTAGGTCCTCAAAAATTGCCCTGTCCTCGACTCGAGCACAGCACTATTTTTTGAACCGTTGAAATTTTGTTGGAAAACGCCAAAAACCTCGCGAAAATTTGCAAGTACATTTTTTGTTTTCCGCAAATGGAGCATAGGCTTAGCAAAGCGGGCCTCCCCCCAACTAAAATTTCACCAATGACAAAAATGCGACAAAAAAACCTATTGTTTCTTCAGTTTCAGTTTTATTTTCGCATTTTTCGCTTACACCAGTAGCGAACAACAATATTAAAAACCAGGTGCCCCAGGACCCCCTCAAATCAATTTTTGCCAGCCAATTTAAACGTAAACCTGGAAGAAATGTAATTGTAATTATATTTTATTCACCAAGTTGCCTTGGCCAGGAGACAGCGAAGGGACCTTTCGGTCTTCGAGTCAAGCTGCCACCTGTCTACCACACACGGCGGAGGCTTCACACTGTCCCTTTTAATGCTAAACGTCAAACAGGAAAGCTGTGAATACCAATTTTTATAGTCTTTGGTTTGACCCGACCGGGAATCGAACCCGAGTCTACCGCTTCAGTAGCAGACGCTCTATCCACTCGACCAATGATCGGTTAGTTTTCGTCCTAAAAGTTGCTATCTCAAGATCACATCTAGCCTTTTTATGAACGTAATGCATTAATCAAGGCCGGATTTACCACAAAATAGCGCAGTACCAGCTAAGGGCCCTGCGCTCAAATCTTAAGACTTTTTATGGTCTTCACCTATATTTGGCAGAAAGATCTTGCGAAAATCTCCAAAGTGCCAGGGGCCTAGTGCGATGTAAATCCGGCCCGGCAATAACATGGTTAGTAAGCGTAACCAACTATTGTACTATTTTTCAATAACAATTCATTAATTCACCTCCACCTCGCCAGTTTTTACGCACAAAATACTTTTAAAAAAATTAGCCATGGAAAATGCTGATTGAACAAATCATTGAACTTCAATTGAGGGGGCCTGGGCCCCCTGGCCTAACATGCACTTCTATAACTGGTTATTTTCATGACAAAACAAAAATCTCTAAGGAAAATCTTCGAGTGGGTTTTCATTTACTACTAAAATGTTGCAAGAGACAATGCACTTTACTTCCCCCTACCTGGACCAAATCACGTACAATTAAACTTTAGCACCAAAATGCAAGATGTTAAACGTGTTTTGGACTTAAATTGCAACTAGAAGCAGGATTAAACAATTTAATTTTTTTCATTGGCTTTCAAATGTCAAAAATCTAGTGCTTTCAAATGGCTCTAAACATGTGCGAAATGTGATTCAATGGCATTAAAGTAGTTATTTTTTCCAAAAAATTACAAAAAATCGGCCAACAGCTAGGGGCTTCGCTCCCAGACCACCCACCTGTGATACGTTTGAGTTACACTGGCTTTCTCAAAACGTCTCCAAAGTTACGTATTTGCACTTTTCAACCAATTTAGTTTAAGTCCTCTCCCTTTTCAAAATCCTGGTTAAGTGCCAACAGGCAAATTTTTGATGACGTCATTGCAAGTGATTTGTGGTTTAGGCCTCCCCAATCAAAAATTCTGGCTACGCCTATAAAATGGAGATTGCCTGAAAAACTTTTTTGAAGACCTTTTTTTTTTTTGGAGAACACTTGCGGCTGTGTCCTTGGTCCTTGGCCTCGAGCATTTCTGTCCTTGGCCTCGAGAGGGTCTGTCCTCGGAAAGGCTGTCCTTGGCCTCGGATTTTTTTTGTGCCCTTGGCCTTGGCCTCGAGCCTTGCGTCCTCGACTCCACCTCTGATGGACACCATATATGACATCACATTAGCAATTTACCACAATAATACGCTATATGCATATTTAAAACTTGTTTGTTATCATCAGGCATACATAACTATGTAAATGCCTACTACAAATTTTGAACCCCAAAATCCAAAAGTAACCTACTAGCCAGTAAAGCAAATTGCTACATACAACGCCAGTCAACGCCCATACGAATAAATTTTCATTTACTCGTATGTGCTTTGAAAATTCAGAAGATACATAGCAGATTTAAAATTTAAACTTTTTTCACTGCTGTGAGGTAGCACTTCCTCACCGATCTGCTATCCCACTAGGCTATTGTTTCATCAGCATCTGAATTTACACATTGCCTATGAAACAATAGCCTAATTGGATAGCAGATAGGTGAGGAAGTGCTACCTCGCAGCAGTGAAAAAATTTTAAGCTTTAAGCTTTAAATCTGCTTAAATTTTAAGCTTTAAATCTGCTATGTAACTTCTGAATATAAAGCTTTAAGTAAATTAATTAGGCTATTAAAGACAATATGAACAAAAAAGAAAAAACACCGTCAATTAACAAGCATATCAACGATCACAACATTACAGGAATTATACAGGGTGGTTTCGACCTTGCTGAAGGGACTTATCAGGCGGAAGAACAAAAACGGCCTGGGGCATCAACGAGAGAACTAAATTAAGCAATGCAGCGACGGAAAACAGAGCTTGCCAATCGATACTAAGCATAGGCGATGTTGTTTTCTTTTTTTCATTTGAATGGCTATATAGTTCCCGCCCGGAGGTGTGATATCTCTGGTACCCTTGCAGTTTCTTTGGTGGTTTTATGTAATAAGCAGAGGTGGAGTCGAGGACACAAGGCTCGAGGCCAAGGCCAAGGACACAAAAAAAATCCGAGGCCAAGGCCAAGGACACAAAAAAAATCCGAGGCCAAGGCCAAGGACAGCCTTTCTGAGGACAGACACTCTCGAGGCCAAGGACAGGAATGCTCGAGGCCAGGGCCAAGGACACAAGCGCAAGTGCTCTCCAAAAAAAAAAAAAAAAAAAAGGTCTTCACAAAAATTTTTCAGGCGATCTCCACAAAAAAACGTTTTCTAAAAAATTTTTCAAGCGCTCCGCAAAATTTTAACAATTAAAAAAATAGTGCTGTCCTCGAGCCGAGGACAGGCCAATTTTCGAGGACTTGAGGCCTCGAGGCCAAGGCCAAGGACTTCAAAATGTGTCCTCGAGGACTCCACCTCTGGTAATAAGGGTAACAGGGATGCGAACTCGATCGATTTTTATTCGAGTTCAAGTTCGAGTTTGTAGCCCTTATAACTTGCGCTGTTTTTCTAGGTCGCCACGACATAAGCAAGACAGTGAAGGACATGCACTTATGCTGCTGTTACGAAAAACGCAATTTCAATTTACGCGGCTTGATCAACAAAAATATTTTTTCGACAAATTTTTAGTCTTAAAATTTCCTTTCAGTAAACTCGAACTCGAACAATTTTATTCGAGTTCAGAAAAATTATTTTTTCGAGTTTGGCAAAATAATCGAGTTTTTTCGAATTCAAGTTCGAGTTCGCAACCTTGTTACAAATTATGAATAGGCAAAATGTTAATACCAAAAAATAAAAAACCTAAGAAGTATGTTTGTTCGCAATGTTAGACTATGGAAAAAGGTTAAACTAAAAAACTGATCATCCTCTTGCAAAGCAAAACCAATGCACTCGATATCATATCTTGTAGGCCTGTAGGGGGAAGCGGGGGGCTGCCCGTCCTGGGTGTCACCATTTTGGGGTGACACCATTATGATGTGAAACCATAACTCCACCGATTTGTGGTGAATACCTTTCTTTTTGCACTTTGTTTGGTCCCTATCCTCAATTGGCCCGAAAACCCACTGATTTTGTGGCGATAAGACCTTTTTTTTCTTTTTTTGGCCTTCACCTACTTTTGAATCGAAGACCCACTCATTTTACGGCGAAGACCTTTCTTTGGTCTTCGTATTTTTGGATGGAAAAAGGACGCCACTACGAAATCCTGCCGCGGGTGCCACCATCCTTAGCAGCAACACAGGGCCTGTCTAGGATACTTTGAACAGTCGCTAAAGAATAATTGTTACGTAAACGCAAATTATTTGAGATTTTCTTGAGTGCACTTAAAACAATGGCTGTCAAGAACTACCCATATCTATAACTTTACGAAATAAGATTGTTGACAAGAATATCAAAAAAATGAAGCTATATCCATTTTGACTCGCAACAAAGCAAGCTTTTGCTGCGAACTTATTTGAGATTGCAGCTTTTAGAATTACTGATACCGGGGGAAAAAATAGTCAAAATGGACATCATTACATGTGCAAAAATGTTTCTGGCTTTCTTGACGGTTTTCCATATTGCGGATTCACAAATTCAGGTTAGTTAGCTTATAATAAAAATAAGATAAAACATTCGTTACCTAAGCAATTTTTTTCTAAATTGTATTATTAAAGTATCTGTTTGTTGATTGTGCAAGAGGTTTGGAAATAGGTCTATTGTAGAAAATTGTGTTAAACGCAAATTCAAAAAAATGATTCAGCTAAAAATTCTAAAATAAGCTGTCTGAATAGATTTAATTTGTTTGAAGAGTGAAGAAAAATTATTTTTAAAAAATATGAATATCGAAAAACTTCAACATTTTTTTATTGGAATAAATTCGGAATCTAAACAACTAAAGCAACCCTGTCTAGAGCTAAAAATGTTTGAAGAGTCAATAGTTTAAAGCGTAATTGTGACTGGATTTTTGCGACAATACTTTTTTCGTAAATGCTTTTTTTGAAAATGAGTAGAAATGATGTCATTAAATCTTATTTGTAATTAGTAGTTTTTTGTAAACTTTAAACAAGTATCAGAGTTTTGTCGTCTTCTATGGTTCATGCGTTCAACAGTATTTTTTATCCTTTTTGAAAGTGTAGATATGCTTTGTTGTGCAATAGCTTTTGGTTGTCAGATTTCAATTGGTAGAAACCCGAATACGTAAAAAATGATTTGTCATGTTTTACATTATAGCAGTCATTATAGATGACTGTGACTTTTAGGGAAATATTTCTTGTTTTAAATTATTTCTGAAGTGAAATAGGCAGAACTAATTTAATAGTTCACAGAGACATCACGTCTTACAATCCTACTTCATTGACAACACCTTAATGCTGTCTCCGCGTCGAAATTTCTTGCTTTGTTTTCCTTTTTTCCAAATTTAATCTTTCCAAAATTTGCTTTTCTGGCAATCATTAGCTTAAGTTTTTGCATTATTTCAGTCATCACCTCTTGGTCAACCTGGCGGATACGGAAGCCGACAACCGGGTTCGACTCAACCTAAAAATCCAAGCCGGTCGCAACCTGAGAATCCTCAAACCCAACCCAAACCCCAACCAAGCGTGCCACAACCCCAAAAAGAACCACCTATAAAACCGCCTACCACATCAAGACAACCAGGCCAACCCGGCAGAAAAGAACCATCTCAACCAATAAGAGTGCCACCATCCATACCAACACAACCACCTAGAAAACCAGATGCACCAGCGGAACCAGTTAGACAACCTGGTGGTGCTTCAAGACCGGGTGGACTTCCATCTACAGGAGGTCAGTCACAACCACCAGTGAGACCACCAGCTAACCCAAGACCACCTCAAACGTCTGGGGGAGGAATTCAACCACAGAGGCAGCCCCAACCCGCAGCGGCACCAAGACCGCAGCCTCCACAACCGCAACCAGCTCCAAGACCACAGCAGCCACCAGCAAGACCACAGCCTGCACCACCACCACAAAGACAGCCACAGCCAAGTAAGCATTCTAAACAATTAAACCATATCAAGCGACGTTCCTATAATTTAAAAATATTGTTGCTGTCGAATGTAAAATCAATGAAAGAGGAGCACAGAGCTGGACAGCGCTGTTTGCTGAGGGCTGCTGATGAGAGCTAAAAGCTCGAAACCGCGCTGTCCAGCTCTGTGCATCAATGACTCGAGCTGCTTGCGGCTGCAGGGTTGGTAGTTGATCTTGCCACCTAACTGCCAGTGGAGGTTGTTCTGACTTCCCAGGATTCGACCACGAAGGACATCAAGCTTGTACCGTACGGTAATGAAAGAGGAGATCGATTGAATGGCGAAATCTTCCATGTTGTTAATTTTAACCTCAAACTGTCATTTTACCCGAAATTTTAATTTACGCTACACGTTTTCATCCGTTAGCACAACAACCTTCAAAGTTTTTACAAAGTAGCTTAATGTTTAAAATTGTTGGCAAACTGATATTTTGTCATTTCTTCGTGAGTGCAAAATAAATAGGGATGGATCATTCACATTTAGGGGTTTTTCTGGGTTAGGCTACTGACCACAGAAGAGATTTACGAAACCGTGTTATAGGATGGTTTATCTGATTCTGATCTATCTTATCCACTGAAGAATTCTTAAACGTCACCTTTTGGCTAAGAAAAATCATTGGGAAAATCTGCAACCATACAATGAAACTTAGTTTTTTCGTTTAGGTAACAATTTAGAAGGAACGATTTGCGCATCTGTTTGTACCTGCCAGCAAGGAGAAGCAAAATGCAACCAGCAAAACTTGAGGTGAAATTACTGTTCTTGATTTTTACCAGTGCACAATCATTAATACTGTGTCATTCACAATAAAAGGATAAAATTGGTAAATTTACTAACTTCATCGAGTTGTTAACCATATTATCTGACTCGGTAAACTTCATCCGGTTTAATCAGTGCCGCAAAGCTATCCAAAAAGTTGAGGGGACGATTTTTAATTAGGATATCTTATGGCAATATTGCTAAAGTATCTTGCGTAATTGTACTCCCTACAACTACAAGTATAAACACCCACCGTTTACTTTTTTTGCAGAAAATTTCCCAGAGATCCCTGGCCTTCCGGTATATCCGCTGCGGACTTTGATGAAAATCTCATATCCGCTTTGGAACCAAACGGATTCAACAAGAAAGAAATACAACCTTTGCAGAAATTAAGTCTTTCATTCAACCAATTGAAAAATATTCAAGTAAATTACCGTAATACAAAATTTTCGTTGTAGAAGTTACAGATAATGCCGTTGGGATAAATTTTGAGCCCGGGGGCAAAAAAACGAACGGGCCTCATTATGTGAAATTCCGGGGCCAAAGACCAAATTTTCTAAAAAAATTTCATGGGAAGACCCACGAAAAAGTTTTTACCAGTTTATGGTCCTAATTTTTTTTCGAATTTTAGGTGAGGACCAAAAAAAAAAAAGAAGATGTTCACCGGTTGGAAAAGTTAGCTTCTCATTGACTTTGAGTGTTTGTTTCTTGTTGAGCTCACCATTGAAACCATACGGGGCCCCAAAAATTGCCGAGCCTGTGTAATTATACCCCCTCACTTCCCCCTTTGAACAGTACTGGTTACAGTACAATTTTGTGTACTGAGTATAGTACGTGTTTTGGTTCAGGTTTTACAAATAACATCATTAAAACAGTTAATGCAAGCAAAGTCAAGGAATCTATACAACAGATAAACGAAAAAATATTTCATTTTACAGGCTAACACCTTTCAAGGTCTTTCCAACCTTGTAGAACTTTCGCTTACCGGTAATACAATCACGTCATTGGAAAGTGGCAGTTTTAACGGACTATCAGCATTAGAAACGTTGCGACTTGAGCAAAATAAACTAACAGAGATCAGTGGGGTGAGTTTTGAATACTAAAAAACTTTACGGTGTGAAGAATTTATCTTGATTGATGCGTCTACACAACATTTTGTGCCCTTTTTCAATATAACAAACAAAGTTTGATGTAACTTGTAGTTACATCTTCATCCACCAAGTGACTCTATGACTTCACGGCCCCTTCGTTGTCACTCTGGCACTGCTTCCCAATAATAGCTATGCATAATCTACGTTAGCTTTTTTTTTTTTTGTTTTATTTATTTAGTGGCGTCAATAAACAAACATGAACTCGTAAACCTCGATGGCCAGAAAACAGCAGAAGAATCTTTCGGTTTTCGGTTCAAGTTGCTAATTTTTAAAGTCCGATTTGACTCGATCGGGAATCAAACTTGAGTCTGTCGTTTCAGTAACAGACGTTCTATCTATCAACCAATATTTGTCAAAAATGCTGTACGGGAGCTGTAAGTGGCTTATTGGAACGAAATCTCTTCACGTTCGTTCGTAAGCAACAGTTGCATAAAACTTCTGGCTAACAACTAAGGAGTTTACACTTTTTAGGACGCTTTTATGGAAACGGGATCCCTCCAGGAAATTCTTTTGGATGAAAATGAACTGGAAACAATTGATGTGGATTTTTTTGACCAAGCTTCAAGTGTCGCTGTGATGAGTTTGGGTTCAAATCCCTGGAAGTGTAATTGCAAGTAGGTGTAGTATAGGGTTGTATTAAAATTAAATACAATTTGAAGAAAAACACTTCATGCAGAAAGTCGAAAAGTTGGCAAAAAATCTTAGGCAAATTGCAGACAGTTACCTAGTGCTACAGAGACGAGTATTATGTTGACGTGAGTACTACTGGTATTATGTTGTAGGCGTCGAATCAAAAAAGATGCACGGCATGTTACCAGTAATAGTCCCTCCAAAAAATTTAACTGCACGAAAGACGAAAAACATAAGTTCAAAAACTCTCTTTAGTCAGCAAACAATATATATATCCACTCTCGAGTCTTATCCGTCATTTCTGCACTTTTTCGATTCTATTTCGTGCTTTTTTTTCCATTATACAAAAGCAACACGCGCAGTTCTTAACAGCCGTTTTCTTTGAGTGTACAAATCCTTTGGAAGAAGTTTATGTTGTCTCTTTTTAGGCTACTGGGGGTTCTAATTTGGGTTAGCGCTGGAAACCAAGTTCAAGGCGAAGCTGTTTGTTCAAAACCGGACGACATGGCTGGAAGGGAGTTAACTAGCTTCACCTATTCGGGTAAATTGTGCTTTGTCTATTAAAGAAAGTTTTTGAAACGTGTAGGCCCTACATGGTGTGAATGATTTCAAAATTCATTCACAATCGGTAGCGTGCTGGCTGAGATAAAGGCTTCTTTTTTACGACGACCCTGTTCGGATGATGTGGGTTCAACTCGCACCCACGTTACCGTGTTGCGTCCTTGGATAAGGCGCTTTACTATGATAATCTCTGTTTGGTGGCTTCGAACAAGCCGCGAATTCAATGGCCAATAGGAATTCGAACAAATCCACAAGAACATTGGATCAGTGAAAATTCGAAAGAAGGTGCGGATTCCTCCGAGCAAGAAGTGGTCATTGCAATGAAAAGTGGACGGATCATCCAATAGTTGGCGTCTGGTGCTGTACGGAGACAGGAGGAAAAATATGCGACAACAACAGCATCACTTTGTACCATTTCATATGTACAAAAAAGGTATCTCAGAAGTTGCTCTCATATACCATCTTTTTTGTCGTGTTTTAGTTTTAATCGAATATGGATTAAAATACTAAAATTGTGTATTTTGAGGGTGATTGTTGATTATGTAATGATTACGATCAATAAAATTCATATTCAATATGAATCTTAATA
The DNA here is from genome assembly GCA_963965965.1 of Trididemnum nubilum. Lineage (NCBI taxonomy): Eukaryota > Metazoa > Chordata > Ascidiacea > Aplousobranchia > Didemnidae > Trididemnum > Trididemnum nubilum. The sequence continues at coordinate 25,623,180 of OZ014487.1, forward strand.
AAAATCTTGCTGGTGCGCCAGTTCTGGGACCCCTTTTTTTCCTTTTCTTTTTTTTTGGCATGATTTTTTTTTTTTGGCAAAATTTCAGAAATTACTTCATTTGCTCCAAGTAACCTAGTTAGACTAAAATCATTTTTGTGTACTTTTATGAGCTAAAACACTTGCTATAAATTCACTAACCAGCAAGTTGGTTGAGCGGTAATGCCGTTGTCTTTGGAGCGGGAGGTTCAAAATTTTGGGCCGGTCAAATCGGTCACAGTGTTGACAACGGATTGCCATCGTTGCGACATTTCTTCGAAAGGAGTTGTGTTACCCGCAGGCGCGATGACGCGGAAATGGGCCCGTAAACTCATTACACGCTTTGGCGTAATACAGCGAGTATAATGAAAGATTTAATTTGATATAATTTCATTAAATCAGGCAAAATTATTTTCCAGACGTTCAAATTATGTGTTCTGATGCTTGGGATGATGACACTGATGATCCCGTGATATCTCCGGAGGAGGAAAGAGAGCGACAGAGGATGAATGAAAGCTGCAGTGAGCATACCTCTGATGATCCACTTGACATCTGTTATATTTCAAAAGACGTTCAAACCAGTCCTGGAAAATATGTAGGTCCATATTTCTTCCCTTAATTTTGAATGTTGCAATGAAAATGGTAATCAGCCAATTACTAAAATAGGAGTATTTTTTTGTTGGCCGTCATTATTTTATACAGGAAAACTCGATCTTTTTTAACAGCTCGAACCCAATTTCTTAACATTTGCTGTAAAGCCAACTATATCTCAAGCCCTAATCATGACCCTTAAAATGCAAATCAAAAATGTGCGAATGAATGTTTCTCATTTTCCTTTTTAGTCTCTTTAACCTAAAACTGGTGAAATAGCCACTCTCTATTTTAATTTTAGGTGTGTCTGCATTGCCTTGGCACCACTGAAGAAGATGATAATTACGCGGAACCATACGAGGAAGAGCCCTCAGATTATGGTTATGCAGGTATAGGTATGAATCACAAGCCGAAAAAATGCTGTTGTTGATAAACATCCACGAATTTGAAAACTAATGGCAATAAAAAAACAGTAAATTTGACCCACTGTAACGCCACAAATTCTCGTTTTACTACACTAATTTTTAGAGAGAAATTGTGAGCTTTGCACCAGATCTTTGTTTTTAAAACCTGGGTATGAGTAGCAGTTGATCAAACAAACAAAACAATCGCGACATCATTTTACGTCAAGTGTAAACTAAACCTAAAGCAAAAAGTTGCAATAAACTTTTATAAAAACAATTTTAATTTTTATGAACACGGGGTTTATTTTTGCTTAAATTTAGAAACAAATTAAGAACAATTCCAACCACCACATGAAGCAAATAATTAAGAACAAACACCGACTAGTACAATGCACTAATCAGCAAAGTTTTTTTTGTTCTTTTCTGTGTTGCAGCTGTTGATTTGCGTAACAGTAATTATGATCTAGAGCATACGGCCACTTTTACCCAAGCAAGAATAAATTTCAGTCACTTTATTCTCCGATAAAATTAAGAACAAATAAGGCTGAAAATTCTCAAAAAATTAAAAACAGCCAGCCGCGACTCAAAATTTACTGGTTCTAAATAGTGTAGTTGAATTCGATAATATCCTTTTTGCAGAAGATGAAGAACTGGATTCGGAGCTGGACATTTCGTGGAATGTTCCGTCATCAGCCAATTCTTCTGATGACGCCAACCGCATCACTGTTCATGAAAACGGCACTTTGTGTATTGAAAACATTAAGGTATAAGTACACACTATTTTGTTCCAAAACGTTAGAAACGAGAAAATCGACCGTTTCCAGCCTTAAATTTTGAATAGTTTCGAAGTTCGGCTTTGAATCAGATTTACTTGACGGCTTTGAACATCTCAGCTACTAAAATAAAAGAGCCTTTCCACAATCTTGTAGAAACATGCAACTTTTTTATTGATACTGTAGCTTTTTTCCTGCTTGGGTGTACTGTTTTTTCAGCATGTATCTTTCCATTCAAACTGGATCTCAAGGCTCGATTTAATATAACGGATTCGTTTTCTTTTTGAGCTTGGAAAATTTCAGCGGAAAAACAAAAGTCCGAAAACCCTCGGAGTTTGGACCAATAACACTAAAAGGTCAAAAAAAAAAGAAAAAAAAAAAAAAAACAGAAAAATTGCAAAAAAAAGAATGCTGTGAGAAATGCAGCACGCAATTCAATTATTCAAGAAATCTGTTTGTCGAGCGGTAACGCATTTGGTTTTGGAGTAGGAGATCAGAGGTTCAACTCTCGGGCAAGTCAAATTTGACATAGTGTTGCCAACAACTCGTCACCGCTGCGACATTTTTTCGAAAGCGGCTGTGTTGCCCGAGCGCTATGACGCGGAAATGGGCCCCGCAAACTTATTACAAGCTTCGGCGTAATACAGCGAGTATAAAGAAAGATTTGATTAAATTTGAAAAGATCTGTTAAGATTACGTGGAACATGCAAAGTTCAAATCATATTTTGCATATTATAATTTCCTTAAAGAAGGGCTGAGTTTTCTCTAGTCTAAATTTGTTATAATTTACTGATTTATAGGTCAGCGATGGAGGCAAATACACTTGCACCATAAAAATGAAAAACCACACCCGGACAGACTCAGTGGTGGTAACCGTGACCAGTTTGGCTGTTCAGGTAAGAAACGAACAAGATATTCATCAATTTGCTTGAAAAAAAAATATCGCTAGAAAATTATAATAGGTATTGTGACATTTTTGACGAAAAATGATGTTGCCATACATCGCCAAACACCTGTAAATTTTAAACTCGATCAATCGCAATTACTGTTTCACTCGATTGTTTTATGGCACATTAATTTAGCTCTGAATCTATACCGCCAGTACTGGTTTACTACAAGTTAGTGCATTTTATAGACGTGATAAAGCAGCAAGAGCGAAGCAACCTAAACATTTGTCTACATTTTATTCTTTGTTTTGACCAAATTGAGAATCGAACCCAGTTATTTAGAATCTACGACGCCTTCCTATCTGTATATACTGCTTTGCAATAGAGAATTTGTTTTTAGGTTGCAGTTGGTGTGGTTATTGGCGTGGTGGTTTTATTCGGCGCCATCTCTGCGATATTCCTACGATGGTGGCTGACGGAGGTAGACAGTGAAAGTACTCAGATTGTCCCAATGGACATACAAGACACAAAGCAGTAAATTTTAGGAAGAATTTTATATGCTCAAAGTGTCTCAATTTTAAGACTGGTCGCCATTTTCTTAATTTCAAGCGAATTGTCTCAATTGAATTTTAAGAACGCAAATCGATTTGTATCAATTTTTGTTTATATTTCTTGCACCAAAACTAGATTTTTTAGAGTTTTTAATGGATGTATAATAAGTCTCAATTATCATGATATAAATTACTGTACAAACATAATCGTTTTTAAGGTTATAAACTTAACGATTGTTAACGTTTTTTTACTCGGTCAAAGTTTGTTTTTATACAAGACAATGATGTTTTGATGAGATTTTTAAGGAAATTTGTTTTTCCACAAAAACTTGATTAAACGAAAACAGCGGATTTGAAACCACTTTGCGCCAAATGACCAAAACCCAAATACTACGTCAGAGGTAGAGCAATATGCTTGCTGCGAGTTCAAACAAAAAATAAGATTTATTACACGTATGATCATTACGTGTTTCATACATTTTATTTCAGTAGCAGATTGCACAGTTCACATTATTGCACAGGCAATAATAGATTCATTCAATATCGCATTGCTCTGTAACATTAGGTCTAAGGTGCAGTCTAGGCTGGGCGTAAAGTCGTGAGCTTACTAGCGTATCCTTTTTTTATTTTAATCAACTGGCAGCTTGTACGCTGGTATGGCGGTATACGCTGGGCGTATCGCAGTTCTGTTTGAAATAAACTAAAAAATACGCTCTTATGCTCACGATTTTACTCCAAATGTAAACAGGGGTGCCGAAACCCGGGGGGGATTTATCCCCCAATAATTTGGCTGTCTCCCTCCCAATAGTTGCAACCTCCCCAATAATTTGAATTGGTGTACAGCTGAGCGTAAATTTGGGGGAAAAAAGTGTTCTATTCTTGCTGAAAACCTTTTTTTTTGGTCTTCACCTGAATTCGGGGAGAAAAAATGTTCTGTTTTTGCTGAAGACCTTTTTTTTTCTGTTTTTGATCTTCACCTGAATTCGAGGAGAAAAGGTGTTCTATTTGCATTTTTCTTTTGGTCTTCACTAAATTTCCACACCTGAACAAAATCGTGGTCGAGGTTCATCCCCCCAATGTTGAAAATAGGGCAAAATTGGGGTAAAATTGCAAATTATCCCCTCCAATGCTCAACAAAGATCGGCACCACTGAATGTAAACCGAACTCCAACTCGTAAAAACTTCATGGCATAATATGATGATACTTCAACTATCTAGGACAGTGAAACAAAAAATCATAAATAAATACCACAAAGAAAAAGGAAAATTTTTTAAAAAGTTGGTGACACAAAGCAAAATGGAAATACCTACTAAAAACAATTTTCTGATGCTAAAGAAGACAAAATTACAATTCCATTATTCATTTTCACTGTACTATCCATCTACAGTACAGGATTGCACTGAAATAGAAAAACCTAATGTCTAAATCAGCATATTCTAAAAAAATCATCTTATAGAAAAGCATCAAGTCTTAACTTAAGTCGCATTCAATTAGCTTTGATATGATTGTAGATCTTCGGGTCCAAAAGAATACGGAAGAAGTTCAGAAAGTCTGTGAGTGTCATAGCTTCCATCAGAGCTAGCGCAATACACAATCAGGTCTTTTGAAAACTGAAACAAGTTAAGTGTTACTTTTGGAAGCCTCGATGCAGGCACGTAGCCAGGGGGGAGCAGAGGCAATTGCCCCCCACGAAATTTTACTTTGCACCCCACATAATTCAGTTAAACGGCATTTTTAACAAAATTTCATGCAAAATATGCATGTGTAGTACTAAAATTTCCTTACTTTGCTTCCCCCCCATATGATTTCCCTTAAACGTCACTTTAATGCAACAAAATATCCTGAGTCTGTCAAGTGCATGTAAAATCAGCTTTTGATTCCGTGAAGACCTTTTTATTTCTTGGTCTTAACCGTAATTTGGGGGCAAAATCTGCTCTTCATTCTGTGAAGACCTTTTTTTCTTTTTTTTGAGATTGCTGCCAGCGCGAAGCCATTACCCCCCCAAATTTTTACTTGCCCCCCAAAAATTTCGTTCTGGTTACGTGCCTGCCTCAGTGTGCTATAGTTACATACTGAAATCTAAATATGACCAAATTACGATCCTTTTACTCGAATTGAATTGAATTGTGGCGTTGAAATTTTGCAGAAACTGCATCGGTAACTGGTTCTCTAAAGTTAGCAACCGGTTTGGTCGAGAAATTTTAACAAACGGTTCTCTAAATACAGCAACCGCTTAACGCGAAACGGTACGAACTCGCTGAATAGTACCACTGATTGTACTTGCATATTCATAGCCTGGAAATTAATGTAATATTAGTAGCATCCAATCATCTGAGAAATTTTCTTGAGGTAGCTTATAGCATGTTTTATAGTGCAGTTAAAGCCTAAAGGCCTAAAAATAGTTGGTACCGGTTTGTTACTTGTTTAGTTGCAATATGTTGAGCTAGTTGCAATACCTCTTCCTAAGAAGTTGTAAGCCTCGCGCAATGTCTTTGAAATACCCCCCAACTCGTTATGCGCGTCCTCGTAACTCAGCAACTTCATAATTGCCAGTTTTCCGCATACATGATCCTTTCCCAAGCGTCTTTTTCAGTTCGAATTCTTCCCAAAACCAAAAATGATAAAAAAAAAAAAGGAAAAAAGAATCGAAAATCAACACCGCAAAAGCAAAAACTACCACATCAAAAAGGTACCGAAAGCTTGATAACCAGGCTTGTCCATGGGACATATTTTTCTATCCCATCCCATTTCATAGCAGTTCATGCCTGTCCCCAGGGTTGCCGAAACCCGGGGGGATGGGAGGATATATCCTCCCCAATAATTTGACTATGATCTACATCTGCATCCCCACCAATAATTTGATTCTGGTCTGCATCTGAGCGCTGGATGATGTTTGGAGCAGCTTTTTGGTCTTCACTTGAATTCGGGGAAAAAGTCTTCTATTTTTGGTGAAGACCTTTTTTGGTCTTCACTTAATTTGCTTACCTGAACAAAATCGTGGTCGAGGTTCATCCCCCCAATGTTGAAAATATGGAAAAATTGGGGTAAAATTGCAAATTATCCCCCCACTGCTCAACAAAGATCGGCACTACTGCCTGTCCCACACCATCCCATCCCATGGAATTCCCATCAAAATACAATTCAATAAAAGTTAATAAATTTATGAAAATCTAAGTATAATGTGTACTAGATAGGATAACACGTACAAAGAGAGATACAAAACGACAAAGTTTATTGACTTCGATAACTTTAGAGTTTAGAAGAGTTCACAATTCATTATCATTCATGGGAAATGCAATGCGTGCTGCCCCATCCCATGGGATTCCCATAGGAATCCCATTACCATGGACTAGCCTGTTGATAACTGTTTCATAAAAAGAAAAAAAAACGGATCGAAAAACGTACTTCTCGTAAAGCTTGCCTGCACATTCCACAAGGAGTTGTTTTTTGCGCTTTGTTTCTGTTGATAAAAATAACCACAAGTTAGAAACCGATTTATGGAGAAATAAGCTGTTATTTTCGAATAATGCATTACTGAAACACACGTTTTTCATAAGAACATAAGAAAACGAGGTTAATTTTGCCGAAACTTCAAGAACAATGCCAGCTTTAACATGAAAATTAATTGAGAATTCGGGCCATCTTGTACAGCAAAACAAAAAATTTATTTCTGTAGTACAATGTACTTGTACGGTTTCACATCTTAACGATACATAACCAGTTTTAGCAATTACTAGTGTATAGCCAGTATATGGTCTGCGCTGTTTTATTCGCACAAGTTAATCGAAAAAATGACTCGTTTTTCACATTCCAGTTTTAGAGAAACATACTCGCTAAAAACAATAAGGCAGAAAATTGGAAAAATTTAATAACTGCCAGCCAGCCTTTAACCCACAATTTATTGTTTAATGTATAAAAAAGGTGTATTACACTCCACTTTTCGGTTTTTCCTTTTTTGTTTTTTTTTTTGAGAACCAGCTCAAAAAGTGCCAGAAATGTACTGAAAATGATACGAACATGTAAAAAAAGTGCTAATATCCAACAAAATGCTTCCCGATCAAAACCAAAAAGTTTATTCGATGAAACTTACGTAATAACTGCAATTGCAACAAACTCCTTGTAGCCTTCTGAAACGGCTTTGCATATGGCTGTTCGTTCAGCACACACTGTCACTGGGTAGCTGGCGTTCTCCACATTGCACCCCGTAAAAACCTTTCCTGATGTTGTAATCAAAGCTGCCCCTACTGGAAATTTACTGTAAATGCAATGGGCTTTTTCCTTTGCTGCTTTGGCAAGAGATATCAACGATTCAACAGAGTAACTCATTCTGCTGTAAAATGACTCAAAAATAGCACTATAGTCTATAGTATATAGCTGTCATTCTTGCTGGCTTTTAGCTTTTTATTGTCGGTAAATGAGAAAAGGGTACGTTTTCGTGGGGAACCCCGTAATTGTTGGGGTGATAGCATAACGCTTAACGAATATTATGTTATTGCCAGCAAGTTCTACGGACCTGAACGATCAAATTTTATCGCTAAATTTGCTATTCCTTTTTAGTAAAACAGCGTAGACAAATATTTCAGCTGAAAAAAAAATTGACTTTACTTGAAAAAGAATCAAAAAAAAGGATGGGTAAATATTGGTAGGGCTTATCTTAAACAATGTCCACAAACCAACCATTTTGTATATCCACGTTTCCTGCAATCTTTTTTCAAGATTTCTTTTTTTTTTTTGAAAAAAAGCTTGAAAAGTGGACATGGAAAAATGGCAAAGTAAAAGTTTTTTCGCCAATGATGTTACCGAACACTAATTTTTCTCTCAAACACATATCCGCAGTAATTCAGCTGTTGAAGTATTCTAAACTTCCTTATAATTTGCACGCTTCGAATTGCGGTTTGTTGTTTTTGGCACTCTGATTGTGACGTCATAATGACACTTTGTTCTGTTGGTATAAGGATTGCGTAGGCTTGACGCTCTGTTGAATCACGAAACGTGAAAAACGTGATCGCGTTGTCGCGCGCTAAAAAATGAGATCAGAATCTAAGTCATAAAGTTACATGGTTCGATTCCCTATGTCGCCCCTGATATCATAAGCGGGAAAAAAATGTCTCCATTCCGGGACCCTGCTACCCTACCTTGTCACAAAAACAATCCTTCTTTGTCACTCCTCTCCAAAAATTTTTTTGGTAACTCCAGTCCCGCTACTTACTTATTTTTGAAGTAAATCAGGGAACACAATGTTTGAAGCGAACCAGTGCACTTCAAATTAAAAAAGTCGTCAACACAATCAAAAAGTATGAAATATTTTTGGAAACACTGTTAACGAAGATGCGAGTTTCTGCCTAAATTCCCAAGAACAGGGTTCAGAAAGATCATAATTTTCGTAGGTACCATCACGACTGGTATAGTGAATGGCCAGGTCTATTGAAAATTAAAGGCTGTCAGTTAACTGTAGCACTATCATCAAAGCACTCGCAGCAGTAGCGTAGCCAGGGGGGGGCGGAGGAGACTCGAGCCCCCCCCCCCATTGGCCTGAAAAGTATGTAAAATACCACGTTTTTAGTGCTTTTGAGGCAGATTTTTGCTCCAAACAGGAAAATTGCCCTCCCCAATGAAATTGACGAGCAGAAGTTGTGTAGGACTTGCTGCGATTTGGACAAGAAAAGTGGAGTTTTTTTCTCTGGATCTCACCTAAAGTTGGTTAGGAAAACTGCCTGAATTTGGGTGAAGACTTTTTTAATTTTTTTATTTGGAGATCACCTGATTTTGACAGAAAAACCGCCTCAATCTGATTCAAGACTGATGAAAATTTGGGTCAAGTTTGTTTAGTGTTGTTTTCAGCTTCCAAAAAATCCCCCCCTCCTTTGCGAATTCCTGGCTACGCGCCTGACTCGCAGTGCCATTATTCAGTAGCGTAGCCAGGGGGGCAGGGGGGCTATGGCCCCCCCCATTGGCCTTTCAACCAAAATGCAGAATAAGACAAGTAACACGTTTTTAGCTCTTCTGAGACTGTTTTTTGTGCTGGAATGGACTAAAAAGTGATTTAAAGCATCTTTTGAAACATATATTCAGGGGGGGGGGGGCTAATTTGTCGAAAATTAAAATTACAAATCAATGAAAACTTTGAAAAATGCCCAAAAATAAACAATCAGATTTGATCGCTAGTGTAAAAACACCAAATATAGGTTTATTATAAACTCAGAAATAAAACGGGGGGGGGGGGGGGCGATTCAGTGTTAGTTAATTACCAATCACTTCTCTCAAATATCTTTCCATTAGCCCCCCACTCCAATTATTTTTCTTTATAAAACATAAACGAAATTGATTACTGCAAGTGAGTTTTATGGTATGATAGGATTGTATGATTTTGAAGAGAACTGCAATGTCATCATCAGCCACTTCCCACATAATCCATTAATGCAACCAGTTGAATCATGTTGCGCTGCCAATTTCCATGCCACGTTTTAAAAGCATTATTTTTTATTAAAATAGCTCTAAAATTAAGCTATTTTTGCAAAAAAATGTAAAAATTTCGAGCGCTAGGGGCTCCGCCCCCAAACTTCTGTGCCTCCGGCGGCTGGGGGCTTCGCCCCTAGACCCCCATTGACCTCGGGCAGCTGGGGGCTCCGCCCCCAGACCCCCAAAACAGCCCCCCCATTGCGAATTTCTGGCTACGCGCCTGCCAGTATTTGTGATTTAGTCGAAAATTGTAAACTATATAGAGTTTAATTAGCTTAATGGTTGGTATTTAAACCTATACTAAGTGGCTGAAATATCAAGCCGATTGTGTGAAAAGCGTTTTTTTTTACAAATTATAAACGACATACAGTCCAATTTTGTCTTATTGTCTCGTATTATTACGATTGGATCAAAATGTTACATTTTTTCTTAGTTTTTTTGAGTAAGCTGTGTTCAAGTTTTCTAGAAAATTTCTTTTTGTGAATAAGATTTCATTTTTGCTTGTTGATGGAACGCAGCCTTCCAAACAAAAGAACTATGATAATACATTTATACAACCACAATCATTATAGAAGCAGTTATTCAACTAGCGCTTGTTGCTGAAAACGTCAGAATCAAAGGGTTTTTTCAAAAAAAATGCATAAATTTTCTTTCTATTCACAACAGATTTTTTTTTATACAGTACGCAGGGTCACTTTGTGTTTTTTCCTAAACGAGAAACTGTGAAACATTCCTCAAAGTTAAATTCAATAAGCAAAATATAAACAAAAATCGATTTTTCAAGCACTTTAATCAACGAACTCCATCGACGTAAAACGCAAATTGTATCATTTCAAAAACACGATCGAAAATCGCATAACTGTCGGTATACAGGTAGATGCTCTCAGAGAGCATATCATAAAGCTTTTACTAGTTGAAAGGCAAGTTTTAACAACATATAGTATTATCATATTGGGACTGTTACGGTTATCCACATTACAATTTGTTTTCATTCTGATTCTTCAAATTTCATTTCATAACTTTTCCTTGTTCTTCAGTTGCTTAAACATCATTTTTAATGAGCAATTTGCTAAGAAACTAATGTTTTCTTAGCGAAAATCAATTCAAGTAGAAATCATTTTTTTATCTGCATCAAAAAATTTGTTGTTATTGCAAAATTATAATAGCCTGAAACTTTTCCTACATTACGCGAATTCACATCATACTTAGCACAGTTTTCAGTCAATTCAGTTTGTCAAAAGACAAAAATATCGATAACGGTCAAGTATCTTCAGTATCTCCAAAAGTGAATTAGTAAAATCTTTCTCGATCAGCATTTTCGTTGAAAAGTTCTTTTGAAGAGCAAGTTGCCGACGGATAGGCTCTAAAAATTAACTCGTTACCGTTTACTGAAGATCATGGATAGCTCATCAAATATAAGTTTGGAGCTTCTTGTTGGTTTTACATTAGTATGGTTTGCAAATCCGAGATTTTTTCTCAATTTTTTGTTCAACCCATTTGTTTTTTTAATTTTTTTTTTATTCTTTGGGACCCAAATTCGGGCATTTTTGAAAACCTACGCGGGGTTATTGAGCGTTTTTTTAGAGAAATACGCAAGAATTTGGGGGAAATTCAACTTCAGAGGAGGCAAAGACTTTTTTTCTTATCTTCATCCCAAGTTCAGGTAAAATAGTTCCGCATCCTCGACAATCGATATTTTGAGATTTTTTTTCAAAAACAATGTTTTTTTTCGGAAAGAAGGACTTTGGTTTGAGATTTTTCATCGATTTGATCCGGCAGCATTGCTCTTTAGTAAAAAAAAGTTGTGGATCTCAAAGTATTAGCGTTTTGAACACTACCGATATCATATTTGACTGACAAATAAACATTGTGGGATGGATTTGGAAGTAAAAAATTGGATTCCGTATCTTCAAAATGAAAGTCTATCAATTGTAACTCATAAGTTAAGTATTATTAGCTCTAAACATACTGTATTATGCAGTTCAAAAAAATTTCTTTAATCTCTAACAAAAACAAACAAATAAGCAAACAGCCCCAACTTGGTTCTTGGCTACTGCAATCTTTTGCATTCTTAGGGACTTAATGTGACCGGCCAGTTGGCCGAGTGCCAACGCGTTCGTCTCTGGAGCGGGAGGTCTGACGTTCAAATCTCGGGCCGGTCAAATTGGAGACAGTGTTGCCAACAGCTCGCCATTGCTGCGACATTTTTCGAAAGGAGCTGCGTTGCTTGCTGGTGCAATGACGCGAAGATAGGCCCTTTATTACCACGTTTTGGTGTAATACAGCGAGTAAAATGAAAGATTTGATTTGAAGGAACTTAATGAGAGCTCCGGTACGTTTTTTGCTGTACAAAGTACATTAAAAAAATAAATGCAAAATATTGACCAACCAATAATTATCTCAATACTCACATCATACAAGATATCTCCGTCAACTTGGCGACAAGCAACAATAGTAGCTTTAGGAACTTTGTATTCTCCTACTAACTTGCTCCCATCTCGAGAAACAACTGTCTGAAATGAAGGTTGCTAGCTGAGCATAATAATTTTTAGTCCTGTTTTTGCACTTTTGAAAATCATCATTTTGTTCTCATTACCCATCGCCCGAACTGCGGAGGAGGCCAAAGAAGTTTTTGGCTGTTCGAGAACATGTGAGCTTATGCCGAAAGGGGGTAACCATGAAAAACGAAGGCCTTCTATACTGCTTTTAGGTATATACTTGTATGCAAAAAATTGTATGAAAAACATATCTCAAAAGTGCGTGAATCAAAATTTGTACCACCTCAAAATAGATCTCGGAAGAATTGTAATTACATATTTATTCACCAAGTTGCCTTGGCCTGGAGACAGCGAAGGGACCTTTCGGTCTTCGAGTCACGCTGCCACCTGCCCACCTGTCTACCGCGTGCGGTGGAGGCTTCACAGTGTCCTTTTCTGTTGCCAAACGTCAAGCAGGGAGGCTGTGAATACCAATTTTTATAGTCTTTGGTTTGACCCGACGGAGAACCGAACCCGAGTCTACCGTTTCAGTAGCAAACGCTCCATCCACTCTACCACTGTTAATAATCTTTGACTGGAGAGAGTTGTGTTGGATTTATATCAATGGCCAGTCTAATTGGCGGCACAACAATTCCAACTGCTCACCACTGTTGTCACATCACGTCGTAAGAAAAACGTGAAGCCAGTCGCAATAATTCGGAGATGGGCGTGGCCAACCCGTTACACAATTCAGACGTAATTTAGCAAAAATTAACCAAGATTTAATGTAGACTGTTGAAGATAATCAAGAAAAAATTGATCTCCGTCAAAACAGTTTGAAATATAATAAAAAAATTTTTTTTAATTACCGGCATTTGCCGTTTTCCGGGACCGGTGATCATTGCCGGTTTACCGATTTCAAACTCGTCGGTCCACGACTGGGGTCCTGTTATGGTTTGGATGCTGAATTTATCTCCGTCTTCCCGAATTAAGAGTGAAACGGGAGCATTTTTTCCAGCTTGGATGTATTGCTCTGGAACACCTAAAATTTACCGAATTATATCAAATTTTAATAAAAGGTGCGTAGCGTTGTATGGTTAAACAAATACAGAATTGCTGATTTGTGCATGAATGTGTTCAATGGTCCAGTAGATGGAGAGTTTGCAAATGAAACAGTAGACTCGCGTTTGATTCCCGGTCGGGTCAAACCAAAACCTACAAAAAGTTGTTATTCACAGCTTTTCTGCTTGACTTTCAACATTACAAGAGACAGTGTAAAGCCTCTACCGTGTGGAGCAGCAGGTGGACCTGTGACAGCTTGACTGGAAGACAATAAGATCCTTACGCTGTTTCCTGGCCCGGGCAATCTGGTAATTAAAAATGTAATTGCAATTACTTACAATTATTCCACCTGTACCAAGTTTAAAGAGAATTTATTTTACAAGGAAGAAATGTCATAATGTTAGCGTGGTGATAGGTGCTCGTTCCAAATGGTCTAATTTATTCCAGTGGCAGGTGCGCAACCACGATTTTGCTAAGGGGGGGGGGGGGTGAGAGGGCTCGAATCAAATGACGAAATATTTTTGTTTGAAAAATGTTTTGTATAGGCAGCTTGCTGGGCAAAGTGGTGTTACTTAAGAGTATCACAAAGAGGGGTTGGGGGCGAAGTGATTTTTCAGAAAAAATAACCATTTTAACGCTATTTCGATCACATTTCGCTCGTTTTCAGAGCCATTTGAAAAAACCTAAAGTGCTAAAATTTAATGATCATTTAAAACAATTAAATTATTCAGCACGCCCCCTAACTTACAGGTCAAGTTCAAAACACGTTTAAACGCTTGTATTTTGGATTAAATTTTCTACGTGACTTGGCTAAGGGGGGGGAGGCTGAAGTCCGCTTAGCTCGCCCTTGTTGCGCCACTGTCCTGTGGTGAATTTGCTACAACCGACCAACTTTCAGATTGGCATCAAAAAAATGTAAAGGTCTTTGTTGACAGTTCAAAATGCGAATCAAACTGCACACCATGGTTGCAATGATTCCGTACCGATTAGCGACGCATTAAACTCGGCTTTTTATGCCTCTGTGTTATCAAAAAACAGTAAGTAAAAACGTTGGCAATCTTTTTCAGAAGTCAAATCGGCAGGTACAATTCACAATATACGTCGTATTCACAATTCAGTACAATTCACAATACCTATGTCTTCAATAGAACAAAATTCGCACTTAAACCATAAAACTGGACCTGATTCGACGGTACAAGTATTTGGCCTAAACATCTCTTTATTATCACCCGTTGATTATCACACTTATGCGCTACTGTAGTAGCTAATTCGCGAAGTCAAGCAAACTTCATCAAACCGGTTCCAAGACTACTGTATGAGTACGACCTCTACAGCCTAATACACTTTGTTGGCAAAAGCAAGCCAAAGCGATTTGATACTTTGCCAAAAACTACAGTTAAAACCTTGTTTTGGTCAAAAATGTTTGATTCTATCATAGGCGTAGCCTGGATTTTTGATTGGGGGAGGCCCAAACCACAAATCACATGCAATGACGTCATCGGAAACTTTGAAAGAGGAAATTTTTGGGACGGCAAAGATATTGTAGAATAAAAGATCAGAAGCCGTGGCCTGGATGTTGGCACGTAAGTAGGAACTTGTTCAAGGGAGAGGGCTTAAACCAATAGTTAAAATGCGAAAATGTCTAAATTGGGAGACGTGCTTGAGTAAAGAAGTGTGCTGTAATTTAAACGTATCACAGACGGGGATCGGGGGCGGAGCCCCCAGCTGCCGGAGGTCATGCGGGTCTGGGGGCAAAGCCCCCAGCCGCTGGGCGACTTTTCGTAATTTTTTGCTAAAAAAAGCTATTTTAATACCATTGGATCACATTCCTCACGTATTTAGAGCCATTTGAAAGTATTAGACTTTTAACATTTGAAAGCTTATTGAAAAAATGAAGTTGTTCAGTCCTCCTTTTGCTTGCAATTTAAGTCCAAAACACGTTTAAAATCTTGCATTTTGGGGTTAAATTTTGTAAGTGATTTGACCCAGGTAGGGGCAAGTAAAGTGCATTGCCTCCTGCAATATTTTAGCAGTAAATAACAATCCACTCGAATATTCTCCTTAGAGATTTTTGTTTTGTCATGAAAACAACCAGTTACAGGAGAACATATATGGCCAGGGAACCCAGGCCCTCTCAATTCAAAAATTTGTTCAAAGAGCATTCCCCTTACTGTAGCTAATTTTTTTCAAAAGTACTTTGTTGCATAAAAACTGGCGAGGTGGAGGTGAATTGTTGTTGAAAAATGTACAATAGATAGTTACGGCTACAAACCAAGTTGTTGCCAGGGCCGGATTTACATTGAGCTGAGCCCCTGGCACTTTGGGATTTTCGCAATATTTTCCTGCCAAATACAGGTGAAGACCAAAAAAAATCTTATCTTAGTGAAGGGCCCCTGGCACTGAGCCATGTGTTAAATCCGTCCCTGGTTATTGATTTTCGCTTTACGTTCATAAAAAAATTAGATGAGGGCCTCAGTTAGCAACTTTTAGAATAAAAACCCTTAATTTTACTCGGGTTATACGTTTAAATTGGTTGGCAAACATTAAATTAAAGGGGCCCGGGCCCCCTGGAACAATATTGTTGTTGGGGAGCCCATTGAAATTGGGCTATTTAAATATTATTGTAGGTTGCATTTTAAATTGGTTTGCAAAAATTAAATTAAAGGGGCCCGGGCCCCCTGGGCCAATATTATTGTTGGGGGCCCATTGAAATTGAGGCCATTACAATAGTTTTGTAGGGGGTCCATTTACCTTGGTTGGAAAAATTAAATTGAAGTGGTCCGGGCCCCCTGGATCGTTAGGGGCCCATTTAAATGTTATTTTTGGGTACATTTTAAAATTGGTTGGCAAAATTAAATTGAAGGAGCCCGGGCCCCCTGGATCAATATTATTGTTGGGGGCCCATTGAAATTGGGGCCATTTAAATGCTTTTGTAGAGGGTCCATTTAAGTTGGTTGAAAAAATTAAATTGAAGGGGACCGGGCTCAATATTATTGTTGGGGCCCATTTAAATATTATTGTAGGGGGTATATTTAACTTGGTTGGTAAAAATTAAATTGAAGGGGCCGGGTCTCCTGGATCTATCTTATTGTTAATCAGTGTTGTACGCGAGTACTGTAGTACGCGAAGATGCTAAAATAAACTGAAACTGAAGAAACAATAGTCTTTTTGTGACATTTTTATCATTGGTAGCATTTCAATCGGGGGAGTGGGCTCCCTGGGCCCCCCTGGCTACGCCTATGGATTCTATGGAAATTTACATGCAGAAATGGGTGGTGGGTTAAATGGTGGTGGATTAAAAGAAACGGGTGGATTTATTTGTAGAAGTGTTGGTTAATACTCTTTGGTCTGGCGTTGGAATTCCAATTTACATTAAACCATTTCAAAATTTTGGTCAAAGTCCTAATTTGAAGGTGGAAACTTGGAGATGTTGGAGATGGCGATCGATTTATCAAAACAAAACTGTAGGCCACTCTTGTAGACTAGCTCATAGATGGAGGATCGTCAGTTGCTTTATTTTTGCAAAATGCAAACTTACATGTTTAAGAAGTTTTGGATTTGAAACAAAATAAAATGTAAAGCTTACCCATTAATTTCATAAATTCTTCGTATCCCTCCTGCTCCTTTAAAGTCCAGTCACCCGCAAACACGACGGACATTTTACTACTTATGGTTGTACTCTACTGATATTCATTCGTCGACAAGTATTTCAAGAGTTGCGTGTAAGATAAATGGTATTTTTTTGCATGTTATTCCCCAGTTACAATTCACATCTGCCTTGAGAGGCCAAACACAAGTTAGACTTTTAAGAGTTGGGGTTGGAGTTAATTAGGGTTGGAGTTGGTCGTAAGTTTAAGTTAGAATTAACTTATGGCTAAATGTAACACTAACCTAATTTTAACCTACGTTGAGGTTCGTACTGTGATGTCAGATGTGACTGTAACGGGGGAATGATATTCAAAGAAATACTTACCGAGAAAAACTGTCTTTCAACCAAAGCTAGTTTTATCTACACATCTGTAGATGGAGGATTTACTCCATGCTGCCCCTTTTTACTCTGATGTCAGATGTAAAGTTGAGAAACTTTCAGACCAATTTTAAGTCTTTAATTTAGTCTGATTTGGAATTGTTGTTGTTGTTGTGGCGCATATTTATCCTCCTGTCACCGGACAGCGTCAGACGCTAACTTGTTGGACGATCCGCACACTTTTCATTACCAGGACTAGTTCGTGATTGGAGCAATCCGCACCTGCTTAGGAGTTTCCGATGATCCAATGTTCCTGTGGATTTCTTCGAATTCTTGTCCACTAAATTTGCTGCTTGTTCGAAGCCACCAAGCAGAGATAATCATCGTAAAGCGTCTTATCCAAGGACGCAACAGCGTGACTAGGGTGCGGGTTGAACCCAGATCATTCGATCAGGGTCGTCGTAAAAACGACGATTGAACTCGAGTGTACCAATTCAACTGACAGGCGCAGAATATGCAACCGTCAGACTTTTTCCTTTAAGAGCACAGACGATATAGCTCTGTCAATTAGTCGACAAGCAGTGTCTTAATCGGTAGGTTTTGGTTTCGTTCCATAGTTGGGCTAGATTAAAATACTTCAAAAACTGGTTTTTATAGCTCCCCTGCTTGAGATTCACAGCAAAGGGGCTGTGTGGCTACCCACTCATCGAGGTAAACAGGAAAGGGGACAGGTTGACTCGGAGATTGAAGGATAATTTCGCTGTCTCTCGTTCAAGCAGCTTAGTATATAAACGAAGTGTCTTGACTAAATTCGCTGTACTCAACTTAAAATAAAAATTTTTACAATTCGCAATTTTAGGCTGTCCAGAAAACTTTTTCCAGGCTTTTTGCAAACTTTTTTATCTTCATACCGATCAAGAATCGATAGTTATAGTCATAATAAACCTCAGAATAGACACTTGAAATCTGAATTGCTTTTCCGTATTCGTTCTAGACAACTTATCTGTCTTGATAAAATCACTTGAACTTTTACCGAATAAACAAAGAAGTTCTGAAGCCAAAAAATACGATTTTGCTTAAATCTTTAGTAAACTTTTATAGCAATGTAGTAGCATTTCCCGCTTAAAATATTGTGTAATGAACCATTACGATGAGTTCAATTGAATTTGATTCTTGATTTACTTGAAAGTTAGTCAAAGTAGCAAATTGCACAATATTATTGTGTAAACAATAAACAAATCTCTTATCTACTATACACGAAAATGATCAACATCCAGCTATACTCACACAGATATTTTAGCTTAGTACGTTTAGTACCGGTATTCGGTTTTGGTAGTTTTACAGGGTGAGTGTTGATTTTAATTGTTTGTGTTCATAACATTACTGAAAATGACCCGCTTATTGGGTCGAAATTGATTTTATCACGGAAAATAAAAAACTGTTTTTTAAATACATTGAGTCTGGTTTCTTAGCTTTTTTGAAATTAAAAGGACATTCAAGTTAAGTTTTAAGTTTCAAGATATTGCAATTCCAACCTAAAAATTTTCCTCTTACTTCAGTGTTGCCGGTTTGTCAATATTGCGGCAGAAGAGTAGCTTTTGGAAAGCTGTCTTGAATTTACCTGTAAAGCAGCTATTTTACAATCCTGACCCTGCCTTGTTTTGACAACAACACTGCCGAAAATACTTTGTGAGAATCACAAACAAGCAGTAACTTCTTGAAATTATGTTTGTAATTGGCAACCCTAGCAAAATTTCTGAGGGGAAAAAATTCGTTTCTTAACGAAAACCTACAAACACTTTCCAGAGGAAAATCTACATTGTCATATCTCGAGAAACGAAGATCGTAGTGTACCGTAGGTATCAGCAGGACGCGTCCCAATGCGGTCGACCGTCTTGGTTGAACAACCTATCGAGCTACTCTCCTGGTTGAGTTAATAACTAATTGATCGGATTAGTTTTTGACTTGCGGCTACGTTGGAGCTGAGCTCAAATTTGGTGAAGCTGGTCTTCAGATCTGTCAAAATTTTTGAGAGAAAACTAAGCAAAAATAAATGTTTTGACTTGAATTCCCTTTTAAGCAACTTATTTCAATTAACGCTCATACTCTCTTGCATTTCTCAGAGCAGACAAAGATCAAAAAGCGTAGGAGCTAGCGCATAGTTGATACTCGATCTTTAAAAATCGTTTGATTATGATTTATCGTATTACAAGCAGAGACGTTACGTCGCAATGCTTGTAAAATTACTTCCTATTACAAAATAATATAGGACTGTCAAAGCAATGACATGTCAAAGTCAATCAAAATGTTTACAAGCATTTGACTGCATTGATTCAAACTTCAAAATAGGTTTATCGTATTTCAAATGGCGCTGATTTTAGTGCTTTACATAATTTTACCAACAACTGTATGATGTATTTCGTCCACTGTGTAGCTTTTCCGGTCTACGCGACCATAAATAAAATCGTGAGCGCTCGAACTAACTTTTGTTTATTTCAACCAAACATTTGCTACGCACGGCGTGAAGAAACCAGTGTAAAATTTGTTAAAATAAACCAAGAATACGTTTGACATTAACATTTGACTGCATTGATTCAGACTTCAAAATAGATTTATGACATTTCAAATGGCGCTGATTTTGGTGCTTTACGTAATTTCACTAACAACTGTATAATGTATTTCGTCCTCTGGGTAGCTTTTCTGGTCTACACGGCCATAAAATCGTGAGCGCACGAGTCTAATTTTTGTTTATTTTAACCAAATACTTGCTATGCACGGCGTGAAGAAACCAGCGTAAAATTTAATAAAATAAACAAAGAATACGCTCGTACGCTTTCGTAAAAGCCCAGTTCAAACCAGGATCCAGCAGCACTAAGAATAAGAAAATTACTGACCTAGCCCTAACCCCAACCCTAAACCTAACCCAACCTCTAACCCTATAGCTCTAACGCTAACGTTAATCCTAACCAAACTCAAAATCTAACCCAAATCCTAACGATAATTTAAAAAATAAAAAAGAGTAAATTTAAAAAATAAAAATGAGCGTTCACTCTTCGCTCTCTTATTCTCTTTATGGGTGTTACGTTATGTATCCCAAACCACTTCATAAAAAAACATTAATTTGAAACCCAAAATCTCGAAAAAGAAAAGAGGCATAATTTTGCGAGGATTGTTTAAGTTTGCCAAATGCCTAAATTTACGAATGTTTCATAACGCAAGCCAACAAAATCACGCTGTAAGATACAGCAACCCTTTAAATTTACCATTTTCAGAAAAATTGTGAAGAAGATATTGAGGAGCAGGAGGAAACAAAAATTTTGAAGCATAATCTCGTAGTTTATCAAAACGATAAGCAGTTCATGCTACGAAGCAACAGTCAACTTGTAACTTTTGAATCTATTTTGCAGCAGTCCGCTAAATCACTACTCAAACTCTTTTGCAACTAGCAAACATCTGTCAACTCTCTCTTGACCGAGAAACCGTTTTAAAGGCGAGCCGTTAAGTTATTGAGCGACTTTTTGTCGAAAGAAAAAGCTAACTTAATTAACTTAATTAAAACTGCAAATTGTTTTGCTAAAAGCAATCAATCAGATTAGTTCCAAAATAAGCCTACAGTAAAGCTATTCTTTAAATTTTTTCAATTACACACCAATAACTTTTTCACAAGTGGGTCAAAAGAATAAAATTATGTAACAAAAAAACAATCACCTGCGCTTACAATAAGGAATTATTATTTTATTCTGAAAGCGCTGTCTAATGCGTCAAAAATACATGTTAATTTCGAGCAAGTCTCCGCTTTTAAGTAAACATAAGGCCAAAGAAGTCACGATTGTGCGATGTTCATACTGTATTACATCAACTAATGGTCTCTTGAAGAACTTAACAACGAACAAGCTAATTTGTCCTTTTTATGACCTGACCAAAGTATACAGCAATAAAATATTTAAAGCAACCTTTCAAAGGATTTGAAATAAACTAGTGGCAAGTTAGTTTAGTATAGTGAGCAAAGAACTAACGAAAAAGTTTCGCAAGCAAACCGTATACTCAATTTATATGAAACTTTTAGCAAAACTGCAAGGTAATACTACTTTGACCAATCGAAACAAAGCACATTACGCTTTCAAAAAAAACTCATTTTGTAGGTCTCCGTTATCAAACAAACATTTGATCCATTTCCTCTAACAGCGCAGAAAAAATTTAGAAGACGGTTTATTAATAAAGATAATTATCAAATATTTATAATGATTGAATTTATCACACAGTCAATTAGCTATGACAAATATAAACCAAAACAAAATGTATTTTTAGCAGAGAATTAACGCATGCAAAACGCACATAGAATTAAAAAACAACGCATAAAAATGGAATCATCGGCTTTGTGATTTAAATTCCTTTAGCCGTACGTAGATGAGGTGAATGTTCGCTGAAAAACTCATCTAATTGTAAATGCCTTGCATTAAACTCAAATCGAGTGAACATCAGACTCCAACAAAAAGGTCATGAACTTGCAGCCTACTTAACACGGCCTATCTGTCATCATCAAGAGGTTGTAAAATTGAAAGCATTTAAACACGTCAACAACTAAATAACTTGAAAGAATGTTAAAGTTGCCTGCTTAAAACTTGCTTTCGTTGTGTTACAAATGCGGTTGCTGAGATTGTATGTGTTATCTAGAACTCTAGTGGGGCTAAGGGGCAGAATTAAGAAAGTTTTTTAAATGGTTTAACTATGGTTTACTCTAGGGGGACGCAAAATACTCCCCTCTCGGTTTTCTCGTGATAAATTTCTTCAGAAAACAGCTTTTTACTTCAGCCTAAATTAGTTGACTGTGAATCAAATTGTATCACAAATATCCCCGGAAAAGTTGAAGCTGCTAAAGGCAAGGGGAAGTTTCTTAATGTTGAGATTTTCCGAAGTCACTTTCCAAACTTTGAGCATTTTTCGGCCACTATTTAACCTAAATGACGTCACCGGATATCCTTTAACGTAATTATTTTGACTTAGGCATTTTATAATTCAATATCAAAACCGAAGTCTATGTGCAAAATTTGAAATGAAGCCTTTTTTTGAAGATACGGCTCAGACATCACTGTGATGACGTCATTATCTTAAAACAAGTTTTTCTAAAAAATTTTGGTGAACACCGGTTCCGCAATTTTTAGTTTAAGAGTTAGATGGGGAGCATTGTTGCTCACCCCAAGTAAAATAGGCTAGTCAAACCGCCCGTGTAAGATGGGATTAACAAAATTTGCTATTTCTTGATTTTATCTTTTCTTCTTTAACCAAATTTATTTGGAGTCGGTAAATTTTGCTATTCTGTTTTAGCAGATGTTTCAATTGCAGACGTTTATTTTTTTTCTTTTCCCTGAGTTGTTTCAAATTTTATCGTTCTAAACATTCTACATATCGAACTTTAGTTTTTTACAAAAGATTTTACAAATGCTGCAGAGAATTTCATTTCTGATTATCGAAGTCAAACCACTATTGAAAGAAAAAGCAATCCAAGTTGCCTTAAAAACTTTTAACCTGTCCTAATGCTAAATCTAAACTAATCTTAACCTATAAAATGATAATCATAATTAACGGGATGTACCGGAAATGTCCAAATCAAAGTTTTGATTTTGTTGTAATTTCACAACTTTTATTTAAAGAACTTAGGCCAATTGAAATGCGAAAAATCACTGCAAAAATTTTGCTTTATGAATTCGAAATACATACTTAATTTCGCAATGTGCCAATTTGCATATTTAGCAGAGGTGGAGTCCTCGAGGACCTCTTTGGCCTCGAGGACGTTCTCGAGGACATATTTGAAGTCCTTGGCCTTGATGGTCAAGTCCTTGGCTTTGGCCTCAGACTTTTTTTGTGTCCTTGGCCTTGGCCTCGAGCCTTGTGTTCTCGATTCCACCTCTGATACTTAGCTACTACAATTAACCTATCATTTGACAAGATGAGCAAAAAATGCTTTTTTTTCAAAGTATCTTTGAAAAGTAAATAAAAAGACCGCACAACTATCCCACAATAAAGGTTTGTGAGGGTTATAAGGATCACAAAGCCAGCAAAGATCCGCATCGAAGAACGGCAATTATCTCATGCTAGGATCAAAAGGATCACAAGGGATTATAGCAAGAACAGCAAATTTCACAAAATATCGCACGAATTACTGTACAAAGACCACAAAGATTACAAGAAACAGGAAGTAAAAGTAACTTACAACAAAGAGTAAAAAACGTGGCAAAATGTTAATGTGAGAGCAGATTCGACTTTGTTACTTTTATTCATTTATTTATTTATTTGTATCAAGCGCAAAAGCGCTCATAGAAAACGAAAAATACAGGGTTTGCAAAAAAAAAATTGCATCCTCGGACAAAGTGTCATAACCTTTTGTGGAATGAGATAACATTTTAAAATTTTTACCATTTCTTTACGACAATATATTGCGTAGCTGTGTAAAATTTTATTAAAAATTTCCGTAAAATAACAAAATTACAGGTGTTTAAATAGTGAGTATCACAAACGGCAATTGCATGAAAATTAACACGGCACAAATAGTAAGCGATTGTTCATTCGTTCAATATTTTTCGATGTGTTGTCCGTTTTCTGCCATCACCAACCGCACACAAGATCGAAACCCATCGATGGCGTCATTGATTACCGCTTGGAGCAATGCTTCCCACTCTTGAATCAAACGAGATACCATGAGGAAAGAACCTGTTCGATCTTATGGATAAACCATGCAGTTAAACCGAAAACTGAGGCTACTAGCCTCTCGGGTCAATATCATCCTTCCAGCGCGGTCACTTACCACTGTAGTGGAGCTTGGTATTTCAAAGTTATTATCATTTGGAAAAATATTTGTTAGCATTCAGGCATTGTTACGTCACAATGAGTATAGGAAGGCCAATTATAAAAAAAATAAGGATAGCCTATGGCTGTCCTTACTACAAGGATCCAACGATTTTTCACTTGTTTCTAAAGTACCACAAGTGAAAAATCGTTTATTCCCTACTAAGCATCTGCCTCTCTGCAAGCCATTAAGGTTTGCCAGTTAGGCCAAGATGTTGGTTCAGCTGGGAATACCTTTGAAAAGATAGCTGAGGGCTGCCGATGAGAGCTAAAAGCTCGAAACAGCGCTGTCCAGCTCTGTGCTTATAAGGAAAAAGTTACGTTACCTGCAAAAAAACCTTAGAACGCACTTTGTGAAAAGAGATTGCAGTCTTCAATGTTTACATGGACGTTATTTTATAACTTCTTGGAATTTCATTGTAAAATTTTAAACAGCTACGCAATATATCGTTGTAAAAAAATGGTAAAAATTCTAAATTGTCATCTCTGTGCAAAAAAAAGTTATAGCACATTGTCTTAGGGTGCAATTTTTTTTTGCCAACCCTGTATTTCCACACACGCAAATAAGAAAAGAAATAAAAATAAAAAGTTTACGTGCGTTATTAGTTCTAGAGCGCCATAGAAGAGCAGTAAGCTTCTCCAAACCACTCACAGTAAGCAAATCAATAAAGCAAGCAACATATTTCGAACGACAAAACCTGCAAGAGTGAAGTAATGAGTGAACAAACACATTGGTAGACATGTGACAATAAATTCATAAAACGGAACATAAGTTTGTGACCAAGAGCATCAAAAGTATCAACATTTGCCTCTACTTGAAATTGACGGACACCGCAATAATAAGGAATATCATGAATACTGCGGCAGGAATCATTGTAAGACACTCGAAGTCGTCTATAGCTTTCATAGGTATAACAACACCACAGCTGACTAGCATACAATGTACAACAATGAGCCCGAAATAACGTATTTCGATATGAATAGAACACTTATAAAATTCAATGCGAAGTGAGTTACCTACAGCATACAAGTATTTGACTTGGCGCGCGATATCACAATCATCAGATAATGTATCAGTTAGAAATACATCCCAATTTTTCACAGAATCAACAAATTTAATAATTTTTCTATCGAGAGATAGTTTAAGCTTAAAGTCCTTGCAGTATTTTACTCCAAACTTATGCCATATGATTTATTAGCATTGAAGACAATACTATGTGCAACGACATATTTCGAATTGGTTGAGCCCTGATAGACTAGGACAAAAACAACATAAGAGTAAATCATCAACATCATGCTATGATTAAGCTTAAGATTTTCCACCATGCAACCGGCATTTATCTTATTCAGTTCACATGACAAATCGTCCATATAAACAGCAAAAAGATAGGAACTCAAAACACTACCCTGACAAACACCATTACTGACATGGAAAGGGTCGGACATACAATATTATTACTCCATTTTATCATCATAGTTTGGTTAGTATACCAGAAGTGAAGTAACCGTAAAAGACACCAACGTACGGATCGAGCCATAAATTTGCAGAATAGAATAGAAAACAGGTTATTCGCCTGAGCAATACAAATACAGACAAAACAAACACACATAAAACTAAAAGCATAGCGTGATTCACTCGGTCAAACGCTTTCGAAGCATCAAGAAACACAGAATAAACGGGAGTATTTTTTGTATTATATGAGCGAACAACTTCTTTTAATATAAATGTACACAAGTCAGTCCCATGAAGAGGTTTGAAACCAAATTAATTATCACTAGTTGTAAGCAACGGTTTAAGTTCAAGCAAAATAACGTGCTCACAAAGTTTAGTAACTACCGATGCAATTGCAACAGGCCTGCAGTTTCCAGAGTATGATGTATCTTCAGTAGGACTATCAATAATAGGTCCAACGACACTTTCTAGACACTGAGAAGGTATAAAAAAATGTACGGAGCACAAATGAAAAAATATTCTCAAATATCGGTATATACATGGAACATACATGGACATATGGACATGGAAACAAATAATATCAATATTCAATATTAAATCAACAACTTTCTTTAACTAATGTCGAAAAGGATCTTGTGTTTTAATCATACCTGACCTCAAATCATCTTCCCATATATCAGCTATTGTACAAAAAGCTGAAAAATGTTTGGCAGTTCTGAACAGGTTCTGAAAAGGAACATTGTGAGCAGAAACAAGGAGGTTTACTTAAAGCTTTACAAGCAAATTATTAGGCCACACTTAGAATATGCTCTGTGTATCTGAAATCCATATTTTCTTAGAGACATCGAACTTATTTAAAGGGTTCAATACCGAGCTACGAAATGTGCTGAGGGGATGCAGTCAAAAAGTTATGCTGACCGCTTAAAACTGCTTGGGATCGAGTCCTTGTAAAATCGTTGTTGTTTTTTTGATCTAATTAAAGTGTACAAAATTTTTGAATAACCTTACATCTCTCGGTCCTGATCAACTTTTTACGTATGACTTGTCACAGCGTACAAGAGGTCATCATCTCTAACTGAAAAAGGTTCATTGCAGGCTTGACTGCAGAAAGCATTTTTTTACCAACCGAGTGATTGGTTTATGGAACAGCCTTCATGATGAGATTGTTCAATCGGCCACCCTGTATTGATTTAAAAAAAGAGCAGCAAAGTTTTTGCGTTAAAACAATGTTTCATATTTTACTGTTTAGCGGTTTGCTTTGTCTTTCAAAATGTTTGTCTTAGCCGCCTAATTGACTGTATCTATAATGACTTGTTAGTTTACTTTCTATTTCACTTAAATCGAACACAAAGCATTAGTTTGTTTTTTTTTTGTAATAGCCTAAGTCTTTTTTGTTTTTTTCTGATTTCATTTAGGCTAAATTTATGTGTAGATAAAGTTATATAACTGATAACTCAATATTTGACATTCTGGACCAGTTTATTTAATTCCATACTGCACATTCCTTGTTTTTGCATCATTAGCATTACATCACAAGTGGCAGTGGATGTACATGTGGTGGAGTAGTCTGTAGTGGCGCAGGGGCAGACATGGGCACAATCTTGATCTTCAAGATTACATTATTTTAATGATCTGATCTTGAAGATCACATTTTTTGTGTGATCGTGATCTTGAAGATCAAATTCACTTTCATTTTTAAATGTCGCTTAGGGTAAGTATTGCCAACAGAGTTGGAGTCGAGGACACAAAACTCGAGGCCAAGGCCAAGGCCAAGGACACAAAAAAAATCCGAGGCCAAGGACAGCCTTTCCGAGGACAGACACTCTCGAGGCCGAGGCCAAGGACCAAGGACACAAGCGCAAGTGCTCTCCTAAAAAAAACAAAAAAAAAAGGTCTTTACAAAAATTTTTCAAGCGATCTCCACGAAAATACGTTTTCCAAAAAATTTTTCAACCGCTCCACAAAATTTTAACTTTCCAAAAAATAGTGCTGTCCTCGAGCCGAGGACAGGCCAATTTTCGAGGACTTGAGGCCTCGAGGCCAAGGACTTGACCTTCGAGGCCAAGGACTTCAAAATGTGCCCTCGAGGCCAAGGACGTCCTCGAGGACTCCACCAATGATTGCCAAGGTCAGTTATGTGATATTCTTAAGCTATTTCATGGCTCCGACACGAAATGGGGTCTAAACTAGAGAGAGTAGTCCGCATTTGCCGTGGTACAAATAAGACAGGTCGGAACTAGTACGGCAGTACCTAACCTGCTAACTTAAGGAGAAAATTAATCACAAATCAGTTTTGTTATCAACGGAATGTTTGCAGGCTTGGGGCATCCTATCGACAAAACTATTAACTACCGCATCGATCAAATTCTAACACAAGTTGCTAATGGCCCGCCACTGTTGCGATGTTAAATTGTGTGCCTGTGGCGCTTTAACGCGGAGATGGGCCCCACAAACTTGTTACACCCATTAAGGGTATTAAGCAAGTATAATGAAGATTTGATATTTTTGATTTGATTTTGTTCTTAAATTTGTTATTGTTATATAAAACTAGCAAAAGTACACTTAAAGGGTTTTCGTGATTATTTGAACTAGTAAAATAGCTAAAAGTTTGTACGTGTCAAATGCCTTACTTTATTAGCAATATCACCGCTGCCATTACCCATTGATAGTCAATACTGATACAGCATTTAACATTTACAGCTTCTCCCTCCTCCCCTCCCCATCACTACCACTTCTACCTCTCTTTGACTGCTAAAAGTAAAGTGATCTTGATCTGCAAGAGCTATTTGCTGTTTAATCGTGAGTTAGTGGGTGGTGGTATGCTTCACTGTTAGTGTTCATGCTTTTGATGTTCTAGCACATATGTTTTGTGATTAAATGACAACTGATTTTGTTTGTTTGTTTTTTTGAGCCAGCAATTTGTTTCAGCAGATTAAAAGACCACATTTGACAACTTAGAACGTTTGATCAGCGTGGTAAAACTTTTGTGACCGTTTTAGCTACATTATTATTTTTTCACTACTCTACCAACATCTCTTTGTAAAGCTGTGTCTTTGGTGACATTTTTGTATTATTTTTCTTTAGTTATTAGTGATATTGTATTATTTAGTTGACTTTTACTCCTAGCGGCAGTTACATTACAGTTTTGTGATTAATGATGTTAACTTGCAGTTCTATGAGTTATATCCGTGTTGCTATATCAGTACATCTAATATTGCTAAATCAGTAAATCTGATATTGCTAAATCAGTATATCTAATATTGCTATATCAGTAAGTCTAATATTGCTTAATTTGTGATGAACTGACTGTGACCTAGCATTTCAAAACTGTTGAGAATATGTTCTGCAGACCTTTCATACAAGTGTTTCTGTTTATTTATTTATATTTTGCCGAACCAATATTCATCAGAAAACTTTATCCCGCTATGATACCGGGTTGTAATAGGTGATAGCGAGATGCTTTTTAGTTTCTTTTGCCTTGAGTACTTTATCCTTTAATCAGAGGTGGAGTCCTCGAGGACGTCCTTGGCCTCGAAGACGTCCTCGAGGACACATTTTGAAGTCCTTGGCCTTGGCCTTGGCCTCGAAGGTCAAGTCCTTGGCCTTGGCCTCGAGGCCTCAAGTCCTCGAAAATTGGCCTGTCCTCGGCTCGAGGACAGCACTATTTTTTGGAAAGTTAAAATTTTGTGGAGCGGTTGAAAAATTTTTTGGAAAGCGTTTTTTCGTGGAGATCGCTTGAAAAATTTTTGTGAAGACCTTTTTTTTTTTGGAGATCGCCTGAAAAATTTTTGTGAAGACCTTTTTTTTTTTGGAGATCGCCTGAAAAATTTTTGTGAAGACCTTTTTTTTTTTTTTTTGGAGAGCACTTGCGCTTTGTGTCCTTGGCCTTGGCCTCGAGCATTCCTGTCCTTGGCCTCGAGAGTGTCTGTCCTCGGAAAGGCTGTCCTTGGCCTTGGCCTCGGATTTTTTTTGTGTCCTTGGCCTTGGCCTCGAGCCTTGTGTCCTCGACTCCACCTCTGCCTTTAATAGGCTACATCTAATTTTATGTTCTTGCTTTTACATGTTACTGTAATCAGTGTTATTGCATACTTACATTACTTATGCAGGGAATCTTTAAATCTGAATTTATCTACTGTTACTGTTTACACTGTACAATAATGGATGATATTTGCAACCATCATAAATTATGATAATCTGATGGTTTTACTCTTTTTGTGGAATATTTGTTTGCTCTACCTGACTGCTCCATCTTACACTTGACGACTGTGCCCTTGTGTCTTCATTTCATTATTACTAATCTGATGGACATCGAGTGGTTTGTATGTGTTTTGCTGTGGTGTTTCTGCACTGGATCGGCTTCTAATTATTATTTTTATTATACGGGTTCTGGGATGCGCAAATCATATAAATTTAGCACTTATATTATTACGCCCAAGAGATTTGTTCAGTGGGAGCAGAGACAAAAGGCGTTTAACATCTGCAACATTACAACCTATCCCCTGCAAATTATCGCTTGTCCCAGCAGAAAACATTTTTCCAGAATCAAGAGTATTCTGATGATTTATAAGTTAGAAAATTTAATTCTCCACATTTCAGCAATAACTGCTGTACCAC
The DNA here is from genome assembly GCA_963965965.1 of Trididemnum nubilum. NCBI lineage: Eukaryota > Metazoa > Chordata > Ascidiacea > Aplousobranchia > Didemnidae > Trididemnum > Trididemnum nubilum. The sequence goes on from OZ014487.1 coordinate 25,653,280, forward strand.
TAATGTGATCAATACTTGAAGCCAGAGAGTGAGATTTTTTGGGATCTGCACCTCGGACTTTTTTTGAAAAGTCAGACTTATTTCCACAATTAAGGGCTTCTGTCATTGCATCTGCCTTATTTGTTTCCTTTGTGTATTTACATTGACGTAATTTTCTCTAAAACAGCTTTTTTGTTTGCAACATTTCCTCATATACAGAGCCATGTAATGATTTCCTACAAGTTCTCCATGCTAGGTATGCATTCCTAGCTAGAGAATGTGCTTGTTTAACTTGCCATTCTAGCCAGGTATACGGTATACACAATGATGTAGATTGCTTCATTTGATAACCGGTAGCCAGAGGTGGGCACAAATAACATTATATCAAAAGCGCAGTGCAACAAAGCGCAGCAATCTTTTCAACCAGTAAAAGCGCAGCGCAAAATGCGTAATTTAATTTTTTTAATTTCTGAAGTGCAGTGCACTTTCCGCAATAAACTTGTTCATTCAGTTGAAGCGCAACGCAATTCCCTATTGCAGAACGGCATTTTCGTACCAAGTTAAAGCGCAACCTAACTTACGCAATTAAAATTTCACAACTGTCGCGATCATTGATACTTGGCTAGAGTACAACCTTTAATCTCTAGAATCGTCCACATCGACTGAAACTACAGAACAACTAAGATGTTAACTGACGAATCGAAAATGGCAGTTGATAGTTCCTTTAGCTTCTTGAATCTCAAAAAGAAGCACACCAATCTTAAATTAAAAACTGCTATTTAAGATTAAAACACAAAACCACTCTCACTGAGCACAATCGCTCCACTAACACCTCTCACTAAACGGCTATACGAGCCAACCCCAGTTGCACAAACTCGGCTTAACTGCCTACGAAACTAACGTCTAAAATCACCCACTCTTAGAATATTAGAATAATAGAATGCAATACAGCCAACCTATTTATATTACAACAAAAGCTATCGAATATCCCAGAACAATCCTTGGTACGTCACAATAGAAAAAAATACAGTACGAGCTTACGATAAACAAATTTCGACATAATTATGACGTCACAAACTTCAAGTCTAAATATTGCATTTAAGAAGTCGTAGACAACCCAAACAATCGATAACTGCAGAAAATAGCAGAATATACTAGAAAGGAATTATCTCGAATATCTCGAATATTCTAAATCAAAAAAAGCGGAAAAAGTAGTAAATCAGTCGCGTACACATTAAAACACAGCAAATAATTATATCTCAGGCATTCAAAATTATTATTCGTGACAACAACACAATGCAAATACAGCATTTTTTTGCGATTTTAGACTGAAAAAGAGTAAATAATTTGCTAAAGAATGCCGACATTTATCAAAATTAGATACAATTCAAATGGAGCAAAATTAAGTTCAATGTATAGAATTGCGCTTTTAACCGAAAAATGATGTAAAAGTGCAGCGCAAATAAAGCACAATAAAATTTTAAACACTTTAGTCCGCAATGTTTCAAAATAAAAAATTAAAGTGCTGCGCAATTTCTTCAATTGCGGAGGTTGCGAAAGTTGCGCTTTACGTTTCTAATTGCGCTTAGCCCACCTCTGCCAGTAGCCTACCAATAAAAGATTCTTTTGCTGATGTGAGCAAGATGTCAGTTATATCTTGATAAAATTTTGTAATTTCTGCTGCATGCATTTCATTTGTACACAGTTCATTTGTACACATTTTAACACAGCAAAGTCTCATTTTCTGCTAATTTTTAGTCACCGGCAATTGCGATCCTTGCTGTTGTCGTATTATCTTTACCACAATAAGTACACTCAGTCAGATCATACCAAAGTTCATCAAACCAGATGATTGCAATTAATTTTTTTGCTGCAACATAAATTGAATTGAATATCGTGATATTTTCGATTGACATGACCATTTTTTCGCCCTTGCATTCTTTGTAATCCTTTGTGGTCCTTGCTTACGATCCTTGCGCTGGCTTGTCAAGACAAATGTGTGGTTGTTGTTAAATCATCAATTCTTGATTAGTAGACTGGAAACTTACAGTTTTGTCCAGGCCCGACACCAGGATAGCGTGACTGGGGGGGCAGAAATTAATTTTGGGAGGCACGAGAAGTTTATTTTGTGTGAATTCAAAAGGGGCACGAGGGCACAAGAAATTTATCCCTGTCTGGATCAAAGGAACAAGGTGAGGTGCAAAAATTCAAAGGGATTTTTTGGCTGAAATCGGAATTTCAAGTGGTTTTTCCAGCCGAAAACAGGTGATCTCCAAAAACAAAAAAACAAGGTCTTCACTGAAATTTCAAGGGATTTTTTGGCCGATTTCGGAATTTCAAGTGATTTTTCCGGCCGAAAACAGGTGATCTCCAAAAACAATAAATAACAAATAAAGGTCTTCATCCCAAAAACGTCACAAAAACCTGTGTAAATCCACAAAAAACACTAATTTGGGCCTCGATTTGCGCACCAAAGCCCCGAGCCTATTAATTTCTTCGAGGCACAGTCCTCGCTTGGGGGGACACAATTTTCGTTTGGGGGGGCACAAGCAGTCAGTTGGGGGGGCACAGCCCCGGTATGCCCCCCGTGGCGCCGGGTCTGGTTTTGTCTTTTTTCTTCACGGTTCGTTTGTTCTAAAATATGCCGATTCGTCCAATCAGCGTGACTTCTTTTTTTACGATTTACTTTTTCTACGAGTATGTTCAATAAATTAGTCGAATACACGTGACTGCAAAAAACTTTCGCAACAAGAAGAAACTTAGTTTCTTCAATGCTCCTCTCTTTTTCTCCGTGCGTCAGTTTCTGGTCTACTAAATAAAGAGTTTATGGTTAAATGATAAAACGCCAGCACATTTGATTACGTCACAACATATTAAAATCACATTTCCAGCTTATTTTTCCAATTGAAAAAACCATAGAAAATACTTAAGTCGCATACAGTATTTTTAAACTTAACTTATCATCGAAGAAACAAAGTCGAATGATAATTTACCAAAGTTGTCATCCTGAAAATACAGATGTGAGTTTTTGTTCATCTGCAGCAGCATAACAACGGTATGATATAAAAAAAATTTTCGAGTTTATTTAACGATCAGCAAGCTTAAATGTTCATATTTTTTGTTCTTTAAACACTAAAAATAAGCTGAAAACGTTGATGTTAACGGTTTCTGTGTAAATCCGCCTTTAGTGGATCTAAGGTAATAGAGTCTGGTTGCGTTTTAACATTTACCCGGTCGTTGTGGTATAATTTAGTCTTGCGGTCTTGTATATTTTGGTAACACTTATTTTTGCTAGTGGTTAAGAACACCATTGGAAAGCTTGAATGTTGCGCCGAAAGTTTCCGGCGCGCGATGCACAACATCACGGTTTACGAAATCTTGCGCCAATTTGGCGCAGAAAAAGCAGAAGCCAGAAGTGCATTCAAACTTTAAAGCCCACCATGCTTGAAATGATGTTACGAGCCTGCATACGTACACACGTCGGAGAGTTTTTCCATCCAAACCAGACGGCTTATTCTGAATAGACCCTACAAGAGTATCGGTACAAATGGAGAAAGCTATCAATATTGTAGCAGCTCAGCCATAATTACTCGTAGTGAGAGGTTTAAAGTAATAAAACTAGCTCTACTAAAGTAGCAATGCTTGAATTAAAAGCAATGCTAGAAGCAATTATTACCAGCTATATGGTTTCCAGAGGTGGAAAGTAACAAAATTAGCTCCACTTAAGCAACCTACTCATGTAGAATTTGGCGGTAAAGAGCACTTTTAAAGTAATATTTTTGGATACTTTCAACTATACATCCACTTGCTTACTTTTAGCATGAAGTAACCAACTTAAGCGGCATTTAGATTCAGAAAAGTACAAAAAGTATTGTCGTAGTAAATTGGAACTACGAATTCGTCAGAACGGCTGAACTTTCCACCGGCAATTGTTCAATTGAAGCACGTTGTTGCAAAAATTGATAAATAACATTTTTCAAAAAATGAGTTTTTCATAGATTTTAATTTATTTACTAAAACTAATTTCTCCGAAAAAAAACTTGTCTTAATTTTCAATCAATTTTCGGTAATAAATAGCTTAATGTGTTGCACTTGACAAAAGGGGCAAATAGAAATTTAAAACTTTACTCGCGATTTACTCGAAACAGCGAAATGCGACGTATCAACTTTTGCCAAAACCATAGGTGGGCAAGTTAATGCAAAACGTTAGCTTCGTTAACCACTAGTCCGTTAACAAACTTCACACCTCCGTTAACGCTAATCCGTTAATTTCAGCTTTAATTAACGGAAGTTAATCAAGTCCGTTAATCCGTTAACATTTTGCGTGTAATTTACATTTCCTTTTATTCACTCGCTTCTAGAACACGTATTGACGCTGTTGAGCTGATTGTAAGAAAGTATTTATTGCTATGGTGGTCTTTTTGTGTTTTGAAAGTTACATTTTACAGTCTAATCTAATTTCAAGATAAAAATAAGTTCAAATGCACAACGAAGCTGCATGATGTTAACGATAAAAACCTTAACGGAAGTTACTTTAGTCCGTTAACAGCACTTAACGGAAGTTAATTTAGTCCGTTAACATGAAAAAACTTTTTAAAGGATTAACGAGTTAATGAAAAAGTTAGCTTCGTTATTAACGGATTAACGGACTTGTGCCCACCTATGGCCAAAACATACTTCAATTAAGTTAAGTTAGCAAAGATTTTCTGAAGAAACACAGTAATTCCAAATAAATTCTCCATGACGTAATTTTCAAATCTCAAAGTTTGGCTGTTAATCTTTTTGATTTGAGTATAATAACAAACACTTGCATCAATTAATAATTTATCACTTGAGAAAATGAGAGGTTAAAAGACCAAGTTCTGTGTGGCAGTGACGTAAAGGTAGTTGACTAGTTATCATACGCTACAGTTTTTCAATTGAATAATTTGTTTATTTTGCTTAAATACTTTCAGAAATACTTGAACTTGAGTACTATTATAACTATTACTTTTTTGCTTTTACTCAAGTACTTTTTTTGGTCAATACTTTGTCCTTTACTTGAAGTTGTTTTTTGTTCAAGTAACAAAACTGTCGCAGTCACGGCTCCAATCAATGACGTCATAAAATCAAGCAACGAAATACGGTACCAACAAGTAAGATTCAACTCCAGCAACATTGCTTAATAAAGCTACCTAGCCAATTGGTCATAGGTTGTTCAACCGAGACGATCGACCGCAATCTGAACGCGTTCTTTTGACCCACCACAACTGGTGATCCCGACGTGATTGAACTGTTGACGGTAGCATAGTCGACATTGGCATAATAAAGCATCCCTTAATTTCGACATTTCTTAATAAAGCAACCCAGTCAATTGCTCATAGATTGTTCAACCGAGACGGTCGACCGCAATCTGACTGCGTTCTTTTGACCCACCACAACTGGTGATCTCGATGTGATTGAATTGTTGACAATAGCATAGTCAACATTGGCAGGCCCTTCCTCCTTCACCGCCCTCGCCACTTCAACTCCAACAAAGAAACCCAGAAAGGAGGAAGTATGTCGCAGTCACTGCTTCAATTAATGACGTCATAAAATCAAGCAACGAATTATAAATACAACAATCAACACTCAACTCCAGCAATATCACTTAATAAAGCAACCCAGCCAATTGCTCATAGATTGTTCAACCATGGTTCAACCAAGCCAGTCGACCGCAATCTGAATGCATTCTTTTGACGTGCCACAAAAGTTTTACTTGATTACTCTTTTCGAGTACTTTTTACACCACTGCATGTAGTTGCATCATCCCAATTGCTCATAATAGTTGCATCATCATAATTGTGTGTGGTTGCATTATCGTGGTTGCCTTTTGCCGCTGCACGCATTCATTTTAAATTCAGTAATTCATAGTCATTCATGTAGAGAAAACTTTTTCGACAGGCACATAATATTAAAATTGACCTTTTCTCAAAGTTTTTAAATTATGGAAATAAGGACAAGCGGCCAGCAGGGTCGTTAGCGAACATTCCGCGTTGAGAATCAAAGGTTTCTTTCTGGTGAGGCTAAAGGTATAGCATACCATCCCCTCTAGAGTATAGGTGTTGATGAGAAGTAGAAACTATAGGTTTAAAAAGGCACAGGAAAAGATAATTGTATTACATGTACTTATAAGAAGCTGTATAGAGCCTCATTTGGAAAATTTGTATGATGCACCGAAGAAATCCTGTGCACAACATTACGAAATCATGCGCTAAATTGGCGTAAAAAGCACAAAATAGCTTTGGCACGGTGCGAAAATCGTTCAACCTTGTAAATTACAACGTTGAAGGTAAAAATCCCTTCAAAAATTGCGGTCCCCGAGGAGTAAAAACTTTTTTTAGAGGTCAAGGCGTAGAGTAAGGGCAACGTGGAATTTCTTGGAGAAAATTAATTTGTTTAAATTGTCGCGCTTCTTTCAGTTTGACTGGCGCGGCGCAAAAATTATTATTGAGAACTTCGGACAGCTTATGAGCTTAGCTTATTGGGTTCCAGGTTGGCGCAAAAATCCGCCACAATGTAGGTAGGCGTAATTGATTGAATTTTTTTGTTTTAGAGACAAACTTGTTTATTTAAGTTAAAGAGTACGGTACAGTTACGCTGCTTGCTTGGTTAGGCCTACTTCGAGTGTTGTCTATATAGCTACCAAAACCTGCTGAGAAATCAGTCTATCATTTCAGATCTTACTACCGGTACCGGTATTTTATTTAGAAATGTAACTAGGCTTAAGGTACATTGTGGGCTATAGTCTGATTTAGCAGTAGTCCAAGAAGATCTTTCTTTTGTTCAGGCGTTTATAGTTCAATATCAATCAATGAACGATATGTACATAACAAAACACTGAACAAAAATCAGGTTTAACTTTTAAGCTGTAATGTATGCAGGGATGACATTGGTGAACAATTGTTTAATCACAAGTTCTAAGTTGAATATCAGCGATGTTTAAGCCAGCACCAGAAAAAGTAAGTTTTTTACATTAGGCCTATTGGTGATTAATGTTGTACTTACTTGATCTAGCCTAATGCCTAGGCTATCATACTACCAGGATGGTGGCCAGTGATCTCGTCACAGGTTGCCTGTGATCTTGTCACAGGCGGCAGAGTGATTTTGTCACAGACAGTGATTTCAACTTTATCCCAAAGTGATTACCTGACAGACAAAATTTTGCTTAGAGAAAAACATTATTATAGGCCTATCTGGCAACCGTCATCATTATTAAAATAGCAGTGGCTGCTGTTATGTTACATAACACTTCACTCGTAGGATAATATTATGTGGAACACTTGCAGTATTTTTTTTCCTCGTGAATGGATCATGCGCTGTGAAAAGTTGCTGCACGTAATTGCTATCTTTCAGGCTGGCATCGCTGCCCCAACCCTAACTGTATTGCAAGATTTTGAAGCAAAAAAAATTGTTCCGTGCATATTCTTCCCCAATCCTGCGTCTACAATCCGTTATCTTTCATTCCACACATTCGCACTTCAGACGCGTTTTGAACCCGGGTGCGATGGTTGGAAGCCGAGTGCTGTAACCACCACACTACGCACCTTGCAACATTTCGCTGACAAAATATCATATTTTAACCAAAGGTATGAAAAAGGCAATGGTTCCATTCGCAAGGAAAAAAAATACTGCGAATGTTCTATTCTCCAAGTCACTTTGTTTATTATATAAACTGGAGTTGAGTTGATTTTTGATAGCGTCCTAAAAAAAAATATCAGTTTGTTATGACGAGTCGTAGAAATTTACCTAAAGATATCCCACCTGTCCCACCGCTAAAATGTTACAAGTTACGTAATATTATCCTACAAGTGAAGTGTTAGGTAACGTAACAGCAGCCACTGCCTATTAAAATTGAATTATTAGGCCTGACTGAAAAGGGCAGTCATCTGATCATTGAAATACTAGAGATGTCTACTATCCCTCGAGCTATTAGCTGTCTTGCCCTAACCCTCACTCAGCACTTAGTGGCAAAATCACAGCAATGTTTAATGATTACAAATGAATGTCAGAAAGTCTGAAGTAGGCCTGCTCTGTGCTGTAGGTATTAATTAGGAAGGTTTTATTTCACCGGAAATTTTTATGTAGTTTTTTATTAGGCAGTGGCTGCTGTTATGTTATGTAACACTTCACTCGTAGGATAATATTACGTAATTTGTAACATTTCAGCGGTGAGATATTTTTGCGTGAATTTTGCCTCTTAGCTCTTGCAATGTTTATAGTAGCAACAAGACTGCAAATGCAATAGGATGTTGCATCGTAGAACTAAGAAGGCAGAAGCTGCCAGCATAATTATTAAATGAATACTTTTTTTTAGGACGCAGTAGGACTGTAGAACGCATTAGGACCCGTCATAACAAACTGATCCTATTTTTTAGATGCTACCAAAAATCAAGTTACAAAAATTTAATTGGAATTCAATTAAAATCAACTAAAATCTAGTTATGAACAAAAAATTAGATGCAAATTCATGCGATAATAAATGCAGTACGAGTCCATACTAAAACACCTTCGTCATAAAAAAAGTTTGAATTTAAGGCAATCAAAAGCATTGTGTTTGCACTTGGATTTGCTATCTTGCAGGGTGGCATCGCTGCCTGAACCCCAACTTGAATGCAAGGTTTTGAAGTAAAAGAAAGAAAGAGATCCCCGCGAATCTTCCTAATCGCGTAACACGCCACCGCATTTGCAGTGAATCTAACCCATATGCGAAAAGTGGTAGATGCATGCCCAGACCACTACACTATCGAGAAGTTGCTTTAAGAGCGTCAAAATGCTGTATTTATCTTCTAAAGTCGTAAAAAAACTTCCTACCTTTTATTTAGGACGGAGGTGTTTTAGTACCAGGATTGCATTTATATTACCGCATGAATTTGCATTTAATGTTATATTCAAAACTAGATATATAGAAGTTAATTTTGATTGAATTCCAATTGAACATATATATACACTGGAGTTGAGTTGACTTTTGATAGCATCCTAAAAAAAGTATTGGTTTGTTATGACGGGTCCTAATGCGTTCTGCAGTCCTAATGCATCCTAAAAAAAGTACTAAGTTAATAATTACTCTTGCGCTTTTACAGGGTGCTCCAAAAAAAATGTAACTACTTTAATTTGCTTTCATTTGCACATTTTTTACATAAGAAACTTAAATCACGAGATATATTTAGTCAAAGAGTTTGGATTGTTTCTGAAAGTCAAAGAAACTTCTTGTAGTCTACATGTTCAATATGACACCCATTTCTGTTAAAACTGCTTTCATGCGCATGCAGAAATTTTGGCCCACTTTTTGCCATGTGTTGTTGGTTGCTTCAGCTGCATACTCTGCCACGTTCTGCTTAAATCAGCTTGCATTTGAGGTCTGTTGGCATAAATCTTCCCTTTTGCTGCTCTCCAGAACTAGAAATCAAGTGGAATTAGGTCTGGACTGTGGGGGGCCCACTCATGATCTGTGTTGATGCTGATCAGGCGATTCTTGAAAAAATCCCGTAGGTGCTTCAATGATGCAAGGGCTGTAAGAGGTCTAGCGCCATCCTGCATGAACCAAGCCAGTCTCAACTGTCCTTGGGTTAGTTTCTGAGTCAGGTCACCATGAAACTGGTCAAGAATAGCTCACTGTTGATGGTAACGGTGTGCCCATTTTCTTTGAACCAGTTAAGTCCCAGAAAAATGTGCTTTGCATTGAAGGCCACAAACCCAGTGACCTTCAGATCTTTGAAATGCTCCTCACCCAATTTCTTCTGGGCTGCTTTCTGGAGAAGAACCTCAAAGGTCCGAAGGTCACTGCGGGTCACTTTCTGGAGAAAGTAGCCAGAAGAAATTGGGTGAGGAGCATTTCGAAGATTTGAAGGTCACTGGGTTTGTGGCCTTCAATGCAAAGCACATTTTTCTGGGACTTAACTGGTTCAAAGAAAATGGGCACACCGTTACCATCAACAGTGAGCTATTCTTGACCAGTTTCATGGTGACCTGACTCAGAAACTAACCCAAGGACAGTTGAGACTGGCTTGGTTCATGCAGGATGGCGCTAGACCTCTTACAGCCCTTGCATCATTGAAGCACCTACGGGATTTTTTCAAGAATCGCCTGATCAGCATCAACACAGATCATGAGTGGGCCCCCCACAGTCCAGACCTAATTCCACTTGATTTCTAGTTCTGGAGAGCAGCAAAAGGAAGATTTATGCCAACAGACCTCAAATGCAAGCTGATTTAAGCAGAACGTGGCAGAGTATGCAGCTGAAGCAACCAACAACACATGGCAAAAAGTGGGCCAAAATTTCTGCATGCACGTGAAAGCATGTTTCAACAGAAATGGGTGTCATATTGAACATATAGACTACAAGAAGTTTCTTTGACTTTCAGAAACAATCCAAAACTCTTTGACTAAATATATCTCGTGATTTAAGTTTCTTATGTAAAAAATGTGCAAATGAAAGCAAATTAAAGTAGTTATATACATTTTTTCTGGAGCACCCTGTACCTTCTACGATGCAACACGCTCTTGCACTTGCAGTCTTGTTGCTTCAATAAACATCGCTAGAGCTAAGTGGCAGAATTCATGCAAAAATATCTCACCGCTGAAATGTTACAAATTATGTAATATTATCCTATGAGTGAAGCGTAACGTAACAGCAGCCACTGCCTTTTTGTTAATTCTGACTCAAATCTAACCCAAACTCGAAATGCTTACTCTAAAACTATTCCCAATCGAACCCTAACCCAAACCCTAATCTTAACCCCTGAGAAAGAAAATAAAAAAAGAGCAGATGAATATTTCTCATTTTCGTTTTATTCTGTTTAACTTGAAAATTTTTCGTGAAATAGTCACTACCTATTAATTAGGGCCCACGACTTTTCGGGGCGACCATTTCGGCGCAGCCGTTTTCGGTGCCAATATTTTGTGCTTTTTGCTAACACTAACCCAAAGCCCTAACCCTAAATAAGTGCACTGTCAAAGAGCATTGAATTGGCGCCGAAACCATCTGTGCAGAAAACGTACGGCAACGAAATAGGTGGCGCCGAAATGGTCGCACCGAAAAGATGTGATCCCTATTAATTAACAGGTTAACCATTTTATTAAAGTTTACTATTTGGCCTAGTCTACCACTATTTCAATGTGCTTGATTCCTCACTAAGCCTAATCCTACATTTTTGTATCTGACCTGAGACTGCATTGCTGACTGGTAATTGTTGAACAGCAATACTTAATTTTTGACGCTATGAAAGATGACACATGTTTTGACATCTAACATTTTGACGTCTTTCTGTTCGGTGTTTGTTTTGACATATTGTCTTATCAGTTGTTGTGAGTTCACTATGTTTTGTGGATTAAAATAGAGCAGCAATAGCTAGAAATAGATTTGCTGTAACGGCACATCAAGGTTTTCCAACATTATCTGATTACCAAATGCATTCGTCTCTGGATCAGGAGGTCTAAGGCATTGTTCCCTCTAACTTTTCACCTACTGCATAGATGTCGGAAATAGTGCGAACATTCTGAACTCAATGTGAAAATGCTGGAGCTCTTGCGACGTTCTCAATCTGTGGCAACAATTTTCTGCTCGAATTTTGGCTTTCTCCAAAAAAAAAAAAAAAAAAAAAGGTTTTTGCACTGGCAAAGGCATTTTATTTTCCCTTTTTATGTCGCTCTCCGAAAAAAAAACAAAAACGGTCATCGGTCTGAGAGATCCGCAAATATCCTAGTATTCTAGTGGCTTTGTGCAGTAAATAAGGCCGTGGCGCTGCAAACCGCAGCTACCTATGGTTTTTGGCAGGACTTAAATACGCCGGTTTTTGGTGGGAAAAAATGCCGGACTTTGCAAAAATTCAGTGCGAAAATGCTGGACGCATTTTTTGCACTTATAGGGAACACTGGTCTGAGGTTCAAATCTTGGGCTGGTCAAATCGGTCGCAGTGTTGCCAATGGTTTGCCACCGCTGCGACATTTCTTCAAAAGAAGCTGTGTTGCCCGGGCGCAATGATGCGGAGATATGCCCCGCAAACTCGTTACTCACTTTGGCATAATGCAGCAAGTATAATGAAAGATTTGATTTGACCGTCACCACACTGCTCCTTTAAAGCAATAAACATCAAATCAGATCTTACATTATACTTGCTGTATTACGCCGAAACATGAAATGAGTTGGCGGGGCCCATCTCTGCGGCATTGTGCCCGGGCAGCACATTCATTTTGAAGAAATGTTGCAGCGGTGGCAAGCCATTGGCAACACTGTGTCATTTGACTAGCCCAAGATTTGAACCTCAGACCTCCCTCTACAGAGATGAATGCGTTACAATAAAATGATATAATACTTGTTTACAATGTATAACCAACCATGTTGGCAGCTATTCAAGTTTAAAATTAGTGTTTTAAACATCTGGTATTTATAGTCATTATATTGTATAATATAAGTTCTTAGAAATATTTCATTCATGCTATTTATGAAAAATGTAGTTGTCCACTAACAGTAATATCGATTTTGGGTTAAACTTCAGCAGTCTAGCAGTGAAGTATGTTTGATGTTTTAACAGTTAAGTTTGATAATCTTATAGGTAGGTCCATTTTTATTTTGACTTAAAAAAATTAATTTTGAATTTGTTTTAGCTAAATTTTGGCTTTAGTTTGACCTAAACCGTTTTGGCCTTATTGTGCTCCAATTTTGATTAAACAAAAAAGTTTTGTTATTCACAATTCACAAAAGTTTGAAGCAGGTAACGTTCTTCATTTTTCGTTAGCAGCATTTAGAAAGAAACATCAATCAGTCAGTCTTGTGATTAAAGTAACTAGTCAGTGCAGGACAAAAACCTAGAAATCTGCATTAACTTCCATGTCGATTACACTTGTTTTAATAACCAGCAAATTTTGGATCGAAATTTGCTGTTCTTAAATTTTCACAAATTTTTGGCCTCGTTTGATCTTGAATTTCTATTGGAAAACGCATTGACACAATTTCAATCTTGCTTGGTAAAAAGTCGCGTTGTGTAAAAGTTTTGTTGATTACTAAAGCTTTGAAAGTAAAACAGTATAGTCCTTAGATTTCAAAAATCTGGTTAATTCATTGTGATATACAGTACTGTATAATAAAAATTGATGTTTTGATATTTAAATGTGGATATGTAGTGTTCTTAGTTATTTTATTCATGCCGTGGCTGGCATTCTTGATTTGTTTTTAATTTAGAAAATGAGTTGCACGTTATTATAAAATCATTTATATAAAGAAGTTAATCCAGGCAATTGTATTGCAGCATATTGCAAGTTGCAACTATTTGCAGAAGTTTGAGTTGCAAAACCTCATTCAAACATGTATAAAATTGCTCATAATGTTTCATTGGTTCTCAAATATTTAGATAAATGAAGAATAAAACCTTTTGTTTGCTTTTAAAAAAGAATTTTTGATCGCATACAATTTTGACCAATTTTGATCTAACCCAAAATTTTTACTTTATTTTGATCTATATAATGTACTTAAACTGGCTCCAGAGCACCTGAAACCAATTTTGGTATACCTTTGGTGATATAATAAAGCCCTGAAAAAATTACGACTTTAGTTACTTTTGCTTGCCCTACTTATGTTATTTTATTGATTTAACTAAATATTTGGTACGGTATATTTAAGTGATTTAACATGATTGTGATGGTGAGTTTGCAGTTTAATCGGGTGGTTTAAATTAGCGTGATTTATTCAAAGCTCAGTTAATTTATGCGATTTAAGCAACTACAAAGTCAAATTATGAATTAGTCCTAAACGCACAGATCACTAATTTAAGTTTTATAGAATTTTTCAATGCATTAAATGTGTGTTTTGCATTGCAGGAGTACATTTCAGTCACAGTCCACAATCCAACAATTCATAACACTTATGAAGAGGGAAGGTACACAACTTTTGATGTTGAATTGCAAGTATGTTTAATTGTTTAAAGCGTCTAATTACATAAATGTCAATGTCATAAAATGTCAATTTTAAATGAATGTTAAAAGTAAGGTGATTAGGAAACTGTTTGAAAATCAAATCTTTTTTTGAGTATTGTAGGTGTAATTATATTTTTGTTCAAGTTGCATTGGCCAGGAGACAGGAAAAGGGCCCTTTTTGATCTTTTAGTCAAGCTGCCACCTGTCCACCCCACACGCCGATGAAGGCTTCACACTGTTTCTTTTTTTTTTTGTATAATGTCAAGCAGCAAAGTCAAGAGTGTCAATTTTTATAGTTTTTGGTTTAACCTGACCAGGAATTGAACCACAGCTTACCATTTCAGAAGCAGACACTCTATTCTCTCAACCATTGATTGGTTATAATAGATGGTATCTTGGTATGTATGAAAGATTACTGTTATACTCAAACTTTAATAGAAACAGAATCAGTATTTTTTACATCGTTTCTCACATTTCAGTTTGTTAATGATAATTCTTTTACAAGTTAAATTTTTATAAACTCTAAAAGCCTTCTTTGTCATTTTATCGTTTTTGCTTTGCAGACAAACAGTTTATCATTCACAACAAAACATTATGTTGTTCAACGTCGATATTCAGATTTTCAATGGCTGAGAAAAGCTTTGGCTAAAACAACAGGAGGGTAAGGTTGGGTTGCTTACACTTAAAATTGTCATTACATCTTGACTGCATAGCGGTTTCAGTTAAAGGACTTCGCGGTTTTGAAACTGTCACCTCTTTTAGTCTCTATCATTTATGATGGAGGCTTTAAGCTGCACTTTTAATGCAAAATCTCAAGCAGATCCAAGCTGTAAATTTCAGTTTGTTTAAGTTACTCGACTGCTTTTTATGATTTGAATTTGCCTCTAATTAATTATTTTGAAGCTTGTTAGTTTTACTTTATTTTACTGAAAGAAACTAAAAGCTTATGTTCTTGAATTAAAAACCAAAGAGCCAATTACCTTTCAATAGATTCTCAGAGGCGTTTTGATCTCATTTTAAACCATTGCCAATCTTATATATTTTGTTTGTGATTCGGTGGCCAATTTTTGGGCAGTATAAGATGAGAGTAGGGTCTTAATAAAATGTTACAGGTTTTGGATACAAAGAATTTGTAATTACTACATCGGCCTACCAATAAAATAGCGTTTGGTTTTTTATGATAACAATTGTTAAAAAGGATGCTTATTTTTTCTTTTTGTTACTATTGTAATTGATGGGTAAACCCCAAAGGTGATTTTGGTAATGGGTGACTGTTTCCTGTGGTTGTTATACAAAGGGTGCTTGTTCTGCTTTTTAGGTGATTTAAATGTTTTACGCATAACTTTTTGAATTGAAAGAAGTTAATAATGCTAAGGGGAGTAAAACAAAACAAGAAATGTTAAATAAAAATGAGGAAAAATGCATAGCTCCTCTTCTTTTGCAAAAAAGAACTACTCAGACTCGTATAATATGGTGATGTTAGGGAAAACTGCAGATTTCAGTGGCAAAGAAAACATACAGTCCAACGATTTTTCATCAAAATTGGATGATTGTGCCATTTTTGATTTATCTTCTTAAAGTGCTTCTGCTAGTGCTATCGTTTTCGATGGTAATTCTTTGACTTTTGCTTTGTAAAATTGTATTGTGTGTGTGAATTTAAAAGGTCCTTCTGCGGTTTCGCCTTGCTTTGTTGTGATCATGTAGTTGTGGTAGTCTAAATACGATTGTATGGTGGAAAGACATATTTTGTCAACCTTTTCAAATTGCCCATTTTTTCGAAAACCATTGTTGTAGATTTACTTCTTGTTTCGCAACCTTAGATTTGAAACAATATGTGTCGCATTGACAAAAAAGTTTAATTTTTGGCTTTCAGTTTCAAATCTCTTTGACCTGAGATCAAACTAGGTTTAGGTATACTGAGTTGTAAGGCCTTGGATCTCGCATACGTATTTTAAACGGCGATATTGCGATGATCGTTTTTTATGGCCAGTCTGGTACGAAAAGAGACTTCAATTCGGAATTTTCATTTTATTCCCCTAAATGTTTAGTCAGTTTTTTAAATCTTCGTAATTTGTTTTACTGTTATAAAAAAAACTTTTGAGTCAATTAGGCATGCGGTGTAATGGGGCATGCTTTGTTCAAACCTCAAAGTGAACGTAAAATTTGGCTTTTGTCTCTGTCGCTAGTCACATGATAGCTTATTAAAACCCTTATGCATTGGTCGGTTCATTGTTTACATTGAGGTCATTTCGAGAGCATAGAACGTTCGCGAACATTTGTCGACAAAAGCAATGCAGTGTTGTTTCATGTTTTTTATGCATCTCTTAAAAATTGCTGCTTCATTAGAGCTGCTTTTTGTTTGCTTTTCAACAATTAGGAAATATATATGCTAATCGTTGCTTTATTCTTGTTTAATTGCATATGTGCGGGGAATTTTAAGGAATAATTTTATCACAAATTGAAGCTTGGTACTGGATACAGTGTGCAAACAAATTTCCACTTTCATTTAAAATTTTGCTCTGTATATTACAGTTTTAGCGCCCGTTTATTTACTGGCCCTTGATGACGCATCACAAACGATTTCGCTGACACAATATTGCGTCATAGTTTAAAATTTTGCAGGCTTTCATCTAATTAATATTTAATCAAACTCTGCTAGAGTGTGCTGGACTTTTTCCATTTATTCCATTGGACTGTTCGAGCACGATTTCTCAAAGCAAAATGGTGTAAAGCTATTTAGGACGTAAAAGTTTCGGGCGTTGCTCGAAATAAAAAAAACAACTACAACAACAACAAAATGAAGATATGATGTTCTATATTCTTTTTCAACCCAACTTTAAAGCAAATCAGATAGTTACCAATTTGAGACAATATGGACATATGATTATATTCCGTTTCGCAACCACCAATGCAAAAAAAATATAGAGCGATATGTGGTTTAAAAAGAAAAACAAAACAAAAAAAAACGACGAAAATATCTCAGTGGTTACTGGAGTGACTGTTTCACCGAAATTTTTTCAGTTGAAGAGAATAAAACAAACATGAGAAATATTCATTCGCGCATTTTTCATTTACTTTTTTTTGAGGGTTAAAATTGGGATTTAAGTTTCAGTTTGGGTTAGGGTTAGGTTTGGGGTTGGTGGGGTAGGTTTGGGTGAGAATTAATGAAAAAGTTAATAGAAATTTCTGGTGAAATAGTCTCTTCCTGTAGCTAATTGCCAATACTAAATTTCACATTATGTTGAGAACTTTTACTTCCTGAGATTAGCGTCTATTTTTCCGGAAATTGGAATGCTGTCATACTTCAAAAAAACAAGATCTCATGGCGACATAGGGTCGAGTTATTAAACGTATAGTGTTACTGGCACTCTCCAATCTCAGTTCAAATTCAATCACTAGAAACCGAGGTTGAAGATAAAAACGAGAAAATTGGTTAACGATCTAATCTTAATGCTTTCTTGAATCTATTTTCTTCGCGTGACAGTTCAAATACTGGCACCTAAAAATGCTTGCAAACGGATAATAATTGATTAAGTGCAGACAAATTACGGCAAACATCAGCAGTTGATACAAAGTCCAATCCAGGGCTATGTTTGTTGCAAATTATGAACGAATACCTCACTGGATTTGTTATTTCCCTTCATATGACAGTCCAGAAAAATGTAAGAAACGGAAATCATGAACGGCTGTTGCTAAGAACTTAAGATTTGTATTGATTAGGAATTGGCAAATATCTCCAGCGCGTTTGATTTTCCAGGGGATTTTTCTGAAAATTTTTTCCTCAAAGAGGGAAATGACAAATATTTGCATATTGGCTTGTTTATAGATTTTCGATGTTTGGGTAAATTTATGAAAATCAGAGGTCGTTTTATATATACCACATTTTCTTAGTATTGCGACCTCGCAAGTTTATTTTGTTTTAAGATCGTAAGATATCGTAAAATTAACCAAACTTCGCAAAATAACCTCCGCTTGGTTTTCTGTTAGTCTCTACTCGACAGCTTTCGTTTTCAAATTTTTGTATCACGTGAGAGGGTCTTTCTCAGGTCATTTGCGCTGCAGTCATACGGCTTATCCTGTTTTCTTTGTCTCGGCTGCAAATACAGTTTGCTGATGTCATTGCGACAAAAATGTGACGCCATTTTTGCGAACGTACACTCTAGAGCATTGCTTCTTGTTATGTAATTACAACTTCTCGTTAAAGTGGAATTAAATTGAAATTGTGGGTGGTAAGCAGCTTAAAATTGCACTGCATAGCAGATTTGAGTATTCTGGCTTAATTAATGGTAGACCTTATAACTTAATGGTAGAGGCCCGTCCAGTTGCGCAACCTGGAGTTGGGAGTTAAACGCTTCCTCCTAGCTAAGTCATTTAGAAAATTTAACCCAAAATGCAAACGTTTAAACGTGTTTTGGACTTGAACTGTAAGTAAGGGTGGAGCTGAAGGGGTTGGGAAATTTAAGTTTTCAACTAGTTTCCTAATTTCAACAATTTAGTTCTATCAAATGGGTCTAAAAACCTGGAAAGTGTGATTTAAATAGCTATTTTAGAAAAATCACAAAAACTATCCAGCTGTCGGGGACCTCAGACATGTATCACAGACGAGGACGAAGCGAATTGCACCAGTTTGCTCAACACGCCGCCCAATTGAGACAGTTTCTAACCAAAAAACATCTTAGCTTTTGATTCAAGCCTCCTCTACATAACGGAATCCTGGTTGCGTGCCTGTAAAGGCTTACTGCATTTTCTTTTCTTTTTTTGTCATTCAAAGCGCGTTAACCTTTACAAAATTTTGTTGAAGGAAATGACGAGCATTATGGGAGGAATTTTAGCTGTTTTATGTTAAGATGCTTGCGATTGATATTCTATAGTACAAAAAAGTTTTCCAAATCCGACATTAGACTGAAAAGTTGTGCAAAAAATTACCCAATTTGATATGGAAATGCTAGAAACTCCCTTAACGTTTTATACAGCTTCATTCAAAAAATCTCGTCATCACCAACAATTTTGTGAAAAATGAAAAGGGAGTTAAAATTTGCTCAGTGACTAATTATCTGCGGAGTTATTATGTGATTTGTCGTTCAAGTTTAGCCGAGATCTAGTTAAATCTCGCTTAGATGAGCTTTTATGATCTCATAGTTTGTTTGTATTTTGTGAGAGGTAGAGTTTGATAATGAATTGAGAGGTTAGCCGAAAGATTTTAAAATAAAATGTGCTCCAACATTCTCAATCTACTTTTCATACTAATAGTCTTCGTAAAGCTCAATTCTTTTGCTCCCAGAGGTGGTTATAGTATTGATTTCCTCGACCGAAGTTTAGTTTGACTTCCTGCGTTTGCGGTGACTACGGATTTAGAATAAACCGTATCTATGGTGCTAACTAGCTGACTTACAGGAAATGACTCTGCTTTGCATTTTAGTCAATGCTAAAGTTTTTCCATGATTAATTTTTTTTGTTTAGTTCACCTCCTTCCTTGCCGTTCGGAAGAATATTCGGAACTTTCGACGAGAATTTTCTGAATGAACGACAGAAGATTTTAACCGACTTCATGCAAAAGTTAGTTATATATTCTGCCTTTTTAGGTTAATTGTTTTTTTTTACAGTTATTGCTTTCAGTTACAATTTGCCCGAGCAGTAGATGAACTGGATATCTACCGAGAAAATAATTGGGATTTTTCCCGTTTCGTTTTTTTTCCTAGTATAGATTTTATTCAATTAGGAATTTTGTTCCGATTTTTTATCCAATTCTGTATTTTGTCCGAAAACTCGCTTTTTGAATAGGTTTCTACGTCTCATCATCTTATTCCATCTTTAAAATTGCTTCTTTATTGGATAACCACTGTTGAAATATTTATATTATGCTGGGCCAACGTATTCATAAAGGCCTACCGTAGAATCGTGACTCGATAACTGTAACGTTTATAAGGTTGCTACCTACTTTATTCTTGTGATATAACTATTGTCACGCTAAATAACTTTTTTTCTTTGATTGAAACCAATATGTGCTGCAAAATATACTCAGATAACTATGTACAGTTTGTACATTGTACACACACACGTTTAAGTCTCAGCATCGTCGTATTTAACAGTCATACGCCGAACGGAAAAGCAGTGAATACAAGTTTGAAAATCATTCTTTTGGCCCGACTGGAAATCGAACCCCAACTCGATCCACTGATTTTGAAAACGCTTGTTTTAAACTAACTGATTTGTATGTTTGTAGGATTGTTCGGGACACTTTATTCGTTTCTAGTTCAGCTTTGCACCTCTTCCTTCAGACCGGGCTCAGTCGCAAAGATATGGAAACAGTGATAAAGGAATCAAAGCGACGTGGGTCAATGAACGCGGTCGCCAGGGCAATTTCCATGTATGGAAACCGGTCGAATCGTATCAGAAGTCGACATTCGGTCGCTTGTTTATCGGGTACCGGAACCAGTTTCTACGACCATAATAGCTCAAAATCAGTTCCCCATTTCGGAAGTTTAATTTCTGGCCTAGAAGCAATGTCGACATCCGGGTCTTCAGAGAGTGATCTGTCAACTTGTACTTACAATGACTCATCTTCAGTTTCGGATAGCAGGGTGTCTTCGGATTTTCGAGCTGGGAGGAATTCCCTTGTTGGGTCAGGGTTGAACTATACTGAGCAAGACAATGGGGAGTGGGTGGTAATTGAGAGCTCACCTTCTGCTGAAATTTCTCCTGCTGCAAGCTTAAATTCGCTCAATCACTCCAACATCCGACCTAATCCGATCTCTTCCGAAGATTATACGAAGGTTTCGTGGTCGATCGGAGATTGTCCCAAATCTTCGGAAAAGATCGGAATGAAAGCGAAAACTAGGAATTCCATTCATATATCCGTGCCAATGAACCAAAGATTAAAGACATTACAAGATGTTCCTCCACTAACAGCTCACAGCTTGGGCTCTGTTACTCATCGCCGGAGTTGCGACCAGTTCCGAACAGATTCCGTAAGTTTCCGAACGGGTGACGAAATGCGCCGAGTTGCTTCCGAATCGAACGTAGTTGACAAATACTTATCTTCGCCTCCTCTGCCAGGTACTCTTAACCTTGACAAATCCCAAAAAGTGATATCACCCCCGCAGCATTCAACTCCCAAGCCCAAATCTTCTTTACCTAAGAATGAAATTTCAGAAGACATGAGAAATGTTTTGCTAGGTAATTTTAACCCGGAACAAGCTGAAATGGAAGCTGCGAAATCTGCTGAAAACGCGCAAAATATTCATATTTCTTCATCTTCAGCACAAAGCGTAGGCAATGTGGAAGATCAGAGCGAGTCAAAGCAATTTAACAAATTGCAAAATTCAAAGTCAAAATCAGAACCCAAAATGGACAAAAAGCAAGAAAATTTTAGTCAAGATTTAAGTCAAAATATCGAAAAAGATGAAGTTCACATCGCCGAAGAAAAACGTGACAAGAACATTGTCGACAATCCAAGCATGTCTCAGTCGTCTACATTATCGAGTGAAAGTGACAATTCTGAAAAAATCGCCAAAAGTTGCGAAAGAAAAGAAGTGGCAGAAATTGTTGAAAAGTCAGTAGAAGTTGCAAAAAGGTTCAAACAAACCGTTGAAACCACTGAGCCAATCGCTAGAACTTCGGTAGTAGTTAACGTAAAATCTCCAAAAACAATCCAAGCTTCAGAAGACATTCAAAATATTTTATTAACAAAATCACCGTCAGAAGAAAATCAAGTAGCGTCTCCGTGTGTTGTAAGAAAATTGGACGAGAATTCTAACGAGAAATTAATTATAAAAAATGAAGACACAGCTCGACCCCAGACCGAAGATTTTAACCAAGACGAAAAATCAACGGACCAGAACACGGAAACTAAGCTACCGCTTACAAGTGACACAGCATAGCCTAAAATTCTCTCAAGTAACCGCACATTTTCAAGTTTTTGTTGACACATTTGCTCGGAATTATACTTCATTTATCCATAGAAAGCTGTCATATATACGCGAATCGTATTCACGGTGGAGCGGAGAAAGAAAAAATGTTGATAATTGGAGCCTCTTCAAGCGGAACGTTTTGGGGGGGAGAATGTAACAATTTCGTATGCTTCCTGGTGTGATCCGCTGATAAATCTACCATGGCTCATCAGCATTGCTCATCTTTTGCAAAAGTGCAATAATATTTACTTTGATTTCAGCAACATTGCACTGTCGAATTCGCTATTCGTTTTTTCCATGTTCAAAGCAAAATCTTTGTTGCGTTACCTCATACACTTGCGATTCAGCGTCAAAGAGCAACTACTTCATTCATGTTCATTCTTAAGTTTTGAATGAGAGTTGAACACCTGGTTCCAGGCGCGCAACCTGGATTTTGCTAAGAATGGGAGCTTGAACCAAAAGTTAAAATTGTATTCGAAAAATGTCTCGTTTAGGCGGCATGGGCGTGGTGAGCAAACTGGTCCGACTCAAGTGTATCACACATTTTCCACGTTTTATAGCCATTTGAAGGAATTGAATTGCCCAGCCCCTTCAGCCTCCCTTACTTACAGTTCAAGTTCAAAACACGTTTTAAGGCGTGCATTTTTGGTTAAGTTTTGTGATTTGGATAAGTGCGGCTGAAGACCCCTGAAGCCCTCCTGGTTGTGCCACTACTTGGTTACAAATCGAATCTAGCCTCAAACGTGTTATTCATTGCTTTCTTGCTTGACGCTCGGTGCTTTGGAGTTGCTTTTCGGTTTTTGGCTGAGGTTTAATTTTTTCCAACCTCTAGCTTTATAGGGAAAGAAAACTCTATGTCTTTGCAGTTTGAATTCTCTTTACTTTCCATGCTAACTGCTAATTTCGCTGCTGGCTAGTTTATGCAGTTTATTTAGCCTACATGCATTGACCTAAGTGCAGTATTTGCCTGGCTCGGTGGATTAGTCACTGAACATTTCCCGGTGAAATGGAAATGTTTGGGAAATTTCCCTGTGGTTTGTGGGTTGCTCACGCTAAAAGGATCTGACTTCAAAAGTTAGGGCCACATGCAAACTATGGACCCTGTGCTTTGTTTATTTTTTTGCTCAGAAACTTCGGTTAAGTAACCGAATTTGACGTAATATTTCGATCATTTCAAAATATATTTCGGCCATTTTCATCATTGCAAACGCAATTTTAGCTCATCAATTCAAAATCTGGTAATTTTTTTTCGTCGAATGACCGAATTGGCTAATTCATTTTCGGTCATTCACCAAAAATTTAGGTTAGCGACCAACAAAAAACCTTAAGCCAGGTGCGATAGTGGACCGCTGAAAGTGCGCTGTATTAATGCGTACCAATTTAATAGTGCATTCAAATCAAGTTTTTTACTCTTGACCAACATGTTGAGATGAGCCTAAAATGCATTCTCACCAAATTGGAACTTGCTACGTCTTACCGTTTTCAAGATATTTTAGTTCAAAAAATTAACAATTTTTTGTTTACTTTTGAGTTGCCATTTTGTCAGTTTTGTGACAGAAGATTAACTTTTGGAAAGCTGGTTATTTTACAATTTTACAAAATCGTTTTACAATGACTCTGCCGCAAAACATTTATTGAGCATCAGAAGAATGCGGTAACTTTTTGAAATTTTGTTTCTAATGGGCAACCCTGGCTAAACTTCAAACTGGAAAAAGCCTTTCTTGGGACAATCTAAGCTGTTATATCTCAGGAACGTAAGGTCGTGGAACGCTCGAAGTTGGTGTAGTTACCGGCCAGTTGGTCGAGCGGTAACGCGTTCGTCTCTGGAGCGGGAGGTCTGAGGTTCAAATCTCGGGCCGGTCAAATCGGACGCAGTTTTGCCAACGATTCGCCACCGCTGCGACATTTGTTCGAAAGGAGCTGTGTTGCCCGGGCGCAGTGACGTGGAGATGGGCCCCGCCAACTCGTTACTGGCTTCGGCGTAATACAGCTAGTATAATGAAAGATTTGATTTGATTTAGTCTTCAGATCTGTCAAATTTTTCTAAATCGAGCGAAAAACCTCCAACCTGAATGCCCTTTTAATGCATCTCTGAGGATGATTGCTCAGTATGCTCACGCTAGTCTGCCATATTTTTATTTCTTGGGCGCATACCCAAAAAGGTTTCCTTTGATTTTATGGTGTTTTAAGAATTTTCTGGAACCCTCTTTGCATGCTGATAAAAATTTTTGTGTTTATATGTACTTATGATTTTGTTTCGTCTTGTTAGTTATTTTTGACGCAGCATTTATGTTATGGGTGTTATTATCTTCAAGGGGTTTTAGACCCCGTATGATGGAAGCAAAAAATTGAAAATTCATTGCAACTCAAGTGTTCCCAATTGAAAATCTGACCATCAATGCATTGCAATGCTAATTCATTAGTTGCTTTTAATGCTTATATAACCTGGTAGCCTCTGTTCTCGTTGATCTATCAATTACCGTGGCCAAGAATTTGGTTTTGTCTATGATCCTGTGTTGTAAAAGGATAGTTTTTTCATTTGAGAACCCTTGATCATGATCTGCGTAAAAACTGTCATTTAAACGTGATATTAAGCTAATAATTGTAAAAGTTTTGTGTTTTTATGTTGAGTGTAGTTCATGTGTTTTTGGTTGTTGCTGAGTTTCCTATTTCTAAAGGTCATAATTTATTTATTAATTTATGCCTTTTTTGTTTCTCTTCGTTAGTATAAAGTTTATTTTTTTGTCTTAAATGCAGTGTACGTGCGATTACAAATTCATACTAATTTATCGCCCTCATATGAAGGCGAAATAGAACTGAAAAAGTGTTTGAGAACGTTTCCAATGTGCTATAGTGTAGACATCACTCTGGAGTCGGTTTGATTTGATTAATGGGTCTACTCTATGCTGTGCAAATTGATTGTACCCTAGTGGGTAGGTTAACCATTCTATATAAATCGAAAGTATTGCGGTCAAAACGGCCTCTTTCGATTCGTAACATTTTTCTGGGATGATTTCGTTTTGCTTTCCGGTAAATGAGATTTAAACCTAAGATTTTGCTTTATCCAGTGTAAAAATAGATTTAAGAATCGTCGGCTGTAGTGGGTGATTGTTTGCACACTCGCTGAATTTAACTCAAAATTACTTTCAGTTATCACTCATCAATTATTGTTCACAAATATGTTATTAAAATTTGTTGAATATTTTTGCTGAAAGTGAAAAGGACTGTTGTGTTGACGAAATGGTTCCTGCCTTCAGAATAAATGCTCTTCAAGTGCGATCTAGCATTTTACGAACTGCTGAACCAATAATACGCCTCGGTTCGTGTCATTCAAATGTAATTAATCAAAATTTCAAGTACGTTTTTTTACGAAAACCAGTTAATTTTAGGTTGAGGCTGGCTGCTCTTAAACTTTTCCGAATTTTCAGCCTCATTTGATCGTAAAGTTTATTGGAGAACAATTTTTTTCTTGTTTGGTTAAAGGTCTCTTGTACTGACCATTAGCATTAAAATAGTATGTCCGAATTTGTCCAAATATGAGTTATTTTAATTTACAGAAGAACATGTTGCGTATTGGTTTCTTAAGCGTTGTCATATTGATTCAAAATCGTGGTTCGTGTTTCTCATTTTTTCCTTTTACAGTAGTTTAACTCGTTTGATTTCTTTAACACGAGCAAAATCTACAGTACAAAGGCAGTGTTTTAAAGTCGAAGCAACATCTTTTTATCAAAGATTTTGATTGATTGTTTGATACATCTTTATCCTCCTATCACCAGAAACCGAAAACGCTATTCTTTGGACGAATCCGCATCCGCTTAGGAGTTGACCGTTTTCCAAGATTTCTGGTTGACCTTTGACTTCTTTCCACGTAAATGCTGCTTGTTCAAAGCCTCCAAGCAGAGATAATCATCGTAAAGCGTCTTATTCAAGGACACAACAAGGTGGGGGTTGAACCCAAGATCATGGTCGTCGTAAAAACGACGCCTTTACCCTATCGGCTACGCTAGCGAATTTTAATCACTAAATTGTAGATTGTAGCGTTTTCGATTCAAACGTATTGTTAAATAATTTTTTTCAAAGATTTAGCTACGTTCATATCATTATCCATGTAGCAGGGCTGCCGAAACTCCGTTTTACAGGCCACATGCGGCGCGCCAGTTGCTTTGAGATGAGAGTATCAGAGAAATTTTGCAAGAAACTAAATAAATTTGCTCCTATTCGGTTTGGACTCTTCCTAAAATTCCAGCAAAAATTATCAAAATACGGCGAAGACTTTTTTGGCCTTCATCTAAATATCTGCTAGTTTTAGCTTCAATTTCTTTTATTCAATTCAATTTCAATTCAGTCTCACTAGAAACCGTTCCTTAAATAGTTTGGGTACCCCTGGTCTGTTAGTGTTTAAGCATAATAGCAGACCGTAAGCAATTAGAATTACCCAACTACTTGTATTTGCTGCACTTGCTTCAAGGAAACATTCATAATGTTACAGAAGGAGAAATTTCTTACTTCGAGCCGAAAGATATCTAGTTTTGTCCTGATTAATTTATACAAACCAAAAACCATTCGTAAAAAAATAAACAGTATTTAGCCTTTGAATAAACACTTGCGATGTCTACTCCGTCGAGCAGGGAAGCTGTAAATGCCAGTTTCGAAGTCTGGTTTGATTCGACTAAAGCTGAATCAAAGCGGAGACTTTGTTTCAGTCAGTGGTGTAGGAGGTGGGGGGGCACTGACCCCCCTGCTTGGTTTTAAGGTGTTAATCGAGCGTCAAAATTTCGGGCAATTTCATAATTTTTGGGCAATTTTGCGTCAAAATTTTGGGCGATTTCATATTTTTTGGACAATTTTGCGTCAAAATTTTGGGCGATTTCATATTTTTTAAGCAATTTTGCATCAAAATTTTACGCAATTTCACATTTTTTGGGCAATTTTGCCCCCCTAAAATGTTCAGCTACCCAAACCCCCTTTCTCATCCCTTTTTTAGAAAGCAACAGAAAAGTAGGAAATTAAGAGATGGCCTTTTTTTTGGAGATCACCTTAATTTGGACTGAAAAACCGTCTCAATATCAGTGAAGATCTTTTCTTTTTTGGAGATCATCTGAATTTGGAAAGAAAAACCGATTGATTTTTCGGGCAAAGTGCGATGCATCAAGTCATTTTTCGGGAAAAAGTTTGGTGCCCCCACAAATCATTTTAAGCTCCTACGCCCATGGTTTCAGTTCAACCAAGTTCCATCAAGCTACCTCGCTTAACTGAGCAATGGATAGAACGTCTGCTGTTGAAACGATAGACTTTGGCTTGATTTTCGGTCAGATCGAACCGAAGACCAAAAGTTGCTAATTATAACCCTATGACGTTCAGCAACAAGGGGTTTCTTTTGAAGTCCATTATTGACAGGTGGCAGCTTGATTTAAGGGCCGAACGTTTAGACCTTCGCAATCGTCTCCTGGCCAAGATAACTCGATAAACAATAACATTATTTCAATTACTTTGGAGAATCTCAATCTTGAACGGAATTACGTTTAGATATCCAAGGTTATGCCAAAGTTTTCGGCTAGGCATGCCGATCCGCAACAGACTGAACAGAGTATCGCTGCTTTAAAGATAAAAAAACAAGGGAGGCTAGAATGCAAAAAAAGTCCAATTACTGCAATCAACAGCGTGGCCGAAAGGGTAAAAGCATTGGTTTTGCGATGACCATGATTTAGGGTTGAGCCCACTACCTGGTCACGTTGTTGTGTTCTTGGATAAGACGCTTAACGTTGATTATCTCTGCTAGGAGGCTTTGAACAAGCAACAAATTTACGTGGGAAGAAGTCAAAGTTCAACTCCTAAGCCGGTGCGGCTTAGTCCAAAGGATAGTTCCACCGTTGCTTTCTTTTGAATATGTATCTTGTGAATAGATAATGATGCATCAATGAACAATATTAGTAAAATGAATAAACAATCATACCACAATCTTTGATCCTAATCCTTTTTAAAGAATTTTTTGAAACTAGCGTCACCTTGCGGTTATAACCATACTCACCAAAGACGCCAACCTGGCGCGACAGCTCAAATTTGCCTACAATTTTAGAAGTGTAGTGACTATTTCACCGAAAATTTTCAAGTTAAAGAGAATAAAACGAAAATGAGAAATATTTATCCGCGCTTTTTTCATTTGCTGTTTTAGGGGTTAAGATTAGGGTTTAAGTTAGGGTTTGGGTTAGGGTTCGATTTGAGAATAGTTTTAGAGTAAGCATTTGAGTTTGAGTTAGAATTAATAAAAAAGTACCAGTAGATAAAAATTTCCGGTGAAATAAAGCCTTCCTTTTAGAAGTCACTCAACCTTTTTACTTGAGGTTTTGCTATGGTGTTGATGAAAATTTTCTACACTATTTCTTCATAAATATTAGCTATTGCATCGCAGAAGCTTGTATCAGGAATTGTATTATCTTATAAAAGTATTAATAACAACCGTGATATCTTTTATGACGAAGTGGTGTTGATTTTTTTCATGATTGAACACCATTGCAAAACTTCATGTAAAAAGGTTGACAGTAACATCTTAATATTCAGGCAGGTAGTCGTGTTGGCATAGAGTTTAACTTTATGGCAAGGAAGTGGCTATTTTGCCTCGAGAGGCAAAATAGTGTTTTTCCTCTGTTTGGGTTAGGGCTAGGGTTGGAATTAGGGTTAGGATTAGGGTTAGAGTTTGGGTTAGGGTTTGGGTTAAGATTAGGCTTAGGGCTATTTTGGCACTTGCGGCAAAATAGCCGCTCGAACTATTTTGCCTCCAAATGGCAAAGTAACATGGGGCTATTTTGCCTCTAGAGGCAAAATAGCCACTGCCATAATTTAATTTGATATTTAACCTACAAAGTTTTAGAAAACTTTGGGTCATGGATTTATTTCTAGGGTTCATTTTGCATTTTTTGTGGAATACCAATGCAGCTGCTAAAAGTTTTGTAGGTGGGTGTTTTACAGTATTTTGTGTTCTATGTTTTGGAAATATATACTGGTGTGATATTTTGGAAATATATACTGGTATGGTACCTAAGTTTTCTCTCTGTTATTGTTAATGGTAGACTACTTAGTATGGTAGGCTTTTCATTGATGAAGTTGTGCCTATCTAATCTCTAGTTCTGAGTTCAGAGTTTTAAATATTGGACTGTGGCAGTCTGGGTTCTGGTTGATATAATATTACCAACTTTCAAGTTGCTTTGGCCTGTTGTCTAGTGTATATTATAGGCCTCGAGGTAATTTTGAAATCATTACCATTGGTCATGTCTACTTTTAGTCTGTCACAATATCTGATATCAATATAGATTGCATATACAGTGATAAGAATAATAAATATTAAGCAACAATTTGTAGAAATATCAAAGGAATTATCTTTTGAGTCAATGGCCATATCACTCTTTGGAACATACCTATCTATAAAGTATGTTGCATTATTAAACATCCAACTTGGTTTGGTTTGAGGATTGAACATGTGACTCTCTGTATCAAATCAAAAATTTGCATTATTGCAATATTTCTACTAACTTGTCATCATCAGTCATTGAGCCTTGCTAATAAGAAGCTATAGCGAAAGTTTCTCAAGTAGGTAACTTTTAGTGTTTGAATATTAACTAGTTTTATTCTTAAATGCATTAAATCAAAATACAAACAACAAGATATTTTTTTGAAATTTTACACTTGCAGGTCATAATCGTTACCGACCTCATATTGCCAAGCGGTTTGTGGGTGTCTTAGTTGATGGAGAAGCCAAGGTACAATTAAATCCACCTTTAGCTGCAACAGATAAAGATGCACCTCAACTTTCAGGTTCAATTGAACAATATTCTGCTATTGTTTTTAGTAGGGTGTTGTTTGTTTTTGCTTAGGCAATAGCTATTTTGCCTGTAGATGCAAAATAGTCCCATGCTATTGTGGCTCCTGAGGCTAAATAGCCCTAAATATTATTTTGCCATTCTAAACACTGTCCTGGTCATTGACATAGGCCTAATACTTTGGACATTTAGGATTATTTTGCCTCTTTTCTGTTAGCAAACAAAAGCATTGTAAGCATTCAGAATAGATCAATTTTCAAAAAATTGTTCAGATTTTTCAAGAACTCAATTTTGTACAAAGGAATATGAACTTAATCAGCATAGTTTACTTGAATGACATAATGTTTATAATTAAAAAGTAACCAGTAATAATGTTAACAAAGTGAGAGTGAAATCAGAAATTCATTGGCAATAAAAAGTTATTGGTTTGTGTGAATAATTGTTTGTTTCAATCTTGGTTAGTCATTTATGGTAATTGTTAGAATAATTCTGAATTTGTTTTGTAAAACAGCTTTTTAATCAAATTCAATCAAAAATGACTACAGTATTTTTTCTGTCACTACTGGTATTTTATACAAACATTTTGAATTCTTCAATTTACATGGTTTGTTTTTGCAAAGTTTTAGTTTTGCATTTTTTAATTTCAGGTTTGATATGTGAGTACCAAATAACACAGATATACAATAGTGAAAAAGAAGTTCCTTTTTCTATTTCTATTTTGGATAAAAGAACAGGGGTTGCAGAAATAACATTAAAAGCAAACTATTCCAGTATTACTTGTTCTAATCAAACTGAATACCAGTTTCGAATACAAGCATTAGATTGTGGATCATTAACTGATGGATATGGGTCCTTTTTCAATCAAAGAGTTTCTCGCAGGTAATTAGTAGTTTTTGTTGTTTGGTTAGTTTTGATGTTGATTCTTTTTTGTTTGTTTAATGTTGCTTAATAATGATTTAAATTCAAACTCTCTTACAAAGCAATACTTTATATTGAATTTATAACTCAAAATTTTTTGGAAAAAGAAACTTTGGGCGAAGTCAGCTTTACGTTTAAAAGTACTTTATGCTCCAAAAACCTGATACAGTGTGTGATGAAGGTGGTCTTACTTACTGTCATTTTCAAATTTTGTGCCACTACTAATTTAATCAAGTGAAATGTATTATGTTGGCTTTACAAAAAATTGCTTCTTAAAGTAAACAAATCTTATCTTACAGTTCTACACTCTATATAGCTATTCAACACATAAACAACCATGCTCCCTATTTTCTGAACCCAGTTTATGCTGTGAGAACAGAAGACAATATTATACCAGATAGTCCTTTAGTGAGCTTAAATGCACAAGATGAAGATTGCACTCTGGAATTCGGATCAATCTGTAAGTTTGAGGTTGACAATGGACTAGAAGAACTTTTTACAGTTTCTAATCAAGGTAAATGATTATACAATATACTTAGCTATAAATTGTACATTTTTAAATTTTTGGTGCAAATATTTTGTAGCAAGTCTGAATATTTTGATGAGTTATTTAATTAACATTGCCATTTATGAGCACAATCATAGATTTTCTTGGTGAAAAAGCTGCAAGTTATTTTTTCTTTTGAGGTCTAGCTAATTGAAATGAATTAAGTTGTAAGGTTTGATAAGCCAAAATGACTTAATCAGAAGCACAGAAATACTCATAGAAACGCACACACAAAAAAATCATTAAGTTGGAGTCACTGGTGAGAGAACAAAAGTGTTGCATACTGTGTTCAAGATCATATGATTTTCATTTCCACTGTGGTTGTGTTTTTGGTTATTTGATATGGTATTTTGCCACAATTGCCTCTCTGTAGAGCAGATTTTAACAACTGCTAATTCAAATAAGAAAAAGCTTAAATTGGAACCAAAGCTTCAGATTGGGTTCGGATTTGTCCGAAATAAATTGTCATCAAAGTTTTTCATGACAGAAGGATAAATTTGATTCAATCTAGATTAAATTCAAAGACCTTATTGATAGATTTTGTGCATCCAAGTGTATACTAGAGATTTTTAGCATTTTACATGTCCAATTTTATTGCTGAGTTATTTCAAAAACAAAAAAGTTGATGTGTCACCAAATAAACATCGCTAACATAAAGTTCTTTGATTGGCAACATTCTTTTGTGATTTGCCACTTTTGCAGGCACCGAAACCAAGAACTGTACCCAAAGAGTGCACATTTGTCAAAGTTATAATAGATTCAATTAAGCACTTCAAATTTAATTGTTACCGGTACTTGCAGGTATTTTAACTGCTCTAACTCGCATTGACGCTTTTGATGGTGACATCATATTTAACTTATCAGTTGTGGCTTATGATTGTGGTGGGTTAAAGTCAAACCCTGCTCATGTGATTCTTACTGTGCTCCAACCATGCCAGGCTGGGTTGTCAGGTAAACTGATGTTTTAGTTTAAGTACATTCTTTGTATGCTGCCAAAAGAAATTTCTGGAAGGACTACTTTTTTGCATTGCTTGTTTTAAGAAGTCGCTGTGTTTAAGGAGGCTCTTCCCTAGGCTTCCCCACTGGTAGCCTTTAGGCCAAACAGCCCGCAAGCAATTAAACATAAACACTCTGGCTTACAAACATCAAAAACTTCAAATTCTGTACCACCTCAAAATTGTTCATGCAAAACCAAATTATTATTGCATTCTTTATGTGACTTATCGTTGTGAGAAACTGGATATTTTAAATCTTTACGAAAAACTGGGAAGGTGCATGGCCAGTTTGATTAAATGTGCAATTTGAAACCTGATGTTTTTCTTATTTGCACAAATAAGACACCTCTCGTCGAATGAACTTTTTTGATGCGAGGTATATATCTTTTTTGGTCTGTTTTAGAGCCTTCATCAGCCTGGTCACTGTGCTATATAGGATACTTGGTCCCAGATGGAAATACACTTTTAAGACACAATGACATATGCCAGTCAGAAATCAAAGCTAAAACGAGATTCTAGCAACTATTTTATTATTAACTTTTTACTCTGCCAATGAAATTTGAGCTGAACTGGATTGGTGATGGAGGATTTTTGTCTCCGACTATATGATTACATCACAAACTAAGCAGCCATTGAAACAGTTTTTGATTATTGTAAATTGACATTGCAGGAATCGAAAGGGCAATTGAGTTCATTACTAGCGAAGAAACATCTGTTGCCTTGACAACAAATCCCATTTTCAATGCTTGCATATCACGCCGTGATATCGTGAATGTGATGATCACTGTGAGCCTTCACGTTGATGAGTTAGATGCAATGAGGGAATGCAACTTTACTTTGCAGTTAAACGAAGAAGAAAGAAGATTTTGTGGTAAGAAATTCCTAACCGGGACTTATAAGTCCTTCCGTTTTGTCCACCAGGGCATTTAGGCACCGAGTACTTTCAGACGATAGAACTTGACAGTTTGGCATTTTATACGTACCGGAATATACCATAAAGTAGTTCAATAGAATTGCCAAAAAGTAGTTTGACGTTAGGTTGCACCATTGTTGGAAATGACTACTCAGAGAAAAATTTTAATTCAAAAAACGAAATATTGATCCCGACATTTTTCTTTAAGAAACTGGGATTCCGTTTATGGATTGGGTTTTGATTAGAGTTTAGGCTGGAATTAACAAAAAAGCAACAAATTTTTCGATAAAGAGACTTTCTTTGACCTATTTTGCATTCGTGTTTTCCGTTTATTCCAGATAGGATTTTAGAATACAACTTGTTAAGTTGCAATTTATAGACTTATGATTTTTAAATTTTGCAATTGTTTCTAGATGCGACTGATCCTGAACTTATTGAGTTGTTGCCTAGTTTTTCAATGATCAAGCATATGGCCAGAAGTGGAATCGATTGCCTCCCTGACGTTGAGGTACTCTTTATCCTAATTCAAAGCATTTATTTTTTGCTTTTTGCCGAAGTGGCTGGGCACACGCGCACTTGGCAATAAACAAGTCTATTACTTGTATTTAAATGTCTTTGCTGCTTCGAGTAACATATCTATTTGCCAATTTCTTTGGCCAGGACCTGGGACAGAACAGGAGGCTGTGGCTTAGAGTCTTAGAATGAAGCTGCTTTAAGTGGAAACACAAAACTGTCACTTTTGATGCTAAACATCGAACAAAATCTCTACACTGAAAATTTTTTGTTTAACCCGGCATGGAATCGAACCCGAATCTACCGTTTCAGTAGCAGCGATTTTTTTCGGCCCTGCAAGCCCAACTAACGCGCTTTGAAATTAGGCGAAACAGCTGTCCTTGAGGTGCAATTGAAAATTGTTGCATGTTTAAATTTGTTTATTGATCAACCATAAATTTGCCGAATAATTTTTTTTGTATATATTTCTTTTTTTTGACATTGACTTTTATTGAGGTATCGCATCTAATGTGAACGACGCCATTAACCTAGATGCCCGGACCTTATATATATTTTTTTCACGAAAACGTAATTTACTGCTTAATTAATACTGGTTCTGTGTCCATGAACTTGTCATGTAGGTAATTAATAATGTAATTTTTGTTGCCAAGGCTAATTATCAGACCAAATCGATTTTGCAGAAAAGTTTAGGCGACTCCAAACAACTGAACTACAATTTCAACGGATATAATCAAGTTTTGGAAATAGCAGATGTAAAAATCGATCAAACTTTGACTTATTTTAACCTGACACAACCCTTTGCTATGTTCTTTAATTTATTTCTGACTTCGGAAAACAGAGACGAGAAATGGACTGTAATATGCAAAGCAGATCAGAACGGTATGTGCAAATTTAAATTCTTTATTCTGATTTTTTTGTTTTTTGAATTTTTCGGATCAAGGCTATTGACTAAGGCGTTTTTTAATATTAACTCTGATAGAAAGTTTAGTGTGTTTCTGTAATATTAATAATTTAGACGTCTGGTCCAAGGTCGTTTCCCTTGGCTCCTTGAACTTTGTTTTGCTTCCTGTTTAAGATCTTCGCTTTTGATTCAGCTACTTGGAAGGAAGACCATGTTAATATCATTTTTTTCCCAAAGCAACAACTTCAACAAGCAAACAATAAGTCTGAGGAAACCGAATTGATCAAAATTTGTTTTTAAGTCTAACTTGAGTCGTAAATTTTGCGAGTTCGACTTAAAGTTTCACTCAAGTTCAATTAAAAGTTTTACTCAAGGAAAACTTAAAGTATCACTCCTTATTCAAGTACCTGATAAAGTTTAATTTAGGTCTGATTTGAGCAAGTTCGCTTTGTTAATGAGGCTTCGTTCGTATGAACCAAGCACGCTGCGTCTGTCTAACCACACCAATGCGCAGCACCCTTTTTCGGGTTTTGTTTGCA
Organism: Trididemnum nubilum; assembly: GCA_963965965.1. Taxonomy (NCBI): domain Eukaryota; kingdom Metazoa; phylum Chordata; class Ascidiacea; order Aplousobranchia; family Didemnidae; genus Trididemnum; species Trididemnum nubilum. The sequence goes on from OZ014487.1 coordinate 25,688,238, forward strand.
AGTCTTTCGTCAGGCTGGGCAACCACAACGGATAGACTGGTTGGCCCCAATGGGAAGTAAGTGTCTTTCCCAAGGACACAACGACGCATTGACAGTTGGTTAAAGAGGCTGCACGCATCACATTCTCAAGTTCTAAAAAGGTTCTTGACCCTGTTAAGTTTGTCAAAGGTGTACTCTACGTTTCTTAGAGCAAAATGAGTGTAGAATAACAATAATGTTCGTGAGAAATTTGTTCAGGTTCGAATCGTCACCATTTTGCAATTTACATTCAAAATTGTCATCTGATGCTGCTGTTACGTTTGGAACGCGGCGCGAGTCACAAACTAACCCCCGCTGAATGGCACTGGAAGTTAGGAGATGGAAAAGTGAGTTGGATGCAAAACATTGTAACCGCCATGTTGTGATCGTTATAATGATGAAAAGATTCAAAAAAGTGCTTGACAGCCTTGGCCAGAGCAGATATCATAACGTAGTACACGTCACATATGAAAACGTAAAACCCTACAGTCTGTTTCACCCGTAATCGGGATCGACATGGATGCCTGCCAAGAGTAAAACAAGATTTAAAACCTGAAACTAGAAACTTTCGATCTAATTTTTAGTCCCAAATTTAAAAAAGTTCTAGTTCCAGCTTTTCAATATCAATTTCAGGTTTTAAATTTTGTGTTACTTTTGGTAGACACACCTGTTGATTCCGATTATAAGTGAAACAGATTGTAGGGTTTTAGATTTTTTAATGTAAGGTGTACTGTATTAGGAGATTTTTATAGTTAAAAGTGATTAGACCTTTAAACTTACTAAATGTGAGACTCGAATTCGACTCCAGCCCAAAGCAGTATTGGTATTTGTTAGATAGGGTCTGTGGAAAGTACAGTAATTCTTGAAAAGAAGTCGCATGCAAATGTTTTTTTTTACTTTGATTCGTTAATACTAGGACTGCGGAAGCATATTATTAATCGTTGTCATTTTGATATTTTTTAAGGTCAAACCAATAGGCTTTTTTCGACTTCATGTTCTTATAACAAATTCATGATGCATTGGGGTTCAAGTGTATAAAAAGTCATTGGTAAAAGCATGATAGAGATTAAGTGAGCAATTGCATAAGATTTTTGGATTATCTTCGTAACGACAATGCTTTGTTGTTTTATACAAGGTCACAGAGTTCAATCGCTACAGTCTTTTTCTTTTCTCTGCCGGACTGCGTACTCTGATAGATGATTTTTTTATTTTATGTACCGTTCACCTTTTGGCTCTGGAAGAATTATTCAGACAGTACGCATCGTTTAATTTTTTGGGAAAGTTTTAGGCTGCACAAAGTATACGATAGTACTCATTTTTTACCCTAGCATATCTGACTTTTTCAACATAACTAGGTTGCATTTTTTTGGTATTATTTTTATGAGAGTTTCTAATGTTTTGAGAGTTGATATTCCTTGAACAGCAGCTGTACTAGGCTTCTATTTTTGTTGGTAGGCTATCATGACAGACATGTGGTGTAACACTACTACTCCTGAGGTGGTTCATTTAATTTTGAGGGTGACTATTTTACTGAAAAATTCTAAGTTTAAGAAAATAAAACGAAAATGAGGGATATTATCCGCGTATTTTTCATTCGTTTTTTGAAGGTCAAGATTAGGGTTTGAGTTAGGGGTTTAGATTTGGGGTTTTAGAGTAAGAATTAAAGTTTTGGCTTGATTAGGATCAGAAGACTCAGAACTAATAAAAAATAGATAGAAATTTTTGGTGAAATAGAGCCTTCGCTTATTTTTAGATCATTTTGCTTTTTACGTGTGTTGGTTTTTTCAGAACTGCACTGGGAAATGGTTTCAGATCTGGTTGAATATTGAGTACCCTTTTGCAAGTTTGAAAGTAAATGGCGAGGAGCTAGTTCCATTCTTAATAGCGGACGACTTTCCTCTTCATTCCTCCTTCAGACAGCAAATATGGAGCATTGGAGCGGCTTGGAAAGGTATTGCGGCTTACGTGTGAGTTACTGAACGCCTGTCTAGTCTAGCGTTGAAGAACTACATCAACCTCCATACTAAATTGCTGGCTCTTGCCGTCAGGGGTTCGGGACCATCTGAGTTGTTTTTTTGTCTTGTCTTAGTTCAGCTTATGTAGATTATTTTTCAATATTTACTTCAGGGTTCAGGCCTTGATTTAAGGCTTTCTTCCTTGTTCAAAAAATACTGCTGACATACCTCCAAGTTCAAAGAAGCAACTAAACAAAGTGCGATTCAAATTTTTGAGCTCTTGAAAATATTTTCTTCATGCAAACTCACTAAAACTTAGCAGAAATAAGACTGAATTTACACCAAATTTAATTTCGATTACACGAGTGGAGATTAGTGCAATAATAACTATAGTATGCTTGTTAATTGCTACAGGTAGAGAAAACAAATTTGATCAGTATTTCCATGGAAAACTCTCAAATTTACACATTTTCCTAAACCGGTTTGGCAATTGGGACTTAATGCAGTTGTGCACAAATAGATGTAAGGAAGGTCTGGCGTATGGCGGATCAGAAAATAGCACTCCTGTAAGTTTTGTTTATTTTTCATGGTAAAAATAGTGAAAAAATACTTGAGCGCAAAATTTCTTGAAATCTTATCAACTGTTGACATATATTCTAAAAAATCATTTGCCATAAGTCGCATGAAAACTGACAAAAAAAGATAAATGTAACTGTCATTTATGATTATATATTTGTTATTGAGTATGATTTTAATTGAAATGAATATGGATATTATTTTCATTTCATTATCAGAATATTTTCAAAGATTGGCATTTTTGCATTATCAATCGAATTTGATCTAATAACCCAAATAACTGAATGGTTATGCTTTGCAAAGTAAGACTGTTAAAGGTCGAACATCTCGTTTTTAATTTTCTTCAAAGTTAGAAGCTTTCAGAAAGATAAAATAATCAATAATGCATAGGCAAGCTTTAACCAAGCGGTCGCAGTCTGTGAGCATGTTGAACACTATTATTATAGTTTTCTTGTTAATACGTCAAGTTGGCAAATGGTAGCGCTTTGACATGCCCATTTTCCTGGCCTGGTTTATGGTTCCGGACCGCGCGAAGAAAGTGCCAAGTTACGAAATAACAACGTTACCAATTAAAGAGTTTCTATGTTAGCGATGTTCTTTTGGTCATACATAAACTGTTTGATTTGTGCGGTCGTAATTTGGCACTTTTTCTCATGACGCAGCAATAAATAGGAACCGGGACCAAGAAGCGGTTGGGGAAGTGGACATGAAAAAACGGTATAATAGAAATTTTTGGTTTACGCTAACTAATTGTTTTCCAGAAGTTGGTCCAATGACTAGAGCGTCTGCTACTGAAGCACTGGACCTGGATTCGATTACCAATAATTTGCTTGAAAGTTACTTTTCATGGATTCCTACAAATCAAATCTTTCATTATACTCGCTGTATTACGCCGAAGCGTGTAATGAGTTTGCGAGGCCCATCTTTGCGTCAATGGGCGCGGACAGCACAACTTGTTTTGAAGAAATGTCGCAGCGGTGGCGAACCGTTGGCGACACTGTGTTTGATTTGACCGGCCCGAGATTTGAACCTTATACCTCCCGCTCCAGAGACGAACGCGTTACCGCTCGACCAACTGTCTGGTCTTTTCTTTTATTAACTTACGTCTTACAGTATGTACAGACAAATCTTGCGCAACACAACTTTTTCGTAATTATTTTACTTATTTATTTTTTCCAATATTTTATCGATTACGAGCTTATAAAATACTATTCAATTTAATCTTTAGAATTCTTTGACGCAATATAGTATGAGTTTTGTTTCTAATGGAAGTGATATTGACGGGGTTTTACGCGAATTGAGAAAAGTGTTCTACTTTAATCGTTACAAAGTTCCTATTCTTGGGCCTCGCCAAATACGTTTAGAGTCCCGAATTAGGTGAGTACATACAGCATTTATTAACTTTTGTTCATATTTTTGACTTAAATAGTTTCTGAAACAGTAATTTTTTTCCAGATGTTCTCCCACGGCAACTTTTTGCCCTTTTTCGACACCTAAACAGATTTATGTGAATGTTATCCCCCCTTCAGACCCCCGCATTCTTTTGGCAGGAAAGACAAATGTTGTCTACAACTTAAACGATCTACAACAACTTGATATGCAACCATTTAATGATCTTTTGATTACCTCTGAAGCTGAAAGTACTTCAAGTAACATTTAAAATTCCGTACATTATGAATTGATTAATCGTAATTCTTTAACTTAAACCTATTGTCTAGTCTAGAGCAATGGTGCCCAAACTTGGGCAAGAGTGCCAAATAAGACCGTGATTGTGCCCGTGGGCTAACAATGACTAAAAAACTTGTGAACGCCAAAAAAAATGATTTTCAAGAAAAAAAAACAAAAACTGGCGATATGATTCATTCGCGTATCTCCAGGTAATTTCGGTTGAAAAATAAGTAAAGACTAGGCACGGCCCGGACTTCGGATACCTCTGATGTAGAGTTTGACATTAGATTCTGACGTGCTATCTTTGTTGGCCATTAAACTGCATTTCTGCCGTTAATGTACTTAGATAGGATCTTGAGATTCTCGGACGGGGATGATTTTTAAAATATACACTACTGGTATTTGTCAAAGCCATCTAAAATACTCAAAACAAGGCAATGCCCCAAAAATAAGTCTGAGGGCGATATGCAATTGAATGGTTAGACAATAGACATACTGTTCTAGGAGCAGCATCTAGCTTTGTTCGAGTCATGTTTTGGAAATTGTAATTGCACTTTATTCAGCCAGTTGCCTTGGCCAGGAGACAGGGAAGAAACTTTTCGGTCTTCAAGTCAAGCTACCATCTGCCCACCTGTCCACCGCACACGTTGGATGCTTCACACTGTTCTTTTATTGCTGAACGTCAAGCAGTGAAGGTGTGAATACTAATTTTTCCAGTCTTTGATTTGATCCGAAAACCGTGGCTAAGTTGAAAGATTTTAATGGAAAAAAGAAAAAGATATTCTATTTTTTGCTACAGATAGTACGGCTGAACCTCACATTCCAGTATTGAAAAGCTGCATCGTTAATGTAACTGGCGATAACGGAAAAGGAGACTTTTATATTCGCCCTAGCTCCTTGATACGGCGACATAGGCTAAAAACCGAAAGACTATTCAACGCCATAAAAATAAAAGGTTTTGTTTTTATGTTCTTGTTTTTAGTCTGCTTAAAAGAATAGGAATAGGATGCTTTTTCAAATTTTAGGAACAAGGCTTAAAAATTCGAGGCCCCCGTTCTAGGAAAGTTATAGCATTAGTTTTAACTCCAACCCTTTCTAACTTGATGTCACTCAGACACAATGACAACGTGAAAATTTTCTCATGACGTCACAAAAACGTCGATATGACGTCGTCAAGCACGTGCCTCATTACATCTTCATTGCGAGGTTGTGCCTCAAAATATGACTTTGTGCTCATGTGGCAATTGTGGTTGATTAATTGATCCATCCTCCACTCACGAGGTAGCGGGGGTGGCGCTGGACAAATCCGCACCCACTTAGAAGTTGACCATTTTCCAAGCTTTCCGATTGAAGTTTGACTTCTTCTCACGTAAAGTTGTTGCTTGTTCGAAGCTACCATGCAGAGGTAATCATCGTAAAGCGTCTTATCCAAGGACGCAACAACGTGACCAGGGTGCGGGTTGAACCCAAATCATGTGTCAGAGTCGTCGCAAAAACGACGCCTTTGCACTCTTGGCCACGCTGCCTATGATAAATTGATAATGTGAGAAGGTAATTTAATGAAATAAATCAGGTTGGGGGACTGTTTGTTTGAGTTTCCTTTTAAACTCAAAAGCAAGGCTAAGGATTCGGACTCCGTGTTTTTTTGTTAGTTTGTGTCTAAAGCTGCAATTTTTTGTTAGATACGTAGTCTAAATCTGCTATTTGCTAAGTCTGGAGTCGAACTTGGTGGTTGTGCAATCCAACCCCTTCTGAGAGAGATGGGAGGGCGAAGATACTCCGAGGAGACCGTGAACTTCGAGTCATCATTTGGCCATGATTAAAAGAAGCAAAATCAGGGGATTTAAGCTCTCATTCTTCAGCTAAACGGGGACAATCTTTGTCATTAGAACTTACGAAAAATACCGTTATCAGCGTAATTCTCCAAGAGTTTGGCTGTGAACTTTATATATGACATTGTATTTAGGACCGAGCGAAATTGAAGCTTTTCAAAATGTGTTACGATTTTTAAGTTACCGAAACCTTTTTACTGAAGACATCGACAATGCAATTGAATTTGCAGCCTTCTGTACTACATCAAATGGTAGATATCACAGCAACACGTACAGGCTCTTGGTACGTGTTAAATTGTTGTCATACCAAAAACACTAGTTATCAACTCTAGTAATACTAGTGGACACTGGACAGAATATTTGTTAGACTACTTCTGGTTTGCTAGTTTGGGTAAAAAATGTAAATAACTTGGTTGCATGGGTTTGCGACATTATTACGCGAGACATTTTGACTTCAAGACGTTTTGACGCGCGCCGTTTTAAACAGGAGACGCTTTGACGCGAGGTGACCAAAATTTGCTTTTCATGCGTATTAACACCAAGCGATATAAAGTAGTTGACGGGAGAATGTGAGGTGTGGCGGCTTATCAGTTTTGAATTGCACTGCCCCGCAATCTTTTGGGAATTGGGGGTAACGAAGAATTCATAAAAAATTTATTGGTGGATCTTGATCCTCCTATCGCGTAGAAGCGACGGTGGCGCTTTCTTTGGACGAATCCGCACGCGCTTTCGAGTTGACCCAATTTCAGTTTTTTTCCGTTTATATTTGGTGCTTGTTCGAAGCCACCATGCAGAGATAATTATCGTAAATCACCTTATACACAACAACGTGATCAAGGTGCGGGTTAAACCTAAATCATGCGATCAGGGTTGTCGTGAAAACGACTTCTTTATCCTTTCGTCCACGCTGCCGAGAAAGACTTATCCAGTGACGCATTTGTAGGTTTTTTATTCTCCAAGCACTTACTGGTATTGCCTTAGCTTTCACTTTCGCATATCTATAAATTGTGTGTGTTCGGTGTGTTTTTAAATAAATATTTAATGTTTTAAAATGCTGTATGTTGAAAACTGATCGAAATTGCGGAAGAATATTTATTTTCTTTTAACCTTTTTGCATATTTAATGCGTTCTTGCTTTATGTAGTCTTTTGTTTTATATCCCGTCAGTATTTAGCAAAGCAAGCTAAGTATCATATTTTAAAGCGTATGCACACCTATTTATAACTACAATTTTATACGTAATTTTGTGGTGCAGTGCCGTATTTCAATTTTAAAAACGAGTAAATGGAGAGTCTGGTACTGCGCGGCTCTTCTCGGTAGATGAGGCGTGGAGAAACTCCACGAAAACCCAGCAGGTAGGCTATATTCTAAGGGTTCTAGCTGAAAACCCACATCCTATAAAGCAAAAATTTAGGTTCAGGTTGTTGTTTCGACTTGGTCGCACTCTAACAACGACTAAAGTGGAATGACAGGCTTCAATTTTTCTGAGGTTTTAATTCTCATCATCGTTGTCTTCATTCCCAAGATTCCATCATACGTGGTTCTCACGACTTTTGGCCACTGTTACATTGTGACAGAAAAAAGTTCAATGTTTTTCAGTTTTGACTGTAGAAATACGTTAATTTTAAGTACAGTAGTATAAGCTAAGCCTATTACTTTTAGATGACTCTATCCTCCGATGAATCTACCTTAATTCCGGACACTGATGACGTATCTGATGACATCATTGATGACCAACAGCTACTAATAACCCCAGCAGCTCTTCAGGCTCCAGAATTTGAAGCGCGTTTAAATGTGGCAGAGGAAACTGAAATTCTGGCCGGCCATTTAGGGCTTTCAAAATCGGGTAATGATAAATCCAGGAAAAGGAAATTTTTATAATCTCCATGTTTTCAAATGTAGTATTCCGTCTGTTTCAACGAGTGGAGGCCTTAAGAAATCCATAAAAACTGGACTCTTTTTAGTCTGAACTAAAGGCCTTTTCTTGGGAAGAAAACGTATTGTAACGGAATGCCAGACCATAACATCTCGGGAGAGTAGTGCTTGGCCATTTTCTCATTATTCAAAGAACAGGCAATAGACATCCTATCACTATATCAGTGGCCGCTGCAAACTTACCCGTTGGTTGTTATTGCCTCCCATTCACTTGATATAATTAAGTAGCTTCTCTCTGTCTTTATTAACTATTAGCTATTTTGTTATTACTTTAGTTTCTATACTTCGATGTCAAATCAAAAATTCCAAAACTAGGGGCTTTTTTGGAAAAACCCCAAATGCAGATATTCAATGAGGATCATAAAAAAGGTCTTTTGTATCTTTTTTCGAATCATCTGTAAAAAGTTTTTGATTTTATGAGCTTAACGCAAAATAGCCGAAAAATTACTTAATTTTAAAAAGACGACAATTTTTTTAATTTCGATAATCCCAATGCAGGCTTAAAAATCCCTAAATTTCTTGAGATGAATTTTCTGATCTGGTTACTATGTTTCTATCTCTGGTCTCATTGCTACTGTCACCGTATATTGACAATTGTTGCAGCAAAAAATACGTTCAATGTGGTGGCCATTGTGATTGGTGGGACGGTTGGCGTGGTGGCGATTTTTATAGTTGTGATGTTACTTGCCCGCTTTCGGGATTGCGGATTCGAGGAGGAAGCAGAGGACCTTGTTAAAGATCAGGAGATGGGAGAAATTGGAGAAGAGGAGTTGGATTGGGATGACTCCGCTCTCACAATCACTGTTAATCCAATGGATGTATGACGCAACTTTTGCTTTTTTGTACTGGTGTGACGCAGTTAAATGGTTCAAGATGCAGTGCTACTACCAACATCCAATCTTTGTTTGAAACCGTGTTTGGTTTGAATTTAATGAAATTTTCTGTAATACAATATTGTGCTACCTGCTTTAACTTGAATTTTTTACGGTAATCAATTCTGTTCCGGACTAAAGGCTTGAAAATTTGTTGCGAATTAATTGCGCTGCGGTTTCGAAATTTCAGTTCAGTTTTATTTTTGGCGAACAAAAAGATAAAAGAATGATTACACGAAAATGCTAATTTACTATTCGCCGCAGGTTTCATGAGAAATCCAAACGATAGCTTATGATCACCTCCTAGGGTAGAGGTGATTCATGAAACCTGCAAGAACATTTTTTTTGTTAATAGCACAATTTTATACTTTGAACTTAATTTTGTTTTGTTTCATGGTATTGTCAAACCTTGGCCTTTCTGAGCAAATTACTTACTCCTTAACTGGCTATAATTGCAAAAATGCGGATTTCGCAACGTGCTTTATGATTTTAATAGCGTAAGTTAGAGTGCACTTTGACTTAGTACCAGAATCCAGTTCCGCAACTGCAGAAATTGCGTTGCGGTTTAACCTAATCAAAAAATTCTTTGAGGAAACAGATTAAAATTAATTTGCGGATTTTGCGCTGTATTTTTAGCGGTTTAAAAAATCGTTGCGCTTTTGGTAAATTGCTGTTTGTGTCAATCCGCTACTACAGATTTTGTTTCAGGACGAAGCCAGTGATGCTGATTTTTCTGAGATAGATGATGAGGAGTTTGGGTTTGTGAGTGATCAAGAAACATCACGAGACGAATAATCGTTCTCAATCACGCCGTAATATTTTGAAAAATGCGAATTTTATAAGCAACACGCTGCATCAAGCAAGCTCTTGCCATGAGACTGATGTTTTGTTTCTCGGATCTCCAGTGAACTTGGTTTTGACACCGTGATAATCGTTCTACTTTTTCGTACAAGTTTGTCGTAACTGCGTAGCAACAATTCTGTTGAAGTAATCATAAATTATGTTTGAAATAACTTTAAAAAATCATAAATCGCTTTTGTAGATTGATCATTTACCCTCATTGCTTTTTGGTTTTAATTTTGTTATTTTTGCTTTAATTTTGCGTTTTTGTCTTCGAAAAGAACTGTGGACCGGGTCTAAGGTTTTTTTCATTTGCTGCACGACTCGCATTTCGAATTTTAATGTCCCCTATTCTCGCTGCGTTGGTAGTTTTTTTGTGTATTCGTCCAATCATGCAACGTTTTGAAGTTTTGTTTCCTGCAGTTTGCTCATGGTGTTACTTTTTAAACACAAACAAAACATCTGTAAAAAGTAATAGTCATAGTTTTCTTGCTTGACGTTCAGCAATTAAAGGGACGTGTGAAGCCTCCTCCGTGTGCGGTAGACTGGTGGGCGGGTGGCAGCTTGACTCTAAGACCGAAAGGTTCCTTCGCTGTGGCCTGGTAAAGGCAACTTGGTGAATAAATATGTAATTACGATTATCGTTTTCAGTAACTTAATAGTAGCCACAAAACTGTGCCGGTACGTAATTTTTGTAGCATTTAGGTTGAAGTAAATTTACAACTTTACCACATCCTCCGCTAAAGAGTACCGGTATATAGAATTTCTTCATGGTAATTATTACTATATATTGCTTTATATGATACCTGTGAAGTTGCTCAATTTTTATATTTGCTTTATGGTCTGAACGAACTGTGTATTTTTCTTTTGAAATGCAGATGTTGTTTTGTGGTTCAAGTGTTGAATTATTCATCAGTGTTAATAGAGTTGTTTTTCTGGTTCTGCGTTTGTATCTAGCTAGTTTATGCTGCTTTTTTACATCAAGTTATTCTATTGTAAATGTAACTTTTTGACAGCGTGCTTAACTGTTTATACGAGGTCAAAAGATTTTCTTTGAAAGGGCATTTAGGGCTGAAATTTTTTGGCTCAATTTTTCCTCAAAAATTTTTGACAAATCTGAAGACTAATCTCACCAAATTTAAGTTTTCTTCGACTTTCCATTCTTGAGATATAATGGATTAGGTTTCCTCTGAAAAAGTCTTTTTCCTTAAAAATTTTGCCAGGGTTGCCAATCACAAGCAATATTTCAAAAAAAACAAAAAACAATACTGCATGTTCCTGATTCTCAATAGATGTTTTGCGGCAGAGTTTTTGTGAAACATAGTAAATTAAGGTTTATACCTATAAAATTAGCTGCTTTTCTTTAAATGCAAGTCAACTTTTCAAAACTTAATCTTTTGTCACAAAACTGACGAAATGGCAACACAGAAGTAAGAGGAAAATTGTTAATTTTAAGTTCAAATTTGGTGAGAATGGACTTTTGGCTTATCCTAGCATTTTGGTCAACAGCGAAAAACTTGACTTAAATGCCCTTTTGAAGTTTGAGCACCAAATGCAGTAATAGCCTAGTAGTTTTTTCTAGTTTTCAAAGCAAAAATCAGAACGAGCAAAATACATACACTAAACCAGTACAAAGATACAGCAACAAAACGACATAGCTTATGTTATAACACGCATAAATATCAACTTAAAAGGATCTTTAAACAACGCACGGTCGCTGCACCTATAATCAGTACTTAAATTGTAGCGTCCTCCCATCGAGAGTTGAGCGCTGCATGACCAGAGGAAAAACAGCCAGCCAGGACTAAAAGATTTTGCAAATTTCCTGCCGAAAATGGTCGCAAATTGCGGCCAAGACCTTTTTTTTTGGTCTTCACCTGATTTCGGGGAAAAATGACTTCAATTTCCGGTGACGGAAATACATTATTTCCACTAAACTTTTTGTAAAGTTGGTCAAGGCTACAAAAGCATCCCCCCTTGCGAAATTTTACAATTTAAGTACTGCCTATTACTGTATTTTAAATGTATTTAAACAATCGACCAAAGATGGTTTTGCCGTAGGTGTCTGACGGAATTCCGGTTTTGTGAAGTCCAAAATTGACGGAGAAAATGCTGTAGTTTGGTCCGAAAAATTAGGTGATCTCAAAAAAAAAGGTCTTCACCGAAATTCTAACGGTTTTTCCGGTCGAATTTAGGTGATCTCCAAAAAAAAAAAGGTCTTCAGGCTTCACATGTAGATTTTTCAGTGTCATTTCACATGTAGATTTCTCAGTGTCTTCAGGCTTCACATGTCGATCCTAAAGTGCATGGGCCCCGGGGTCATTGTCCCACTACCCCCCTCTTGGCGGCCCTGGTAGGTGTTAAATAATAAATTCACAGTTGATATTCTGCGTTAACGGTTTGGGACGGTAGCGTTTATGGTAGAAGTGCAAGTTGCGTCCGATCAAAACCAGAGGTGGTTGGTAACAATAACAACGTAGTTCTACTTTAGTATTTGCAGTTAGCTGCTGCTTTTATCTGGCAACTCTGCTTATCGAAAACATGTTCGTACGGTGAGTATTTTTTTGCGTATTTTTCACTGGTTACAATCACAGGCCGAACACCAAAGTAGGTTAAATTTAGGTTAGGGTTAGTTTTAGAAATAGGGTTAATTCTAAACTTAACACCTACCTACTCGAACACTAACTCCAAGATAAAATAGCATCACAGCAGCAAACCCTCGAAGAATAAAGGTGAATTTACACAGTATCCGTTTTTTTTACGTTTTTGCTTCTCCTTGACAAAGTATGCGCTTTTTCATCCGCATTTTTATGTGTCCATATCCGCACTAACCAGACAGTCACATACTGGACAAAAGTTTTCCGAAAAAATTTTTTTGTAAAGGGTTACAGCCTTATTTCGAAATATCGCTCTTATCGTTCATACACAAAATTTTTGAACAAAATTTTTATCTATAAGTTATATAACAGTCTACTTAGTGCGGATATGGACTTACAAAAATGCGGATGAAAAAGCGCATACTTTGTCAAGGAGAAGCAAAAACGGACGAAAACGTACGAAAAACGGATACTGTGTAAATTCACCTTAAAGAAACACGTTAAATTTGAAACTACTTTCATTACTTGAAGTAGAATTAATTTTGACTTCTTTAACTTAAGTGGAAATACTTTGTCCTACTTTTACTTTAAGTGGAAATACTTCGTCCTACTTTAACCGATCAGTGGTCGAGTGGATAGAGCGTCTGCTACTGAAACGGTAGACTTGGGTTTGATTCCCGGTCGGGTCAAACCAAAAACTTTAAAAATAGGTATTGCACAGCTTTCCTGCTTGACGTCCAGCAATTTAAGGGACAGTGTAAAGCCTCCACCGTGTGTGGTAGACAGGTGGGCAGGTGGCAGCTTGACTCAAAGACCGAAAGGTCCCTTCGCTGTCTCCTGGCCAAGGCAACTTGGTGAATAAAATCTAATTACAATTACAATAATTACTTTTACTTAAAGTAGATTTTTTGCTTGAAGCAGACTTTCGAGTAAACACTAATTAGTAACAGGCTTTCAGGTCAAATTTTTTACTCTTGACCAAAATGTTGGAAAAAACCTAAAATGCATTCTCATCAAATTTAAAGTTTCTACGCCTTCAAGTTTTCAAGATATTGTAGCTCAAAGTTAGCCGTTTTCCCCTCACATCAGTGCTGCCATTTTGTCAGTATTGTGACAGAAGATTAACTTTTCGAACGCTAGCTTACATTTATTGAAAAGCAGCTATTTTTACTGTTCTAAATCTTAACTTTGTTTTACAGTAACACTGCCGCGAAGTATTTACAGAGAATCGAGAACATGCAGTAACTTTTTGAAATTTTGTTTCTAATTGGCAACCCTGGCAAAATTTTTTAGGAGAAAAGCCTTTCTAAGCGGAAATCGAATTTGTTATATCCAGTGACGTGCGGTGAGGCTTTTGGTTGGTGAGGCACAATTTTTTTTCACACTCATGTTCGCAAAAAAATTATTTAAGACAATAAATGACAAGCAAATAATTGTTTTTATAGCCATTCAGGGCCGTCGAGAGGGGGGGCAGGGGGGAGAATGACCCCGGGGCCCATGGACTTTAGGGGGCCCATGGGCTTTAGGGGGCCCATGGGCTTCAGGAAGGCCGTCGGCTTCAGCGGGCCCATTAGCTCGAGAAGGGGCCCATCGAAATGACACTGAGAAATCAGCATGTGAAGCCTGAAGACCTTTTTTTTTTTTTTTTTTGGAGAACACCTAATTTCGACCGGAAAAACCGTTAGAATTTCGGTAAAAACCTTTTTTGTTTTTTTTTGAGATCACATCATTTTTCGGACCAAACTGACCGGAAATCCGTCATATTTGAGCTGGCCCCGGGCCCACTTTGGTCCCCGGCGGCACTGTAGCCATAAAACAAAAATCAAATTTTTCGATAATTAATTATTCGTTTAATTTTTACTGTTCACTTAAAGCCAAATCAATTCTTGAAGTTTCGAAAATCCATAAAGGAAGCCTAGCCTATTATTTGGCTTTGAATGTACACATAATTGAAGTTTTCGTGCTTGCTAAGTCTTCTTGGCAAATTCTCTAAGTCACAAAAACCCGATTTCAGTCCCAACATTATTATTTGCTAAAAACATGAAAGCACAAATGAAGATTTTTATAGCGCAACCACTCTTTTCTTGAGTACGGTTCTACTCTTTCTGAATTGAGGGGTTCTTTCGTAACAATGTCCCGAGCAAATCTTTTAAATCGGTTTTCTTTTAGCTATATTCAATTCAATTCAGATTATTTGTTCACTTGAGTTCAATTTCCAGAAACTTAACACCAATGAAAAAATATATTCACGCGCACAAATAGAATGATTATTAATGTCAATAAAGGAAATAAATGTGGGCTAATTTACTGTAACACTTAACAGAAGTAATTGTTGATGAAGGCGTAGAAATTAATAGGCAATTGCAAAGTTTACCAGTACTGTAGTTTGAATCGCTTACTATCAAGCAAACAGGACAGCGAAAGATCTGTTTCTGGTCATCGAATCAAGCTGCCCTTATAACTAATTTATTATTGTAATTATTATAAGTTTTTTGAGGGGGTAGCTTTTTTTTAACCATTTTTAAAACAAACAAGAAACAAAAGTAAGGATTCAACCAAAAATAGCAGTTAGCATAAGAAAAGAGCACACTTAGGCTTATCTCGAGTTTATCAAGACTGTAAGTACTTCAGTAATTACTTAGCATGGACAATTTTATTTGTTTGCTAAATGAGTATTTTGGTAATTCTTCAAAAGTTGGTGAAATATTATTCCATATTTTTACTCCAATGCACGAGCAAGATCGTTGCCCGTTTCGAATTTCAGCTCGTTCCAAATAAAAATTGTCTGCGGTAATCGATCTCGTTTTATAATCATGAAGTTTGCTAGCATATTTAAAATAATTGTCGAAATTTTCAGGTTACCTGGAGTGATAACAAGAGTACTTAAATTTAGCAATTTCTATAACTTCAAGTTCAGATAAAAAACTTAGTTTAGAAAGTCTCTCAGCTTTGAGACTAAATTTTCTTCCATTTTAGTTCATTTTCTCGTATTAAATTGTTTTTATTCGGCCAGAAAAATAACTTGTTCAATTTTGCAATGAAAGAAAGACTACAAAAAACTGTTTAAACTTTTTCTCATTCTATGACGTCACAGGTGAGGCGCGCCGCAAAATCAGATTTAAAAGCATTATGCGTTGTCCGCAATTTGTTTGAGAAAAGGCATACTTTTAGTTTGTTTATTACAATTTGCTTGGCTGAAGTGAGGAACAATTGACAATGCCTCACTTCGCATATTTGAAGCGATGCTCAATGCACGCCGTAGTGTTAGCATTATTACACCGAATAGTTTGGGCGTTTTAATGCGAAAGACATAACATAAAAGCAGTGAATAGGCTGCACAAAAAAAGTAAATATGACAAAAATTAATAAAGCTTTTGATAAATATTTTGATTTGTGTGAAACCATTTTATTTTAATTACATATTTTATTTTATTTTTCCTTTGCACAATTCTACAGGTGAGGCACGGCCTCACCTGCCTCCCCTGACCGCACGTCCCTGGTTATATCTCAGAAACAAAAGGTTGTAGAACGCTCAAATTTGGTGAAGTTAGTCTTCAGATCTGTCAAAAATTTTCAGAGAAAATTGAGCAAAAAAATTTTCCGAGCTGAATGCCCTTTCAAGTAGGTTTTTCCGCAACTTTGGTCACCTCTGATCAAAACGCGCTGTAAATTATTAGCTCTCACCGGTTTACCTGATTCTGGGCTTTATCCCCAATTTTTTTCTCGGGCCCAATATTTTTTACAGGAGTTAATTTTCAATAACTGGTTTTTAAAGAAGATTTTTTTTAATTCTCTGAGATTAAGCGTATCTTGGGGATTCGAGCCGAACTCAAACAATTGCCCACTCTCAATCAATTGATGGAAACGAGTTTAAAATTGACCGAAGACCTTGTTTTAGTCTTCACATGGTTCTAAGAAAAAAATTAGCTCCAAGAGCAGCGCAAACTTGTGTCTCGTCTTCGCCTTATTTGATTATGTCTCAATTCAGAAAGCCATAGTTTGAGTGAGTTAAACTATGCTGTTTTGGGTTTTCTCATGAGAATCACTCAATTTGGAGGATTTTTTGGGCTCAGAGGTGGTGTTTTAATCTGGCAACCCTGATTCGAGTTAAAAGTTTGCAAAATTTAAGTAAATGTTAAAACGCCAGCACATTCAATTACGCAATAACATAAGCGCATCCACTACTTATTTGTATAGTTTAAAACAACAAAGATTCACGTTTTCAAGCTATTGCTATTTCAAGCTTGTACTAATAGACTAAAAATGTGTACTTGTATCTTTTTGTTCTTTATTTCAAACGTAAAAAGGAGCAGCAAATTTACATGAAAAGAAGTCACACGTCAACCGCAAAATTTGAAAAATGGTCAATTCGTAAGCGTTAACGGATTCTCCTTAGCGCCACTGTCGCTTTCTCATAAAGGGAGGATAAAAGACGCTGGAGATGTCAACCAGAATAGGTTAATATCGGTATTGTTCCTTTGGCAAAATCAGTCTTTTTTTCTGCTAGCAGATGATGATCATAATGCCTCAACTTCGGAAATAGGAACAGTTGAAGGTGGAAAGTGAAATCGAATGCATGACGAAACAATACTTTGTCAAATTTGGGGGGGGGCTGCCGTTCACGTGATACGAGTTTTACGGACCCTAATCTGAAAAGCTGATTCTAGTTTTAAATTGCCGAATAGACCTAAAGTAGCTGCAGGAGGAGAATTACAATTTTGGATTTCAGCTGCCTGGAGATGAAGTTTTAGTTCTCACCTTTAATATGTGAGGGTTTCGAGACTTAAATTTTTTTTTTTTTTGGCAAGATTTTTTGCGCATGCTAAAACTCCAAAACCATTGAATCTAGAAATTTGGAATGGCAATAGGTTTTTAGTTGAGATTGTGTCTATTGAAATTTGGTGGGTTCGATCACGTGGCTTATAAGGATGGCCACCAAACTTGTGATTGTTCGACTTATTTGAGAATTGGATTAGATTTAACTAACACATTGGGAATAGTTAGCTACTACAACCTTATTTTTTGTTCAGTGTTGAAGGAGGATGAGGGCAAGGGTGGTTTAGAACAAACTATTCCCTACATTCCAGCCACATGAAAGTGTGTTGATAGGATTCCATGCAAATAAGCATTGAGTACAGTATTTGCACACTAGTATTCAAACAAGCTTTGCTTTATCAGAATATGACTCTTTAGTGTTCAGTGTTGGTACTTCGCCAGCAAATCATCAAATTCATGCAATATATTTTTTGTCATCCTATTTTTGGTATTTGTTTTTATGCGGTGTTGTGCCATGTTTGCAAATTTTTTGCGGTGTGGAGCAGACTGCGGACAGAACCTTGGCGGTGCGGTGCGGGCGCAGTGCAGTAAAAGTGTGCCCACGACATCTCTAAAAGACGGATCATCGTATTAGAATGAACAGGCGTTATAACATTCACTCAATTACGCAAGACGCATGTCAGGCATGTCATACCTATAACCAGGAATGTATACCGGTAACTTAAATAGACTGTCATTCTCCTAAATAAAAAACCAGTATTTACTAGCCTTATCGTTAGCATGTTTGGATTTGTGTCGTGTGAAGTCGAGTTATGCCCTAGTTGGAGAGCAACTGTGGATTTATGCGAGAAGATAAATGTGTAGGGATTACTTAGGGCTTAGTGGTCTACCAGTCTTATACCGTAGCTTTTCATTGAATAGGCCTACTAAAACTGTAAGAGCTATTAATTTCAATTGAGCTAAAACAAAAATGGTTAATACATTTTTTTAGACATAATATTACCTTGGCTACTGCTTAACTTGAAGACTACGATCTCTTCGCAGTTGCCCGTTGCCAAGTTAGTGTTTGCTGTTATAGCCTACCGATATCAGGTTTTGCCATAGGTGGGCAAGTTAATGCAAAACGTTAGCTTTGTTAACCACTAGTCCGTTAACAAACTTCACACCTCCGTTAACGTTAATCCGTTATTTTCAGCTTTAATTAACCGAAGTTAACAAAGTCCGTTAATCCGTTAACATTTTGCGTGTAATTTAAATTTCGTTTTATTCACTTGCTTCTAGAACACGTATTGACGTTGTTGAGCTGCTTGTAAGGAAACATTTATTGCTGTGGTGGTCTTTTTGTGTTTTGAAAGTTACATTTTACAGTCTAATCTAATTTCAAGATAAAAACAAGTTCAAATGCACAACGAAGCTGCGATCGGAAAATCTTTGGAAATTGTGAATAGTGATAATTAATTAAACACCTATGAAGCTGCAGGTTATTATTTGCCACAAAAAAGAGCTCCTTTCTTCGCTTTCTTGTATAAAACTCGTGCTAATATGCAATAAGTGTTACCAGTGCAAATTGGTTTGTACCGGTACGATGAATGAATGGTGCAAAATATTAACGATAAAAACCTTGACGGAAAGTTACTTTAGTCCGTTAACAGCACTTAACGGAAGTTAATTTAGTCCGTTAACATGAAAAAACTGTTTAACGGATTAACGAATTAATGTAAAAGTTAGCTTCGTTATTAACAGATTAACGATTGACGGACTTGTGCCCACCTATGGGTTTTGCCATAGGTGGGCACAAGTCCGTTAATCCGTTAATAACGAAGCTAACTTTTTCACTAACGCATTAATCTGTTAAAAAGTTTTTTCATGTTAACGGACTAAATTAACTTCCGTTAAGTTCTGTTAACTTTCGTTAAGGTTTTTATCGTTAATATCTTGCACCATTCACTTATCGTACCGGTACAAACCAGTTTGCACTGGTACCGTAACACTTGTGTATTAGCACAAGTTTTACAGAAGAAAGCGAAGAAAGGAGCGTTTTTTTGTGGTAAAGTGGTAAATAGCCTAATAAGCCTGTAAGCTGCAGCTTCATAGGTCTATTAATGATCGCTGATCACAATTTCCAAAAGTTTTGCAATCGCAGCTTCGTTAGTACCGGTACATTTGAACTTACTTTTTATCTTGAAATTAGATTAAACTGTAAAATATAACTTCCAAAACACAAAAAGACTACCACAGCAATAAATATTTCCTTACAATCAGCTCAGCAACGTCAATACGTGTTCTAGAAGCGAGTGAATAAAAAGAAATGCAAATTACCTGCAAAATGTTAACAAATTAATGGACTTAATTAACTTTTGTAAATTAAAGCTGGAGATAACGGATTAACGTTAAAAGAGGTGGGAAGTTTGTTAACCAGTTAACGGACTAGTGGTAAACGAAGCTAATGTTATTGCATTAACTTGCCCACCTACCGTATGTGTTTTGCCATTGTGCATTTTTTATTACCGGAATTTCATTACTTGATGTTTGTTTTTTGGCAGTGGCTGCTGTTATGTAAGAATAAGAAAATTGCTATCCTATTGCTCTAAACCTAACCCTAACGTTAATTCTAACCCAAACCCTAACTATAATTTTAAAAATAAAGAGTAAATGAGCACAAGCCGCTCACCCTTTGCTCTCTTATTCTCTTTATGGGCGTTTGATAATGTAACACTAACCACTTTCTTGTTTTTTGAGCAACAAAAAATTTTATTCTGTGATACTGTGGAAGAATATCAGATACCGTAGCCTATAATAGGATATTCTGATAGGCTAGTTTTGTACAGCATACATTGTACAACAGTACAATCAGACAATGCATAGGCTAGAGTTCGTCAGTTCTAGCCTAGAGCCAGGGCATGGTGTCTTATGGAATGGAAAATGGAACAGAAATTTCAGTATATTATGGAAGATGCCGGAATGGAATTAAATGGAAGATTTTCAGAATGGAATAGCAAATAATCGGATGTTATGAAGAATAAGTCGTCCACGTTTTTTCGTAACCTCTGCAACCTGTATATATGAGTGCACGTGCGCTCTCGCTCCTCTCATGCACTCATTAACTGCAGCTCCTCTCATGCACGCATAATTGTTGGTTAACTGCAGTGCATATGCCAACTTAGTAGTTTAAATAATTGCCATTAACTAATGTACTTTCTTGTATTTTCATGATGTATCGATGACTGATTTAAACTAAATTATCTAACTGTATAAAATTGATGCTCCAACACTGATTATGTAATATTTGGATATTATTATTCACCAATTTTCAACTACTTGCTTCTGGATGATTGCTAATCCATTGTGCTAACCTGATTTGTGAATGTCAATACCGCATGGAATCTCTATTTCCTTATCTCTTGGCACCCTGGACTGATTTGGTATGATATTGTGGTAAAATTAATGATTTGTTATGCTGTTGCATGCTGATTCGGGTTATATACTCCTATTATTGTTATTATTATCATTAGGGTTCGGACTAGATTTGGGGAATAGCTTTGATTGGAGAAAGAGTAAGTGCACGTGAGCTCATACACAAGTTGCAGAACTTCGAAAAAAAAAGCGGACTGCTTATACTTATTGACAGCCAAATAATCTTCCATAGGCGATCGTTACTTCGTCCTTTCATGCCAATTCCATAGGGTAGATTTCATGGATGGTATTTAAAGAAAATATATGAATGGTCTGATAGTGATAGATAATATTCTTACAAAAAGTTTTACATCTATTTTGTCAAAAACTCATTTTTTTTTGAGGTTAGCAATTATGCTTTGCCAAGTGATGAATTTATTTCTTCCATCAACACGAAAGTTCGTATTTGTAATGCCTTTCATCTCCAGTTAAGCTTAATTGATTGTTATATTTCTAGTGATTAGCGTATAGTAGTTTTTGGCGTTGAACTTGGTAAGCTATTTTTATTACAGTAGGCTGAATGTTCTTCGGCAGTTGCGCTATGCCAAATTTTATAGTTGGTGTGAATGCAAACTTGCAATCATTGTTCAAACCCTGTGCATACCAGATACCGGCCAGTCAATTGTTTGTTAATTATATTTAGTGGTTAATATTTTTTTGGTACTGTTGCTCATTGTGATAGTGGGCACTTCAAATAGCCTATGGAATGAGTACAAAACAACAACAAAAGCAACTCACTGATGTTATTGCTCTCATAGTATCAGGCTATAGGCTTGCTGTGATGATTTATCTAAATAGTGTGGTGACGAATAGCAGCTTAGAAAACCAATAAATCTACAGATTTAAGAGTCTTGTAAACTGTAAAAGCATGGAAATTTATTTTTATTTTAATTTTAACTGCACGTAATTTTTTCATCATATGCAGAAACATGAGCAGTTAATATAAATTTGATTACTCAATAAAATCATTTAAACTTTAAAGGGCTTCTTGCGCTTTAAATACAAAACTCACTGGAATAGTTGCATTGTTATTGTTTTTAAGTGGTCGTAAGTTATGTTAAGACCGGAAGAAACACATTGCGGAATTTATATTTTTGCAATGTCACTCGCATCTTTGTGAGCAACCACCTTTGAAGATACACTTAACATTGCAAAGGTGTCAATAAAGCATAACTTTGCTTCCAGTCTAAACATGGTGTACATTGGTATGGAATATGGAAGAAAATTTTGATATGGAATGGAAGATTTTTAATTTTAGTATGCAATACAAGAAAATTGCCAGTATTGAATATAGAAAAATTGTCTTCCATACCATGCCCTGATATACCGTATTTTCCAGACTATAAGGCGCATGAAAAACCTTTAAATTTTGTCTAAAATTGAGTGTGCGCCTAATGTATGGATCAGGTTCGGCTTTCTGATCATGCTCTGAACCAATTTTATGTTGCAAATGGTGCTATATATTTATAAACTGCTAATTGTTATTTACAGCTTAACTATGAAACCTACCGTACCCGTGTTTGCTTTCCAAGATTGCCGTTCACTGCATTTAAAACCACAACAATTGTTTTGCAAACAGGCCGTTGTGTTACGCAATATGCTTCTCAGCAAAACACAATGCGCTAGCAATTACCTACCGTAAGGTGATAATAGGGGATAGGATACCACTGAACAATTTTGAGTATTCAATTTTTGTTTGTTTGATTGATTGTTTCTTTTGAATAAAATATTGCACATTGAGTATTGCTTCATTTAGCTTGTCTTATAACCCGGTGCGCCTTATCAATAAAAATAAAATCGTTTGAAGCCAATTTTTGATACTGCGCCTTATAGTCCGGAAAATACGGTACTGTAGCTCATAAGCTGAGAACGCTACTGCTAGGCTTACCATCATCATGGGTTTATACAGTAGCATCTAGCTTACTATTACTATTCAGAATCTGTACGAATGCCATACCCTTCAAAAAAACTGAAAAAGGTTGTTTATCAAGTTATGCCAGTAGATTCACATTAAGCACTTTATTCTAAAAGAAACAGCAGTAAAACTAAAAGGTATCTGGTATCGTCAGCTATCAGTCACTATTTGTTACCGATATTAAGCTGTCAAGCTCTAGGCTATGCTTGCATGCAAAACTCTCAATACTTATTTTTCATTGTTTTTGGTAACTTGGAAGTTGGGAAATTCCAATTTTGAATCCTGTTTCTGAACACTGATTAATGTGCAGTTAATAGACTTCAATGAGTGTTCGTAGCTTTTCATTGTGGGGCTGTAGGCGGTAGCTTTCAGCTCTGGGAGCATGACAAAATTTTATTGCTTGGTTGAGTCTTCAGTAGTCTGAGCAGAGAGTTAAAAATTTCAGATTCATAATTTGAAAATCTCTCTTAAATGCTGTTATGTGATCATAGTTTTTATCATCCAACTGCCCATGCCAACCTATTCTTGTGTTTAGAGTAGTTTTACTGTTTTAAGAGAAGCTGTAATTTGGTGTCAGTGTATCTTTTTCTCTATTCAGTAAAGATATCATCAGTAGTGTAAAAAGTACTCGAAAAGTGTAATCAAGTAAAATTTTGGGGCCAAAAACTACATGAATTAAAGTACAAAGTATTGACCAAAAAAGTACTTGAGTAAAAGTAAAAAAGCAGTGGTTTTTAAAGTTCTCAAGTACAAGTTTTTCGGAAGGTATTTAAACAAAATAATAGTGTATGACAACTAGTCGGCTACCTTCACATCACTGCCACATAATGCTTGGTCTTCTAACAGTCTGACGCAAACCTCTCACTCTCACAGGAAGTCGTTAATTGATGAAAGTTTTTGTTATTGTATTCAAATCATGAAGAACAACAGCAAAACTTTGAGATTCAAAATTTTGTCACTCAGAATTTACTTGGAATCATTTCATAAGATCTTTGCTAACTTAACTTTAATTGAACAATTGCCGGTAGAAAACTCGACCGTTCTGACAAATTTTGGTTCGAATTACTATAGTACTTTGTACTCTTCTAAATCAAAATGCTACTTTAAGTAGCGTTACTTCAGGCTAAAAGTAAGCAAGTGAAAGTAGAAAGTATCCGAAAATATAATGACATTAAAAGTGCTCGTTATCAACACATTCTACTTGAGTAGACTACTTAAGCAGAGCTATTTTTGTTACTTTACACCTCTGGATACCATAGCTGGTAATGATTGCTTAAAATTCAACTTGTCAGTGCTCATTGACGCATGGTGCTAAAGCACTAAGTACTTAAACACCTTATTTATGTATTATCATTATCGTCAGTTCTATTACTAAGTTAATACTCTGTAGCTAGTAGGCTACATGCTAGACGCCTTGCTGCTACATTGTGATGCTACACTAAATCTGTTTATTCTATAACAGATAAGTATAACTCTGAAACTGGAGAGTAAAAGACCAGAAGGTGTTAACCTTTACTGCTTTGTCAGTTTGTTTACTTGCAGGTATCTGATAATTGATATAAGCCTAGTGAATACGACGCTAAACAAGGCTCTAAAAAGATCAAGTTGCTATGAAATTAGACAGGATTATGTCGTGTTTACCACATTTTGCACGTGGAAAAGTAGTTAAAGGATTTGGTCGAGGAAGCAAAGAACTAGGAATACCTACTGGTAAGAGAATTCAAACTTGACTAAAATTTTTTTTAATCAGTTTTTGAGTTCAAGTTTGGCTAATCATTTGAATTTATATCCCTAGCTAGTTTCGTTGTGGTTTTGTTGATAAATATAACTATTATACTACATTTTGTTGGCATATCTATTCTGTATTATGTATCAGTGACTGTAAATAAGTCTGTGCTTGCTACCCTATCTACTCTTAGTGGTTTTTGATTGATTATGTAGGCTAAACATTTGATTGGTTTTTAATGCTTTGCATATATACTTGGCCATATTTTAACTTCTATTACAAGCTATTCAGTATTCATATTATCAAAGATTTCATTTTGGAATAAGGAAGAACTTCATCCCAGACTTTCTACTATATTTACTCCTTAGTTAAATTTCTGATTTTCTACTTGTATTGTGCCTTCATTCTCTCTTCTGTCTGTTTTTCGGCATCATAATGTTTTAAGTATTGAATAGCATACTTCAAACTTTCTTGAAAGCAAATTTACTAAAAATTTCTTTCATTATGAAACTGAGAACAGAGAAGACCTAAAACCAAATATTTTGAAACAGCTTAAGTTTAATGTGAATGCTTTCATTAGAAATATTCAAACCGGAATCAAATCTTTCATTGCACTCGCAGTATTACGCCGAAGCATGTAATGAGTTTGCAGGGCCCATTTCCATGTCATTGCACCTGGGCAATACTGCTCCTTTTGAAGAAATTTTGCGATGGTGGCTATCCATTATAAACACCGTGTTTGATTTGATCGGCCAGAGATATGAACCTCAGACCTCTCACTTCAGAGATAAACATGTTACTGCTCGACCACCAATGCAGTTTAAATATCTGTGCAAGTACTATAATAAGAATTAGCCAGTACTATAATAATACGGTTATGTTTTATTTTGCTAGTCTTAAAAAATGTTTTATTTAGCTAATTTTCCTGAATCAGTTGTTGAAAGTCTACCAGCTGACTTACCTACTGGAATATATTATGGATGGGCACAAGTGGATGATGGAGATGTCCATAAGATGGTTATGAGTGTTGGATGGAATCCCTACTATAATAATGAGAAAAAATCAATGGTATAGATATGAATTTATGCTGTTTACTAGCTTACTAACCAATTTTTTTACCATATGCAAGCTATTTTTATCAGTGACGACAATAGTTCAGCGGTTAGAGCATCAAGTTGGTGATTGAAAGGTTGCTGTTTTGTTGTTTCGTCCATGTAAGAAAAACTTTACACTAATTTCCAGTTGGGGCTAAGCAATTTATTGATTGTGGTGGCCCAGCCTTAGAATGAAAGACTTGTCAACAGCACCCAAAAATGGTGCAAAGAGTGCTTAACTTTGGTGTGGTTAGACAGACACTGTCACAGCGGGGTTTATGACAACTGACCGCCAGCTGTTTGCAGTCAGTTTGTCCGAGGAGTTGGGTCCATATCAACTGATGACCAATTAATCTAACTCTTTATGTTGGCGATCAGTTGGTTTGTGGTCAGTTTGTTTGCAGTCAGTTTGTAGCGCTCAGTGGTAGAGTGCTCAGTTCATGCACATTAATGGATTATATTTATCTTCTGAATTTAGCTGATTGCCACCATATCTTATTATCTGGTAAATCAGTCAACTTTAAATGGATTGTAGCCAGCAGAGATTGTTGCTTTAACAGATATCAGGCCTATTGTACTTAAAGTTGTATTAGTGCCTTCAGAATTTTTTAAAAGCTATCTGTAATACTGCTTTTTGGATAAAATATTTGAGAATGGTGTCAATTTCTTATCCTAGCTAGTTTTAATAATATAAGCGTAGCAGTTTTTTGTAGCTTTCTCCTCAGCATTCTTTATGCACAATAACTTTTACAATTAATTTCCATTTTAAATAATAAAAAAAATACTTGATAACATATTATGAAGTCATAGCTGGTATGTCTAGCATTCTAACAATGCACTGTTTATTGTTAACTACTTAAGAATATTTTTGTAACTTTATTATGGCTATATTTTGAAGGAAACCCATATAATGCATGATTTCCAAGAAGATTTTTATGGTTCTATGCTGAGTGTTGTGATGCTGGGATTTATACGAGGAGAAGAAAACTTTTCATCTTTAGGTAGGCATATTACCACTTCCAATTTTGGTGATTGCATATTATTATCCATTTTTGCATATCTACTTTTTTTGACAGCGTGTTTTGGCTCTAGGTTCAACTTCTTTTTTATTGTTTGGTTCTTTTTCAGTTCAAACCAAAGTACTGGTAATATTAGAAAAAATAACCTTGTGAATATGATAGATCGATATAAGTATTATCTTACATGGCTGAGTGGTGCACATTGCTCTGATGTAAAAACTTGAATTTGAAAATTAGGATTATGAAGTTTTTTTTACGTTTTTTAGATACATGACTGTTGCATCTGATTTAATTTTTTACCGAATCTAGACCCTGCAATGTTGCACTCTTCAATATATGCTTTTTTGTCTTTGCTTAGTTTAGATATAAATCTTTATTATACTAGTACTGTACTGGCAGTTTTAATTTAGCGTTTTTTTATTACGTACCCCAGATTTCTGTGCTTTTTTGGCATTACACTGAAAAAGCAATTCGTGATATTTATTTCTTCTATTCAAGGAAGTGACGAGGAAATTTTAACTTTTTTATACTGTAACCAATTTTTGCTTTGCAAGAAACTCGGGAATAGTTGTGTTGCAAAAAATGGTTCCAATATCTGAGGTTTTACACTTCTGCCAAATTACTCACCAACTTCCGTCACTCTGTGACGTCACTATATTATGCAACTTCTCAAACGAACTAATGATGTCATTGAAATCATTTTAAAACTACAAACTCGAAACGTGGTGAAATCCGTGCCTAATCATCACTAACCGTATATGACCGGCTTAGCTGATGTTTGGTTGGTGGTAATTAGTGTTGGATGTAAAATTTTAAAATTAGGTCCTGTATCTCTGCTGTATGAATATGGGCCAATCAATCTCATTGTCAAAGTATCATTTAGCAAAGAAATTATCAAAGTCAAAAACCTCCTTGCAAGCTTCAGCAGCATTAAGTTTTTATAGTATGGATAGTTGGATACCCATTCTTGATTATATTCTTCATTTTACTGCATCATATTGCTATTAATGCAATATCCTTCTAAGTCTAATCTAATGTGTTTTACTTCTGGTTTCTTTTTTGACTCTCGATCCTTTTTTTTTAAAGCGTACGTGTCAAGAGTCAGAATTTCATCTAGTTCTTGATTTTTGTAGATGATTTGATCAAAGCCATTCACAATGATATCAGCATGGCTAAATTGGAGCTAGAAAAGGACTCGATGCACAAATATAAAGACAACTCATTTTTCCGTGATTCCTCAAAGAAACTTCGAACTCAAAACGGAATTGACCCGACAAAAAACAGCAGTTTATGATCAAGTTTTTTGCTTGTAGTTGTTTGCACTGATTAGGTTGTCAACACTGTCAAAGCTCGGTAATGGTCATTGGGGTTATTAGTGCCCTTTATATATGCATTTTTATTTTTTCTCTACTTGAACTTCATGCTTACTATATTTAATTTTAGGGCATTCGTGATGTACCATTTCAGTGAAATAATTATGCTGGCGTATTTGAAAAAAGTTTAGCGATTTACGTTTTTCTTGTTAAAATTTATTCTGGTTTAAATTTCTTCCTACAAGAAAGCTTAGTTGATTTTAATCTTTTTTCATGTAAGCAGAAGTTGTTGCTTTTACAACTAATGTCAAAAATATCACAGACTCACAGTCACGCGATTTTGGGTGCAGCATGAATTCCAAGTTTCAAACAATGGAACTTTATTTTGGGTAGTTCGTAATCAGATTTTTTTCGATACTAGTTACCAATATTCAGACGTATTTCTTGGACATTTTATTGCACTTCAATGAAGGACCAATGCTTATTATCAATAGAATAGGGGTTTTGAGCCGGTCTGCACTGGGCGAGTGGGCGTAAAATTGTGAGCGTATTAGTGTATCCTTACGATTTACGTAGGATCCAAGACCCAAGTTCTCATTCTGCGTGAAGGAACCTCCCTACCTCAGCAATTAACCATATCAGATCATGTTGCTGTTTTATTACTTTGGGATTTCTTGAAGCACCATAGAAATAAGGTGAACAACATGCAAGTTAAATGTTGATTTTCATATTTGTTGGTGTGTTCATTTATCAGCTTTTGCCTGGTATATTTTTCGTTATTATGCTAGTGCTCAGCCAAATTGTCTTTCAAAGGGCGTTCAGGTCTAAAATTTTTTGCTCGGTTTTCTCTCAAAAAATTTTTACAAATCTGAAAGCTAACTTCACCAAATTTGAGCTGTCTACGACCTTCCGTTCCCAAAATATGACAATTCAGATTTCGCTTTAAAAAGGCTTTTTCCCCTTTGAAATTTTGCCAGGTTTGCCAACTGCAAACAAATTTTCAAAAAGTTACTGGATGTTAGTAGCTTTCAAATGTGTTTTCGGCAATGTTGTTGTCATAACAAAGCCAAAGTCAAAATTGTAAATCAGCTGTTTTTTAAGTAAATTCAAGCCAACTTTTCAAAAGTTAATCTTCTCCCACCATACTGTTAAAATGGCAACACTGATGTAAGTGGAAAATTGTTAACTTTCAACCACAATATTTTGAAAACGGCAAGACGTAAAAGTTCAAATATGTTGAGAACTCATTTTAAAGCTTTTCCCTACATTTTGGTCAATAGTGAAAAACTTGAGTTGCATGCCCTTTTGAATTAGCTTCAAGCATTTGTTTTTTGTGCTTATTTATTATTGTCTTTCAGTCATGCTTACGAGCCACGCTGGCTCTTCGTGTTTAAATAACCAAACCAGTTCAGTAGATTCCTTCAGGACCTTAGTTTGCTAGTCTTTGATCACGACGTTTAACTGCTTGGCTCCAATGCGAAATTAACCTTCGGAGTATCTTTTCAAAAAAGTAATGCAATGCAATGCCGGTTCGGCAATCGAACCAAGAGTAGTTAACCTTTGATTGTTATTGCAGAATTATGATTAATAATTGACATTTTTCACTATTGAGCTACGTTTTCAAAACGGCATTGTTTAATCAAAATACTTGGGATTTGACTACTTCAGTGAATGTTTTTGTAATTGTGATTTAAATTGACTGTTTCCGTTTTGTTTTACTGTAGTTTTAAGTGTACAGGCTAAAGCTAACCGCCCATATTCGAAAGAACGATTCTTTTTCTAGCTTTTCTGTGTCTGAAAAACACTACTTTCTTCTGTACTAGCTTCTTGCATCAGATCAACAGAAATGGTTGGAGTGTATGCGAAATGTATTACTATTCGTGGTGTTACTGGCTGTTTAATCAACGTTAAAGCCCAGTAGAATTGTCTTGAAATTTCTTGCAAGATGTTTTATTGATTGATGAAAGGCAATTTCGACTAATTTCAAAAAAAAAATTACGCAACAATTTTTATCATTTTTGCCAATTTTAAATTCAAGCTGCCTTAGGCATTGACACAATATAGCACCTACGACATATTATATAATTTTGTTGCGTAAGCTTCATGTATTTTTCCGATTAGCAAGAAAAGCAAACCTCAATAATTTTAGGAATCTCACTTTCTTTGCACTATGCTTGTTGTTGTGCTATATGATATATATGTAATCTTAAGGCAAATGAAAAATTAAATGCGATTATTTTTCACTGCGTTATGGTATAATTCTTGCATTAACTTATTAAACCCTAACTCAAAGCTTCATTCTAAAACCCTTACTCAAAAAATTTGTAAAAAATTTCGGAATGTTTGGTTTTCCGATGAAGTAGTAACTTAGAAAATACAGTAGAATTTGCCTAATTCGTCACCTCAAGGGGATTAGAAAAACGTGACGAATTAGGCGAACAGGTAAAAACTCCATTACGGCTTGTTTACTTGGCCCCGTACTCTGCTGTTAACGCAGTTTGTGAAGTATATTGTTGCATATAATGCACGTTTATTGCTGAATATGAAGCGATATAAGCTTATGTAATTTGATATTTTATTTGACATTGATTTTTTGCAACTTCGGTCTAACAATAATTCAGAAATAAAACGCAAAAAGCGCAATTATACCGTTAACTTCTAACTATTCAAATTGTAGTTGCTCTTTTTTTACATTTCTAATATCACATCAAATCAGTTTGATATTTGAAGTGTAAAAAAATTTCTATAATTACTGTACTCCGTTTGAGCTCTTCTAGACTCTCAGCTAATGTTCTATAATTAAAACACGCCTGACATTTCGTCCTTTCGTGTTGTTTCAGCGAGATTTTTCTGTGGACTAATTTATCCGATTTGGAATATTTGTTTGGTTGAAATCTTACACGTGTTAAACTAGCCACTGAGACTGCGTGAACAATTAGACGAACTGGAATGCACGTAAAAGATAAGAATTTTGATGGGACTAACGAAAATGTGACTAATTAAGCAAACTGACAAATTAAACGACGAATTAGACGAATTCTACTGTATTGGTGCCTGACAGGTATGACAAATTATGGTTTTGAATTCTTGATACAGTAGACTTTGTCTAATTCGTCACACTTTTGAATCCCCAAAAAACTTTTTGTTCGGCGTATTCGTCATTTGTAGACTCAATTCAATGTTCAAGCGATATTGACAGCTTTGTTTGTAACTGCATGATGGATTGATTCACGCAGTTTCAGTGGCTAGTTCAACACGTGTGAGATTTCAAACAAACAAAGAATTGTTATCGAATTAATAGTCCACAGGAAAATCTCGCTGAAGCAACACGAAAGGACGAAATGCGAGGAGGGTTTCAATTATAGAACATTAACTGTCAGCTGAGAGTCTAGAAGAGTTCAAACGGAGTACAGTAATTATAGACGATCATTGTCAGAACAAAGTTGCAGAAAATCAATGTCAAATAAAAGATCTAGTTATATAAGCTTATATCGCTTTGTATTCAGCAATAAACGTGCATTATATGCAACAATATACTTAACAAACTGCATTAACTGCAAGCCGTCATGAAGTTTTTACCTGTTCGCCTAATTCGTCAGTTCGTCTAGCTCGTCACGTTTTTCTAATCCCTTTGAGGTGACGGATTAGGCAAATTCTACTGCACTTGAAAAAGATGTTTAGTCTATGATTTAACTCATTTTGGCAACTGGTGAGTTTTTACAAAAGCTCATGATCTTGTTTACATTTTGTCTTGTAGATGACCGATGCACTGAACTCATTTCATACTAATACCCAAAAAACGCAATTTTCCCTGCGATGATGCTAGAGCAGACCTAATGCTAAGTAGCAAGATATACGAGGGTAAATCAAAAATTATCCGGAATTGCTCTATTGCGCAATCTTGCTTTAGGTTTTTCAAAATTTTTTTTGCACATGTTGTCTACTGTGTCACGTGATCACGATCTGCTAATCTAATTGTTCGTTCAGTTTTAACACGTGTTATTTTCTGTTGATAAAAATGGACGCTCCACTTGCACAATGCACCAGAGAAGAACAACGTGCTGTGGTCCGATTTTTGTGGTCAGAAGGTTCATCGGGGACAAAAATTTATCAAAGACTCTTAGCACAATATGGAGACAATGCATTATCGAAAACAACGGTATATGAGTGGATTGAGAAGTTTAAAACAGGCCGGACCAGTGTAAAACATGCAGAAGGAGCAGGACGTCCATCAACCTCCACCAGTGAAGAGAAGATTGAGCAAGCTCAACAAATGATTTTGGCTAACCGGCGCATTACCATTGATGAGGTAGCACAATCTTTGCAGATCAGTTTTGGCTCTGCTCAAGAAATCATTCATGAAATCCTTGGGTACAATAAAGTTTCTGCAAGGTGGGTGCCAAGACAGCTTACAGAAGAGCACAAGCGTAGACGTATGGAGATCTGCCAAACGTTACTGAACCGCTGCAACTATGAAGGTGAAGCATTTTTGAGTCGAATAGTCACTGGAGATGAATCATGGGTGCATCACTACAGTCCTGAAACCAAGAGGCACAGCTTGGAGTGGAAACATCCGTCCTCCCCAGCAATTTTCTTCTGATGAATCAGTGCAAAAAGCGGTGCATCAATGGTTGTGTGACCAGCCAAAAACTTTCTTCTCAGATGGCATTTATAAGCTTGTAGACCGCTGGAACAAGTGCATCGAAATGGGTGGAGATTATGTAGAATAATGATAAATCGTTTTCGTGTTTTGTGTTTTTAAAATAATCCATAAAAATAAAATTTCAGATAATTTTTGATTTACCCTCGTATTTATGGAATCCTTCAAAATTTTGTGTTGATAATTATAAATTTCTGTGGTGCCCCGAAACTATCCCTACCACTTCTGACTTCTTCAATAATAGCCTGTCCATATGTTCAGTAGGAAACCAACTACAGTGGTTCAGGTTAAGATACTTTGTTTCTGCGTGGACACTTAAACAAATTATTTCCTTGTCAAAATAGAAGAAGCCTGGTACACATTTTCAGTTTTAATTACAACGCTAATGAGGTTGAAGGGCGTAAGTGCAATAAGATTATTTGGCTTTGTGCTATGTTTTAATCTGTTTTTCAATGCCTGTTCAAGTTGTGTCAGGATGACCAATCAAAGACTCCAGCCGTCTTTTTGTGTAATTTCCAATTTTCTATTTTGCAGACTATTGCGAGATTGGACTTGAACTAAAGTATGGTTTAAGTAGAAATCACGTACTGAGTGTATCTCGAATTAAAATTACAAATCCAAATAGAGTTCCTCAAATCTTGAAGTCTTAAAAAACGTTTTACTTTTTTTGGCGCATTGAGTTCCACTTAAGTCGAACTTAAAGTGAGCTTTCTACAGTTTAAGTTAATTGAGTTCCACTAAAGCCGGAACTTAGCTAAAGTTCGCGCTCGCAATACAGCCTGTAGTATTTTCAGCTCTTATTACTCTAATGTTTAATTCGACAAGCGCGTTCGGAAGGACAGTTTTGATTTGATGTTAGATGCTATTGATATTGTATTTTGCGTTTTTAGGCAAGTAATTTTATAGGTAAGATAGCAATTTTGGTTTTAAAAACATTCTGTTTTGTCGTTAATTATGTGAATGTTTTCAGATTTTGCTTAAAAGTACCGGTATGCAGTGTGGAGTAGGAAGGCTTATGTACTGCAGGTGCGAAACTCTGCTTTTGAATGATACCGGTGTAGAAATTTAGAAGTTGTTGACCACATAGTCAAATGATTTCTGGTCAAATCTCAGCGCCAAGCGTCGTAAAGAAACCACCTGAAATAGTTGTAAAAAACTCCTTTCTTAAAAAACAGAAGTCTTGGCTCGGGCCTTTGCCTCATTGTGCTTTTGGTCCAAAAGCTAGAACTGATAGTGCCAAATGGAAAGAGGAAACATTAAATTTAGGAAACCAGAAATTAACTTGGTTAAAACCACCTGAAAATATACTAATTATCAAGCGAACTGGAACAGAAACAGATAAAAGCTTTCAAAAGCTAGCGACATGGCTAATCCAAGTCAAAAAGCTAAATGTGTATGTTGAACCTAAGTTGCTCGGTTCAACTATGAAATCAAACAAAGAGTTTCAAGAAACCTTCAATAAACTTCTTAGTTTTGGTTCCAAAGCATGCCATTCATCTAAAAAAGGACCTATTGATCTTATTGTAACCATTGGAGGAGACGGGACACTACTTTATGCTGCTTCTTTGTTTCAAAGTAGTATGCCCCCCGTGATTGCTTTTAACGCTGGCTCTTTGGGCTTTCTTACTGCCCATGATCTTAAAAATTGGGAGAAAACGGTCGAGTCTGTTTTGGCAGGAAATGCCACTTTGATGCTGCGTAGCCGATTGAGATGCAAAGTGAACCGGTGAGATTGTTTTGCTATTTTTAGGCAAATTCGCCAATATTCTTTAAAACAATTTTTATTTAAGCATCTATGTGTGGCCATAGGGCGCATTATCGCGCCGGAAAATGCACTCGAGCGATGAACTAGTCTAGAACTAGAACTGCCTATTTTTTCTAAAAAATTTGAAGTCCTTACCCACCCACCTGGTTTACATTCAGTGGAGTACGCAGGATTTTCGGAAGGGGGGGAGCAGGCGCGTGGCCAGCAATTTGGAAAGGGAAGTAAAAACCAGATGAGATATACATATAAAGACCAAAAAAAGGTCTTCACTCCGATTTCGCCCGTTTTTCTGCCCAGATGTTGGTGAAGAACAAAAAAAAGAAAAGATTGCCACTCAGATTCAGCCCGTTTTTCTGCCCGTATTTAGGTGAAGACCAAAAAAAAGGGTCTGTACTCAGATTTAGTCCGTTTTTCTGCCCAAATTCCAAAGGGGGGGGGGGGGGGGCATGGCTCGATTTTGCGTACTCTTCTGAGGTATTCATACATTACTTGCGACCCAAAGGGGGGGCCGTGGCACAATGCCCCCCTAAATACGCCCCGGTTTACATTTACTTGCAGGTCTATCCTAGTCAATACCTGCAATTATCGCAAAAATGGAACTAAACGGCCTTTCGACTTTTAACACCTCTTAAGAGCTACGTCTAAGAGAAACGACCACTCTAACAATTTTTTACGTTATTCGAGTTTTAAAGCCGTAATATTTAATTTGATGGTTTATTTTTGCTTTGTTTAGGAAATCGGATAGTTTTGAGAATGGTAATGATGCCCAACACGTTCCTAAATCATCAAGCTTTGGTTCCAGCGATTCTGAGAGTGAAGAGGCGTCCAGTTCTTTCCTAGTTCTTAATGAAGCTGTAGTGAACCGGGGTTCTAGCCAGTACATTTGCAACCTCGATCTTTACCTCGAAAACCGCCGCATTACTACCGTACAAGGAGACGGCTTAATCATATCCACCCCCACGGGGAGCACAGCATATGCTGCTTCGGCGGGAGCTTCAATGCTTCACCCTAACGTCCCTTCAATTATGATCACCCCTATTTGCCCCCATTCGCTGTCGTTTCGCCCCATAGTTGTCCCATCGGGTGCGGAACTGATGCTTTGTGTTTCGGAAAAGGCGAGGGGCTCGGCTTGCGTTTCGTTTGATGGACAAACCTCGGTGGAAATTAGCAAAGGAGATCAAGTAACTATTCGTACCTCCGTTCATCCTGCACCTTGCGTATGCCAATCTAACCCATTCGACGACTGGTTTGATTCCTTGAGCGAATGTTTGCACTGGAATGCTAGACAAAATCAAAAGAGTTTGTTAAATTAAAGGAAGACATATGCAAAGAAAGATTTGACCAGTCAGTGGTCGAGGGAAATAAGTGTGCTATTGAATCGACCAGTCCGTTTCGATTTTAAATTGTGTTAGCTTTAAAACTGGTATTTACAGCTTCCTTGCTTTACTGACGTTCGGCGTTAAATGGGACAGCGTAAAGCCTTTACGTGTGTAATTAAACCAGGTGGCAGCTTGAACAGAAGAATAAAAGGTCCCTCGCTGTCTCCAGGTCAAAACAATTGTAAACTACTACCGTTGTAACATGTAATTAACGAACTAACTTTTGACTATCAAGCTTGTGGCAATTTTGAATCAAAGTTAGGGCGCATTTATAGTTTCACACTGAAATAAGATTTGAAATGCGGACTGCTGTTTTTTTAACGTGCTGTTTGATTTTTCGGTTGGCTGTTGGTTTTGGGCCATTTCATGAACTGTAGGGAATTCGAATAGTTAAGCGATCCAATCTGGCTGAGTAGGTGCTAGTTTGTTTTCATAATTTGCATTTTGTGCTGCAAACATTTTTCTCAAGAAATTTGAAAAACTTAATCTTACCGTTATTTTAAAGGTGATTTTTATGTCAACACTGCCAATGGCATCTATTGTTCGCACATTATTTGCGTTTGTATGTCCTGATTAATTTATCTTGATTTTAATGTTGACTTTTTTTCTACTCTATTGTACCGCGTTGAACAAAAGATCTGTGCTAGTTCAGGTGATAACTATCGCGAGACCTACCCGTGTATGTTATTGTTTGTGATTGCAAACATTTTTTTATTGCATTAATAGGTGTTTTCAGCTTCTGCAAAAATAATTGGTGAATTGTAATTATTCAAAAACTTATGCTCTCAGATGTTTTTCAATTTCACTGTGGTAAATAGTCAACTGAGTAATAAAGTGACACTAAAGCAAAATACTTTTGTAACTTTTTGAGCTAGGATTTCAACGATATCTGCATTTTGTGAGTACAATTGCATTATTAAGTATAGGGATATGTTAAATAGGTTTTTGGTGCATTAGCGTGTGGTGGATTAGTGCTAAACTTTTAAATATTGGCCACTTTTTTAATTAGCGATGGTGTTGAACTTTTTTGCAAACTCCCCTCCCTCAAATACAACCCTTCTCTTTCTGTTCGAACGTCTTTTATCATTGATTGATTGTGATTTACGATTACCCCATGGGTTGGTTTTGTGTGATGTTGAAATTATCTTAAAGCTCTTCTCGATTACATTTTTTTATAAGGACAATTTTTTGAGGACACGAGGTTCGTTTTTGTTCAAAAAGAGCAATGCCAGGCTCAGTAACGAGTATGAAAAAATCACACGAACACGGTTTAATGCAGCGCATTTGTAAGTAATCACCAAAGTGTTGACCTTTTCTATATTACCTCTGTCGATATGCCTAACAGTAGTCATGACCCCCAGATAGCAAAGTTTATCGGGCCCCCTATTGGGTGCCATATGGTCTTCCAACTGGGTTCCGATTAGGCTAATAAACTGGGCCCCAGCCCTATGTGAACCTTGATGTTATACACGATTCAGTTGGGCATCCCAGCCTGGTTCCAACTTAAGCGCCATAATTCACTGGGCTGCCCATATACACTTAACGCACGTTGCATAGAAGCATATAGCTAAAGACAACTTGTAACCAGCAAGAATAAATTGGTGTCATTTTATTCTCCAATAAACTTAGAAGAAGTTAAAGAATATGAGCAAGTGAGGCTGAATATTAGTGAAGATTTAAGAACAGCCAGCCTCAAAAAATTTATTGGTCTCACAAAGAAATAGTATATTTACATAGTTATCCAATACGCTATACAAACATCAGTTATCGTTGTCTAAAAGCGATTGGCCATTGATGGTATTTGAGGTTCTTTGAAGTATTGTAATAACCTTAGGTTCCAATTTCTTGAGCGTTGCAAAACAAATCCTTTTTTTATCACACTGTGTAATTTGCTTGTGATAAGGATAATGACGTAATGTGACTGTGTAACACTTCCTTCCGAATTGTCGGTCTAATTCCAGCATTGAGCTACGGCTTTAAAAGATGCTTAGAAGCGCAATGGTACTTCACTACGAAGTAGATTAAAATAGCTTAGTAACCACTAAATGTATTATTTTTATGGCACTGGTTTACTTTTGGCGTATATATTATAGTCTATTAGTCACAGACTATTTAATTTTAGAAACATTTAATGTGGGCCTCTGATCATCAAAGATTTATGTACGACTGTATGCTATTTATTTAACAAGTCTGCGTTTGAGCTGTCTTTAATTAGAAAAAATATATTAGACTGTTAATTTAGGTTGATCTTGGTTTTGTATTTGGCAAGTTGAACCACTCTTAAGACATGTAAGTTACAGTATTAATTTTTTACTTCAGATTTTGTTGGGAATTTCACATTTGCTGCCTTTTTTACCATGATGAAATGTTTGATTAATTTGCGACAAGGTTCGTCAAAGTACGACAATATAACAGACGATTTAAAAATCTAATCTTTCATTATGATTGCTGTGTCATGACGAGTTTGACGGAGCCCATTTTTACGTCATTGCGCCCGGGCAAAACAGCTCCTTTCGAAGAAATGTCAAAGAGACAATGAGTCGTCGGCAACTCTTTGTCCCGTTTGACCGGGTCGAGATTTGAACCTCGGGCCTCTCGCACCTGAGACAAACGCGTTTCCGCTGCATGGCGTCATTGCCTGTTAAGCATCTATAACATTTGTCTGTTAAGTATCTGCTGATATCAAAAAAAAACTAGCACCCTTGCTTTAGCCGTTAAAAAAATTGATTTTTGGGGAGGTTCCCGGGGGGGTTGCCCTAAAAAATTTCGATGGACAAAACTGCGTTTGCAGCTCAACAACTTTACAAAAAAATTAAATTTCCATGTTTTGTAGTTTAGGAGGAAGAAGAGCGTACAAAATTTAGGAAGAAAAAAACCTCATCGCAGCCAAATGTGGGTTGGTTGGGATGAAAGGGTATCCTAAGGCATATAACCATGTGAAATATTTTTTGCCGTACTTAAAGCCGTTTTTGACTAAGACCACTTTTTACGCCAAACCTGCGGGGCGGTTTTCGGGTTCTGAAACCAAAGTCACGTGACTTATTGCCTCGAAATTTGGTACAAACATATAACTCATTAATCTCAAACTGGATTCAAAATTTCATGTGGCTAGACCCAACTGTTCTCGAGTTATAAGCAAAAGTCTTAAACTTCGCACTCGTTAGTTGGAAAATGGCCGAGTAAAAACAAAGGAACACGCGACGCGAGCGGCAGTCGTTCCAATAACAGTAAATAAATAAAGAAAAGGTTGTGGTTTTTAGAATTGTTTTGCAATTAAAATATTATCAAACAATCAATTTAAATGGTCAAACAAATTTAATAAAGCGGACATCTTTAATTATTAACGGTTTTGCGAAAACCGCAATAGACCAATCCTAATGTCAGCAGAACGGCGCTCTGATTATTGTGTAAGCAATAATGCGACCCTAGTTCGATTGCGGCTGCAGGCCGCCTGCTTCGACACATACGCGGGTGGCCGGAGACTCGAAGAGCGCAAGCTCACTTCACTGTCACCCTCATCTCTCCATTCTTATTAAGTTCGTTGAGTTGTAAATCCTCAGTTGATTTATTTACAATTTTTGAACAATTTCGGAAATTTTAGTGCTTCTTTAAAAGCGGTGAAGAACTGTTGCACGCTTCATTGCTTTTGAAAACATATTTCCGCGCTTATGAATAAACAAATTGAAAACATTGCCTGCAGCTTCAAGCAAACTTTTGCTAGATAAGCTAAACGTTGCAGGAACCATAGTCACTAAACAGTGACTATGCACGAACTCATTATACTGTAGAAGGATTTATTGCAAAGATGAGTGCTTTATTTTCTAAGACAGAATCAGAACTACAAGAAAAACTAAAACAATTTTGCGACAGCAAAGGCAGAGAAGTTGAATCCCATGAAACAGGATTCATATTCAACGAGCTGGGTTTACTTTACAAAACCTTATCCCCAAACAGGATTAGTTTGATTCGCAGTGCAGCCTTGTTGAATGCAGCTATTGTAAGACAGCCTGACAATCAAAAGTTTCAAGATGATTTGGATCAACTTTGCAAACATATATTGGAATGTGCTAATGCGAAGAAAAAAGATGCTAAATTAGTCGAAATTTCCCAAACAGCTGCTAACCAAATCAAAAAAATGAGGAATCAGGTTGACAGTAAGCTGCATAAAATAAAGAAGATTCCAGAAAACTTAAGTGATAAAGAAAAGCAATCTGAAGAAAAAGCTTACGTGGAAGAAGTGAAAACTTTGCAAACAAATGTGTCAACAAGTTATAGACAGATTATGGCCTTTATTTCAAAACAATGCATTCAAGTTCTTGGACAGCCCCCTTGCAAATATGCATTGGTAGGAATGGGATCACTGGCAAAAGACGAAGTGTCAGCTTATTCCGATTTTGAGCATGTTCTGACTCTAAATAATTTTCCAAAAGCACAAAAATCACAAGTCATTGAGCGTTGCAAAGAATATTTCCGCTGGTTTTCAGCAATTTTTCACATTATTGTCATCAATTTGCTAGAGACGGATCTTTATAGCGTTTGCATTCCATGTTTGAATGATCATTCTAAGCCAGGAGGGAACTGGTTTTACGACCAATTTACTCCTCAAGGCATTTCATTTGATGGAATGATGCCTCATGCTTGTCATTTTCCAATGGGAAAAACCGAGAAGACTAAAAAGCAACCGTGGACTACAGAATTAATCCAACCAGTTGACGAAATGGTGAAATTCCTGGAAGTGAAAGACATCAAAAAAGGATACAAACTCGGAGATCTTTTGACCAAAACTTGTTTCGTGGAAGGTGATGAAGCTGTTTATCAACAGTTTTTAAAAACAGCAAAAACGAAACTGGAAAAAAGCAAAAAAGAGCAAGATGCTAATGTCATTGCGCAACTTAAAGAGGATTTGGAAAACTTTTATTTGCCATATAATCTTGATATGTTTTTACATAACAAGATAATTAATATCAAAAGAGTAATTTACCGAACAATCACGTTGTTCATATCTGCTTTAGGACGTCTACGAGGAGTCGATAAAAATTCCAGTTTCAAAATCATAGCTGAATTTGAAAGAAAAAAGATAATTAGTGATTTCGCCGCTCATAAGTTTTCATATGCAGTTGCTATCGCATGCCATGTCCGAATGTTCTATTATACGTCGAAGAAAAGGCAGAGCGATGATATCTACAAAGAATTCGAGGATAAAGGCCGAGAAAAGTTAAAAGAAATGACCACTGTTGTGAGTTTATCTTCTGTAGTTGAATGTATAGTAACTGCTCTTGGCTTGCAGCAAATTTTGATGTTTGACCAGAAAATAGAAGATTTCGAAGTACAGTTTAAAGAGCAAAGGATTTTTCTTCATTTATCGATTTTGAGTGGATTTGGATTATTTGAGAAAGTCATTGAGGTCGGCGAAAAGTTTATGGT
The DNA here is from genome assembly GCA_963965965.1 of Trididemnum nubilum. Lineage (NCBI taxonomy): Eukaryota > Metazoa > Chordata > Ascidiacea > Aplousobranchia > Didemnidae > Trididemnum > Trididemnum nubilum. The sequence continues at coordinate 25,729,054 of OZ014487.1, forward strand.
ACAGGTGCCAGTGGCCGAAAGTATTGCTGATAAAATGAGACTCACCTTGGTAATGCACCATTTAAGCGAGGCATATATTATGACACAACAACTTGACAAATGTCTCCAAATACACGATGCCTACAAATCACAATCGACTTTTTTCGAAATTGATGATAATCATAGTTTTCAAAAATCTTTTCGAATTGCTGAATTGCTTTCTCTGTTCTATCTTAATAGCAATAACGATCACCTGATTTTGAAAGAAACAAATAATTTGTTGAAGACCTATCTTTTGGATCCATCCAAATATCAAGCCATGTTTCTCAATGGAAAGTGTAAAATTAGACTGGAAATGTTTCACGAGGCTCTAAGTGTATTCCGGGATTGCAAAAGACATTTCACAGGAAACGCATTGTGGGATAACACAATGAGGCAGGCACATATAAGGATTTTAGTGTTTGAGTGCTTAATGGAACTTGGTCGTGAGAATCAAAGTTTACATCATGCTCGAGAAACTCTGAACTTTTTGAGTATCATAGAATGCAATGCACATTTATATGATAAATTGTGCCAGGTAATCAGGAGCTTGGAAGTGGTACCTTCAGAAACATATTCGCGTTGCGATTGGCCAACTCCTCTTTTGCCTAATCTCTGAGGCTTGTGGGTTTTCAGCAACAACTGATCGACAAACGCGACGTGCGTAGCTTTTGACTGAGTCATGAATGCTGGATGTGAAATGTTCGACTTCGATTTCAAAAAGTATTGCACAAGCATTGCAAAAGTATTGTGCAAGGATTGCGATATATGCCGTAATTTTTTAGAACATTTTTCAACTAAAAATATAACAATTTGTTTAAGGAGATACTGCTCGAAATCGGTTTTATTGAACAAATGAGAACTACTTGAGGTAGTAAAGAGGTGCCACCAGGGCCTTCGAGCGGGGTGGGGCATGGGGCAATGACCCCGGGGTTCGTGGGCTTCAGGGGGCCCATCATAGGGCCCTTGGGCTTCAGAGGGCCCATCAAAATGACACTGAGAAATCAGTATGTGGAAGACCGAAGACCTTTTTTTTTGTTTTTGGAGATCACTTCAAACGGCTGCATTTTTCCATGAAGACCTCTTTTTTTTTTGGAGATCACTTCAAAATCCTGAGAAAACGGTTGCATTTTTCCTTGAAGATCTTTTTTTTTGGAGATCACGTGAAAACTGAGGCATTTTCCCCGTCTGATTTGGAGTTCTTAAAACTAGAGATCCGTAATATTTGAGTTGACCCCTGGCCCACGTTCGGCTCTCGGCGCCCCTGGGTGCCCCAAACCTCTTCCAACAATTACCTTTATTCGCGAAAATACGATTTAATCCGTTTGACTCCGTACCATTGGCTACCCTGCATTTCGCAAATTTGTGACGTCACAAAAGGCATGATTTTTCAAAAATTCGCGCAGACTAAGAAACGCGATTACCAACTGTTAGCATTGAATAGCCTATAACTAAATCTGAAAATTTGGCTAAGGCTAAGGGAATCTGTAGACCTAAACTATCAGTATTGATCTGCTGTAGGCTTTTTGTGATGTCACAAAATTTCGAAATGCAAGGTTGCCAATGGTACGGAGTCAAACGGATTAAACTTCGCGAATAAGGGGAATTGTGGAAAAATGTTTGGGGCACCTCTTTGTTATCTCAAGAAGTTTTTATTTCACCAATAAAACCAATTTCGAGCAGTATCTCTTTACCACTTACACTACAGACGCAAAGCAAGATGCGCTATTTTAATTTTTTTAAGCTTTTGGTTGAGCCATAGATCCTAGGTTGAGCTGTAACTTGTTCGTCTCTGAAGTGAAAGTCTTTCCAACGGCTCGTCACCGCTGCAACATTTTTTTGAAAGGAGATGTGTTGCTGGGCGCAGGGACTTGGACATGTGCCCAAGGTGGATTCCTCGAGGACGTCCTAGGCCTCGAGGATGCATTTTCAAGGCCTTGGCTTCGAAGCTCAAGTCCATGGCCTTGGTTCCGAAGCCTACTAGTCCTCGAAAATGTCCTGTCCTCGGCTCGAGGACAGCATTATTTTTTGATTGGTTAAAAAGAAAAAAACAAATAAAAGATAACATATCTGATAGTCTGTCAATTCGTTGTTTCTTTTCCTTATTTGAAAAATAATGCAATGTGATAGCCAACTAAGCCAAGTTAAACTGAAACTGATTTTAAATGGCATTGTGTGAAAGCTCTAATCGGAGAATAAGGAGACAAAACCCATTGTCGAAAATTATTGTTTTTATTTCTGCTAATACTTCCAGTGCAGGCGGTAAAAACGGCAAAGCACTACAGTAAAGCCATCCAGAGCCACAAGGAATCCGGGGATCCGGACAAACCATTTTGAGTGGCTAACGCTAAAACATGACGGAACCCATTCTATGTATGAATTTAGAAGAAAGTATGTGTGTGATAATGAAATGTAATGCAGTATTAGCAGGAATGGCATATTGGTATATTACCGTAATTTTGTTGGTACATCTCGTTGTGTACGCCATCTTGTTTAGAAAATACGAGACTTTTAGGTAAGAAAGAATAACTCTAACCACTGGCAAGCGGCCCGGGATGCAAAACCACGTCCGCTGAACAATTTGTGTGCTGGAAATTGTATTTAAATGTGTAATCTTCTTTAAGCCGCATTTACACGGGCGACTTTTTTGCGTGCGATTTTTTGATAAAAATGGATGTGGCAAAGTTGTATATATTCAATAATGGTTCTCATTGTGATAAAAGTTACCTTACTGCTGAAAATGATTCTCTCAAGTTGTTTGCATTCCGATAATGATATTCTAAACCTTTTCAAAACAAACTCGGAGCTGATCTCACTGCAATTTTTTATCGCAGCACGGATTCTCTTCTAAAGTTTTCAATTGTAATGATATTGGTATGAAACCAACTTAAAACAGTTAGTTCCATCAGTAAGGTCCCAATTATCATGATCAAAGCCGCCGTTGAAAAAAATGCAACTTTGCCAGATCCATTTTCATCAAAAAATCGCACGCAAAAAAGTCGCCCGTGTAAATGCGGCTTTGAAGTCACAAAAACAGCTAGTTTTTTTCCAAAAAAATCACTAAAATTATTTAACGGGGGCATAGCGATATAAATTGTCCTCGCCCCAGAACGCCGTATTTTTTCAATGCCAAAAGCTTTTGAGCTTATAAATATACCCTTTAGGCCTTTACGGTACCTTTATTCATTTTAAAAGCATAAATTTACAGTATTTTGCAATATTTTTAGACAATGATATTAAAAAATTCCGTGAAAAAAAATGGTTTAACCAAGCAATATGGTTTGCGTTTAGGAAATTACTAAAAACGTGGGGATACATAATCAGTGGACGTTTGCATCGGGGCCCTAACTAATGAAATCATGGCCTTAAAATTGACCATTTCTACGTTTGTAATTTAGCTATATTCAGCATTTAAACTGTGAAATATGGGATGGTGAGACGCTTAAGCAGCCTGATCAGATGCATTTGCAGTGCCGTAGCAACTTGATGTGAATGTTGCCTCGAAATCAGAAAAAAAACAAAAAAACAATCGCCTTCTGTCGCAATTTTTTCACAGCCAAATTCGATTGAAGACCAAAAAAGTCTTCATCCCAGTTTGTGTAATTTTTAACTGCTTAATTGAAATGAAGACCAAAGCAAAAAAATTTTATTTGACGATTTTATTGTTGTGGATTTTATCGTGCGATATTTGTTTTATTGTGCGATGTACGTTTTTTTTTTGCGCGATATTTGACCGCCACATTCGAAAGAAAACCAAACAAGGTAGAAAAAAAAACGGTATTTTTCGCTTACCCAGTATGGGGAAACGCTGGATTTTCCATTATGGGAAGCCAAATCTCAATTTGGGGACGCTAACTGTCGATGGGGGACGCGTTCGTCGAACAATTTAACTACTGGTTATATTTCCATTCACAGGTTATGGCCTTGTTTCATTACTACGATACCGCTACGGTGCGAAATCAACATCAGCTGCTAACGTTTAAAACTTCAAAATGACTGCCGTTATTATTTTTTCGAATTATCATCAAAAACTTAACGAAATGCAATAAGCACTTTCGCGCTTAAGAATAATGGAAAATTTATCGACCATAGTTTGGAAAAATTGTGTCCTCGGTCTTTGGCCTCAACCATTCTTGTCCTTGGCCTCGAGAGAGTCTGTCCTCGAAAAGTCGGTCCTTGGCCTTAGCCTTGAATGTTTTTTTTTTTGTTTGAGTCCGTGGCCTTGAACGTTGTGTCCTTGACTCCGCCTCTGACATGTGCTTCTCCAACTTGTTACACAAAGTGATGCTACTCAGGCGGTTTGCACAAACCAGTTTCTAAATTTAAAGAACCGCGTTTATAAAAGTTGTTTGCGTAGATATCTTTCGCTGTTGGCCCTAATCAAGGATGGCAGTACGGTACGTTCAGAATTTGCATACTACGTATCTCGCACCTTGAACCGTACCGTACCAGCGTACGGTATTTCAGTTCAATTTTTGAAGCGTACCGTACCTTAGTTTTTTTTGCGTACTGTACCGTCAATCAATCTGGTTAAACAACGATCCATTAATGACATATGCGACTTATGTTGACGTGTTTTTTGTTTGTATCTGATTCGTATTTTAAGTTAATAAGCGTTGGCTTAAGCGGTATTACTTGAACTTAATAACACGCTTAAACTTAAAAACTACTAAGCTTTATATGCCCAACTACATTCAAGGCCTTCAAAATCTTAAAGAACAAAAAAGAGCAACATCTAGTGGTGATTTTTTATGCTTCAGGAATTCTTTATGCTTAGTGATATAAAAATGACTATTTAGAAAGGTTTACTTCAATGTTCGCGATCTCAAACTAAAGATACTAACGTATTTCGACACAGTCTTATGTCTATCTTGTGCTTAGGTTTGTTTTGTTTCATTGATTGGTTTTCTTAAACACAATTGAATTTTGACGAACTAAAGAACACAAGAATGCATTGATATGGCTTTTGGATTGTTTGCGTGTTACTGCAGTCATTGTCTTGATTATCCAATTGTTTGTCGGGTAAATAGTGTAAAGAATTTTGTTGTTTGTTTTGTTGATTTTTTTTTGTTTTACTACGTACAGTGTCGCCAACATTGTTTATTTAATTCAGTCTTTTTTTTTAATGTAATTATTGTATGAGAATATGACTTTAAACTAAATTATAACTGACTTGCCTCCTTAATACTAAACAAGTTGGGTTTTAACAATGTACAGTGTCTAAATGATTTAATTTTTTTAATCAAGCAAAAGCCACTTCTTTTTTTCATAAATATTTAGTGCAAAGCTGGCAACACTGTTATTGTTGCCTGTTACGTTTTTAATGATATTTTTGAGTTGTATGTTCAATGCAGGCCCGGCGCTACGGGGGGCATTACGGGGCCGTGCCCCCCCAAATGACTGTTTGTGCCCCCCAAACGAAAATTGTGCTCCCCAAGCGAAGACTGTGCCCCGAAGAAAGTAACATGCTTGGGGCCAGTGGAGTGCAAATCGAGGTTTTGGAGATCACCTGTTTTCGGCCGGAAAAATTGTTTGATTTTTTGATTTCGGCCGGAAAATCCCACTAAATTTCATTGAAGACCATTTTTTTTTAGAGATCACCTGTTTTCGGCCAGAAAAACCGTTTGAATTTCTGATTTCGGCCGAAAAATCCCTCTGAATTTTTGGTCTTCAGCTTGTTCATTCGATCCAGACTGGGATAAATTTCTCATGCCCCTCTCGAATTCACATAAATAAACTTTTCGTGCCCCCCCAAAAGCCAAAATTTATTTCTGCCCCCCCCAGTCACATTATCCTGGCGCCGGGCCTGGTTCAATGACAAGCTTTGCCTGTTACTGTTAATTTCTAAACGGTGCAGTTGACCTAGATGACCGCATGGTCTTATCGCTGTTTCCTGCCTGCTTACTTTTAAGCGTATGGTGAAATAAACTTGACTTGACTTAACTCATCTTCACGGTGTTACATTCAAAAACTTAAGCAATACACTGAAAACATTGTAACGCCGAGAAGATGACACAATACTGTGTCGAAACACGTTAGTATCTCTAGTTTGAGATCCCAAACATCGAACTAAACTTCTATAAAATTTTTAACGTTGTAGCCGTTTTGATAAATGACAATTTGTTTGCGAAAATTCAGTTTTATCTAAAACAACGACATCGAGTAGGCTACTACCACAATGACGTTTGTATCTTCCAGTATTTTTGTACAGCAAAGATATCTGCATTTGTTCAGTTTGTCAAATTGATTTTAATGTATCGGAAACCTGTTTACGTATGGCCATTCACGAGGCGTTATTGTAATGCAATTTATTAGTACTTTTCTCCTCAATAATACAAAAAACCGGCGCAATGTGCGGAAAGTGTGAAATTTTTAAACCACTGCGTATTCAGCTGAAGTGTCGCAGTTGTTTCCGTTCAAACTTTTCTTCAACATATGACATGCCACGATAGTCGTAGGCATAGGCGTAGCCAGGATTTTTGATTGGGGGGGCCCAAACCACAAATCACATGCAATGACGTCATCAGAAATTTTCAAAAAAAGAATTTTTTGTTAGGAAAAGATATCGTAGAACGGAAGATCTGAAGCTGTAGTCTGTTGGCACTTTTCCAAGATTTTGGTAAAGGGAGAGGGCAAAAACTAATCGCTAGAAAGTGCAAATGTCTAACTTAGGAGATGTGTTGAGTAAGTTAGTGCACTCAAACATATCACAGCCGCCGATGGCTATAGGGGTCTGGGGGCAAAGCCCTCAGCCGCTGGGCAATTTTTGTAAGTTTTTGGAAAAAAAAGCTATTTTAATCCCATTATATCACATTTTGCACGTGTTCACAGCCATTTGAAACAACTAGATTTTTAAGATTTGAAAGCCAATCGAAAAAATTTAATTGTTCAACTCTTATTTTACTTGCAATGAAAGTCCAAAACACGTCTAAAATTTTGCATTATGGTGTAAAATTTTAATTGTAAGTGATTTGGTCCATGTAGGGGTAAGTAAGGCACATTGCCTTCTGCAATATTTTAGCCGTAAATGGTAATCCACTCGTAAATTTTCCTTCAAGATTTTTGTTTTGTCATAAAGTTAGCCAGTTATAAGAGTACATGTACGGCCAGCGGGCCCAGGCCCCCTCAACTGGAATTCAATAATTTGTTTAATGAGCATTTTCCCTCGGTATTTTTTAAAAGTATTTTGTGCGTAAAAACTGGCGAGGTGGAGTAGAATCGTTATTGAAAAATGGTACAATAGATGGTTACGCTCAGTACTTAAACTGTAGGGGGACGGGGGGGGAAGCGTCCCCCATCGCGATTGAGCGTCCCCCTATCAAGATTTAGACGTCCCCCTATCGAGATTTGATTGCTGGTTTGAGGGAAGAAAAAGTTACTGTTTTCGGCCGGAAAAACTGCTTGAATTTTCGATTTTGGCCAGAAAAAGCCTTCGGATTTCGGCGAAGACCTTTTTTTTTTATTTTGGAGATCACCTATTTTTGGCCGGAAAAAGTAGTTAAATTTTCGATTGTGAGCAGAAAAAGCCTTTGGATTTCGGCAAAGACCTTTTTTTTTTTTTTTATTTTGGAGATCACCTGTTTTTGGCCGAAAAACTGCTCAAATTTTTCGATTTTGGGCAGAAAAAGCCTTCGGATTTCGCCGAAGACCTTTTTTTTTTGAAGATCACGTAATTTTCACTGAAAAATGGTCTCAATCCAAATCAGGAACAATGAAAATTTGGGTCAAGTTCGTTCACGGAACAAACTTCCAAAAAATCCTGGCTACGTGCCTGTTCTTCGCTGAGGTTCAGTCAACGCTGAAACAGCGTCCCCCCAAGCAAAATTTTACAATTTAAGTACTGGTTACGCTTACTAAACATGTTATTCCTGGGCTGGATTTACATTGCGCTGGGCCTCTGGCACTTAGGGGACTTTTGCAACATCTTCCTGCCAAATATAAGTGAAGACCAAAAAAAGTCCTACCATCTGAGCACTGGACCCTGGTACTGTGCCATATGGCAAATACGGCGATGGGTTATTGCATTACGTTCATAAAAAGTTTAGATGAGGGCCTGAGGTAGCAACTTTCAGGACGAAACCCATAATTTCACCCTGGTTATAAGTTTAAATTGGTTGGAAAAAATTAAATTAAGGGGGTGCGCTGGGCCTCCTGATCGTCAATATTATTTATTGTTAATTACTATTGTACGTGTGCACTGTTGTACGCAAAGATACTAAAAGAAACTGAAAATGAAGAAACAAAGTTTTTTTGTTAAATTTTTGTCATTGGTGGCATTTCAATTGAAAGGGCCCGGGCCCCCTGGGCCACCTCCCTGGCTACACCTATAATTTTGAGATAAGATCGCACCCGTAAGTTTTTTCATAAACTATAAAAAAACATTTAAAGTAAAATTAAAATAGCTTTTTTTTGCAAAACGTGGAGGACTCGAGTCAAGTCATTTGACAGTTTTTTGAAACCTCCACAAATTGCATGACATTATTTTGACGTGGACAGGTGGTCGTCATTATTATTACTTAGTTTTGGACGCGTAAATCCTAAATTAAAAAAAAAACGCAATTCCGGACAAGGACAACATACTAGCTATGCTCTCATTATGTTTATCATTGGTAGTGTTTCAATTGGGGGTTTGCATTACGGCCTGTGTTATAGCATTAAGTTCATAATAGCGTTAAACGAGGGCCTGGGGTTGCAACTTTTACCACAAAACTCTTAAATTTTTCACAGCTTTTGTTTATAAATTGTTAAAATTTTGAATTACTGGGCCCCTGGCCCGGGACCCTTGGTCATCAGTTGGGGGCCCCGGGGGCCCCCTGGTTGTCGGTTAGGGGCCCCGGGGCCCCTTGTTTGTTATTTAGAAACCCCGGGCCGCCGTTTGTAAGTTTAGGGCCCCGGAACCCATGGTTGTTAGCTAGGGGCCCCCTGGTCGTTAGTTAGGGGCCCCGGGGCTCCCTGGTTGTCGATTAGGGGCCCCGGGGCCCCCCGTTTGTCAGTTAGGAGCCCCAGGGCCCCCTGGTCGTTAGTTAGGGAACCTTGGCCCCCTGGTCGCTAGTTTGGGGCCCAGGGGCCCCATGGTTATCGGTTAGGGGCCTCCTGGTTATTAGTTAAGGGCCCCTGGGCCCTTTGGTTGTTAGTTAGAGGCGCCGGGGCTCCCTCGTTGTCTGTAACTACAACTAAACATCGCTAGGCTATGTTGTCATAATTTTTTATCGTTGGTGGTATTTTAATTGGGGGGGGCCCGGGCCCTCTGGGTCCTATGGTCCCAGTCCTATGGTCCTAGGCTTCTAGCATCTATAGGGAAAAGTTTTGATATCACGATTGGCCATACTTGTGACTGTGATATCATAATACAATTGTAACCACAAATTTAGAGGCTACTGTGTGATGATTAGTTGAGAATAACCAAGACTATGTGGACGCCGGGCACGGTCGCTTGAATCTTCATTGACGCAAGTAGCACATAAAACATTTAGTAGGCAAATTCAAATAGCGTACCTCGGTACCGTACCCGTACTTTTACAAAAAAGGGTTACCATACCATAGGCGTAGCCAGGATTTTTGATTTGGGGGAGACCACAAATCACATGCAATGACGTCATCCGAAATTTTCGAATTAGGAATTTTTTTGTGGGGCAAAGATTACGTAGAATGAAAGATCAGAAGCCGTCGCCTGGTTTGGCCCGTAACCACGGTTTTACTATAGGGAGAGGGCTCAGTGGCGTCGCTGGGGGGGGCGGCCTGCCCCGGCTGTCACCATTTTGGGGTGACACCATTTTGTAATACCAGCCAAACAGAAAAGAAAACAACAATATGTTTAATATCATTGGAAATGTTTAGCACTCCAAAATTAACTAAAAAATGATTTAAAGCCCCTTCGGAAAAATTATTTAGACGGGCGAGCGCTAATTTGTAGAAATATAACTCGCAAATTAGTAAAAACCTTTAAAAATTGCCAAATAAGCAATTCCATTTGATCGCTTGTTGAAACATGCTGAATGTAAGTTTCATGAAAAAATATATAAGCTCAGGAATATGGGAGGGGGTGGCTATTCAGTATTAGTTAATCACCAAGCATTTCAACTCAAATATCGTTCCATTACCCCCCTTCCCCAATCATTTTTCTTTATTAAATATAGACGAAAAGGATTACTCCTTGTGAGTTTTATTGAACCGGTAGCATTGCTAGGGGGGAATACAGCCTTTTCCTCGCTCCCATTGGCCAGCCGGCCAAAATGCAGAATAAAGAAAATACCACGTTTTTAGCACTTCTGAGACCATCTTCTGCATTGGAATAGACTCAAAAAATGATTTAAAGCTTGTTTTGAAACATTTGTTTACGAGAAAGAGCTAATTTATCAAAAACAAAACTCATAAATCAGAAAAAAAAACTTTGAAAATGGCCAAAAATAATGTCGTTTGATTTGATCGCTTATCGAAAAATGCTGTTGTTTCTACATACCCCTGAACATAGGTTTTATCAAAAAATGAAATATAAAATGAGAAATAGGAGAGAGGGGCTATTCAGTATTAGTCAATTACCAATAACTTCTCTTAAACTTCCTTCCATTAGCCCCCTAATTACATCTTTCTCTATAAAACAAAGACGAAAAAGAGTCCTTCAGAGTTTTGTTGAACTCTAGTGTAGGATTTCATGATTTATCAGCTTGTAAATAAAAGAACTGAAATTCTGGCAATAGCTACCACCCACATAGCTCATTTTTGGAACTAGTATTATCATGTTTTTACACTGCTAATTTGTATGCCACGTTTCAATAGCATTAAGTTTTATCAAAATAGGCCTAAAATTAAGTTGATTTTTGTCAAAAATAGACAAAATTTTCGAACGCTGGGGGCTCCGCTCCCAAACCTCCGAAAAAGCCCCTCTTCCATTGCAGATTTCTGGCTATGCGCCTGAGTCTAATCATGTTTTTGCACTGCTAATTTTTATGCCTTCAGAGTTCTCCCTGAAGCCAGATTTTAAAAGCAATAACTTTTATCAAAATAAGGCTAAAATTAAGTTATTTTTGCAAAAAAAATAAATTTTTTTGAGCGCTAGGGGTTCCGCACCCAGACCCCCAATGGTATCCGGCGGATAGGGCGGAACTTCTAGACCCCCGAAAGAGCCCCTCCCCACTGCAGATTTCTGGTTACTCGCCAGATATTAAACCTGTGATGGGATATTCAACGCGCATACTTTCGAGTTGTAGAATCTTACAATGAGAAGTTATTGAGCTAGCCAAATAACAACCGCTATTAACATTAATAAAGTAGCACCGCCATCTTTAAAATATAGCCTTTTGCTTAATATACATTACCTACTATACATTCTTCAAAATATAACCTATGAAGGGTGACACCACGAAACTCCGCCCCGGGTGTCACTATCCTTAGCGACGCCACTGGTCAGCGAGCGGCTGATTTTAACCCCAAAGCGATTTCGCTTTTTAATCTAAGCCTTATCCACTTTGGAAGTGATCTACCACGGGCGCTATATTCCAGAGCTGATGCAGTTTGTCAATAAAGTTTTTTTGGGAAAAACCAGTGTGTAGTTTTGCTTCAAAGACGGACGGCGCGGATCGAGAAATCGACGAAGTTAGTTTCTCACGAGAGTTTAAGGTTGTGTTATACGGTTATAATGCAGCCTGTTCCAGACACGGTTGTCTTGAACAGTACGTATCTCAATTTTTTCAATGCCAATGCCAAAAATGCTGTCGCGCTAGCTGTCTTGCTAGTTGCAAAGGAGAAACAAGATTATTTTCACTAATAGTAAATTACAAAAGTTTCAACCCTTTTCACTAATAGATCAATCTCAAAGTCAAGTTTGCCAAAAACTTTTGACACTAAATACAGGCAAAGCCTTAAACAAAGAGTCAACGCTCTGATGTACTACACTCAGTCTGCACTCTGCAGAAGCCTATCGAATTTTTTCGAAGAGGTACAATGCAGTTACATCTAGTAAAAATTTGTTTCAATTTGATCGTCTTGTTTTGTTTATTGTACAGTAATAGGCGTGGCGAAGGAGCCAAACGTTAATGCGGCGTAAAGAATCGGCGCAGTATAGTTTGTTTCGAACTTTCCAATTTCCAAGTTTCGACCTCGTTCTGGTGAGCTGACGTATTAGGCTAGTCATTTGGATATTAGTCATGCTGTGCAGTAAACTCTGTGTTTCTGTTCCGACGAATATGATTGATATACTACTGTAGTGTTAATTATCAGATTATAGCATGCATGTAGCAATGTACTTAAAGGTACCGTACAAAAAGCCTTTTTCCAGTTTCTAGTGAATTGTTACTTGAAACCGGTGTCGTTAAATATGAGCCGTGGCTTTTTTTCGGAAGCTCTGCGACTCGTGGATGAGCGCGCGTGTGTTCTCCTTCTCTCCGATCTAAGCTATTCCCCAAATCAAGCTTTAACCCTAATGAATGCATGCATTGGAAGAGCGAGAGCGCACCCATGCTCATACACGACAGTCGCAGAGATTAAAAAAAAAGCAGATGGCTCATACTTAAAGATGTCCCTTGGAACTTAACATACTTTTTTCTGTTTTATGTTGTAGTAATTGTCAGAAATTAGACAATACTACTTGGCCTACGACTAACTACTGTAAGTTGTAAATGCAATACGCCTCCCATGCCTCAGCCAACATACCAGATCTGAGATAGGCCTACGTTAAGAATCCAGAGGACTCAATCAATATATACCAGTATATAGCCTGGTCAGTATATAGTCATGTTTTCAGGTTTTCAGACATTGAGTTATGTCAAGCACAACCTGCATAGCCTAATTGTTATCAGGTTACCTACTAAGGGGTTTATTGTCAGATATCGGTACCGTAATTAGTGTCTCTGGTGTGGAGAACAGTGTTCCCTCCAACTTTTCACCTTCTGTGTAAGCGCCAGAAAAGTTACGAAAGTGCCCTGAAGTCATTGTGAAAACGAAGTGACTACGCGAATGGAACATTCGCGGTATTTTTTTTCCTCGCGAATGGAGACATTGCCTTTTTCATACATTTAGTTTAAATACGACATTTTGTCGATAGGTCGGTGCAAGCTGCGTAGCGTAGTGGTTAGAGCACGTAACTGCAAACCGATGAACCCGGGTTCGACTCCCGCCGGAGGTGCAAAAGCGTAAAATGGAAGGTTACGCGGAGTATACGGATACGGGAAGAATATATGGTAATCGACCTTTTTTTGCTTCAAAACCTTTCATTACAGTTAGGGTTAGGGCAGCGATGCCAGTCTGAGGGGATAGCAATTCCCTGTAGTATCTATTCATAGCGCCTGCTCCATTCGCGAGGAAAAAAAAGCACCGCGAATGTTCCATTCGCCAAGCCTCTTCCTTGTGAAAATGCCGTAGCTCAGACTTCGCAACGCTGCCTATCCACTTCAATACACTGATCTTTAATAAAAGGCAGTGGCTGCTGTTATGTTATGTAACACTTCACTCGTAGGATAACATTACATAATGTGTAACATTTCACTTTCAGCGGTGATATATTTTTACTTGAGTTTTGCCACTTCGCTCTTGCAATGTTTATTGAAGCGACAAGACTGCAAGTGCAAGAGCATGTTGCATCGTAGAAGGTAGAAGCGCAAGGATAATTATTAAATTAGTACATTTTTTTAAGATGCATTAGAATCCGTCATAACAAACCGATACTTTTTTTAGGAAGCTATCAAAAGTCAACTCAAGTTTATATAATTACCGGTAATACCGGTAGTTGCTATTGAATTTCAATCAAAATCAGCTAAAATCTAGTTTTGAAAAAAAAATGCGAATCTTATGGCAATAAGTGCAGTACTGGTACTAAAACACCTTTGTCGGAAAAAAAGTTTGAAAGTTTTTTTACGGCTTTTACAAGGTAAATACGGCATTTTGACAACCATTAAGCGACTTCTCGATAGCATAGTGGCAGGAGCATGTGTCTCTCGACATTCGCGTACGGGTTCGATCCGCTGCGATTGCAGTGACATGTTATGCGATTAGGAAAACTCGCGATGATCTCTTTTCTTTCTTTTACTTCAGAACCTTGCATTCAAGTTGGGTTCGGGCAGTGATGCCACCCTGCGAGATAGCTAATCCAAGTGCAAACACAGAGCTTTTTTTTGATTGCCTTAAAATTCAAACTTTTTTACAACAAAAGTGTTTTAGTTATTAGTTTGGACCCATACTGCGTTTATTACCGCATGAATTTGCATCTAATTTTCTGTTTATAACCAGATTTTAGTTGAATTCCCATTAAATTTTTAATTAAATAAACTAGATTTAAGTTGATTTTTGATAGCATCCTAAAAAAAGTATCGGTTTGTTATGACCAACTGGGTATGACGGGTCCTACTGCGTTCTACAATCCTAATGCGGCCTAAAAAAAGTATTTCCGGTAATTTAATAATTACGCTCGCGCTTCTCCCGATGCAACACGCTCTTGCACTTGCAGTCTAGTTGCTTCAATAAACATCGCAAGCAGGGTTGGATCCATTCATTTTTTTTTTAATCTTTAAATTCAAATTCATTGACTTTGAAAAAATTAAATTCGAATTCAAATTCATTGACTTCAAAAAAACTAAATTCAAATTCATTGACTTTGAAAAATCAAAATTCAAATTCAAATTCATTGACTTTGCAAAAGTCGAATTCAAATTCAAATTCATCAATAACTTGAGAGCGGATTCAAATTCAAAATTCAAATTCAATCCAACCCCCACTTTTGACACCCAAGATTCAAAGAGGATTTTGCAATTTGCATCTAGCAAGTTGCAATCTCGCAGTCGCAGATGTGTACTAGCGCATCGCAGTCAGGGCCTGCGAGAGGGGGTTCAGGGGGTACATCGTACCCGGGCCCAGGGGGGGCCTGGAAGAGTTCAGGTTTCCGCGTTAAGTTTTGGTATGGCACCATAACACCGTAATCAAACTTGCCTACAGCAAAAATATCGATCAGCCTATTCACTACTGGTAATTGTTCGCTGTTTTTGCTACACAGCCTTTAGGGCATCCAATAATGGCCGATTTGATTAAAAAAAAAGGAAAATGTATCAAAAGCCATACACTTCCACCGAACTTAACGTTTTGTTGCATTTCTCTGACTTGAAAGCCTTAATAAATTTCTATGGTATAATAATTTACGAGGGCCCACATTTCCAGACATTCAAAAGCATTTTAACCTCAGAGAGCGGAGTCAAAGTTGACATACTATACCACCATCATTAAGTAACTCACTCTGTCTGTATGAATTTAATAGGTATTTGGGTTTGTGAAGTCCATGATTGCAGATGACTTCTTAAAACTTTTATCAGTAAAATATTTGGATTTGCAGTGTTAAAGTCGTTATATTGTATAATATTGTGTGAATGTCATCATCCCCCATTTCACATACTTACTTTCATGTATATCGCGTTTTCTACTTGTCAATTTAAGCAAGTTTGGTGCTGGGATGTTGATCAAACGCTGTATTTTACCCTCGAGAAAGATAAAAAGTGCTGAAGCTTCCGGGGCTCCGCCTCGGACCCCACTGGGGGAGCTCACAGCGCCCCCCCAGACTCCCTAGCTGGATTTAAACCAATTTTATGACTAGTTGTGTTTTTCGTAGGTCCTAACTGTATGCGAATGTCGTTATCCCCTCACTTTTAAATGAAGATCTACACCCATCTGACAATAAACGATTTAACGCCATGGCCCCCAATAAGATTTGGGGGCCCGGTATCGACCTTCGCACCCCCTGAAAAATTTTCTCTCTGAGGTCCTGATCGCAGGTACGTAATATACCAACAACTCAAGTTGCTTGAATCCAGAGTTGGATCCAGTACCGTCGCCAGAGCAAACGAAGTGAAAGGGCACTAGCCAAATGTGGGGGAGGCACTAAAATTTGCGTACAAAAATTGATCTTCAGATCTTGTACGGCTACAATTTTGCGCAATTTTAAAATAAGGCCGACCACGTTTCTTAGCTCGTTTCGTCGGCGGCCATTAATCGCTAGAAAAATCTATCCACAGCAGTGAATGCTACCAGACGTACAACTAGGATTTTGCTAAGAGAGGTAAACCAAATTTTTTTGGTACAAAAACTGCTTAAATTAGCCCCCGAGCTGAACAAACTTATGCAACTCAAGCGTTTCACAGACAGACATAGATACTAAATACTAAGTGAATGTGTATGGGGCCTGAGGGCGGTGCCCCCGGCCGCTGGGCAATTTTGAAGCAAAAAAAACGCAATTTTAACGCCATTTTAAAATCATACTTCACACTTTTAGAAGCGATATGAATAACTATATTTCTAAAATTCAAAAGTCATTTCAAAGAATTGAATTGCTTTGCATCTCAACCCCCCCCCCCCCCCCTTACTTTTGGTCAAGTCTAAAATACGTTTAAACGTTTATTTTGAGATTAAATTTTCTAAGTGACTTTGCAAATGGGGTTTAAGCCCTGTCACCTTAGTTGCGCCACTGAGTGTGACCTCAAAATGTTGAAAGTGCTCTAAAAATCAAAACAGCTGGTCTTTGAAAAAAAGTTTTCACGCATTGTTTCATGTCATGATCACTAACGAAGTACCGGTAACAATTCTGCATGCTTACATGTCTCTTCCGCAATTCCGCGACACATCCGTAAAGTCAGATTAATGTACAGCAGTTGGTTGCCAGCAATGTCACAAAGAATCGAAAAAACATAAGAGGAGAATTATGTTTAAACGTAATTATTCCTTTTTCCATCATTGTCTGACTGTCTGTTGCCTTGTCGTTGCGTGATGTTTCAAAAGCAGTGTTTTTAGTCAACCAAAATGGAGGCACAAGCGGCTGTTAGGGGGTACGGCCCCCTTTGCCCCTTTTAGCGACGGCACTGGTTGGATCCATTCATTTTGTTTTTAATTTTTAAATTCAAATTCATTGACTTTGAAAAAACTAAATTCAAATTCAAATTCATTGACGTTGAAAAATCAAAATTCAAATTCAAATTCATTGATTTTGCAAAAGTCGAATTCAAATTCATCAATAATTCGAGAGCGGATTCAAATTCAAAATTCAAATTCAATCCAACCCTAATCGCAAGAGCTAAGTGGCAAAATTCACGTAAAAATATCTCATCGCTGAAATGCTACAAATTGCATAATGTCATCCTGTGAGTGAAGTGTTACGTAACGTAACAGCAGCCACTGCCTTAAAAAAGGTTATTGCGACTCAGACCCGATATTTTCTGCAGTTAACAAGATGTGATCTCAAAAAAAAAAAAGTCATCGCGCCATGAACCCACTGCTTTGTGCGTTTTGCAGAGTGATGACAAAAAAAATGGGTCATAGTGTGGTGCCAGACTTCGCTTCTTCAACAAAAAAAAACAAACTCCGGAATTAAACGCCGTTTCGAGCTTGTGAAAATGAAAAACGTCGGAATTAAACGCCGTTTTGCACTCTTATAAACAACACAAATCTTATACCAAGCCAGCTTCCATCTGGGTACAAGTTGTGTTTAATAATTAAATGCCAAATTTGTGCTTATTCTTTGCTATGATCTCCACTCTGAATGGTCACACACCGTCAGTGGTTTCCTCAAATGATCATTATGAATTAATTGAACAGATACTGGTGTATTTAAGATTAATGGTTGGACTTGTACTAGTAAAGTAGATGACTTAGTAAAGTCACTAGCAAATGTGAACCAACGTAAATGGTAGCTGTTAACTACCACATCAATAGTCGTTAGCTTTTTAACTCATATGTCTGTAGTTTAAAAGAATAAAAAATATTGGTTGTTATTTTGCCCTGCGTAAAGAGAAATGCCCTCAGAATTTATATATATAACGCACTTGCAAAAAATTTGTGTGAAAATGCCGCAAAATATTTCGCACTTTTTTGGCATTTTGTATAGCCAGGAAACGCTGGAAAATCATTGCATTTGCAAATAATTTTCCAAGTTACTTGGTGCATGGTACATGCTAGGTTAAATTAGTCGGCAGTGTGACCGAGAGACTAAAGGCGTTGTTTTTACAATGACCCGGATCACATGATCTTTGTTCAACGTGCACCCTGGTCACGTTGTTGCATTCTTGGATAAAACGCTTTAGGATAATTACCTCAGCTTGGTGGCTTTGAACGAGCATCAAATTCAGTGGACAAGAATTTGAAGAAATCCACAGGAAACTGGATATTAACTAGAAGTTTATTATCCCAAAGAAAATAATTCAGGACTCGCCAGTTTCTTATTACTCGCATTCTCCCCTTCATACTTTGAAGGTTACCAACAGCACTGCAGCAGTTGGTAAAATAGTTTTGAGAGTAAGCATTAAACTGTAAATAGAAAGAGAGTCTTAAAATATTCATAACTGAGGATGAAGCCTAAAACTTTCTGATCTCATATAGCCTATGTAATGCGAAAATGAAAAGATTAAGTATGATTTTGTCCCAGGTCTGATGAAAAAAAAAGATTTCAATTTACAGTATTGTGGTTGGGGGTAAAACTAATGTTGGACTTGATATTTGAACCCAGTTCTGTTCACTCGCAACAATTTCAAAACTCTGGCGCTCTTAACCATTATGCCATCACGCCAGAATGTGATTGACCAGAATTCAGTAGGCTTTTAAACTCAAGAATAAAGAGATAGTTTTGGGGCAATATCTTGATACCCCCAAATTCCGCCACCCTAAAGCTTTGCAAACGAGTAGCGGTAGTTTTTGTTACGCCCAATAAATTCACAGAGTTTTAGCTGATAAGTTCAAGCCATTTTGTGAAAATAAGAACTTGAAAAAATCACAAGTTTTGAGCTCTTCTCCCCCAAACCAAGTGGTTGCCAGTGATCTCATCACAGTGATTTTGTCACAAAGTACTGGTAATTTAGTCACAAAGTGTCTCAACCTGCCCACTTATCTACCACAAATGGTGGGGGCTTCACACTGTTCGTTTTCATGCTGAAAGTCAAACAGGAAACCTGGTTTGGCCACATAACCTAGCATCTCCATAGAAGTGTTAAACGTGGGCACCCTGCAAAAAAAAATCTAAATTAGTGTGAAGCGCGTTAAAACAGAATTGCAAATTATTCTTCCAGGGATGTATTCTTTGCAGAGAATGAAGCCTGAAACCCTTTGATGACATGTAATGCCAATATAGAAAGATAGAATGTGATTTTGTCTGAGGGAAAAAAAAAGTTGATTTCAATATATTTGTGGTTTGGGTAAAAACAGTGTCAGACTAGGTTGGTATTTGAACCTATCTCTGTTCACTCAGCACTATCTCAAATCAAGGTGCCTTTATGCATTATGCCATCCCAGCGCATTCAAACTAATGGCAAAAATCAATTGTTAAAGTTGGTTTAAAAATAGAGAAATAGTTTTGGGGCAATACCTTGATACCCCAAAATGCTAGCACCATAAAATTTTGCTAACTAGTAATTCTCATTGGGCATAATAAATTGGTTAAGTTTTAATGGATAACGTCATGCCAGTTTGTAATTATAAGAACTTCAAAAAATCACAAGTTTTGGGCCCTTCCCCCCAAACCATGTGATTTAGCGCTGCCAAAAATGTAGGTTCACAACTTCATGCATAGACTTAAATCTCCAGGTTTCTAGCTTTAGTGGTTTCAGAGTTTTTGTACATAGAAAAAAGTTCTTAATAGAAAGAAAAGAAAAAAAAAAAAAAAAAACAGAAATGAAGAAAAAAAATGTCGGAAGTCAAACAATTTAGATGTGGTAGTTGAAACTGCATTATCAGATTACCATGCAGTTCTAAATTAGGAAATTTTTTATTCTCCTACTGCAATCAGCTTTTGAGCTAGAGCGGTTTGAACCTCTGATTGGCATTTCAGTTTTTTGGCTTGTAAACTCACATCACTTGGCCGATTGCGTCCAAAATTTGCATGAAGATTGTTCCATATGTTCCCCATCTAAGTTTTGGATTTTAAGTTTCTACCTTCAGCCATTTCAAATTTATAGCCATTTCAGCCTCTGGTTGCAGTAAAACCGTTATTTTTGCACAGAGGCTTCCAACGCAAAGTGTCGCAGAAGTTCCAATAGCAAAAATCTGAAATATCACATATACACTTTACAGTGTAGCTTCAGAAAAGTTGACAAATTTGTGAAAATAAGATCTGAAGTAGCATAGCTTATTCAGCATTCTTTGGTTGATAGCACATTAACCATGCTGCTTGGCCAGATGGCTATCGCCCTGAGGCCTGAGCTTGTGAGCCGGATGATGTTCAGGCAAGTCTCAACATATTCTTAAGCAGTAAAAAAGGTTTTATTTCCTAGAAATTTCTATTTTATACTGGTATCTTGTTTATAAAATCTGAATCAAATCGTCCTACACTCAAGTCTATAAGCTTCTCTAAAAATACCTCCAAATTCATCTGAAACTTTAATTTAACTCCTAATCCTTACCCACTGCAGCATACCGGCCAAGACAAAACACTATTGAGTGCAACAGCAAGTAAAGCAAGTGCGGTGTTATCATTTTATTGACTCTTATTAGAAAGGCAGGTGCTGCTGTTACGCTACGTAAGAATAAGAAAATTGCTATCCTAGCCATAACCTCAACCCTAAACCTAACCCAAACTTGAACCATAGCACTAACCCTAACCTTAATTCTAACCCAAACTCAAAATCTAACCCAAAGTCTAACAATAATTTAAAAAATAAAAAAATGTAAATGAGCGCTCACTCTTTGCTCTCTTATTCTCTTTTGGGCGTTACGTGGCGTAACACTAGCCACTTCCTATTAGAAAAGCAAATAAAAAGGAAGTGACTAAAGCAGTAGGCTATTTTTCCGAGTCAAAAGTAGGTTAGTCAAGTATTAATGTTGAACACCAGCATTGATTTTTATGGATGCTCTTTGGCTTTTCAGCTTTTTTAAAGACAAAGATCCTATTTCCGTATTGTAGATAGTAAGGTACTTTTCATAGATTGCTTAAGACAGAGATAAACATGAAAATAAAGATCACTTCTCCGTGTATGGCGATGCTTATTTATGAAGCTGTAAAATCTGGAGGACAAACAGAGGGATGTTTACGGGGAGAAATGGCTCAAGAAGTTACTAAAAACATCACTGATTCTGATGTCACCACCACCACTGAAGATGTTTTATGTGAGTATATGCCTCCTCCTTTTCAAAGGTCTAGTTTAATGCTGAATGTTACTTGATTGTAGTGTCACCGTTAGTCACTCAACTACCGTATTTATTCGAGTATAAGTCGCATTTTTTTGTACCAAGATATCACCCAAAAAGTTAGGTGCGACTTATACACGAATACATGAAGTGCATTGTATGCCATAAAAATTTTTTGAGGTGTTTCCTTGCTATCGAATTCTACTCTGTCTCCTTTCATTTAATAATATCACTTACTGCCTTCCATGCGAGTAGCGTTTCATGCGAGATTCGAGTTTCAACACTGTAACCTTTTTTTTCCATTCTAATACGTTCAGTTATCATTTATCCACTTAAGTTGCGTTGCATCACTTGCCACCTTCATCGGATGCTGATGAGGATGTTCCAGAGGTAAACAGAGGGCTATTTGAAGACAGTGACAGCAGTGATGACTTCAATGGTTTTTAATTTTTTGTTATGAGATTGCAATGAATGAATAATGTTTAAAAAAATTTTGTCCTGTTTTTCATGTCAAAAATGGGGGTGCGACTTATACACGCATGCGACTTATACTCGAATAAATACGGTATCTGTATATTTTGTAAAATTATATCATATTTACATAAGATAATGCAGGTACACCAGTTGGTAAAATAGCACAGAGCTACATTCTGACATTTGTAGTAGTGAGATTGAAATGCCGTGCAACATATTTAAGTTTAAAACTCAGTCTTGAAATGTGAGTGTGACTGCTCTTGCAGAGGCTTTGTATATGGTACAATGTTTTTCAAAAATCCACTAGTACAGATATGTATTACTGTGCTAGGCTGTTGGTATGTGCCTTGATATAGTACCGGTATGGTAAGTTGGTAATTCTATATACCGTACTACTACTATTAGATGTATGTCTGCAGTCGAAGTTATTTACTATTCCTATCTTGAAATGTGTTAACATTATAAAGGACTCAAGTAAGCTTAGTGATCAATCAAAAGTATGCTAATGCATTTTTTAAGTGTATTGAGACAATTAATGAATGACGCAGCAATGCGCGGCAATGCATTTGTTCTGCTCATTTACTGAATTAAATTCTTTTCTTTTAGCTGTGCATTCAATTGGACCTATTGCATTAGAAAATTGTGATGCTCCATCTGAAGATGCAAGTTCAAATGTTTTTGGTTGGTTTAGATTTTGTAGAAGACCTTTGCTACGTCTTACTGTGCGAGAAAAGGTAATGGAAAGTTGATCATGAAAAAATCGTTTTTTTAAGTATTGCTTTGAAAATTCGTGATGAAAATGACCGATTTTATGTACAATGTACATTTTTCTTGAGCTTCAGTTCCATTTTCTGGCTTTCTGTACCTGATAAAAGCAATAAATTTTTTCATCATGTTGAAAGCGAATGGTGCATTGAAACAGAAGTTTTCAACCAGAGTTCCCTCTAACTTTTTGGCTATTAGGAAGTGCCCAAATTTTCTTCAAACTATTGTGCCCAAAGCAGATAAAATACATTTATGTGTCTCAAATTTGTCCCAATCAGGTATTAAAGTACACTAAACGTCTTATTTTTACAAATTTGTTGACTGTTTCAAAGCTATGTTTATTACATTGCCAAAAAGTATATGCTCTTGTTCCTAAAAATTACTGATTCATTGACAAAAGTCAGCTCAGTGGGAACACTGTAATCAAACTGATCTACAACATAAGGGCACAGACAAAAGAGCACAGGACATAAGGGTGCATTCTGCCATCAGTGCTAACATTTTCGTGCTTCGAAATATAATTATGCAATTAAAGGTGGTGAATCATCCAGCCAATTACGGTGGTTTATAATACCTAAAATTGAACTATAATTTTTTATATTTTTTGTTTTAATTTTGAGGCTGCGGTTGCAAAGATATTCAACAAGTACAAAAAGATATCCCCCAAAAAAGTTTTTGAAAACTCTGTGTTTTGTTCTTTCTGCCAAAACCACAGTTCTCTAAACTATTAGGCCTGCTGTGGTTTTGGCGGGAAGAACAAAACACAGAGTTTCCAAAAACTTTTTTCAAGGGATATCTTTTTGTATTTGTTAAATATCTTTGCAACCGCAGCCCCAAAATTAAAACAAAAAATATCAAAAATTATAGTTCAATTTTAGCTATTGCAAACCATCGTAATTGGCTGGATGATTCACTGCCTTTAAAGAAACAAAATCTGTGAATTTTTTAAATAAATTGCAACAAGGATGAATTAAAAAAAAAAACAATAGATTTCTGTAAACTGTGGAAAATGACTTGTATTGGGACACGTGCATTTGCTTGGTAGTTGGAAAAAGATTAATTATTATTGTTTGCTTAGCAGCTTAAGTGCATCTGTTAAATGATTGTGCTTGTGAAAGCAATTGCTGAACTATTTTAAATTTTGAAACACAACTTACATTTTAACAAAACTCGAAAATAAATTCGAAAAATGCTTAAAACTTGATTTTCAAGAATTAAATAAAAAGTTCATTAAAAACTAATCATGCTCGTTTCTTTGGTTACGTAATTATTTTTTGAAGATCGAAAATGTTATCGCTTATTGCCGATTTATGTCTCTGCACCCTTGTGTACCAACGCCCTTATGTCCCTGCGCCCAAATGTCACATTTCGTTTCAAACTGTGTACCACCAAAGGGTTTCCAGTGTCCTGCAAAAATTTTTTACTTATGGGCGTTTTCCACTGCCAAACATTAATAGCCACTACATCATATATCATATGCTAAGCTTTGATTAAAAAATTTCCATGGAGTAAATTTCTGAAAATCATAAAGGTGGCACTGCATCAGCAGTGCATGAAAGAGCGACAGTTTGCCATGCTTGAAATCAAAGATTTTTTCGCATGCTGCAGCCAAAAAAAGTTTCAAAACCTTTGCATTAAAATGAGGTTGTAATCATATAAAAACCTCATTAGTTTTTTCTAAGAACTGTAAAAGTGTCTATTGACTGTGCTGGTTATGGTTTTCATTGTATGTAACTACGTAACTTTCAAAAGCCTCTTTGAAATGATGAACTTGTGATAGAAAATTCTATTTTTAGTCAATACATCGCAAGTTGGCTAGAAACATCGCGAAAAGAAATGGTTTACCTGGCCATGTAGTGACTATCTTGATGCAAGAACGATGGTCAGAAAACCATTCAACATATTTGTGGAAATTTGCTGCTTTTCTGCAGAAAGATAGGTATGGCATTGCGGTGCTCTGATTTTGTATAAGACCACCTTTGGTATATTTTAGGCTCTGGATTTATTTGTTTTTAAACTTTTTTAATTTGTAGTTTAATGGATATTAGTGATCTTGCTGCTTAATTTAATCAAAGATTTTCTCAATGTACAAATCTGCACACTTGCACAGTGTTGAATTTTGCTCCTTTGTTTTCTTATCATATCAGTAGATAAACAATAACCTAATTCATTATCAACAAGGTATAGTTTTAAAGGGGCATCTAAAGAGATGTTGCTTAAAATCAATGTTGTTGAAGAAATGATGACTACTTGAGGTAATACAGAGGTGCCCCAAACCTTTTTTCCCAATTACCCTTATTCACAATAATTCGAAAGTCTTTTGACTCTGTATATACCATTAAATCAGCCGTATGTGATGTCGCAAAATTGCAAAATGTTGGACTGCTAATGGTACAGAGTCAAACGGACTAAATTGTAGTTTCGCAAATAAGAGGAATGGTGGAAAAGGTTTGGGGCACTTCTTTATTACCTCAAGTATATAGTCATCATTTTTTCTATAAAACCGATTTTGAGCAGTATCTCTTCCAAGTCGGAACTTTTCACTGTTGATCAAAATGTCGGAAAAAATCCTAAAATACATTCTCACCATATTTGAGCTTTCTTCATCTTGCATTTTTCAAGATTTGCAATTATTGGAAATTAACAATTTTCCTTGTTCTTTAGTATTGCCATTTTGTTAGTATTCTGACCGAAGACTAACTTTTGAAAAGCTGATTTATATTTACTTGAAAAGTTGCTCATTTACAATTCTGACGCTTCGTTTTGTTTTGACAACAACTTTGTTGCAAAACACTTGAGAATTAGGAACATGCAGTAATTTTTAGAAATTATTTTAGCTGAAGAAAAATAGTCTTTTTAAAGCTGCATTCACACAGAAGACTTTCAGCTGTGAGGCTTGACATTTTGTCTTTTTGGAACTTCGTGTGAGCGTGTAGTACCTTTGTTTTTGTTCACGGTTTTTGCCAGATGAGGATTGATTTGCTCATAACTAGCAAACAGTAAAACCTAGAAAGTTGAAATTGGGACTCAACATAAGACTTAATGAAAGCGTCATGTGTGCCAATTTTGGGGATCCTAGGTCACGTGAACATAAAAAAACGGCGATTTTGGTTTGAAAATTTATTAATTTGCCTATAATTCAAAAACCACTTGACGTGCAAAGCCGAAATTTGTACACAATGTGGGTGCTTATAAATGTTTATGCAAACTGAGTTTGGGGGCGCCTGGTCACATGACCAAAATTTTATAGGCTGAAAATGCGCAAAAAATTGATGAATTTGAACTGATGTATCCCATATATAAATTACCAATATTGATGAAAAATGGTTTGTGATTTTTTAGCACACTATCAACCATCTTTTTTTTTGTTCATTTACCCCAACCTGAATACTATTTTATTTTATTTTTTTTTATTTTTTCTTGTTCTTCTCCAGCTATCTAACTTTTAAATTGCAGAACGCACTGTATTCTAAGTTTGAGCGATTGAAGAGATCAAGGAGGACTGGTACTCGAATGAATTTGGGGGGGGGCACGTTGGGGGTATCCCCCTCAATCTGGTACTCTAAAATTTTGAATTTTTAAACCGTTGAAGCTAGATGGATGAAATTTTTTAAATAGGTTGATATTAACAATAAACTAAACCTAACAAAAATTGGGAGTTTCATGATGGTGGTTTTCTTCCAAACGGCCCCCTAAAATTCAAACTTTTTTACCGTTTAAAGATCAAGCAACAAGAAAAATGCAACACCAGTTTTCTGGTTATTATTACATAGTATACGAGTAAACTAAGAAGTTTTGAAAATTTTGCAAAAATTTATGCCAGATTGGCAAAGTTATTAAGCTTTGAAGAACACAATATGCAAAACTTGGCTAGCTGTCCCATGACGTCATGAATTAAGTAACAGATAAAAGCAGATTCTGTATAATCAGCAGAGAGTGAGTTTCTGTGCCATAGAAATTATTTATCGGTATACACTATACAGGTAATAAGCTTTGTTGCAGTGATTTGCGAGAAATCGAATTCCTTGCCAAGTTTTAATAATCAAAACTGTTGGTTGTGTAAGTTGGTGGTGCGAGTACAGTGAATTCAAGGTTACTTATTGTAATTAATTGCAATACACAGATTACTTACTGTAATTAATTGAGATTTAAAAGTTATTGTAGCTACAATAAATGACCTATAGCTCAGAGGTGGAGTCGAGGACACAACATTCGAGACCAAGAACAGGGATGGTCGCGGCCAAGGACCAAGGACGTAATTTTCCTAAATTATGCTCAGCACATTTTCCATAATTTTTAAAAGCAAAGGTGTTTAAGGTATTGCATTTCATTAAGTTTTTGATGATGATTCAAAAATAGTAGTTTTTAAAAATAATAATTATTGCCATTTTGAAATTTTACCTGTTAACAGCTGATGTTGATTATATACTGTAGCTGTATCTTGGTAATGAAACAAGGCGATGACCTGTGAAAGGAAATATAGATAAATTGTAAACGTAGAAATTGTCAATTTTAATGCATTATTTTCATTAACAAGCTGTTAGGGTTATGGTGCAAATGCTCATTGATTACAGGTAGTAGTTTCCTAAATGCGAACTGTATGGTTTGATTAAACGATATCTTATCACCGAATTTTTTGTACATTATTATCTAAAAGCATTCCAAAATACTGTAAATTTATGTTTTTAAAATGAACTGAGGCACTGTACCAAGTATATTTGTAAGCTCAAGTTTTGGGCTTTGAAAAAAAAACAAAAAAACAGGGTTCTGGGGTGAGAACAAAATCCCCATGGCCCATGTTGAATAAATTTAGCGATTTTTTTTCGGAAAAAACAAGCAATTTTTGTGATTTTAAAGAAGGTCACACACGTAGAAAGTCGTAGATTGTCAAAGCGATTTGAAAAGAAAATACCGTAAATGTTAAAATTAAAAAAGCTTTAGTTTTTCCACAATTTCCCAACTCTATAATTCTAAGCCAATATTTTTTTTAGATTTTGGTGTATGCGATGATTTTGGTATGTATGATATCTAATACCTATCAATGAATAATCACTAACGTTTCGACTGCCAACAGACACTTTGTTAAATTTAACATAAGGTATTTAATTAACAAAAAATAACACGAGGATCTCAGCAGGGTCTTATCAAAAAGGAAAGGCGTTGGAGACATTTGCCCTGGACCCCCTTCAAAGGGTCCACAATCGTAGAAACAAAAAAATAACGAACCATTAGTTTATTCTCAAAATGCCTAGTTTTTTGCGGGAGCTTCGCCTTTTCATCTTAAAAGGATGTGGTGTAAAAAAGTTTATTTAGTTCAGTGACTAATGCGCATCTCTACAATCAACTGCAATTCGAACAATTATTAAACTATAGTCATATTTAACTTCACACTTTATTTCTTAATAATTCTTCATGCAACGTTTTTTGTGATCCAATTGTTGGTTATTTGGGATTCCTAGCAGCGATTTTCAGCTCAGAAATTGTTTGGTCGATGTGGTTTTGCCTCCTCCCCCCCAGACCGCTTGCCAGTTGCTCAAGTTGTTCTTTATTATCTCAAAACAAATTCTTTGCGTTCGCTTATTTTCAGAACAAGTTGTCGTTCTCGAGATGCGTTTTGTTCGTTATATCAAGATCTACTAACATATTTACTGTAGTGTGATATCAGTATGCCATCTCTGGTAATATACAGGGTGGGCCATTAGGCGCGCACCAAAGCATTTAAAACAATTCTGATAAACTACTTATTACTGACGCACAAACCATGCTTCATTATATTCTGCAAAAGAACCCGTATTTTACACCCAAGGAACAAGGAAATATTTCACCCTGCAGATTTTATATCGTTTGACATCACAATTCACGTAATTCTTTGGTGCGCGACTTATGGCCCACCCTGTATACCAGTGATTCCCAACCGCGGCTCCCAGCTAGCCTTCTTGCGGCTCTCATTGACCTTTGAAAATCCCACAAAAAATATTTAAAAAATCTAATTGTAATAATAAAAAAAAATAAAATTCGTATTCGAAAATTACCCTTGCTTAGTTTGGAGGCTGGGAAAAGAGTTTTTACTTCATAGTTAAGATTAGAGGCAAGGAAAGTTGTGAAAAGGCTGCTATTGTTACGTCACTGTTTTCTCAAAGCAATGTATCATAACTTTCTGGTCTAGTTGAAGGAGCAGCAGCTGCAGTTAAGGTAAAACCTAGCAGCAACTGTCCAGTTGTTCTCGATTCTATTCTATTTTTGTGAAGTATTTATTGCAGTTAATTTAAAACTAGTCACTGCCGCTATAAAATTGTAATAGGATAATCAGCCAAGCGTTTAAGTTTTAGATATATTCAACCCTAAAATTATGTCAGATCAGCCTTCAAAGAAAGCACGTAGTCTTCAGCAGGAAAATCGAGTTTTTCAAAGCGATTGGGAAGAAAAGTATTTTCAAGTTGAGGTAGACAACAAAGCCCATTGCCTTTTGTGTCCTGTGGTGATAAGTAGTGTAAAATCCTTTAACATTAAGAGGCACTACGAAACTCATTCTACAAAATATGATTGCTACCAAGGAGAATCAAGGAAAAGGAAGTTGGAATCTCTTAAGGCAGCACGGAATAAGCAAACAAATATGTTCAAGGCTAGTACTGAATCTGAAGATATTACCAAAACATCATACAAAGTGAGCCATCTACTTGCTTGTAATATGAAAACATATTCGGATGGTGAAATTATGAAGCAGGCGATAGTTACATTTGCAACAGAATGTTGTTCAAGTGCCATACAACAAAAGGCCAAAAAGTTACAGCTGAGTAATACTACAATAACTCGGCGCATTGAATGTATATCAAACGACCAACACGATCAGCTTCTTGAGAAGTCAAAAAATTTTGTGTGCTACTCTGTCGCACTTGACAGCTCAAAAGACCTCACTGATACAGAGCAATTAGCTGTGTTTATTAGGGGAGTCATGCCGGATTTTACGATTTACGAAGAATATCTCACTTTGCGTTCTATTCATGGCTCAACGAAAGGAACGGATATATTTCGTGAATTTCATGCTACTCTTGAAGAAGCACATTTGGACCCATCAAAGTTGTTTGGAGTGGCAACGGATGGCTGCCCTTCCATGCTTGGAGAAAATCGTGGGCTTCAAGGGCTCATCAATAAATGGCGATACGAAAATCATCTTGCTCCAGTGACATGGCATCATTGTATTTTACACCTAGAAAGTCTTATTGCTAACTCACTCAACATGTCTAATGTGATGGATGTGGTAACAACAACGGTAAACTGGATTAGAGCCAACGCACTTAATCATCGAAAGTTCAAGAAGTTTTTAGCAGATACTGAGGCTGAGTATGGTGACATAGTCATGTTCACAGCCGTACGATGGCTAAGCCGCGCTTCATGTCTCAAAAGATTCTATGAACTTCTTCCCGAGATTAAAACATTTGCTGAAGGAAAGAAAGACATCCCTCAGCTTGGCGATGAAGTTTGGGTTGCTGATTTGGCGTTTTTTGTTGATATCCCTACACACCTTTCTTCTTTAAATCGCACTCTACAAGGCAATAACAAGCTTTGTCACGATTTGTATGGCACAGCAACTGCTTTTATTAACAAGCTTTGTCTTTGGAAAACACAGCTTGCAGGTGGTGTTACAGCACATTTTCCAACACTATCTAATCATCGAACCAATGGATCATTTGAAGTATACGACAAAATTATCAGTTGCTTGATTGATGAGTTCAACTACCGCATTAACGGAATGAATTCTTTATTGCCCATGATGAAAATGTTTTCAAACCCTATTGCAGTTAATGTGGCCACTGCACCTGATAATTTTCAATTGGAGTTGCTAGACATGCAGTCAGAAAGCGGGCTCAAGCAATTATTTCAAAGTGAAGACCTACTTGAATTTTGGAGTCGAGTTCCTGAGGGAAAGTATCCCAACTTGATAACCAATG
Source organism: Trididemnum nubilum (assembly GCA_963965965.1). NCBI lineage: Eukaryota > Metazoa > Chordata > Ascidiacea > Aplousobranchia > Didemnidae > Trididemnum > Trididemnum nubilum. Next base: position 25,759,338 of record OZ014487.1, read on the forward strand.
CCCAGGAAAACGCCTCTGTATTTGGATCAACTTACGTCTGTGAAGCACTTTTCAGCAAAATGGCCAGAATCAAAAATCGATATCGCAATCGATTAACCGATGACCATCTCAAGCAGCTACTGCGCACTGCATCTTCTGCTATTACGCCTCGCTTTGACAAACTTATTAAAGCTCAAAGCCAATGCCAAGTTGGACATTAAATTGATTTGTGTATTTTTTTGTTAGTGTTGCTATTCGTTGCTACGTGCTTTCATGCTTTATAATTTTCGTTATAATTTCTTTAGTGTTTTCATGCGGCTCCATATGTACTCTGAAATTTGAAATTTGGCCCCGACACTAAAAAAGGTTGGGAACCACTGCTGTATACTGAATTACATTTCATTATCACACACATACTTCTTTGTTATGGCTCTGGATGGTTTTATTGCATTGTAGTTTGTACCGCCTGCACCGGTAGTATTAGCTGAAATAGAAGCAACAATTTTCTACAATGCTTTTTGCCCCCTCATTCTCTGATAAGAGCTTTCTTGCAATGCCGTTAAAAAAGTTTCGGTATGACTTGGCTTAGTTGACATCACATTATATTATTGTTTAACTAAGAAAAGAAAAGAAATCGACTCACTAGAAGTTTATGTTGTCTTTTGTTTGATTATTTCCTTTTTGACCAATCAAAAAACAATGCTGTCCTCGGCAGAGGACTGGGAATGTTTAAGAACTTGTAGGCTTTGAGGCCAAGGACTTCAAAATCAGTCCTCAAGGACTCCACCTCCGCTATAGTTGTAATGCAAGATAAAATTAAAACTTTCTTGTCTAACATAACTTTTGCTGATCCTTCAACTGACTAATCAACTGACTTTTCTACTGACTTTTCTACTAATCAACCTTTTTATTTGCTTCTTTGAATTATAATTCGATCTTTTAATTATTTATCTTTTATTAGTTGTAACTGATTATGACTTTCATGATGTGTTTTTCACCGATAAAAGTCGAGCTATCAAGATTTGTTTCCTTACATCTATAACAGTTAACAGCTAAAAAGCAAATAGCTGACTACGGAGAAATGTTAAAGCCCACTCTTACTGATGGTTGTAAAACTTACAGGGAGACTATAGTTTATGCATGACTGGTAGCAAAACTTGGTGGGCTACACGGAGGAGACCATGCCAATGGGCCTCTTAAAATTTTAAAATCTTAAATACGAAGTACTCCAGCTGGACATATCAAATTTTAAGAGTGCCAGTAGGCTAATATTAGAAAAAGATAAAACATACCAAACTTGGTTATGCCATGCTGGACAATCAACCCTTAAATGGACCTTCAAACTATAAGATGAATTCTTACAATGAATTGGTATCGCAGAAAAGTTGAAGAGTCAAACTGTTGGGATTACACCAACATTTAAGACGTTGAAGTACTTTAGCGTAATGGCTTGTAAGTTTTAAGCTGGATGGCCGATTTTTTTTACTAAAATATCACTTGTGACGTTGAAAAAATCCTACTTGCTCTTCAAAGTTTTTGAACAATTTTATTAAGAAAGCTTTCGTGCTGAATAGTGGATGTAATACAATATACTATAGAATATCCAATACGTTGGCTGTTGGGTCGCACTGCTGAAAAGCGTTTTTTGAATCGTAAAATGCGTTCATGTTTCTGGCCGTGGTTAGTGTTAAGTTTGGCTGGTGCAATAATATTTTTTGCTTAAAAGTTGCTGGAATTTTAAAGATCGCTCTATGTTATTTCATAATACAGTGAAAAGCTGTTAGGACCCCCTAATAGCTTTTTAATTGACGTTACTTGATTATTTTGATAAGTTTTTGAGATCTTTGAACTTTGAGAGTGAATACCTCAAAGCTGTTAAATCAGGGTTGCCACATCCTGGAAAAGTCCTGGAAAGTCCTTGATTTTTTTTGCTGTCCTGGAAAGTCCTTGAAAGTCCTTGAATTTTGTTTGTAAGTTCTGGAAAGTCCTGGAAAATGTTTATAAAGTTTTCTTGTGGTTTACCAGGACAGAATGTGAAGTTGTTTTTTTTATAATAACTGGTGCCGGTATCTTATAATTGTACAAAGCCATTGTTGAAATAATTTGCATTGTGGAGTTTCGTCAAGAAGCTTTGTTGTATTGTTAAAAGACAGAGCTTATTTGTATACTGACGCACAAACAAAAAAATCGCTATTCTAGCCTTAACCCAACCCTATATCTAACCCTAACGTTAAAATGAGCGCCCGCCACCCATTCCTCTGCTCTTTGCTCTCTTTTTCTTTTTTAACAATTCTTACTAGTACGCTCGAATGCAATTAAGTACTTCCTCGTTGAAATGCCAAAATTTGCACTTTGCAATACAGTATGTATAAATTATTGAATATTATTAGGAAGAGTGAATTCATGGACAGTAATTAATTGCAATGCGATTTTCTATTAGCAGTAGCATAGTGGGCTATAAGCCCTCCATTGGCCCGTAGACCTAAATGCACCATTAGAAAAATATGACGTTTATTGCACTATACTTCTGAGGCAGTTTTTTGCAGTAATATAGATAGTAAAGTAATTTAAAGCCACTTTTAGAACATGATTTTGGGGAAGGGCTAATACTGGTCAATAGTAGTAGTAACAACTAACTTACAAAAAAAGGCTAAAAATAAACAATCAATTTGATCGCTTGATTCAAAATGCTTAACGTAGGCTTTGTAAAAAATTATAAGGGATCTATTCAGTATTTAATTCTGTTACTTACCAATCAACTCTCTCAAATCTCGTTTCATTAGCCCCTCCTCTCAAATTATATCTTTATCTAGCGTTATAAAATACAGATGATTTGGATTTATACTTTGGTAGATTTTTCAAAGAAGGTGCCTATTTGCACTCTAGCGTGCAAACGAGCTTTGCTTATAGAGAATAAAAGAGCAAAAGTGGGCGCTCATTTGCTCAAATAGACTTTCATTTTATAAGTATTACCGTTTGTGGTTAGTTGGAATTGAGATTTTGAGTTTGGGTTGGGATTAACGTTAGGGTTAGAGCTAGGGTTACAGTTTGGGTTTAGTTTAAGGTTGGGGTTAGGGCTACGATAGAGTTGTTTTGTTTGTACCCTGGCATGCAAATAAGTTCTGTTTTGTTTTTTTTAAATGAAAGGATTTTGTAGTTCACTGGCTGGAAATAAAGCTAGAGCTGAAGTTTTACCATTACTCATCACTAGAGCTCGACCGATATAGCTATCAGTCAGCTGATGTATTTTGGCCGATATCAGGGCCAAGCCGGTATGTCGTATCGGCTATCTACCGCCGATAAAATATTGGCATAACGCAACTACCTTAAATTGTTTATTTTTTAGAGCAAGCACGAATGTTCTTGCATTCTATTTGCTTAGAATGACCTGTGTTTGCAATAGTCTTTCTTTGGAGAAGGATTAGTGAAGCTTTTAGGGTCAAGTTAAATGAAAGATATAGACAAAATTTGATGGTTTTTGAGTTATATATCAGTATCGCCTGAAAAAGTCACATCGATCGAGCTCTCGCTATCACCCACATACTGTAGACCATTTATCCAACCAGTTTAATCATGTCTTTGCAGTGCGAATTTCTTTGCCACGTTTTAAAAGCAATAATCTTTACCAAAATAGGCCTAAAATTAAGTTATTATTGCAAAAAAATTGCAAAATCTTCAAGCGCTGGGGGCTTCACCCCCAGAACCCCAATGGCTTCCGGCAGCTGGGGATTCCGCCCCCATACCTAAAAGCACAACCCTACTGTTGCAAAATTTTGGCTTTGCATCTGGCTAGTGGTCAGTACTAGGATTGCAAATGCGTTACATCAAAATTTTTTGTCAACCACAAGCACAAAAGAGTAGTACATGAAAGAATGGTAGTGAAAATTCAATTTTAAGTCCTGTAAAAAAAATTTAAACAGTCCTGGAAAAGTCCTGGAAATGACCAAAAAAAGTCCTGGAAAGTCCTGGAATTTGACTTTGCAGTTTCTGTGGCAACCCTGTTAAATGAACTAAAAAGAGCGCAATGTGCAAAAAAAAATACCGGTAGATAATTTTTGGTAAATACTTGTTTGACTTTAAATATTACACTTAGGGTTCTGGAAAGCATAGAGCTGAGTAAAAGTAAATTTGGTTTTCAATGTGAAGTTATCGTAAAGTTAGACTCTGCAATATCACGTGTTATAAATTTATAAGAATTTGATTTTTTGTTTCTAAATTTTGTTTGTGTACGTATCTTTTTCCATGCTAACTGTTACGGCAGGCATTGTTTTGATTTAGTTCTTAAATTTTGAGAAAAATTAATAGAACTGTTTATACAGGTGCTTATATAAAGCTATTCTTAAAAAAATAATACAGTGGCTTAGTTGAGGGTGTAGATTTAATATTGAAGATATAGTGTGTCAAATTTCTGATTAAGATGATGTAACTTACAATATCCAAAAATCATAGTGGCATTTTCAGATCAAAAAGTTTTGTTTTTTTAATCGGAGCAAAAGGTTACTTCCGAAATATTTGTTTTAACAAGGGTTTTGTTTGTAACTGCAATTTTAACATTTGCGCTGCGAAGTGAAAATTCAACTACAGTGGAACCCCGCTTATCTGAACACCTATGGGACCGTCATCAAGCGGTTGCGTTAGCGGGGTGGTCGTGTAAGCGAATTTTGCTTTGAAGTTCCTGTTTGTAGCAACTCTGCATGGTTTCTTCGCCAAAACAGCCACTTTCTCCGCAAATAACAGCCTGAGAAATGCTGTGTCGTGTCGTAAACCTGTTTAACCGGCTGCTTGAAGTAGTCGCATTACTGAAACAAAATGCAATTCATTACTGTAGTAAATTACGAGCCAAGTCAACTGACCGCGACAAACTGACCGCGCAGCAATGATTTCGTTACATGATTTCGTCACTGATTTCGTCGCAGTGATTTCGTCACAAAGTGAGAGTTTGGGCAAGATGGCTTTGGGGATAGTAAAAATGTATTTAGGATCGCCCTTCTCAGCCAATCGGCGTTGTTCGCGGTCAGTTTGTTTGCGGTCAGTTGGTTCGCGGTCAGTTGTCGTGGATCCAGTAAATTATTTGGGACTGCATTGAAGTGGTCCTGATAAAGAGGTCGTCCTGTTATAGAGGTGGTCGCCAATCGGAGTTCCACTGTAACTTTTTAAAACGAGAACTTAGCAGAGATGTAAAATTTTGATTGACATTTCATAGATACCTTTTTTAAACATTTACATTTTGAAAGCCGTTAATCACAAACATGATTAAGTTAATGGAACATTATGAATTCGAAAGCAATGTATTTCAGATCTGACTATCAACAACCATACATACGCTTTACGCAAGTGTGAAGTTCTTTAATTCAGTAAAGTTCCTTAATTTAGTAGAAATACTATCGCGAAGTCCCCGAATATCGCTTGCGATGTCATATTCTAGTTTCTTTCTTAATTGCTCTTGTTTCTTTGTCGATTTGAGAAAGAAAAAAGGCAAAATGCCGATTCTCGTTGCTGAAAGTCGCCCGCATGAATCCAGCTTAAGGAGAAATCCGAGCTTTTATGTCTCGGAAACAAAAAGTCGTTGAAAGCCCAAATTATTTTGGTGAAGTTAGTCTTCTAAAAAAGTTCCGACTTGAGTGACCTTTTAAGCTGCTAATACCGTCGTTTTGTCTGCTTTTCTGTTACTTCCATCATCTTGAGTACGCTGTGTTTTAGATGGTTTATTCCGTGCCGAGTTGAAATTGTCAATTTGAAAGCGAGTTCTTGCGGCAGCTACAAGCCTTATCCTTCGATCCATCAGCAGCAAAGATTACCTCAGGTCACGAAGGCACTGAGTTCTCTCAACTCTGCTTTTTCTACATGTGATAATGCTTCTTTTGACATGGTGCAAACAGTAAGGTAATTTGTGTATTTTTGCTGAAAATTTGACTGTACAAGATACAGAGTTTCCTACAGTATTTGGTTTGAATTTTAACAACGCAATTTATTACTATGTTTACCCTTTTAACAAGTTGGTAGAGCGTGAGGTTGGTGATCAAAAAATTGCTGAATCCCGGTTCGATTCTTGAACTGGTTGATGTTTTTTTGTCCTTGGGATAGACAATACCTATTTCCCAATGGGGCCAAGCAATCTACTCGTTATGATGACCCAACGTGAACGCGAACAGTTGTGGTGAGACAGACTTAGAGTGAAGCAAGCCAACTGAGGCCGCAAAGTGACTGGGACCAAACTGAACGTTAACCAACTGATCGCCAACATTGGAGTTAGGGTTAGTTGGCAGTCAATTGGTTTTCGCGGTCGGTTGGCGGTCAGTTGTTGTGAACACGACTCGGAATGCTTAATTCATTCTCATGAATAAAGCAATCTTATCGTATGAACAAACATTTGTAGAATTACAGATTCAAGTTCGTTGCTAAATTGTTTGTAGTGTAGCATTTGTACCACGAATTTAGGTTTTGACTGCAAAATGAAAATAATTTCTCAAAAACTCTCGAAACCGTTTGCTTAAAATACAGTACTGCAGATCAACTCCCAATTTTAGATGATTAATAACTGTTTTTCATTTCATTTTTCAGAAATACTGGCCAAGAAATAGTGAAATCTCTTAACGACACAATCACTAAACTTCGTGAAACTGAGTCGAAGTTGGAATTCGCTTATGAAGAGCAGGATGGTTTGAAAAGAACGTTACAAGAGCTTCAAGGTACGAGTATAATGTGTTGCCTTAATCATTGTCGAATTCTTGTTTTCTTCCAGATTTGTAGATGCAATCATGATAAATATGACACGACGATAATATGTATTTATTAATCATAATTTGATTGAAAAGACAACTCAACTTTTTGCAGATACCGTGTCTAGGGGTTTCATTGGATTTTTATTTTTTTAATGTTTTATTACTGTAATAATCTATTTTGTAATTTTAATTACAAGTTTATTCACCAAGCTACCTTGGCCCAGAGACCTTCCGGCTTCAAGTCAAGCTACCACCCGTCTACTACAATCCCTTTTTATTGCTGAACGTCAAACAGGGAAGTTGTAAATATTAATTTTTGTGGTCTTGATTTGACCCGACCGGGAATCGAACCGGAGTCTACCGTTTCAGTAGCAGACACTCGACCACTTTGATATTTGCTCCAACTCTTTGTTGTCGAGCTCTTTTTAAACTGTGACGTCAACCACAGACTCATTGCAGATATATACGAGTATGTAAATACGCGATACCTAAATAGACGACATAGATGCTTTAGGAGGTGTATCTTGAAATAGGTCCATATATTTGAGTTGGTTAATTTTTTTACCGTTGATGTGTGTTCTACTTTTCATCCACTGCGACAAATAGGTTTTATTTGGGAAGTTTAATCTTGTATGTCAATATTAACAAGTACTGGAACAATTTATAACATGTTCTTTTTTAGCTTTGCTAGAGAAAAGAAACCGAGGTGTTGAAAATGATGAAGAAAGCCTAAATGAATCTGACACTTCCGACTCTAGCGACAGCGCTGAATATTACGGTGATGAAAAACCTGTCGGATTTACCATCAAGTCTCAGTCTTCGGCATCCTCTCGCATATCCAAAAGTGAGAAAAGTACCCCAGACAGCACCTTGGGGAACGCGGAAACTATTGAAATGCCAAAGTCTGACTCCGGTGTTTTGAGCGGATCGCCCGACTCTGAAACTGTGGAGCCAAGTAAAAATGACACTCCGCCTCCAGCTTATGATCCGTTTGACACGTTAGTTGATATTGCAAAAGCGGACTTACAAAAAGGCGACATTATGGCGAAATCGAATGACGTCACGAATGAATCTGCTCTTCTTGCCGAGTATAACGATGAACGCCCGTGGTCTGATAGAACAAGAGCTGGTCGTAGTAAACACCAGACAAAGAATTAACTTGACTACATGGAGTGAATTTGATCGTACAAAACATCACCGTATTATTGAATCGAATGCAATATCAAAGCTGAGATTTTGAAGAGTTGAACAAATAAATGAGAGTTCAGAAAGCTGAAAACTTTACTTCAAAGCCGATTATAAACTCTTAAACGTAGAGTTTTACTCTTCTACGATCTCATTCTCTATGTTTCTTTTTTGGCACTTTTTGGTAAAGAGCAATAAAACCTAGAAAGAAGGTAATGTGTAGAAAAGAAAAATTTAAAAAGCTGCCAGATAAATTTGAAAAAATGATTCGTGGTGACTTTCGTTGATGTTGTTGAGTCTTTCCATGGCCAGTCTGCAAAAACTCCAGCTAAAACTGAGCTCCCAATTTTAAAGATCGTTTGCAAACAAAAATTTAGGTTACGCAAATTTCGACCTTGTAAAGTGGCATATGGAAAAAGCTCTTTACCACGCCCCCCATTATTGTAGTTTTATCTATTTTGTTGGCTGTAAATTTTTCTTTGCAATGCACTACAATTTGTGGTTCCATCAGCTAAGCCTGCTTGGTTAAAGGGTCAGTTGTTCGAGACTTGGAACGTTAGTCAGTGGTTTACTAAGCTCTAGTACCAGTTCAACTATTTTCCCAGATTTCCCCGAGGTGTTGAATCAAATTTTCCAATTTGCTTTACTCTCCCCAGAAAAATTTAATTTTCATTTAAACTACACTACAGGTGGAGTAATTTGCGTGGAAAAAGTCTTCATGTGCTATTTGGTAATTAGAGAATACGCTACCTATCTTAAAGACGAAAATGTTTTTGTTTTCTAATTGATAATTTCAGTATTTTTTGTGTAGTTGCAGGAGGTCCAAGACTTATCGCATTTTTTGTTTAGTAACCTTTAAGAATTGTAACGTATTTGTGCAGTAGTAGCCAACTTTTTTGCTAAAGTTTGAGTCGTTTGTTAACTCTTCTTACGGACCCGATGCTCTTTAGAAGTGTCGTCATTTTGTGCTAGTGTTGCAGCCGTGTTGCGAAAGCGTATTCCGAGTCCGGTTTGAGTTACGATTTAGCGTTGTAAAAACATCTTCGTCCCGACTAAATGTATTTCCAGTAAGACTTAAAGGGGCATGCAGATCATAAGAGAAATTTAAAGGGGCGTTCAGGTCAAAAATGTTGTTGTTGGATTTTCTCTCAAAATATTTTGACAAATTTGAATACCAACTTCACCAAATTTGAGCTTTCTACGACCTTCCGTTTCCAAGATATGACAATTTAGATTTCCCCTTAGAAAGGTTTTCCCCCGTGGAAAGGCTTTTTCCCCTTAGAAATTTTGCCAGGTTTTCCAACACAAACAAAATTTCAAAAAGCTACTGCATGTTTGTAGCTTTCAATGATTGTTTTGGAGTAAAGTTGTTGTCAAAACAAAGTAAAAGATCAAAATTATAAATTAGCTGCTTTTCAAGTATATTCAACCGACTTTCCAAAAAATCTTCTGTCACAATACTGACAACATGGCAACACTGAAGTAAGAGGAAAATTGTAAACTTTGAACTACAATATCTTAAAATGAGAAGACGTAGATAGCTCAATTTGATGATGCATTTTAAGCTAATCCAAAAATTTTGGTCACCAGTGAAAAACTTTACTTGAATGTTTTTTTAAGTCTGGCTTGAGGAACTTTAGTCCAATAGTGAACTTAAGTCCGACTTTGAGAATTAAAGCCAACTTAAAGAACTTAACTACGACTTTAGAAAATTGAGTCTGACTTGGGAATATTACGTCCAACATAAATAAGTCCGATTCAAAAAAACTTAAGTTTGACGAGAGAAAATTAAGTTTGACCTTAAGTTCAATTCGAGATACTGAAGTCAAGGCTTAAGATAATTTGATTTCTGCTTGAGGAAGTCAAGTCAAATTTGAAGAGCTTAAGTACGAATTGACAATGTTAAAGTCGTGGTTTCCATATCGCGTTTAATTTTGACTCAAGGCTTTGCTTTAAGTACACACCTTGCAGTGCAACCCTTCAAATGTTTAAGTCGCTGTTTGTAACCGAGCTCCATTTAGAAGCACTTCACTTGTAGTTCTTGTGTTTGTTTATGCAATTATTATTTTGACGAGTTTTTGCATGCTGCTTTTTTGTGGACAATTTGCTGGCTGATTTATTTGGGCTATTTTTGCGCATGGCTTGCGTTTTCTACTTTTTTATGGTGTCTAAACTTATGTATTATATTTTAGTTTGATTAGACGATATTGCTAGTTGAAAAACAGCCTTTTATAATCACGATAATGACAAGTTGAACCTGCGCTCATAGTAATGTGCTTATAAGAACTTGAATATTACTGGGAGAAGACTTGAATGGGTCTTTTTGAGTAGTCCAAGTACGGCTTCAAAAGGATTACGTCACGATAAAATCACTGGTTAATTTCTTATGAGCATTTAAAATTTTATCGCAGATTTGGTCAAACTCGTGTATTCTTAGACTTGATCCACTTCGTTCTTTATTGCATGGCTAAATTATAGAGGTACTGGTATGGTAATCTTCAATCATTTTTTTTGGTCAAAAAGCATTTGTAGATAAATGTAGCATTTTTATCTTGCTTTGGGGTTTTTGACTTGAAGCCTTTTTCAATATTGATGGTTACTGAGCTTGCTTTTGAACGGAAGGTCTCTGGTTCACTTCCGTGGTTGGACGATTATGGCAGGAGGATACCGTGTTGTTGACTGCTCATTGCGAGTGTGACGCTATTAACAAAGCTGGTAGCCCAACCGCAATGCCGCTAAATTGGATCTGTCGACTTATTACACTTGTAGTGTATTGTGTAACTGAGATTTGTTTTTTATCTGTTAGGTTTGCCCTGTTTTAGTTGATTTAACAAAAGTATGTGATTATGTTAGCCAAATTCTTCGTATTGTCGGAAGCATACATGAACAGTAGATCCATTTAATTTATACAATTCAATTTATATATTAGGTTATGCTAGGCTCGTTATGCTAAATCCGTTAAATCGCTATTTTCCATGATTCTTTCTGCACATTTAATATCCCAAATACAAGTGTGACTTTCGATGTTTAACAACAGAACTCTCTCCTTTATTAGGAAGTATTAAGTATGCGTCTTCCTCCATTAGTCTGCAGATGGAACCTGGAATTGGTTATTTTTAGATTAAAAGCCAGAAACTGGCTAGCAAAAAGCGTTGATCAGTTCTAATCACGTCTCAAAACCTCCGATTTCCGTGCCCCAAAACAAGTGACTAGAGATAAATACCATAGGTGGGCACAAATCCGTTAATCGTTAATAACGAAGCTAACTTTTTCATTATCTCGTTAATTTGTTTAAAAGTTTTTTTTTGTTAACGGACTAAATTAACTTCCGGTAAGTTTTGTTAACTTCCGTTAAGGTTTTTATCGTTAATATCTTGCACCATTCCTTTATCGTACCGGTACAAACCAGTTACACTGTAACTCTTGTTGCGTATTAGCACAAGTTTTATTGAAGAAAAAGCGAGAAAAGGAGTTCTTTTTTGTGGGAAATAATCAGCTGCTGCTTCATAGGTCTATAGATTATCGCTGTGCGCAATTTCCAAAGATTTTCCGATCGCAGCTTCGTTAGTGCATTTGAACCTATTTTTATTTTGAAATTATATTACACTGTAAACTGCAACTTCCAAAACACTAAAAGACCACCATAGCGATAGATTTTTCCTGACAGTCAGCTCAATAGTGTCAATACGTGTTTTAGAAGTGATTAAATAAAAAAAACTGGAAATTACGCTCAAAATATTAACGATTTAACGGACTTCATTACCTTCCGTTAAATAAAGCTGAAGATAACGAATTAACTTTAACGGGGGTATGAAGTTTGTTAACGGCCATAAGGACCACCACAAACCAAAGACAGACTGTATGCGCGCAAATTCATGTAAAGACCCTAAAACTACCAGTCAGCAAGGGCGTCGGCAGAAAATTTTTCAGGGAGGCGGGGGCAATAAGAATAAATCCAGTGTTAACCACTCAAAATGGAAGAATTTTTGAAATTTGGAAGGTTTAAGAGAGAGTGTGTGAAAATCCAGGTAGTGGGGGCTAGGGTGGAGTGAAAAAAAAATTTGAAAAAAGTGTAGTTCTTAAATCCTGACAAATACCCTAAAAACCCCCCAAAAATGTTTTTGGGCTGTTGCCACTTTAGGGGGGCTAGCAACACCCCCAAATCTGTTTTAGGGGGGCCAATTTACCCCAAAAGGCCATAACTTGAGAACCGCTTATCGTAGAGACTTCATCTATAGCTCAAAATTTGCGTAATTGCCATGTTTGTATCAGCTCTAAGAGAAAGTTTTAGTCTATTTTAATCACAGAAAAAGTTATGACCAAAAATGTGTTTTTTCTGCCATTTTGTTGAAAAATCATGTTAATAAGCTTGTGTTTATGCACTTATCTGCCCACATAGAATCTAGATTACCGCCATTATTACAAATGAGATTGAAATAGGACAGATACCAGTTAACGCTGATGTATATTTAACAACATGCTGTAGACTAAACTTAAGAGAAATGTGGAATATAAAATAGCTATTTAACCAGCAGAGAAACTCTTCACCCAAGCATTTTGTCTGCATTTCTTATGAAGCAAGATGTAATAAGTTTTACAAACAGAAGCAGTTTGGTGTACCGAAATGCATTTCAAATAACGTTTATCTAATTACAACCACTTACATTTAACAACATAAACTTTACGCAATATTCAATAATATAATGACGTTTACCCATGTAGGTATACAATATCAATTGAATCTAAAATGTAAACCCAGAGGCATAGTGATAAAGAATTTTCCCATTATAAAGCAAGATTCATTGCAATTTAAAATTTTATAATCCACACACAAGGGTTCTATTAATAAAAAAAAACACTAGTCCGAAAAGATACCACGCAAGTTTGTCTGTACTGTATAACTTCTCTAGTTTACACCATTCCATTGCCGCCCAGCCGCCCACAAACATTAAACATAAGTAAGCCCGCTTAAGTTTTCGATTATCCGCTACCTACACAAAATAAAAAATGTCAAAACTGCATTTTAGTATTGAATGTTTTTAGAAGTTTACAAGATTTAATCTTCTGCCGAATCATCCCATCTCTTCGTGCAAAGCCTTCAACTTGAGCTGATGCCTCTGTTACCAACTTTACATGGCGTTCCACAGACTGATTATGACATGGATGGTCAAGCTTCAATGGCCTTGCTCGGCATTGTTCAATTTCTGTATCCGTTAAGTGTTCAATTGCAGGAGGCTGATGTTGCCAGGAAGTCAAGTCCACCATCTTGTCAAACGAAGTGGCGGTTAGATTGATTACTGGCACATTAAATGGGCGTACCGACAGAGCTGAGGATGTATCACAGGTTAATTCTGAAGAATGCTCTTCATTAACACTCATAGCAAGGAGATTCGACGAATCAGCTGATGTTAATTCTCGACGAATTGAAAGAACTTTGTTCACTCCTAGCATTCTAATTTTCTCATCATCATCTCCTAACATTCCAACCAAAATATTTTCCTGGTGAGCAAAAAATCCGTTTCGTTGCACCACTTTTAATGCAGTTTCCCTAACGATTTCATTTGGAACATTAAGAATTCTTTGGACTAAATTGAACAAATTTTTAGAACCACGAGTTAGTTGACTATTTGACTTGATTTCAAACCAACTTGGGAAGTAGACTTGAAGACAAAACTGTGCTAAGATTTCTAAGTTAGAGGAGGGATTATCCATGGAAATGTAATACCTAAGAATGCGACAACCGAGGGTAAGCCATCGCGAATGAACTATGGGACCAACTTTCAAATATTGCAAGTCGCTGTCAACAACTCCTTCAATTACAGCAGAACATATCTTATACGCATAATGCTGGTCAGCACTCAATTCTTCTATGACAGATACAGGCAACTTTACAAAATGTGGATTTGGGATTGATTTAAAATGAGCAGCAACAGGCCAGCTTGAAACTTCTTCATTTAGCGATTTTCCAATTGGACCTGAAAACGAGTCGGGGCTCTTAGTGGTACCATCAAGCATGGTAAAAACATGCCGCAATGGAAGTTCATTGGTATGTAACAAACACACCACCCATTGCAGTGGTTTGTTGAGCAGCTCTTCCAAACTTCGAATGCAGCCATTATATTTGCCAGTCATCGATGCAGTGCCATCTGTGCCAACTATGGCAAGCTTATTATGTAATTCCGTGTCAACAATGTTGTTGAAAATCTTCTGTGCAATCGTTTTTCCTTTGCCATCCTCGGTGGAAAAGTGTGTCAGATAGTATTCGCCAGGTTCTCCAATCAGTGTATAATGATCTTCAAGTTGTACCGATTTGTAATACTTGTCATTTGGTCCCTGGATGGTGACTTGCGTGGCATCCTTTCTGCCATCAAAGTAAATGGCATTCACTAGCTTGAAATTTTCTTGCTCCTTCTCCCTGATTTCAGTCCGACATCGCTCTCGTTCTCGTCGAAGCTTGCTGCGATCAATAACGTAGGTCTTGTCGTTTTCCGTTATGAAACCCAAATCCTGCATTACACTATTGGCAATCGCAGCAGCAGCTCTGTCTGATACTTGAAATCGTTCGCTCATTCTAGCAAGGTTGCTCCACTTCATTCGATTTTGACTAAATGACTCTGCATCCGGAACGAATTCGGAAGTAGTAGAAGACTGTGAATGCTCTGTTTGCACTGAGCTGCAATCTGAGACATAACCACAAGCTGACGTGGAAGGGGCGGCAGTTTCAGTAGAAGAACACGTCGGTTCTGTTGATTGAGGGTGGCGCCTTAAAAACATCTTGTCAGAAGAAGATAAAGGAACAACAGTATCCATACATTTGCCAACTCGTTCACTTTTTTGATCTTGGTAAAACGCATAATCTGCTTCTGCCCATTCGTAAGCCATGCTGTTTCTCCAGATTTTTTCTCTGTTGATCATCAACACAAAAGACATCAAACAAACTATCAATTGTCTGCATAAATTCGGATTCTCTTTGCAAAAACGTATTTCCTCGTCTTGATTTTGTCCAACGGTCAAGTGAACTAAATGAAGCGACTAAGTTCTGAACTTTTTTTGATATTGTGTACTTATGAACCGGATACACATTGCACCAAATCCATCTGTCATGAATTTCTTCAGCTATGTCATTTGCTACGGTCTCAGTCCGAAAATTTTTTAAATGAAGAATTCGCTCTATCACTTGTCGTTTTGTAGGCAACACACCTGGAGAAAAGCTGTCGCGACTTGTAAATGTATGGCCACTATGTAATGTCTTCACTGTATTTGAACTTCTTCTTCGCATTCTTTAGAATTCAAGTCAATTATATACTACAACGTGATGGCTTAACTGAAAATATTTTAGCTAAATTCTGTAAAATAAATACAGTAAAAGTAAAAGTCATGTTAGAATTTATACAATAGACGATTTTATGCTAGGGCGCAAAATGTTTCAACTGATTTCTGTTTTTCTTTTCTCACAGATTTGGTTTTGCTAAGGAAACCAGTGGCTATCAAACCAGCTTCAACCTATTTGTAATAATGCCTGTAATCTAGATTCTATATGGGCAGATAAGTGCATAAACACAAGCTTATTGACATAATTTTTCGATAAAATGGCAGAAAAAACACATTTTTGGTCATAAGTTTTTCTGCGATCAAAACAGACTAAAACTTTCTCTTAGAGCTGATATAAACATGGCAATTACGCAAATTTTGAGCTATAAATGAAGTCTCTACGATAAGCGGTTCTCAAGTTATGGCCTTTTGGGGTAAATTGGCCCCCCTAAAACAGATTTGGGGGTGTTGCTAGCCCCCCTAAAGTGGCAACAGCCCCAAACCAATTTTTTTCGGATTTTTAGAGTATTTGTCAGGATTTAAGAACTACACTTTTTTCGATTTCGAAAAAAAGTTCTTTTTCACTCCACCCTAGTGGGGGCCATGCCTCCCCTTGCCGACGGCGACGCACATGCCAGTCAGAAGTTGTGAGAAAAGAAAAAATTGTACGCTTTTGTTAGATTCGGTGAGGCTCACGGTCACGATTACTCTGGGATCCCATCCCTAGAGCTATTCCGGCTTTCAAATCACGCGAAGGGGGAATTCAGCCTAACCACTAAGCTTGGGTTATCGGTTTGGTAACTGTTTACTTTTAATTTGCTTGTCTTCGTAAAAAATTTCCTTTCAAGCTCATTTTGAGCGGCTCACTTGCCAATTATATAAGAGATGAGCGAAGAGATCTTTTTTCCTGTTTCTATCTTCTGCCTACTCACCATTCAGTGATGCACTAAACAAAACCATACATCGTTTACTATTTATCAGCCCGACAATTAAACGGAGAAACTATAAATTTTTGTGGGTTTTGATCTTTTGTTGCTTAAATCTCGGGCAATGAGTTGTAACATCCGCGACGAAAAGACGCGTTGCAATGCGATAGACCGGCTCGGTTGAGTAACCTACGAGCTACTATCCAGCTCGGCTCTCCAAACAAAAAACAAATTCACTTTCGCTTATGGCTCGGTTGGAGTCTGACGCTACAAAGGTTAACTCTTACACAAACATTTGAAGTTATGGAGGACTAATTATGGAGCGCCGTTTGTGTACCCTAATTTGTGCAAAGTTTTTTTGCATATTTAATTAAATAGTCGTTTTAATTAAATATACAAAAATAAATATACAAAAAAAACTAGTGCAAAAATAAATATGCAAAAATTTTTTGTGCGGACTTTTTTTGACTATTTATTTTTGCAATAAGAAAACACTGCGCAGAATATACCGTTGCAAAACTAAATAGTCAAAAAAACTGCGCGCAAAATAAACTGTTGCAAAAATAAATCATCAAAAAAACTGCGCACAAAATAAAGCGTTGCAAAAATGCGCTGCAGACATTTTTGTATATTTGTTAATGGAGCGTGGCAAAGCGCTCTTAGCTGCTCTTTGATGCGCTTCTTTAATGATCTCTCTGAGCAGTCGAGAGCGCTTTGCCACGCTTCATTAACAAATATACAAAAATGTCTGCAGCGCATTTTTGCAACGCTTTATTTTGTGCGCAGTTTTTTTGACGATTTATTTTTGCAACAGTTTATTTTGCGCGCAGTTTTTTTGACTATTTAGTTTTGCAACGGTATATTCTGCGCAGTGTTTTCTTATTGCAAAAATAAATAGTCAAAAAAAGTCCGCACAAAAAAATTTTGCATATTTATTTTTGCACTAGTTTTTTTTGTATATTTATTTTTGTATATTTAATTAAAACGACTATTTAATTAAATATGCAAAAAAACTTTGCACAAATTAGGGTACACAAACGGCGCCCCATAACTAATATTGTGGCAGCAGCAAAACGGAATTATAATTGCAGTTTATTCACGAAGTTGCTTTGTCCAGAAGATTGCTAAAGACCTTGCGGCTTTCCAATCAAGGTGCCACCTGTATACACATACGGTGGAGGCTTCACACTGGTAATCCGAACTTAAGTCTACCGTTTCAGCAGCAGACACTTTATCCACTCGATCACTGATCAGAATGATCTATAGGTTCAACCAGCACCCTGGTCATATTGTAGTATCCTTAGATAACGTCACTGCTTTACGATGATTATCTCTGCTTGGTTACTACCCCAAACAAGGAGCAAATTCATTCGACCAGAATTAGAAATCCTCACGAGTATTGGATCACCGGAAACTTGTAAGCAAAATTATAAATTACCCAAAACCGGCGTGCTTTTCTAGAATGAATTGATATGAAACATGAGCGAACCATACAAAAGTTAGCGTCTGAGGAGGAAATTTGTGCCAAATCGTTAAGCGTTTTCGCTGCTTCTATATGTGCTATTCTTTACCCGGTATATTTCATTCTTTTCACGTAGGCTACTGTCTATATGTAGCGCAAATAAACGTTTTTTTTTGTCAAGGTGATGAGAAGCAGAAGGCTCAAGGAGTCAAGGTCAATGGTCACAACGACTGACTTAATCGGCGTGCTATTTTTTAATTGCAAAATTTAATGCTTGTGTAATTAAAACTTAAAGTTTTGTTTTAACATTCATCACAGAGGTGGAGTCGAGGACACAAGGCTGAAGGATAAGCCCTAGGACACAATAAGAATCCGGGGCAAAGAACCGATTTTCCTAGGACTGACCCTCTCGAGGCCAAGGACACAACGCCCAAATGTTCTCCAAAAAAAAAGTTTCGCGCAAAAATATCGCAAATTTTCCGCTGAATTCAGGCATTCTCAGAAAAAAAAAGGTCTTCATAAATTATCCGCGAGGTCTCTGGCGTGCTCCAAGGCAAAGAAAAGAAAAATGGCCATGACCTTGGCGCATTTTTAACGAATCAAAAAATAGTGCTGTTCTCGGCCGAGGACTGGGCGTTTTCGAGGACTTATAGGCAGTACTTAAAACTGTAAAATTTTGCATGGGGGGACGCTTTTGCAGCCTTAACCAAACGCATTCGGAATGCGAAAGTACTGTAGTGGAAACTATGTCTTTCCGCCCCCGAAATCGAGCGAAGACCAAAAAAAAAAAAAAGAAAAGGTCTTCACCGAAAATTGAAGAGTTTTTATCCCCAAAATCGGTGGTACCGGAACAGAGGGAGCAGGGGGGGGGCAGTGCTGCTCTTTGAATTTCAGTACGATTGTAACGAAGCAAACGCCTGCTAATCTCAAAGCTCGCTGGTCCAATGCAGAATAAATTCAATTGTTCATAAACAATAGATCAAAGGTGGCCGGATCCAACAAGAAGAGATCCGGATACGCCACCTTTTAAATTTCAAGATCCGGATCCGCCAGTATACAACTACACTTTGTTCATATCAGCGAAAACCAAAAATAGACCAAAGAAAAGCAAAAAAGGTCCTCACTCAAAATTGGGGCCTTTTTTCTGCCCAAATTCAGTTGAATACCGAAAACTAAAAAAAGGGCTTTACTAAAAATAGGGGTGTTTTTTCTTCCAAAATTCAGGTAAAGATCAAATTAATAAAATTAAATGAAAAAGTCTTTTTGAAAATTGGGGCATTTTTTATGCCAGAATTCAGGTGGAGATCAAAAGAAAAAAAGTTTTTGCGGAATGTTGAGCTGATTTTGTTCCCAAATTATTAGGGGCGGGGGGGCAGAGCTACACTGAGATACGAATCTGGTCGTAATCCGCATCTTCTAATGAAACTGGATCCGGATCCGCAAAAACACAGTAAGATCCAGGTCCGATCTGGTCCGCTCCGGATCCGTTGCCATCTCTGCAATAGATCTAGCAGATAATTTAATCGTTCATGAACAATAGACTTGACAATTGACCCAATCGTGCACGATACCAATAAACACAGTAGTAAGCTTGTAGCAACCTGCAGTAGGCTATATCAAACTGTACGTTCTTTAGCAAGCTCATGAAAGCTGATCAATTGGATGAAACTTGACTCAGATCCTCCTCACGTCAAGTTAAACTGATGGCATGCAAAAGCGTACTGGAGCTACAAAAAGCATTGGACTGAGGGATTAAAGTTTAGTGTTTTGTCAACCAACAGAGCCCTTTCTAGAAATAAAACGTAAAAAAATTTTTTTGTCGAAACAAAACACATTACAATTTTCGTTTTGTGAAAAAAAAATCTTTTATTATAAACAAAATTACTCTCCATTAATTGGCGCTAGAAACTTCATTGAAATCAATAATAACAAATTGCGAGTGTTAAATTATTTCCAAATAACGATCCGGTAAACTAAGTGAGCAATCTTGTGGATTGCATTTGGCTGGCTTGTGAGCTGTGACATCCGATTCAGTTCCATTAGTTTAAACTGACGCTACGAAGATAGAGGGTGCTACAAAATTTCAAATTTAGAACTCAAGGATTCTATGTTTCTAGGCCTCAGCATTACTCTATCGCAAGGCACTCAACTTAGTAACTTTGCTTGTAGCCCTATAGTTGGAACGATCGACGCTGACGTTACAAGAGGCGAATCCAAACGGTCCGGACCCTCTGCGCAAACCGGAGAAATATAATTACAACTTCTAGCCTATAAATCATCGCAATAACTGGAGCAAGATTCATTTCTTGTCCAGACTTAACAGTAAAATACTCTGTAGGAATGGAGATGGTGGGATGTGGTGGGAATAAACATCTTCTCCAAAATTATGTTGCTTTGCAAATGCAGACGAATTAGTTTAAAATTTGTAATTTTTTTTGTATTAAGGTTTACCAGCTTGTTATAAAAAGGCTTAAAATTTTGCCATTAGCCACCGCCCTCAAAGCCAATCTGCTCATTTACGCAGCCAGTTTAATCATGTTTTTGCACTGCTAATTTCTACGCATTAATTTTTGCTAAAATAGGCCTAAAATTAAGTTATTTTTGCACAAAAATTTGCAAAATCTTCGAGCGCTGGGGGCTCCGCCCCGAGACTCCTTTGCCTGCGGATGTTGGAGGCATTGTCCTTAAACTCCCAATGGCATCCTGCGGCTGAATCTGCCCTTATTTAATTGATAATATTTTTGTTGTTAGTTTTTAGTGTTTATGCGACGTACTCAGTACTCTGGCTTTGGTGAATTGTTTAATTGTTTAACCGTATGTCTACAGTGTTAATAGTAATGATTGTACGTACAGTATTGAAAGCAGTGTTGCAGAGTCGAAGCAAAATCAGTTCGACTTTGACTCCGACTCTGACTCTCAGCCATTTTTCAGTTTCGACTCGAACTCCGACTCTGACTCCCGGTATTTATTTCCGTTCTATTCTGACTTCTGACTCCGGCAAGATCCTTGTTTCGACTCCGACTCTGACTCCGACTCCCGGTAAAAACCTTCGACTCCCTCGACTCCGACTCCGACTATAGAACACTGATTGAAAGTGCCGTTTGAAGAAGCTGCCCCCCCCCCCCCTTGCCCTTCTGACGTTCCGGCAACCCTGCCCGAAATCAAGTGAAGAAAAAAAAAATGTCTTCACCGCAATTTGGGACTAAATTCGGCCGGAATTTGTGGGATTTATTTGTGCTGCCAGGCCCTTTTTCGTTTGTTTAACCAGCGCACAAACCTCGATTAGGGGACGCTAAATCTCGATGGGGGGGTGCTAAATCTCGATGGGGGAATGCTAACTCTTGATTGGGGGGACGCATCCCTCCTACAATTTAAGTACTGTTTGTAGGATTCTTCGACGTTAGGGTCAGGGATTCAAATTTCAAGGCCAAGGCTAAGTACGTCAAAATGTGTCCCTATGGCGAAGAATGTCCTCGATGACTCCACCTCTGACATTCAAATCAATTGCTAAAACGAAATTCAGCCAGTCAAGGTCCAGTTTCAAAAATGTATTCGAACACAAAAGGGAGTAAACAAATGACTCCGTAATTAAATCTTTTTACCACATCTTCAAAATCTTTAGCATATTAATCCATTCCAAGCAATCATGGCGCCAAATAATTACGGTAGGTTACTAAACTAAAACGGTGGTCTTCTTGGTTTGGGGTTTGGTAGGCAGACTTGATTGACAACTCGAATTATTGTTGCCTAAATTTTCGTAAGTCTATAAGCAATAGCGCACTATTTTCAAAATATTTTCCAATGTATTATAACGTTCGAACAATTTGCACATCCTTAAAAAAAAAGCATTTACTGATTCAGGACGTTTACGGTAGGCCTATATTAAAAAAAATTCACTGTAAAATCGTTCTGAAACTACTTGGCAATTTTTTGAATTTTTTCGCTCCAGTTTTGATTCCATGCGGCCAAAAAGTCATAAGATAATTGCAATTCTTTTTCCCCCTTGACGATAGAGAAACGCTTTCCGAACTTTACCAAACCAAATGGAAGTTTGTCAAAACCGTTTCAAATGACTGACTGCATCTGCTGCAACTGTCAAGGTCGTGGCTTTGTAGGTACCTGCTGATAACCGTGGCAAACCTATAGCCTATGAAAAATGTCAGCTAGTAATAGTAGCCTATGCTTTGCATTAAAGTTTGAAATTGCATACCGGTAATTATCGCTAGCCTATACCATGTATACCGGTACCTAAAACACTACCGGTAACTGGCCTTCTGATCTTTAGGCGTAAATTAATAGTGCATTAACTACATACTTTGAAACTTATGGTACTGGCTTGCTAAAAACTTAAATTTTAGTCTTAAGATCGAATCAGCAGCTGTGATGCTTCAACATACAATCATTTTTTTGGATAGGTTATACCGTAGTAAACTAAACAGTAAAGGCTAATAAAGAATATTAGACTATTGGCTTGGTATGTTGGCTAAAACACTAAAACCTTACCGGTATCTAATATCTTGGTTCCGAATAATTTGCTAGCTCTTGGCTGCCAATATGCTCAAGGAAAACATCCAAGCGCTCTGAATTCAAACACTGAAACAGCAGTTGTTCCACTTGTTCATTAGGCTACTCTAGGTTATATTTTCTACACTCACCTAGCTCTGAGAGATTGGTACTACTTAGCAAGACTCAAAATACAGTTGGAGAAATTTAGCAAACCTTTAGGTAGTGACTATTTCACTGAAAATTTGCAAGTTAAAGAGAACAAAATGAAAATGAGAAATATTCATCCGCCCTTTTTTCATTTGCTTTTTTAGGTGTTAAGATTAGGGTTTAAGTTAGGGTTTGGGTTAAAGTTCGATTTGGGAATAGTTTTAGAGTAAGCATTTGAGTTAAGGTTAGATTTGACTGAGAATTACCGATAATAAAAATTTCTGGTAAAATAAAGCCTTTCAAACCTTTATTGCGCAATCTACCAGGTGCTTGAAAATGAAATAAGATGGCTGGAATTTGGATTCTAAGAGGAAAATATGAAATTTTTTCCCTTAGACTTCCTTAATGTGATGAGTTGCAAGAATTGCAATGGGGTCATGTCAGATGTTGTTGAACTTAGTTTTGTAGATATTTCCTTCGTTTTTCGAAAATAGAGTTGAATGCCCTTTCAATAATGTCAAATGTTCCTACATTAGATTGGCTATTACTGAGTATTGCGATAGGCCTATTACCGGTAACAACTGTTGTCATAAAAAGTGTCAAAACTTTATGTTAAAATTTGTAGGCCTGGACAGTAGTTAAAATTTGTAGGCCTATACAGTAGGCCTAGACCATTTGCTTGCCTAAAGCATATGGTAGGTGGGCACAGCTAACTCAAAAATTAACTTTGCTAACATGGAACAGCTAGATTCCGTTAATTGAAAAGATCAGCTTTGCAGTTTGTTAATGCAAATCCAATAACACAAACAAATATTTTGTTGTGGAAGCTTGAAGCTACTGTAATGGTACCGGTACTTCGCTACTGTAATCCACTAATTAACTACCGGTATAAAAGCACAATATAAGATGGAAAAAAACAAAAATCAATTTCATAACTTGTAGCAATCAATATCAATGTGGATCTTACTAACTCTAGAAATTATGATATCCCTTGTCAATTCCAAATTTTAGTTGAAAATCAGCACTACAAAATGGCAAACACTTTTTTATTTCATTTTGTCATCACGCATCGCTTAAAATTGACTGAAAAATGACACAACAAATTGGTGGAAAACTTTTTTTTCTTTTGTGGTCTTCACCTAAATTTGGCCCAAAAATACCTTAACAAAATGGCAAAAACCTATTTTTAGGTTTGGTCTTCACCTAAAAAATTGGGTTTTAACTTATTTGCATGCGGATCCTAGCTAACTCAAGGTTGCAGATTTGGCTCTGGAATAAAAAATGGTTAAGAATCACAGTTTTAAATCGTAAATTGTGGCAGATGGCTCACCAGAATTTTGCTGGAGAAGGAGGGGGATTGAACTAAACGATTTTTTCATTTTAAAAATGCTTCATTTGTACAGTGTGCCAAACAGACTAGTGCAACTCAAGTGCGTCAAAAACGTCCTGTTTTGGTGATTTTTTGGGAAAAATAGCAATGTTTATTCTATTTGGATCATATTTTGATTGTTATTGGAGTCGTTTGGAAGAACCAAAGTGCCAAGATTTGGAAGTCAGTTAAAAAATTAAATTGCCCAGCATCTTCAATCCCCTCTTACTTAAGATCAAGTCTAAAACTCATTTGAACACTAGCAGTTTTGAGTTAAATTTTCCAAGTCACTTGGTTAAGGGAAAGAGAGGTGGTTTATCTCCCTGGTTGCACCATAAATTAGTGTGGAGGATCTATCCAGTAACAAGTGGGTAGGCTTCAGGCTTGCAGCAAATAGAAATTGTCAAGAAATTTGTTGCACTTTCTGCCACCTTCTAATTGAGTAGCTTTTTTGTCAATTTAGCAAAGACAGTTTATGCTGACTGTGCTTCGGGCTAGAGACTACTGTACTTAAGCTTACCCTGAAAAATAACAGACAAAGCAAGTAGGCTAAGCCTACCCTCAACGGCAGCACTGCCTTTGATAATCCTTTAAAAACTACACATAATAGCGTTATAGGCGATGTTTACCTGTAAGCCTTTTTAATGGTTCAAAGTTTGAATTCAATTTACATGATTTGTTCCTACAAAAAATGCGTTTGCCCAACCACCCTTTTTGCACTCTTTTCTTTAGTTGGACTGCTAAGCAGTAACCACAACGGGTTTAGCCTACTTGAAAACCTAGGCAATCCACAATGTACTGTAGTTGGCTTTAACTGTAACTGCACCTTTGCTTCCAGATTTAATATTTTGATCTTCCTACTCCCTCTTTTTAAATGCTCGCTCTGCATGAAAAGTGAAAGAGCTTTCTGCCTAATCAATAATTGGTGGGGAGTGGCACGCCGCTGGCCAACACAAACTAACTGAAGTTCGATGTGACGTGAACAATTTTAATCGTGCTTATTCAAAATGCTTGTTTCAAAATTTTGACCTTAAATTGGCTCGTGATTGCGCAAAGCCAGCATTATGATGTCATAACTAGAGTGATTACAAACACGAGAAAAGCATTACCATATCGAAGCTTGATATTAGCAGCAGTAATTGCTGATCTAAAAACATCTTACATTGTATACTTGAAGTACAGTTGAATCCGGTTAACTGCATAGTCAATTTGTCAAGCCTTTTTATGCGATTAACCGAATTATGCGTTTAAGCGAAAGTGCGATGTTCACATGATGCGCAACGCTCATTACACACAAAAACGTCACACGTCATACCTACAAGCACATACAGATGCGATCATCTTATTCTTACTCAAAAATGAACGCAATCGTCTAATTCTTACTCAAATAGTAAACAAAAACAAGCCAATGAAGGATTACAAATTTGTTTATTAATTTCAAGCAAAATATTCCGCGATAGTTGTTTGTTTAATTTTATTCTGCGTGCTATCTTGCATTTGTCTTTCTAAACGAAGAAATGTGTCCATATCGGCCCCTTCAAATTGTAGCCGTCGCCGAATTATAGCAAGTGCGTGTAACACTTCTTTATTTTTTGGTGTAGTCACAGCAGTTGCGTCGGCAGAGCTTTCTTCATTGACATCGACTGCTTCAACTTGCTTGTTTTGTAAAACTTCTTCACATATATCTGCATCATCTTGAACTCCTGTCACTTCAAGGTCATCGTCAAGACTAACATATTGTGTGTACGTTTCCTGTGTAAATGAGGGTGGAACCTCATCTGCTGAAAATCCAAGAAACGGCTCATCGGGTACTGC
The DNA here is from genome assembly GCA_963965965.1 of Trididemnum nubilum. Classification (NCBI taxonomy): domain Eukaryota; kingdom Metazoa; phylum Chordata; class Ascidiacea; order Aplousobranchia; family Didemnidae; genus Trididemnum; species Trididemnum nubilum. The sequence goes on from OZ014487.1 coordinate 25,784,760, forward strand.
TGGTGTTAGACGACGGAAAAAGCAGTTTCGAATTGTGTCTGCAGAAACATCGTTCCAAGCAGCGCTTATAAAATTTACTGCGTCTAAAGCAGAAATAGACCGAGCCACTTCGGTCGCAGTACTGTTTTCATCTGCATCAATGGCTAGGACAATTTTTTGTAACATTCAACGTCGGTAGTAGTGTTTGAAGTTCTTAATGATGCCCTGATCAAGCGGTTGGATAGCGGAAGTAGTATTTGGCGGCAAAAATACATGTTCAATACATTGTAATCCAGGATCGTCAATTTTGTGGGCAGAACAATTGTCTAGCAGCAAACATATTTTTTTCTTTTGTTTTCTGCAAGCGAATATCAAACCATTCTAGCCATTCTTGAAAGAGTGTTGCAGTCATCCAGGAATTTTTATTAGATTTATAAGTTACAGAAAGTTTTTTTAGTCCCCTGAAGCAGCGTGGATTAGCAGATTTTCCAATGACAAATGGCCGTAGCTTGTCTGAGCCATCCATGTTTGCAGTAAGCAAAACGGTAAAGCGCTCTTTTGACTTTTTGCTGCCAGAGAGTTTTTCATTTTTAAAGCACAAAGTACCCTCTGGGAGTGCACGAAAGTAAAGCCCAGTTTCATCGCAGTTGTAAATTTCTGAGGGAGAATAATCATCTTAGATTTTTGGCCACACTGATGTAATCCAATTTTCAGCCGCTTGAATCATGATCTTGTTTCTCACCATGCTTTCGCTTAAAAACAATTAAATTCCGCTCTCACCAGCGAGTGACCCAGCTTGACGATGGATCGAAATCTACGTTCATTATTTTCCCCAAGTCTTTTGCTTTTTCACGTAGCATTGGGCCAGTGATTAGAAAACTCCTACTTTCCGCTTGTTTAAACCACTGTAACAAGGCGTCCTCCACTTCTTCTTGGGTACTCTTTCTTGCCCTTTTACGAGCGGGATTTGTGTTGCTACGATGAGCGGACAAAAGCTTTTCTTTTGCAGCAAAATTCGTGACACCTGTGATTGCGATATTCCAAACTTCTTAGCAACTGCGCTTTGAGATGTTTTATTTTTAAGTTCATCAAGGACAAGAATTTTGTCCGTCAAAGTAAAATCTTTGTGCTAAATTTGTTTACTTGTTCCTGCTGCTTTGATCATTTTTGATAAGTAAAATTTGTTCTGTGTAGCTAACTAGCTGATAAAAGTTAAATGAAACAAAAACAGTGCGAAGTGCGAAAATTAGTGATTGCAAAATGGCAGCCACGTGTTATTGTTCCTTATCGGTAATTGTCTTCAAAGAACATCAATCACATCGCACATTGCCTTGTTTTGATCTCTAATCGGTGGCGGCTTTCATATTGCGATGTTGGCTATCGGCGAGCTTGTTTTGCGCTTTGCTATGGTTTATTTCCGTTAAGACTTTGAAACTGTCCGTTTCTGTCGCATATATTTTAAAATGTTTTACACAGCTATTGAATAAACCCTTTATTTTTATTCATTTAAGCGGATTATGGAATAAACCGCTATGCGATTAACCAAACTATTTTCTTAACAAATGGTTGGCTATGGTTTGGGATTTACGATCTTGATGCGATAAAGCTGATTATGCGATAATCCGGTATGCAATTAACCGGATTCGACTGTACATATTTTTCTGCCAAGCAAAAACTGCTAAATGTGGTTAATTTCAGAATGTACTCTATTTAAACCACGATTGCAACTATTTTTTTTTAGCGGATTAGCGAGTGGATAAAAAAAATTAGCCTCGATAATGAATTGATTAACATTTTTGAATGTTAGCAGAATTGCTATTCCACTAATGAAAATGTTAGCTTTGCTAATTAGCAAAATAGCGGATTAGCGATTTGTGTCCACCTATCAGCTATGGCTGAAAGCTATTTCATATACAGGAAATCATGTGTTTAGGTTCAAGCGAATCCAAAACCTAAAGAGCAGAGAGGGAACATTAATTAACAAATATCCACAAATTTTTCATTTACTGTTTTTTTATATGTCAAGATTAGGATTTGGGTTAGGGTTACGTTTGAGATTACTGGTTAGTTTTGGATTAGAATATTGTACCATGTTAAAAAAAAAAACCAATTAATACAAATTCCCTCTGAAAAAAGCTTTTTATTTCAGTAAGTGTACTGTATGGCAGTGTTCCCACTTGGCTGATTTTTTTTAGCCAATCAGCGATTTGTTGGAGCAAGGGCAAATAATTTTTGGCAATATGGTAACATAGCTTTAGAAAACTCAAAAAATTAGTCGAAATATGACATTTGGTATACTTGATACTAGATAGGTATGAAAATTAGGGCACACAAACATCTTTTTAGAGTTTTGGGTGCAATTGTTTCAAGAAAATTTAGGCATTGGCCAATTAGCCATAAAGTTAGAGGGAACACTGCTGTATGGTAAGTTAGAGCCCCACTTTTTCCTCTAAGCCTTTCTGAAATAACCCCAGACCCTAACTTTTTGAATCTGAAATTCCTGTTCAAACTTTACTCTTTAGGCAATCCTTTAATAATAATAATGATTGCAATTTGTATCCCCCTTGAGATAACACTAACAATATGGTGCATCAGTTTCCCCTGACTTTTCACTATCACGCCCATCTTTTTGTCAGTTGTGACTTGCGAGGTAAGTTTGAAAATAATATGTGTACAATATCTTTTTGATCGGAAACGTTTTACCTCCCTCATGACTGTTGATTTTGACATTTTATGCAGAATTTCATTGTTTTTGACTCTCGAGACATACTTTGGTAAATGTGACATTTAGTTATGTTCAAAAAGTTTGCCTATATGTTTTTACACAAGCCCAAAAATTTTCAAAATTGGTCAAGTATAAGCTGAAATATGAAGGGTTTTGCTTTGTTTTCCTGCTCAATGCTGCCTCCAGTGATGAAACCTGTAAAGCTTTAACTTATGTAACCTTCTTAATTTCTTGCTGTGTTTAACTAAAATTGGTGTCTGCACCCCTGTTTTCATTGGCCGAGAATCCATTGCTGGAGTTTAGTTAAGAATGAATTTGGACACTAGGTGGCACATTAAGCTGTCTTGAAGCTCAAAGGTTTGTAAATTTTGAGTAAATTGCAATTCAAATGCCAGCACCCAGCAGGCCTATTGAATTTGAATTTTTTACCATCTTGTGTGCTTAGTCTAGTAAGATCTAAATTACATGGCATTTTCATGAAACAATTAACATGTACTGCAACATACAAATCACCAATTGACACCCACAATGCATGCAACAAAAAAATTTAGTAAACCGATGGAACAGTTGCAGAGTGATAATATTGTTTTATGATTCAACTGACATCTATTACAACCGTATGAATTAAGTCTTCCTTGTACACTGCTATTATATAACAAATGCTACAATTGTTAGTTTTTGTTTGTTGGTTACATCATTCATATATCATAGTGAATTTAGGCCAGTTAGATCACAGTTGCAAAATTTTGTATTTTTTTCAGTCACTACAGATTGCTCAATGTATTAATTTCATTTGCTTGAATGCCCACAGTAATCAAACAACGTTGTGTAACAAGGTAAATTTCAATTTGAAATTTGCCTTAATGTTGTGTAATTTTAACTAGCATTTAGTGTTTAGTAGTTGTATAATACGAAATGTATTTTCAATACTAAATCTTAACTCTTGAGTGAAATGCTTTACATTTTGGTATAACTTAGGAAAGTGAATAAATCATTTCTGCGAATGTCAAATGTGAAAAATGTAGCTTAGAACAACTGGCAAGAAAATGTAATTGTAGAGGAGGTGCTTTTTCTCATCTTTGATCAAATATTGTGTGCTTGGAATTTTTCACTAGTGCAAAATGCTGTCAATGTAATGCTAGCAGAGCCAATTTGTCTGTGATACACCACAAATAGCTACTGTAATTTTTGTTTGATGCTCAGGAAAAATAAAGAATATCTTGTGCAAAGTATCTGAGCTGATCAAATTTGAAAAACTAAAGACAATAGACTTTACTAAGAACAATGTACTAAGAAAATTAATAATAAGCTATAGACAGTATACAGAGTCTTATAGGCACAATCAAACCTTTGATTAACAGCCTAAGACATAAAGTTTCGGAATCGACATTCGTCTTTTTATTCCTCATCAGTATAGCTTGGACTGCAGGTATGAACATGCGCAAAAAGGGCAAGAAATTGCAAATTATTACCAGATCATAACACATTTTTTTCCCAAAAATGTTAAGTAATCACAATGTTACAAGAGATAATTATAATAGTTCAATTCAAAATAATTTCCAATAGCATGCCATAGACAGCTGTTTTGCCCAATCTCGGGGCTTATCGGTAAGGCTAGTAAGGCTGAAAGGACAAATCTCACCAGTGATGAAAATATTCAAAACAAGTATCATTACCAATTTATCAATCAATAAATAAATCTTTACTGATTGTGTTTATAATACATAAATCGTTACCCATCTTTTAGTCAATTTTAGCCAAAATAAGTAAATCTTAACCGAAAAATCTTTACCCAATAAAACTAGAGCTATTATCTGAATTTTGACTGAATGAACTATTGCTATTAACCAAATCCTTATCGACTAAAGTACAAATCTTACCTTACATATCGCAGAAGCACGATAGCCTAGGTAACAGAATAAGCAAATCTTTACTGAAAAATCTTTACCCAATGAAACTAAAGCTATTAATTTAATTTTTACGGAATGAAACTATTGCTATAAATCAAATCTTTACCGACTAAAGTACAAATCTTACTTTACATCTCTCAGAAGAACGATAGGCTAGCTAACTCTCTACTCTCCTCATAGCTCACCTTAAATGGCTACTTTTCTGGTAGGCTGAAAGGCTCAAAACTAGTGCCAAAATTCAGACTAGAGCTAAACTAGGCTAACATTGACTCAATGATGGGTAAAGATTTATGTATTATATATGTAATCGGTAAAGATTTATTTATTAATTGATAAATTGGTAAAGATACTTGTTTTGAATATTTTTATCACTGGTGAGATTTGTCCTTACGGCCTTGCTAGCCTTACCGATAAGCACTGAGATTGGGCAAAACAGCTGTCTATGGCATGCTATTGGAAATTATATTGAATTGAACTGTTATAATTATCTCTTGTAACATTGTGATTACTTAACATTTTTGAAAAAAATGTGTTATGATCTGGTAATAATTTGCAATTTCTTGCCTTTTTATGCTCATGTTCATTCTTGTAGTCGTAGCTATACTGATAAGGAATAAAAGACGAATGTTGATTCCGAAACAGTATGTCTTAGGCTGTTAATCAAAGGTTTGATTGTGCCTATAAGACTCTGTATACTGTCTAGTGCTTATTACTCAAGACAATAGTCATACTTAAAAAGTACTTATTTCACAATTTCAATATTAAGCTAATGATTTCGCTGAGCATGAAATATAAATCGGTCTAAATTTTCAAGGTTTAGTCAGCAGAAAACGATTCCACAGCATTTTGCAATTGTAAAAAGACCAGGCACACAATTTTTGATCAAAGATGAGAAAAAGCAACCTTCTCTACAATTACATTTTCTTGCCAGTTGTTCTAAGCTACATTTTTTCACATTTGACATCTGCAGAAATGAGTTATTCACTTTCCTAAGTTATACCAAAATGTAAAGCATTTCACTCATGAGTTAAGATTTAGTATTGAAAATACATTTCGTATTATACAACTACTAAGCACTGAATGCTAGTTAAAATCACACAACATTAAGGCAAATTTCAAATTGAAACTTACCTTGTTACACAATGTTGTTTGATTACTGTGGGCATTCATTCATTCATTTTCATTCTATTTTTATTCTTGACCACCACAACAATAGCAAATGCATGGTAACACAATAATAACTCGTAGAGTCAGGAAAAGGAAGTAGCGACACAACGTCAGACGTTAAGACATGCAGAGGATACTGAACACAAAAAAGCGATTTTTATTTGCATGGTTGCTACACCTGTCACACCAGCTCAAAGTACATTGTAGGCCTAATCAATCACAATCATCAACATACACGCAGGCACACAAGATGGAAGTAAAACTAACGGCTGGAGTAGTTGTTCGAATGATTGATAAAGAGAAAAGAGAGGGACAGTGACCAGTGCAAGGCCAGGCACGGTTACGTAGGTGGTCAACGGGTGGCGCAACCGGCCCAAAACTATGTTTAGCTCAACGGAGCATGGTGAGGAAAGAAAAACCACCCTGAAAATGAAACCTCACCGGGTCCGGAAACCCTTTCGAGTAGCAGCTGGTCATAGCATCAAGACAATAACAATTTTGCAATCGATACATATGCATCAAAACTATTATACACAACATATAGCAATATGAGTCACACCATCCACATTGCATCTAAATAATTAGCTGGTACAAAGTACCAAACTTGTGATCTCTCCGATATCTTAGTCAGAACGAAGGTATACCCACGAGAGGAACTAAATTTGTGTCTATGCAATGTTGATAATGTGTATCTCACACCAGTTAAGGTAGAGTCCGGTGATACTCAACTTAAACTACAATGGCTTTAGTCACCTTGCTGTGCGATGTACTGGAATTCACAGGCAAGCACTTAATTGCCTATTTATCATGAAAGCAGTTTTAAGTTTTAGTAAATTATTACCAAGTCATCAGGTTTTGTACTAAGTTTTAGAACCCAGGACTCTACCAAAGCGTTCAAGCAGTAGTCAGAAATAGTAACGTAATAACATAAAAAACAAAAAAAAAAGACACAGCCAAAAAAAACAAAAAAAAAAAACGAGAAAGTAAGCTACAACAAACGACAGATAACGAAAACAAGTAAGGACAATAGCTGCTATTTCTACAATCGGAGCAATAAGATAATGGTAAGAAATGGATAAATGACAATCTTTTCATAAGGTATAATTAAACATGCCCAAGCAAAATGTTATGTATGTGATGGTATACTGATTTGATGTCAAATAGATCTGAACCAAGAATTGATAAACATAATATCTTGACCTTGAGATCAATAACCAGCATAAGATAATTGTCCGTATTTAAAGTTCAAGTCGATAATTTACTACACCATTTCAGTTTTTGTTGCCTTGCCCAGTCGAACGTACACCTTGCGTAGCCACCATCATCCAATCCTGCTTACTGCTGGGGTTGTAGACTTGAAGAAAAACCTGAAAGAAAGAGAACAAAGCAGGAAAAGGAAAACCAAAATAAATACATTGAAGAAGGAAAAAATGCAGATTTTCGAGGACATAGAAATGGGATTTTAAGATTAGTGACGACAACATAATATAATCTTTTAGCATACTTTGACCAGTTTATTCCGATCCAAAAACTTTCCGAGTTTTCTAGAACTTTTATTATAACCACCAAGCAGAGTTACTTTTCGGGACTAATCCTGTCCAAAGTGTAACAAGATTAGCAAAACAGCACTATAGTATTACACATAAAACGCAAACAATGCCCTAGAAATCAGACTTGTATTAAGTCTTTACATAAAATATTTCGCATTTTTAAATTAAATGATGCTATCCTGGGATCCTGGGACTTGAAAGAAGTGGGAACTTGACTCCAGAGGGATGGGCCACGGTGAGAGATAGATTGTTGGCACACATTGGTTGAACAGAACTTTGGAATTATTTTAGAATTGTTTCTGGTATTATATTGCGAATGATTAGTGACAAAGATTTTGCTGAATACTGAAGGATTTTTATTTTTGTTCTGCTTAAACATAAATACAGCAATGTCTTTAAATAAAAGTTGATCAATTGTTAGTGTTTCATATTTTTGCCTAATGTCTGTGATGTCACTGTTGATTCAAGCAAATGAAATTAATACATTGAGCAATCTGTAGTGACTGAAAAAAATACAAAATTTTGCAACTGTGATCTAACTGGCCTAAATTCACTATGATATATGAATGATGTAACCAACAAACAAAAACTAACAATTGTAGCATTTGTTATATAATAGCAGTGTACAAGGAAGACTTAATTCATACGGTTGTAATAGATGTCAGTTGAATCATAAAACAATATTATCACTCTGCAACTGTTCCATCGGTTTACTAAATTTTTTTGTTGCATGCATTGTGGGTGTCAATTGGTGATTTGTGTGTTGCAGTACATGTTAATTGTTTCATGAAAATGCCATGTAATTTAGATCTTACTAGACTAAGCACACAAGATGGTAAAAAATTCAAATTCAATAGGCCTGCTGGGTGCTGGCATTTGAATTGCAATTTACTCAAAATTTACAAACCTTTGAGCTTCAAGACAGCTTAATGTGCCACCTAGTGTCCAAATTCATTCTTAACTAAACTCCAGCAATGGATTCTCGGCCAATGAAAACAGGGGTGCAGACACCAATTTTAGTTAAACACAGCAAGAAATTAAGAAGGTTACATAAGTTAAAGCTTTACAAGTTTCATCACTGGAGGCAGCATTGAGCAGGAAAACAAAGCAAAACCCTTCATATTTCAGCTTATACTTGACCAATTTTGAAAATTTTTGGGCTTGTGTAAAAACATATAGGCAAACTTTTTGAACATAACTAAATGTCACATTTACCAAAGTATGTCTCGAGAGTCAAAAACAATGAAATTCTGCATAAAATGTCAAAATCAACAGCCATGAGGGAGGTAAAACGTTTCCGATCAAAAAGATATTGTACACATATTATTTTCAAACTTACCTCGCAAGTCACAACTGACAAAAAGATAGGCGTGATAGTGAAAGTCAAGTGAAAGGGGCCATACTACAATTCAAATAGCTTTAAAAATTAAAGCTAATACACAACAAAGGTACTAATTCTACAGCAATAAGCAGCAAAATACTGGCATCAAACTGTAGTAGCATACATCCTCAAAGGCTAAAGTAAAATAATTTTTGAACCAATTCTTCAATCAGTTAAAAAGAGTGATTTTTTCACCGGAAATTTTTAAGTTTAAGAGAATTAAACGAAAATGAGGAATATTTATCTGCCCATTTTTCTTTTCCCCTTTTAAGAGTTTAAGATTAAGGGTTTGGGTGAGGTTGTAGAGTCACTTGCATTAAAATATGTGAATAAGAATTTCCCATTTTTTCTGAAATAAAATAAAAATCAGGGGTTCTAATTAACTTTTTCAACAAGTTGTCTAGCAAGTAACATCAAAACATGTTTGCTGTTTAATGGTAACACAGAGCACAACATGATGCCACATAAATTCTAATGTCATTAAATCACTTATCTCTATCACAGAACCTTTTTGCATGAGATTTAGCAATGGTGTTAATGAAAATTTTCAACACCATTTGATTATAAATATTGGTTATTGCATCATCGAAGCTTGTATCACAACTAGTATTACCTTATAAAAATATTCATAACAACCGTGATATCTTTTATGATGAAATGGTGTTGGGTTTTTTCTGGAACACCATTGCAAGGCTTCATGTAAAAAGGTTTACAGATTATATTATTAGACTTATGTATCATACTTGTTCAATAGTGAAGGATGAGCCGTCAGGACTATAATCAAAAATTTTTGCAATATGTTGTGGCGGAGATATGCCAGTCTATTGGATTTGATTACGTCAATAGCACAAGTCTTGATGTGCTAACAGATGTGCTTGAACGACATCTTCGAAAACTAGCTTCTTTGACTCATGACATTGCTGAACAATGTGGTCACACTCATGCCAGTGTAGAAGACGTTCAACACTGTTTTAGACTGAGCAATACTTCTCTTCAGGAATTAATTGACTATATTCAGCAGATGGAGGAAGTGAAATTGACTGTAAAACCCAAAAAATATCCCTATCCCAAAAAGTCCAACCTTCAGTTTAATAAAAACCCAAATGCAACTGATTTAGAATATGTTTATCCTTATTTTCCATCACTTGTGCACACCACTGAATCAACTTCGAAAGAAGCAGATACATCAACAAGTCAAATTGCAAATATTCCAACTTCTGCAGTTCCTGAAAAACAATCCGATGAACACAATAATTCATCAGATGAGGATGATGATGCCGTAAGTGATGATGAATCGGTAGGTGATGGGGATGAGCCTCTGTGGCTGAAGCAGCAAATCAAGCAATCACAAAGGCAGTTGAAGAAGGAGCTTTCGCACACTCAAGGAATAGCTCCATCTAGTGTTGTGCATAGTGCAGAACCGATTTCTCCATTTGAAACTAATCCAGCTCCTCAACCAGAACAGAATAAAACTAGTTTGTGGGATTTACCAATGTTACCACGACCTAAACTATCCACCACAACTAAAGGTTCGTTTTCATCTAAATCTGAACCCAGTGAGACGGTGGGTAAAGCAACTAAACATAGCAAAACCAAAACTTCAATTACATCTCGAATAGAAGAAGTCAACAGACTATTGCATGACCCCATTTTGGCTAAGGGATCCCATGGTGCAGGTAGCAGTCCTGTTCCTACCAGACAGCCTGTCAAGTCTCCCACAGTACCTGTTGTTCCATCGAAAAAGCGAAAAGAGTCTGTTGATAGTGTTCACTCTGAAACAAATTCTTCATTACCTTTTGCATCTCCAAAGTCGATGGATGATGCTATTAATGCTGTTGTCATCCGAGCCACAAAAGAGGCGGAGGAAGCAGAGCTGATGAAGTTTTCACACTTAATCGACGACTCCAGTTCATCTGATGAGAGTGATATTGCTGTGTCTCACAAAACTGAAGAAATGTTGCAATTGCAAAAGCGTGGCTTACAAAAACCACTGGAGGAAGAGTCCCCCAATCGCCCCCCTTTAACTCCTTCACCTGCCCCTTCCAATCAGTCACTGATCATTGACCAAGAAATCGATATTGACACTTCTCCACGGGATAGTCCCAGTAGCTCTCCAGAGCGAATGGAAATTTCTACCAACACCATTAGTGAAAGAACTTGGAGCTTGGATAGCCCCAAACTTTCATTCAAGACTTCAACATTTAGCTTCAATGATCCTCCAGCACCCCAAGAAAGTAAAAAAGATGAAGTTAAACCAAAGAAAAAGATAAAACTTCCCAAGAAATTAAAAGCGAAAACTAAAGAGAAAAAGCGACGTTCATCTTCTGAGCAAACAGTTGTTCCACCTAAAATACACTTGTCCCACAAAAAAGACAAACCAGTTGAGAAGTTGATTTTGAAAAAATCAAAATTTGGTGAAACCAAAGTGGTTAAACCACGCAAAGAAAAACAGTTTCCAGAACCCTTGCCTGTTGAGCATGCTCCTTTGCCTGTACCAAAATTATCTGCTCTACCTAAACTTTCTGCTGCTGTGTCTGCACCTTTGGTTGTGCCACCTCCAAAGAAAAAAGAGAAAAAAGAAAAGAAAAAGAAAAAAGAGAAAGAGAAAGAAAAACAAAAAGAAGAAAAAACTGTGAAGAAAATTAAAGAAGATTTAACTCCAATTCCAAAACTAACTGTAAAAATGGCTCCATCATCAAAAGATGTCGGTATTTTAAAAGCTGCAAAAATAAAAAGGAAAAAGTCTACTGAGAGAAAAGTAGGCAGGCCAAGAAAGACTGCAGAACCCAAAATTTCGCTTAAAAAAGAAGTTCAGCGAGGGGTTACTACTGAAACAATAAGTGTTGGTTCTAAAGTTGGTGTAATCTATGATGCTCAAGGCAATAAAATTTGGATTTGTCCGGGGTGTAATAAGCCTGATGATGGTAGTCCAATGATTGGATGTGACAGCTGCGATGGCTGGTACCACTGGCCATGTGTGGGCATTACTATGGAGCCTTCAAAAGATGAATGGTATTGCCCCAATTGCGCGTAATTTGAGGTTGAAAACAATAGTTACTGGTATGGTTTGTTGCAGTTGTCTTTGTACTGCATTAGCCTTTTTCGTAGGCCTTATGTATTGTGTCTTTTTTGTACCACTATTATAAGTTATGCTTTGCATAAATTCATGCTGTTGCATTTTGCAGACTTTCATTTTTGCTTAAATTGCTCAATTAATTATGCTAGAATGTTACAATTTTGTTGTTTTTGGACGAATGTGTTTGTGAATTTCCCTCAGAACAACTGTTTCTAATTTTTTTTACATGAATTTGTATTATTTGCACAGTCAATTAGTCTACGTTTAATTTAAAGTTAATCATATTAATCGATGCTTTCCAAGAACTAATAATATTGTAAAGTTATGTTGATTGTGCTTTCAAGTTGAACTTTTCTCAATGTGGAACATGCATATGTTTGACCCACCAAAAAATTTAATTAAAATAATTGCTACTGGCACTAATATTTAACTAATACTACTACAGTTGCATGGGTTAATTGTATGGCAAGGTATTTTGCTGTCATAATGAATTGGATATTGAAATTGAGTTAATACCAAATTTTTGAAAGTATCATTTTTATTCTGGTATAAGTTGCATTTTTTTGTACCTAAATATCACCAAAAAGTCAGGTGTGACTTATACTTGAATATTTGAAGTACAAAATTTTTCCAAGGTATTTTTCTGCCTTGCTTTCTATTGTCTTTTACATGATCATGTTAGTTGTTGCATTGCATGTGAGTTACTGTATGCTTTCTATGCTTTTGCCTTGCTCATGATCGATCAGAATAGTTATTGCCTCTCCATGCAAGTCACATTACATTGCATCATATGCACCGCATTCCGGTGACATCATGTTTGTGCATGAATTGAATGCGCCATGTACGCTGCAGGTCTTTGCTGCAGCAGTCCAGAGGAAGACTCTGACAGACTATTTGAAGACAGTGACAGCAATGATGACTTAGTTGGTTTTTACGTTTTTGTTATGTGGTTGTAATGAATAAATGGTTGCAAGTGATTTCATTACAAATTGATTTCGTCACTAAGTGATTATATACATGACAGACGGCATTCTGAAGACAGAAAAGGCATATCTGCTAACCATATTGTACTATAAAATTATTAAAATTAAAGCATTGACTGAGAACAGCAGTCATTAACTATTCATTCTATTATCCCCAGAGCTGTCTTGCCTTAGCCCTCTTTTGTGGCAAAATCACTGGTCACGGAATAAAATATGTTAAAAAAATTTTGTGCTGTTTTTCTTGTTAAATATGGGGGTGCGACTAGTACATGCATGCGAGTTATACTCGAATAGATACATTGATGGACAGTTAAATTCATTACTATTGCTATAAGCTTATTCTGGGTGTATATTTGGTCTAGCTCATTATTTTGATGTTTTTCTAAAAATAAACATAATTATCACAGCAAATTAGATCTATTTCGGTTTGTACTTACAGAATATTGACAACATAATTTTCGACGCATTTCTATTAATGAAGTACCAGTACACAGAAATATTGGATGTATTGCATGTATGAATGCTCATTTATGCCCTTTATTGTGTGCTCTGTACTTGTATTACTTTTTAGATTGTTATTGTCATTGATGTTACAATTGAAAAATTTCTGATGTTCTGGACTTCTAAATGTTAAATTCATTTTGTCACAGTATATGCCTTTAATATGAAGGTTAACCTTCAATTGTCTCAGACGCTAAATTATAGTTTTCTAAGTGATGAACATTTTCTGTTTAAAAAACACAGCCTACTAGGTTACTAGTAATACTACTGACCACTCGGAACAGATATTTTCTGCTTTGAGCAGCTGTAGTTTATTAGCCTTTTGATCCAACTCTCACAAATATAAGATTAGTGATGTTCCTTGAAATAGTGCAGTTGTGCTGGTGGTGATGCTTTGTTGCAATATGTCTGTTTGTTTTCAGTTGTAGTTTTGGTATATGGACAATCGACATTAATCTGTGATGGATAGGGCTTAACTTGCAAACATATAAATTGTTTTCTTACGAATGTTTTTGCCTCTTTTGAGCTTATTAAAATTACCTGGGTTTATGACAATCAAGAAATCTAAAGCTGGTCCTAAAGTTGTGAACATCAGTATGTTATAGCTTGTGAGAATTGTGTGCTTCAATTTTTTTTTTTTGATTTAATTCATGTTTGAGAAATTGTAATTTTCGATGTAAGATTTTTGTGGGTGCATTTTTGTGTTTGCCCCTTCACTATGTCTATTTTAGTGATGTTTTATGCTTTGATTAATGATTGAAGTTGCATAATTTGCAAAATTTTGCTATTTACCATATGTTATTGCTAAGACTATTTTCCATATCAGTGCATTTTATACCCAAGGTTTTTTGTGAGCAGATTAGGCTCATGCTAGTATAGCCAAGAATGCATTGCAACCTCAAATGTGGGATCACGTCTTTTCAGTGCGACCATTTTGGCGCCACCTATTTCGTTGTCGTACATTTTTGCACAAATCGTTTCGGCGCCAATTCGATGCTCTTTGACAGTTCACTTATTTAGGGTTTGGGTTAGGGTAAGGGCTTTGGGTTAGTGTTCCGAAAAGGTCCGTGCCGAAAAGTCGTGGACCCCTCAAATGTACACCTGATGTTATGATATTTTTGTTTAGAGGTGCGATTAGTGTGTTGATGTTTTGAACAGGGTTTGTAGTCGAAAACCCTATTTTACGCTTCATTCATAATGTATAATATTCTAGTAGTGTTCTTTTTTATTCGAGCAAAGAGTGATGAGCTATGTTTGGTTTGTGTAAACTGAGGTACTTTGTATGCCTAATTGCAGGTTTCCATTAGTGTCTAATGACAATTATACCTAGACCACTGACAATTAGATCTGGTACTGTAACGTGTTAGCTATAGTAGATTCATACTAGTAAAAGAATAACCAGTAGCCTAGTTTCACGTTCATGTGTTGTTTTTGTGTTGACTAAATAAGCTAATGCAGACAAAATCATTTGAGAATGTATTTTTACTGTTCAAAATGTTCACTAACTTTTGCAATTCCCAAAAGATTGAATTTGCATGACTGGTTTAAGAGATGCATAGCATTTTATTTTACTGTTGTTTGCATATTGTGTGTATGGTATTAGCTTTATATATTATGATAGCTTTTTACATGACGCTTCATAGCAAATGATGTTATTTATCTTGTGATGTTGTAACATGCTTTACAATTTCATTTTTCAGCAAAATAGGCTGACTTTTTAATTGGTACTAACATAAACTGTAGTAAATCATGGTTGATTTAACACAATTTCGAAAAACTTTGAGTTGCATCAGTTCCCCAGATAATGAAGTTCGAAATGCTGCTGAAGTGAGAGTTAAATTAGACTTGATTTTTTTAAATATAAAAGAGTACTGCAACAGTGTTCCCACTTGGCCAATTTTTGTCAGCGATTTTGTGATTTTTTGGGTTACATGTAAATTATAATTTTTGGCAATAAGATAAACTTAGCTTTAGGAAAGTCGACAAATTTGTGGCAATATGACTTTTAGAATAATTGAAAGAGATATTCTACTGATTGAGATCAATTTTATTTAGAAATAAGACCTATTTGAGATAATAAAGAGGTGCCTCAAACCTTGTTGTAGTATTCCCCTTATCTGCGAAAATAGATTTAATCCTCTTGACTCTGTACCATTAACAACCCCATGTTTAAGAAAAGGATGACTTTGCAAAATGTCTTGCAGACTAAAGAACATGAGGTTTGATAGTCTAACATTCAGTTGCTTACTCTGCAAGAAATTGCCAATTTACAAAATTGCTTGCGGATTAAGCAACACAATGTTCAATATTCTGCACAAAATTTTGCAAAGTCATCCTTTTCTGATGCCATAAAAGTTTGAAATGCAGGGTTGCCAGTGGTACAGAGTCAAATGGATTCAATCTATTTTTGCGGATAAGAGGAATAGTGGAACTAGGTTTGAGGCATCTCTTTATTATCTAGAGAAGTTCTCATTTGTCCAATAAAATTGGTTTTGAGCAGTATGTCTTCAATATCATTTTAAATGGAATTTCCTGTTTTGGGCATGATTATTTCAAAAAATTTGGGCACCTGCAGGTTAGCCAAAAAATTTGAAGGAGCATTGTAAAAGTAGGAAATTATCTTAAATACAGTATGAATAAGTTGATGCATTGCAAGCACAAGAAATGTTCATTTAGCTGCCTTGAACGCGTGAATTATAATTATTAATTGTCAGAGCATTAGGGAGTGTACAAAACATGCAATTTAATATTGTCTGATACCTTTTCAGAAAGCTTATGAAAATATTCCAATCACAAATCGAATCACTTATTTGGTTGCTGTCATATCACAAGCCGATGTACCCATGGATGAGCAGCAGCTAGCTGCCGTGTTGTTGCGTAGAATCATTACAGGAAGTTTTGAAGAAGCATTTGGAAATTTAGGTTTATATTAATTTTTCAATAGTGATCTTCTATTTTACTATGATTAGTTAATCAGTCATCAGTAAGTAGGTTAGGATGAATTCAAAAATTCAAAGCTTGAAATTTATATATTTTTTTAAAACTCAAATTCAATTTTATTTTGTTGAGGGCTGTTTTGCATGGACTGTGTGTTTCTTTACAGCGATGCATAGGAACTTTGCAACTTAATTGCAGCATGTATACTGGAGCATTGCAAACGAAAACAAAACAATGCAAATTTGGGGATAGAAAAATTTTGAATTTGAATTGGAAATTCAATTCATAAAACTTTTTGAACGGTTTCAAATTCATGATTTACAGTTACATTCAAACCAACCCTGCTCAATAGTATTATTCTAGTAGAATACTGATACCCATTACGTAGTGCTACAAAATAGATATGGTTAAGGTTAGTTAACCTCATATGATTTTAAGATGCTTTGAATATAGCTATTTCCAACAATGCTGTTATTTTCTACTTTGTGCTAGTACCATATGGTATGTTTTGTTGTCTGACACTGGAAACTTTAGTCCCAGTTTAGCATGTATGAAAGTAATGCTTAATTTTGCTTTGTGAAAAAAGTTAAAACTTGCTCACAGTGCTTTCTTAACACTTTCAGGTCCCAAACTGCAATCTGAAGTTAAACAGCAGATCATTTTAAGCGTTGAAAATGAGCAAAATGATGCTGTTAGAAGAAAGAAGGCAGACTGCCTTGCGGAATTGTCTCGAAAATTATTTGGTAAGGGCAAAAACAGTTTTAAGTTGAAACAAAAAATATACACTTCGCACTAAGTTAGAGCTCAAATACATGAACTGTATTTGAATTAAAAACATTTGGTTTCTTGTTAAACTATAAATATTTGACTTAATTTTGTAAAATGTTATCTACCAACATTCATTGTAAATCTAACACTTGTGCAAAGACTATTAATCTTTTTACACGTCTAGTTTCTACTTTTGAGACAAGGTTCTTGATTCCGGTGCCTGCTTATTGCTATCTTATCAAAATAGATCAAATTACTCAAAAATCACGCCATTTCAAAAGTATATCAAGGCTACCCAAAGCGTGGAGGCTTGCACAACATGTTTTTGCAGCCCATGACTGGTCTCAGGATTTACTATGTTTTTTTAGTACTTCCAAAATTTTCACAAAGCAATTCTTTTTGGGTCATTCCATGTCAAAACAGCAAATTTTCAGAAAAGTTCCCACTTGACCCTCTCAGATTTTGCTGTAACTTCATCAAAATGGGTTTTTCGATGAACAATGAAGATTTGCAAAATTTTAGCTTCTGGTCATTTTTTTGGTTAAAAAATATGCCTCCAAAGTTTTGCACCCCCTGGTGGCAAAAATTCTTTATATTTTTGCTAACCTTAAGTCCTCATATTTTTAAATTGAAGTTTCCCAGATGGCTCATACTTGGAATTTTGCAGACATTTTTCCACTAATTTTAGGTATGGTTTTGACTTTTTGATACTGTGTTTAAATTTAATTGCAGACCTTCAAAAATGCTTGTTTTTTCAAAAACATACTTTTTTACAGTTTTTTTGAGGGGCTATATCTTACATCGCAAATATTATAGCCTCATCAAACTAGGGATGCTCCTTAAAGATATATATGAGATAGTCATGAAACAATATGAAGGGGGGTAGCTGCCAGTGTTCCCACTAATCCGATTTTTGTCAGCGAATCAGCGATTTGTAAGAGTATAGGCTAATAATTTTTGGCCATATATGAACATAGCTTTAGAAAATTAAATAAACTTGTGGAAATATGACATTTAGTATGCGTTAATACTGGATTGGTAACAAACTTTAGGGCACATAAACGTCTTTTTACAGCTTTGGGCACAATTGTTTCAAGATAATTTGGGCACTCGCTGATTGGTCAAAAAGTTAGAAGGAACACTGGTAGCTGCTACAGATTTTGGGCAATTATGAATCAACTACGGCCCATTTTCTAAAAAAGTGTAAATTGCGCCATCTTGTGAGCCCTGGTTGACAATGTGAGTAACATTTTAGAAATCTGAAATTTATACCAAATTTTCAACAATGTGTCTCAACTGTAAAGTAATACTGTAAGGTGGGAAACATTCACCTATATCACTAAATTTGCTTGAGCGACTTCCCCAGCAACGGCCATAACAACCATTTTTTCTGTGCATTAAGACACTTCAAATTGATAAAAAAGTTCTCTTTAATGAAAAATAACAACTTCTGGTGTATGAGCCTTCAAAGCTGCAGAACTTCAAATCTGTTAGTTGCGGTATTTGCTTTTTTTTGCCGATACCTATTATATGAAGTTTAATGCTTTTCAAGGCTTTGAAACATTACATACCTGTATATTTTGCTTTAAAATGTGTTCTGTACTGTGCGCTCACTGAAACATGACTGATTTTAAAACGTTGGTTTGGTGTCTTGAATAAACAGTGATAAAAGCTGTGTTTGATTGAAATATGCTACCTTGGTGTTCTATTTACTGAATTTTGCTGCTATTGAGCGCAGATTTATCATAATTGATCAAAAACTGTACGTTTTCATTGCAGAAGTTGTTATTTTTCATTAAAGAGAACTTTTTTGTCAATTTGAAGTGTCTTTATGCACAGAAAAAATGGTTGTTATGGCCGTTGCTGGGGAAGCCGCTCAAGCAAATTTAGTGATATAAGTGAATGCTTACCACCTTACAGTATTACTTTACAGTTGAGACACATTGTTGAAATTCACATATGATATAGTTGTGGCTGTGAGCAAACTTGGTATAAATTTCAGATTTCTAAAATGTTGCCCTTATTGTCAACCAGGGCTCACAAGATGGCACAATTTACACTTTTTTAGAAAATGGGCCGTAGTTGATTCATAATTGCCCAAAATCTGTAGCAGCTACCCCCCTTCATGTTGTTTCATGACTATCTCATATATATGCTTAAGGAGCATCCCTAGTTTGATGAGGCTATAATATTTGTGATGTAACATATAGCCCCTTAAAAAAACTGTAAAAAAGTATGTTTTTGAAAAAACAAGCATTTTTGAAGGTCTGCAACTCTAAATTTAAACACAGTATCAAAAAGTCAAAACCATACCTAAAATTAGTGGAAAAATGTCTGCAAAATTCCCAGTATGAGCCATCTGGGAAACTTCAATTTAAAAATATGAGAACTCAAAGTTGGTGAAAATGCAAAGAATTTTTGCCACCAGGGGGTGCAAAACTTTGGGGGCATATTTTTTAACCAAAAATGACCAGAAGCTAAAATTTTGCAAATCTTCACTGTTCATCGAAAAACCCATTTTGATGAAGTTTCAGCAAAATCTGAGAGGGTCAAGTGGGAACTTTTCTGAAAATTTGCTGTTTTGACATGAAATGACCTTTTTGTCAAATTCGTTGATGCTAGTTTTTCCAAACAATATTTTTCATGAATCATTAATGTTATTTGATAAATAACGCCACTACAAGTAGATTGAAAAGCATCAAATTTGTGTTTCGTTGGCCTCTACGTACGCTACAGTGTAACTAGTTTTGTTTCCCTATTTATATTTTTTTTATGAAGTGGCAAAAATTGCTCCGAGGCAAGGAGCTTTGCCCCCAGATGTTTTCTATGATGCATTTTAAATGCGCAGCAGTTACCGGTAATTCAAGAATCGAATGCTGGATATTGTAGAAACTTCGGCTTGGAGTAAAGTTAATTTTTGGTTTAAGCTAGTACGTCTTTTAGCAAAATCATCAATATATGATGGTGCTGTGTATTGGACAGGATTAGTTTGTGCTGTGTAATTGGTAGGATAATACAGAACTTGTATGAGCAGTATTTGGGACAGTGGGGCAATCAGGATTGCTTAAGAGAACTTCAGCCCCCTTTTAGCCAAGTCACTAAAAACATTTAACCCCAAAATAAAAGCGTTTAAATGTGTTTTGCATTTGATTTGTATGTAAGGGGGGTTTGCAGTACTGGACAATTTAATTCTTTTAAATGACTTCCAGATTAAAAAGCTCTGCAAATGACATTAAAATCGCTATTTTTTTATCAAAAAATAA
This sequence comes from Trididemnum nubilum, assembly GCA_963965965.1. NCBI lineage: Eukaryota > Metazoa > Chordata > Ascidiacea > Aplousobranchia > Didemnidae > Trididemnum > Trididemnum nubilum. The sequence goes on from OZ014487.1 coordinate 25,805,000, forward strand.
AAAAAACTGTCCAGCGACTGGGCTTCTCCCACAGACTGTCTTTTATAATACACTTGAGTTGCACCAGTTTGCTCAGCATACTGCCTAAATAACAAAAGTATTTTAACTTTTGGTTCAAATTCCTCCCCCTCCTTTGCGGAATCTTGGTAGCATACCTGATTCAGGTATAAATTATGCAAAAATTTTATGGGAATTGTGTGACCGGCTAAAGCTCAGAAGAAGTCTGTCCTTCAAAAACTTTGAGCACCCCTGGTTTATATGCTAGTGATGATCTTTTGTTGACATACCGCTATCGACTCTGCACTATTCAGTATTCTTAAGCAAATGAGCAATCAATTGACTTGAAGAGATACTGCTCGAAATCGATTTTATTGAAAAAATGAGAAGTACTTGAGGTAATAGACGAATGCCCCAAACCTTGTTCCACTATTTCCCTTTATCTGCATAAATAGATTTAATCCTTTTCACTTCGAACCATCGGCAACCATGCATTTCGAACTTTTGTGATATCAGAAAATGATGACTTAGCAAAATTTCTTGCACAGTATCGAACGATGTATTGCTTATTCTGCTTTTTCTTCTAAATTAGTAAATTTTGAAAATTAGTAAGTTCTTGCAGAATAAAGAATACAATGTTTGATTATTGAACATTGCGTTGCTTATTCTGCAAGAAATTTTGCAAAGTCATCCTTTTCTGATGTCACAAAAGTTCAAAATGCTGGGTTGCCAATGGTACAGAGTCAAGCGGAATAAATCATTTTTTGCAGATGAGAGGAATTAGTGGAACAAAGTTTCAGGTATTTGTTTATAAATAGTTGTCATTTCAAGAAAGCTTATCTCGAGCAGGATCTCTTTATATGTTTTAGCTATGGGTCTTGATCCTCAACGTTTAGCTTTTGCAATATGTGTTTCGATTTTCTTAATGGAAAATGTCATCTTATGTGCAGAAACGCAAAAGACTCTTTTTCATATTCAACTGTTCAGATTTCTTTTCAACTGCCTTAGACCGTTGGTGAAACAATCTGAATGGCCGTATCTTTTATTTTAAAAGTTACTGTAAGGATTAACTGTTTGCTTGTAACATATTTTCAGATGAAAATGGCAACAACCTTTGGCCTGAAGTGTTACAGTTTATGTTCAAATGTGTCAATTCCGATGATATTGGGCATAAAGAAATTCCACTCCATGTGTTATGGTAATTATTTCCAAGCAGTTTTACAGGTTACCCTTGTAGGGTCTATTCATGGTATAGAAAGCGGTAGTTTTTCGTTTCGCTAAAAGCTTTGTTATGTGCATTTTTTATGTTTGTAATTTCTCACCAAAGCTTTAAATTAGATTTTGTATGATGATCAGTGGTTGAGTGGATAGAGCATCTGCTACCTGAATGGTTTAGATTCCTGGTTTTAAACCAAAAACAATAAAAATTTCAATTCACAGCTTTCTTGTTTGACGTTTGGCAATAAAAAGGACAGTGTGAAGCCTCCAACATTTGTGTTAGGCAGGTGGGCTAGTGGCAACTTGGCTCAAAGATCGAATAAAGGTTCCTTTGCTGCCTCTTGGCCGAGGCAAATTAGTAAATAAAGATGTAATTACAATGATGATGATGTCTTGAAGATTTAACATTTGGTGCATATGTACCGCTATGTGTTTCGTATGCTAAAAAGTATTAAAATAATAATTGTGGGGCTAAAATTGTATCTGCATTCTGTAGTATTGATTTTTTCTGGACATTAATTTGAGTCATGTTTGCATTTTTTAAATAAATATTGACATATGGTATAGACGACAAATGAATTGTTGGAAATTCAAACGGGCACAAATGTTAAATTTGACACTGCATTATGGTATTTAAAACTTAAACAGTGAAACTAATTTGTTAATTATACGATCTAAAAATTTGTTGTAAATCTGTTTTCATGTTTTTAATCTTAAAGGTAAAGTTACAGAGTATCCGTTTTTCGTTCATTTTTGTCCGTTTTTTTTTACTTTTTTGCTTCTCCATAAAAAATATACGCTTTTTTGTCTCATTTTTTAAGTCTATATGCGCACTAAGTATAGACTGTTACATATTGATAAAAATTTTGTTCAAAATTTTTGTGTTATAAAGGATGAGAGCAATATTTCGAAATAGAGCTGTAACCCTTTACAAAAATTTTTTTCTGAAAAAATTTTTTTCCATTGTGTGACAATCTGGTCAGCGCAGATGTGAACATATAAAAATGCGGACGAAGCAGAGTATACTTACTCATAAAAAAAAAAAGTACAAAAACCGACAGAGGTGGACGAAAAACAAAAATTGTGTAAATTCACCTTAACTCAACATTTATTGCTTCTAACTTACAAGCACTTAAATAATACAAAACACATAACCGATTAATGTACAAAATTATCAAGGAAGGACAGAGGGACTGAAGAGACCGTTAGATCTTCAAGTCAAGTAACCACCAACTAACTCGATCACGGATTTTCATATCTCAGTTCAGTCTGAGTTTGGATGTTGCTAGCAGCGCGGTATGCCTAACTACTTAACCACACAACGACACAGATTTTAGGAGCACTGCAAAGCTTTAGATATCAGATACCCTATTGCCTTTACTGACTTTTCAAGTACTTTTCACCAACATTTGAATCCAATCTCACATTTAACAAGGTCTTAATCCAATCCTCCACTAAGGGGTATTGCAAAATACGAGTTTATGCACATCTGAAAGGTTACTAGTTACTTGCTGTGTACAGTACTAGACAATTTTTTCCTGTTTGCAGTCAATTTCCCGGTATTTTCGGTAACCAACAAGCCCATTATCAAGAAGTAATCAGACAAATGCTTGGAAGGTGCATGCAGATACAAGAACAGGCTCATGTAAGTTTTAGATTTTGGTTCATAGTCAGGTGCTTACTAGTGTACTATATCGTACCAATTCTAGTTTATCCTACTATGGATAGTATTGCTTTTGTATCGGAACATTCAATTTCATCAAAAATTCAATTCATGCGTTTATGACTAACTGTAGCTTGCACCGTAACACATTTGTAAATTCTAAATTGATATTGCCTAGTTACTTTTTTTTAAATTTTAAATTGAGTATATTTTGCACATTGACACTCCTAAGAGTTTATATACTTGCTTTAGTATTTTTTTAGACTTAGTTTGCTCTGACATTTTGCTTTTATAAATTCAGCTTTATGTCAGCTTTGTTGTGATAGGTTTGATGAAACTCAACTTAAATTTCTTCATGTAGTGTTCACGTTTTGTTCTGGATTGACACCCTCTTTTATCCAGATCCGTACCTCAGCTGCTAAAGCTACCGTTTCGTTCCTTTTGAACAACAACGAAGACTTCCATCTTCTTCGACACTTTAATGATCTGGTACCTGGAATTGTACAGGTATAGCATCAACGACTTTTGCGATTTAAAATATTTGGCCAATATTAATTATTTTGATTAGGCTTAGTATGTTTTTCGAAGTTGACTTAGAGCTGAGTTGTTTTTCGAAGTTGATTTAGAGCTAAATTAAGATCATCTTTCAAATCATTGAGTTACTGTTGTTTTTTTTTTGTTTTTTTGATCCTAGGTTTATTTTCTTCGCTCAGAAATTTCGGGCAAAATGTCCGAAGTTGGACGTCGTTTTTTGATCATTTTTATCATTGTTAGCATGATTCTATAGAGCTTTAATGCAAAATCTTGCTAAGTTTTTCGGTAGTTTTGACGTAATTGTCTAATTTATTTTAGTGATTTACCCCAAATTTCGTGAGTGACTAAAAACTACGTAGCAATGATGTTTACTAGAACTTTTGTTTAGGTTGTTATTCCTGATATACGAGAATATACAAGCCGAAAAGATATCTTGTTTAAAAGTCACATTTTAACTTATTCTAATGCGTTAATATTTTGCTATAATTTGATGCAGAGCTTCCTTGACTCTGAGGCCTCGCAATGTTTTCTTAATGCCAAATTGAAAGGTTATTACAGTCGAACTATCAAAGTCTTTGATTTTTAACCTATCTTTGAAGTTTCTGTGAAGAGAAAGTCCTTTTGCTTTTTATGCCCATTATTTCCGAAACAGCTCAAATGCGCATGATGTGTGACGTGATTCATTTGTAAATACTGCCATAAAGTTGCAAAATCTTTTAAATGCATGATGCAGAAAATATTGAAATAAAGCAATTACGGACAAAGTATTTCCCTTACTGTCATTGTTTGCAATCGCTGCTAACTCTGAATCCAATATTTCAAGTCCCTATTACTTGTATACCATACTACTGCGGCTACAACGCTTCTTGTACTTTGCGAACCATATTGTTTCGTTCATGATTGAAATTTGATCAGGCTGCGGAAGATACAGCTGCAAATGACGATGATGAAGTGTTTAAAAGTTTGATCGAGTTGTGTGAAGACGCCCCAAAGGTCATCAGGAGCCATGTCAAGTCCATTTTGTCCGTTTGTTTGAAAGTAAGTCTCGTACTTGAACTTATCTCATTGGACTCGATCCAGTGTTTTTCGGAGTTACAGAAGCAGGTTGGGTACCCGTTCGGGTCAAACTAAAGGCTATGAAAATTAGTATTTACACCTTCCCTAATTGACGTTCAGCAATGAAAGAAGAGTGTGAAGCCTCCACCGTGTGGTGGACAGGTGGTATCTTGACTGGAAGACTAAAAGGTCCCTTTGCTGTGTTCTGACTGAGGTAACTTGGTAAATAAATATGCAATTACAATTACAGCTTAGCATCTTGCCATACATCATAGTTTTCCTTATGATAAGTAATGCTAGTAAGTTGTGTAGGAATTTTTCAATTACACTTAGCATTCGGAATGTTTAGTTCTCAGTAGAATACTTTATCGATTTCCGTCTTGCAAGTACTATACTCTAGAAAGAATAATCTTTATCTACTATAGATTTGAATGACTAAACCCTCATTGTAAATCTCGTTATTAATGATTCAAACGACACGATTAAGCTATAAAAAATTGTGATTTCCAGTTTGTGACTGGTATTAAAGTTTCGGTTGTGTTTGGCAGTTGGCATTAAAATTTTTCGAAACATATTGCTTTCTTCATTTTGTTTTTAATTCGAATTTGCACCATTCAAGCATTGCACTGAGTTGAAAATTCTGAGTGTTCACTTCTATCACAGCAAATGACACTAACTGCCCCTGAAGTGTGAAACCTAAAATAAGCTGACCGTTTAGGTTGACTTTTTTATTGGATAATTTAACTTTTTTCGTTTACCTTTTTGAAACCTAAAATTTTGGTGTGAAACCTAAAATCAGTTATTTGTTTAGGTTGACTTTTTCAGTGGATGCTTTTGCTTTTTTAGTGTATGTTTTTAAAGGTTTGGGTTAAAATGAAGGCTAGTGTTTGGATTAGGGTTAGCGTAGAATTAAAGTTGGGATTCGGGTTGGTTGTCAACAAAACTTTAAGACAAACTTTAGCTCTAACCCCAACCTCAGTGCCGGGTTAGATTTAGGTTCGTGTTAAATTTTGAGTTGGCTTAGAATTCGGGGGAACTGGGTATGATTACTCGTTAAATAAAGCCTTTATTGTTTCAGGTAGTAAATAACCAAGAGCGCGAAGATGGCATTCGACAAGTAGCCCTAGAGAACATTGTTACTATTGCTGAAACAATGCCAGGACTCACTCGCAAGCAAAGTGATCTAATTCCGCATATTAGTAAGTCGTTACTTTGTTTAGATCAAAGAGATATATTGCTCGATTTAATTTACAGTGAAAAGTTGGAGGTAATGCGGACGTATGCCAAACTGTCTGTTGATACACACCTATAAGTGTTCGGCTGGTACACTAAAGCACAATTACTCCACTTGACAAAAATTTATGACCGCCCGTGCAATAGAAAGGATAAGGGTTGCTATTTTTGGTCAAACGCTTAAATTTGTCTTGTACAAGGTGGTGAGAGCATAGTGTTTAACATAACTTTTTAATTAATACTTGAATTTAAATGGGGTTTGTGCAGTATCTCTGTCAACGGTAAATCAGGGCTTAATTTATCAAATCAAACCTTTTATTATTGTACTCGCTGCATTGCTTCGAATGGTGTAACGAGTTGGCAGGGCCCATATCTGCGTCATTGCCCGGGCAACACAGCTCTTTTTGAAGAAAGTCATGCTGCCGTTGACAACGCTGTATCCAATTTGACCTCAATTTAAACCTCAGACCTCCCGCTCCAGAGATGAGTGGGTTACTGCTCAACCTACCTGCCTTGGGACTAAATTTATGTTCAACTGGATGATTTCTTTAGTGGAGCAGATGTTGAAGATGATGGTTGACTTGGAAGACGACCAGGAGTCTTTGGTGGAGTGGTCAATGGCTGATGAATCGGAGGAAGACGATAGCGACTCGATTACAGTGGCGGGGGAGAACGCGATCGACCGGTTTGCTTGTGCCCTTGGGGGAAAAGCAATCCTACCTCACATCATGACAACTGTCCCTCAAATGCTCCAAAACGGTATGCTTTGATTTCATGTAACTTTTAAGTATTTTGTTAGTTCTTATAGAAGTTTCCCTGTCAGTATTCTATCTTCAACTTGATACAAAGTTAAGGTTGATAAGGCTTTTAGAAGCTCGTTATAGGCTAAGAACATTTACATTGCAATGATAACTGTTTTGACCGCCTTTAAATATTTTCCTGATCAGCGAGTTATTTTCGCTTGCTCTTGATTACAATCAGAATTCGAACTAAATCCCTGAAAACCTGTTTTGTTCGTTAACGCAACTGAGACGTTTTAAACAGTCTGTTCAAAGAACTTATGAAATACTTAAATAGTATGTTTTGACGCTACAGGGACTCCTCGGTCTTCATTTTCAATCTGTTTTGAGACTAATTAACAACTTAAAACAGTCTGTTTCTCAAAGAGCATGTCAGTTACCTGAGTCATCAAGTGCTATATCGTATCATTTTTCAGAGGATTGGCGGTATAGACACGCTGGTTTAATGGCAATATCTGCGGTTGGGGAAGGATGCCATAAATACATGGAAGAGATGTTGGGCCGAATTGTGGAAGCGATTTTGCCTTTCTTTCAAGATCAAGTAAGACAAAATCCAAGGATGATAGGCAATGAATATACTAATTTGGCTGCCATTAGAAGAAAAGGAAAAACTATTACGTCATGAACTTTAGTTTTTGCAGGTTGTCAAAAAATGACTACGGAGAAGCTTTGAACCAAAGACGATGAATCAGCTAACGTAATGCGTCCTTTTTGTAAATATGCGCTTAAAAGTTGCAATTTAACGTCTAGTTATGTAAGACTACCAAGTTTGCTGTTTTAAACATCCATGATTTGACCATCATTGGACATTGAATTATTTTTAGCATCCGAGAGTCAGATATGCTGCTTGCAACGCTGTGGGCCAGATGTGTACCGACTTTGCTCCCACAATGCAGAAGCAATTTCACTCCAAGATTGTGCCGTCCCTTTGCAATGTTCTGGATGATCACGCTAACCCTAGAGTTCAGGTGTTTTAACAAGTTAAATTTCTAATTGTTCAACAAATGAAATCTTTGTGATACTAAGTATACTAGACCGTATAACACTGATGTCTGTATCAAGTTGGCAGTCCCGTACCCGGAGTTCAAATTTTTACTAAGAAATTTAAGCGGTAGCAAGTAGTTGGCAGCACTCCGTCTGGTATCAACTCCCACCTTTCATTCCTTAGATTAGGACGATATGTAATCGCTTTTAAACAGTTGTCGTTTATAAGAATTTTGTAAGAGTGTTTAGTACTTATGAATTGGAATAGTGAAAAAATATGGCGAAACATAGTGTCCTTTAAAAACGGCTGAAGTGAGGCAAAAAAAATACCATACCGCGGTTACGTACCTTGACAATCAGTTCGTCTCACAATCCCTTTTTTGGGCCTCGATGATTTTCTTCCCAAACTTTGTTTTTGAAGTGTCATAGTTCCTAATGGAACTGGAATGATTTCATCATAACTATGACCCTTATTTTTTGCTTTTTATAGGCTCATGCAGGTGCAGCAATGGTTAATTTTGTTGAAGATTGCCCCAAATCGATTCTAGCGCCGTATTTGGAGCCATTATGCTCCAAACTGCACCAAGTTTTGTCTACGAAAATGCAGGAGGTATCTGATTTGACTCTGTTTTTGTCGAATGCGTTGTACGTCTGTCTTGCTGTAATTGTTTTGTAGTTAGAACTCTGTTATTCATGTACGAATGTACGTTGGGCTGCTATAGATTTTGTTTTCAGTCTTTTTTTCATTTAGAGTGTAAAACAGAAAAATATATTTGCCCTGGTTTTTGAAAGCGGAATGTTTCAATGATGTACAATAGAGTTTTTCAAAAAAAAACAAACTTAAAAAAAAAAATTTAACCCATCACTCCCGCAAATTGTTAGGTTGGTGATAGAAACCCCACGTACCAAATTTCAGCTCATTCGGTTCTCAGGGAGAGGAGGGAATGCAATTTGAAATTTTGAATTTTTGTCGAAAAATATGGATTTTTGCCCACATGTAGCATTAATTTTTGCTGTCAAAATACCTGGTATATAAGCTTTTTTGTTTCATCTCGCTCAAATTGCGTATATTATCTAATCGCAACTGCTATAATGCGAGTCAACAACCAGCAGTTGATGAAGTTTCGAGCATTAGTTTCTTGCGGTTCAGCATTTCTGCGTTGGTTGTTCTAATTCTTAGCAAGAACAACTTCATGATCGTCCCATTTTTTGATTCTGGTTTTTCAAGTTGGAATGATTCATTGCGAAATGTTACAAAGTTTCGTGTCTAGACTTACCGTTCTTCAGGTAATAATACTTAAATTCTAACCTAGGTTGTTCCAGCCAATAGAGCTGGCCAGATACATCTCGTCTATGTTTTTGATAAATCGACAAACCATCACGTATGCACGATACATGTTGTTTTGGTTTAGGATATTCATCCTCTACCAATCAAGCTTGAGACAAGCTCAATAACAGTAGTAGTTAAAACGCGTTCGTAGGGTTGGCCATAAGTCGCGCACTGAAGAATCACGTGGAGTGTGATATGAAACAATGTAAAATCTATAAACAGACATGTATTTTGTGCACGTTCGTAGGGTGTAAAGTACATGTTCTTTTCTAGAGCTGTGAAGCATTGCATGTATGTATCAGTTAAATTAGCTAATTAATCAAAACTGTTTTAAGTGCTTAAGTGTACGAGTTATAGCCCACCCTGCATTTTGCACATAGATAAAAGCATTAAAAACCCTACTGTTTCACTCCCATTACTTAGCGAGATCTTTAGCGGTTAACTTCTGAAACGATTACAGCTTAGGGTGAAACAGATCGAACGGTTTTCAATGTTTTATCTGTGGTATACTAAATACATGTTTTTACAACCCATTTAATCAGCCCAATAAGTAACCTCTCGTGGTCTTCTTGTTCAAACAATGTAAACGAGATCTTTGGAGGTTAATCGCTGAAATGATCACAGCTTGGGTTGCAACAGACTGTTGAGCAATATGAAATTAAAAAAGCTTAGATACCTGGTATTTTGACTGCAGAAGTTAATGCTAAAGTGGTCAAAAATCCATATATTTCGACTAAAGTTCAAAATTTCAAATTGTATGCTCTCCTCTCCCTGTGAACCAAATGAGCTGAAATTTGGTATGAGATTGCTATCACCAACCTAACAATTTGCGGTAGTGATAAGTTAAACTTAAAAAAAAAGTTTTTTTTGAACAACCCTAATGTACAATTCTCCAGCATGCTAAAATTAGGAAAAATTAAAAAAAAAATTTGGGAAAAATTTAGCATGCTGTTTCTATTTAAGTATTTTTTCAAAGCTTTCATTATTCTCGCTGTATTACGCCGAAGCGGGTAACGAGTTTATGGGGCCCATCTCTGCATCATTGCATCTGTGGGCAACACAGTTCCTCTTGAAGAAATGTCGCAGCGGTGGTTAGCCGTTGGCAACACTGTTTCAGATTTGACTGGCCCGAGATTTGAACTTCAGACCTCCCACTGCAGAGCCGAACGTGTTTTCTCTCGATCAACTGGCCGGTATGTTAGTATTCTAGCAAGCTGAAATAGAAACAATATCCTGAAATCCCCCCCACCAAAAACAAACAAAGAATGTAACACTAAAGATATCATCATCTGGTTTCTTTTTCTTTGCCTAGTGGTAGTCTCGCCAAGGTCTTTTTTCAAATTCCTTGCTCTATTCTGACAATAGGCAATCTTTGTTATGATGACTTCTAGAGGTTTGTCTGATAGCCATTCAGCCTCAAAACGGGATATTTTCTGTAAGCAAGAGCAAAAATAGCGTTCTTTTTAACAATAAATTTCCTTGTAGTTGATCGAGAAGCGTACAAAGTTGGTTTTGGAACAAGTCACTACCACAATAGCAGCTGTGGCGGACACTGCTGAGGATAGTTTCATTCGATTCTATGATCAATTTATGCCGTCACTCAAGTTTATAATCGAAGTAAGTTTAGGTTTATTTTTAGATCATTTAACGGTCATTGTCCTAAATTTTTGTTGAATGATAAAAAAATGTTAGTAAAATGGCAGTAAAAACCAGATTTTACGTGTTTTTGTTTGCAGTTCCAAAAGCTGTGCTCGCAATTTGAAAAATACCAGAAAAATTTCTCGAAATGACCAAAAAATACTTCCAAGTTGGGACATTTGACTGTGTTAACATTCCATCTTATTCTGTGAGTGGTAGACAAATGAACTAGGCTCGGCAGGTTATTCTTCTTTTTAGTATCCTGGCCAATGAAATGAGCTGTAGTAATATTTTTTAGAATGCTAATGGGGACGAATTGCGGATGCTGAGAGGAAAAACTATCGAATGTATAAGTCTTATTGGGCTTGCTGTTGGGAGTGAAAAGTTCATGCCAGACGCAGAGGTAAGCAACCTATTCTGTTTTCTAAAAGTCTATGATTACATTTTGCGTCTATTAAGGCAGTCATTTGCGTCGACTATTCTGATCTTTGAAAATCTGTATTCCACCGGACATTTTGATCTAGTTTTGTCGATTCAGATCCAAATATAACCCTATCCCAAACCCTAATCTTAGTTCTTAAAACGCGAATGAGCAATGCACGGATAAATATTCTTCATATCCTTTTATTAACTTAAAATTTTCCGGTGAAATAGTCACTCCCAAAAATTATATTAAATTTATCAGAAATTGTTAAATGAGGTTTTTAAGAGATAAAAAAGAAGAGGCTAGTTAAGTTCCTGGGTGAAGCACTTTACAATTTTGTCCCTGCTGGGAAGCTTTCAAAAGGCAGCTAATTTAAGCAGGAAAAGCCATGAAATTGAAGCTTTGAACATTGCTCTTCTAAGTGGATGCGAATTCGTGTAAAGGGAAATGCCACCGTCGCTTTCTCAAGACAAAAGAGCGCTTGAGCTCAGCGCAGGAATCTGTTTAATACTGTGTTTGCTCAGGCGATAATGCAACAACTTCTACGCACACAAGCAGACATTGATTCATGGGAAGATGACGACCCACAAATCTCGTACATGATTAGTGCTTGGGCTAGGTAGGTCTCGAGCTAATGATACTAAGATTATGGTGGTGTTTTTTGATGGATTGCAACAAAAATATAAAGAATAGATCGTTGATATGCTATAGTGTACTAATAGTAGTTCGTTTATGTTTTTGTTCAGTGTCTGTCGTATCAAACCTGAAAACTATTGAAGAACTACAGTAATTTTTGACAATTTAAGTGGGGTTCTTCGTTATTAATCGTGTAAATCTACGCCAAGATAGGGCCCAAACTGGTAAAAATTGCAAGAAATGCCTTTTCAACGGTTTTTAGGCTACACGAAGTGAAGGTTAAATGATTAATAAACTAATAAATTTTGAAATCCACCCATCAGAAAGTTGAAAAACTGGGAGAAAAAAGATGGACCTCCCGCAAAATAGATGGGGACCGAATATACGCCCGTAGCAATTGCCGTTTGCCAAAGTAGATGATATAGATGAGGAAATAACTAAGAAAAGTTTGTTTTAAATGTTTTCTTTCTTTGCTCTGGCTCGATTTTACGTTTTAATTACTGAAATCCATCAGCAGTATACTCAAAATGTTAATGATCGAAAGTTGTACTGTAGTTGAACATTTCCCAGAAATTTTGATCTAGTGTCATGAATTCATAGCTTTTGCTTTAAAACCATTTTCCTAATACAAAAGATTGGCTTCTAAACAAGCTTTGGAAAATCTTTTAAATTTGGATTTTTTCAGAATGTGCAAGTTGCTGGGTCAAGGTTTTGTGCAGTACCTCCCAGTAGTGATGGGTCCACTTATGAAGGCCGCCTCAATCCGCCCTGAGGTCACCATGGTGGACTCACTTGATGTTGATATCCTGGATGAGGACATGGGTTGGGAATTCATTAAAATCGGTGACCAAGTAAGCATTAGCTCGAGTTAACAGCATTTTCTTGCCCTTTAAGGTTTGGGAAAAGGTAGAGTGGATTGGGTTAATGGGTTAAATGTTTTGATCAAGGGTGTTTGAATTTTCACGATAGAAGATGAAGTAAATCCGATCTTGGAGCATAACGGTCGGAGTTTCTGCTAAATCTAAGAACAAACAAATCTTTCCACCTACCCACCTGTCTACCACACACGGTGGAAGCTTCGCGGTTCTTATCATGCTTTTTTCGTGCTGAGCGTACAGTATGGTAGCTGTTGAAATTTTTGAGGTTTCAGTTTTGACTCGGTTTAGAATCGAATCTTGGTTAAGTATTTTAATAGCAGACGCCTTCACTGCATAATTACCTAATCATTTTCAGAAAGGTTTTCCTAGACAGTATAATAATTTCATGGATCGAAATGCATTTAATAAAGTTGTAATTACTTCTTTTTCACCAAGTTTCTTTGGTCAGAAGACAGCGAGGGGACTTTTTTGGTCTTCGAGTCTAGCTGCCACCTCCCACCATACACGATGAGGGCTTGACGTTTTTAATTGCTGAACGTCAAGCAGGGAAGCTGTGAGCCTGTGACTACCAATTTTTATAATGTTTAGTTTTACCCTACCTGGAATCACCCGCGTCTACCGTTTCAGTAGCAGTATTAATCCTTTTTCAGCAAAGCTTCGGTATTAAAACTGCTGGATTAGAAGAAAAATCAACCGCGTGTCAGATGTTGGTTTGTTATGCTCGAGAACTTAAAGAAGGATTCGCGGAATACGTGGAGGAAGTTGTGAAGCTGATGGTGCCGATGCTGAAGTTCTATTTTCATGATGATATCCTTTAAAATTTTGATTTTTGTGCTGCGTTTGATGCTTTATGATAATGTAGTGATTGCAGTTCCTTGCTCGGTAAAAAAATTAGATACACTTGGTAAGATTTTTACACTTTTTCGGAAGAAAACGATCTTTGATCCAGAACTTTATATGTTCTCCGATTGCTGAGGTTCCACTGATTTTTCCACTTTATTCCTCGGAAGAGATTTTGCAGTGGCTCATCTCAGCTGTAGAATGTAGGGGTGCTAGTAATTGAAAAATTGTTAGTTCCAGGTTTGATTCTCGAACTGGCATTTTGTCGTTGTGCCTTTAGAAGGACACTTAACGCTAATTTCTTATTATAGCCAAGCTGTCTACCCTTTTTCTACTCCTAGTTTATTTGGATGAATGAAGAATGGGTTCGTTATCGCCTTTTTTCCACTTTTTCCACGTTTCAATATTTTCCACAATTCAAAACTGATTTTCCATTTTTTTGCTTTTTCCTCATTGTTTTCCTTGATTCTAATATCCCTATACGGGTTCGATCCTCAGCTAGCGAGTCACTCCCTCTCCTGCTGGAATGCGCCATTCTTAGGGGTGACGACTACGTTGCCCAAATATGGTCATTCATTGCCCCCAGTCTTCTCAGTGCCATAAAGGATGAGCCCGATAAAGACGTCACAGCAATACTGATGGAGTCTCTAGCAAAGGTAAACTTATAAATATGTATAGTTTGATGTCTTGTTAGGTCCTGTATTATATACACGATATTTAACTTTTGGCATTTCGCGTTTAAAACATCTCTTCAAAAGTGGGAAGTGGTTATTCCTATGTCCCTCTCCTTTCCCTGGCAGGCAACCATTTATTGTTTCTTGGTATCCGCTAGGTGGTAATTCAGTATTGTATGTAAAAAAAAAAGCCAAATTGTGAAAGAGCCGTGCCATTTACAGAGTTGATGATACGTTCATGTAGAAAATCTTTGATTGACACGCTCCTTTTGTAATTTAGCATTTTTGTGGCCAAACCCAGCAGCAAGCAGCAGGGCTGCGGACTCGATCGATTTTCATTTTAGTTCAAGTTCGATTTCGAGTTTAGCCTATTTTAGGAAGTCCGAGTTCTCTAATTTTTTCGAGTTCAAGTTCAGCAAAAATATCAAGTTTTCGAGTTCAAGTCGACAAAAATACTAAGTTTGCTTGTAAACGTGCTGTTTTTCTAGGTCGCCACGGCATAAACAAAGGAACGACAATCTTAATTTACGCGGGCTTGATCAACAAAAAATATTTCTCTTAGACAATTTTTTAATCTTTGAATTTTTTTTAATGAACTCAAAATCAATCAGTTTTATTCGAGTTTCGAATAATCATTTTTTCGAGTTCAAAATGCCGAAACCACGAACCAGGTCTAAAAAATTGGCGTGAAATTGAGGTTATGTTTCTGGTTGCCAGAGCCGCTGAATGAGCGCAACCTTACTTTTGTTCATCGCAAATCGACTCTTGCAGTGTATTGAACTTCGTGGACGTGGTTGTCTGTCAATGGAGCAATATCAGGACTTAGCCAGCACATTGAGGTACATGTTGGACCAGCATTTCGAACGAGCGCAAGAGAGACTGGAAAAAAGAAATGACGAAGACTATGATGAACAGGTAGGCTGAGATTGTCCGTTATGCGTTTATGGAACTCTTAGTAACTTATTTTTCTTCAATCATTAATAACTAGTAATTGCACTGCAAAGTAGCCTGCCCCAAAACTTTCCTTCGCCTATTTGGGTGCTCCAGAGGGCTATATTATGAATAAATAAAACTGGTGTACTATAATGTTACACTTCTTTGAGAAATAATGCCTCTAATCATCCGCATTTACTTTGAAAAAATCGAAAACCATTATTCGACCAGTTTGTTCGAGAGTTCCGTGGTTCAATCCCCTCTCCGTTTAAATAAGACAGTGCTGCCAACGTTTTGCCCTCTTGGCCACACTTGTTCATAAAATGTGTTGCCTAGGTGCAGTGACGCGGAGATGGGCCTCAGCAACGTGGTACTCGTTTGGCGTAGTACAGTAAGTATAATGAGGATTTAATTGCTTTTGTTCAGGTGGAGGAAACATTGCAAGACGAAGATGTTGACGATAGTTACATATTATCGAAGATAGCTGACGTTCTACATGCTTTGTTTGGTACTCACAGAGCAGAGTTGTTCCCATTTTTCGACACCCTCCTGCCTCATTATGTTAAATTACTGGTTAGTGTAAATTTGATTGTACCAAAATAAAAATTAACTTCCTTTTTCACATCTCAAATCAATTCATTAAACGTTTGGTAATCGATATGAGAACAATGTTTTGCAAAACTGGTGCCCTATTTGGGGGGGTGGAGGTATGTCACAGATTTGACATTTTTTCCCTTGTGATTTGTTAGTCAAGTTGCTAATTTATTCCATAGTGTTTTAGCCGTCGCATTTCTAAGTTCATCTGATCTAAAACATTAATGTTTTAGGGCCCAGATAGACCATGGGCTGATCGACAATGGTCATTATGCGTGTTTGATGACATCATAGAGTATGCAGGTCCTGATTCTGCCAAATACATGAATGCGTTTATTGGGTAAGTTTTTATGACAGATTTTCAGAATAACTTTTCGAGTTGTCTTATCTGCAAATCGGTACGGTTAAGGTTTAGGAGCTGTTAATCTGATTGAAGAGAATCTTCAGTATCTTCGGTACAGAACTAGGCATAACACATAGTGGGCCTTACTCTTAGTGGGCTTTTTGGAGCGTAAAAGTGCTCCGTTGGATACCTTTTTGGTAATGGTGTCCCCATGTTTTAAATTTTGTGGAAAAAGCCTTTCACTCTGGTTATTCAGTCCTCATTGAATCTCTATTGCGTCATGCTTTTATGCATATGGATAAAAAGTGCTTTGTGGTTAAATTTTTACTGATTACGCATGTGTTATGTAGCATTTCATCGCTTTTTTTAGTCCTCTTGTGACGTATCTGCATGACGAATGCCCCGAAGTGCGCCAAGCTGCTGCATACGGCGTTGGCGTCATGGCAGTGTGTGCTAAAGAAACTTACGCCGCTGCAATCAGAGGTGAGGTCGAGTATTTTGTTTTGTGACTTCTCCATTTAATGATTTTATTTCTCCGATTTCTCCGTTCACTAGTTTTAATGAAGTAGTTCAAGGGGTTCGGAATCAAGTTCTTTACTCGCAAATGCGCTTGTGTACACCGAAACATGTATCGAGTTTGCAGGGCCCATTTTTACGTCGTTGCGTCCGATAATACAGCTATGGAATGTTGCCGCGTTTGCGAGCTATTGGCGACACTGTCCGATTAAACCAGCCCGAGATTTGGATCCCTGACCTTGTGTTTCCTTTAGCTTTTGGCTAGTCGACGGAAGCTCAAATTTTTTAAAAATTGTGCCCAAAGCTGTTAAAAATACGTTTATTTGCTCTATATTTCGTACCAATCCAGTATTAAAGTATACAAAAAGCCATATTTCCACAAAATTTGTCGACTTTTCTAAAGCTATGTTTATCATGTTACCAAAAATTATTGCCTTTGATTCAACAAATCGCTGATTCGCTGACAAATATCGGCTTAGTGGGAACACTGAGACCTTCCTCCATAAACGAACGCGTTGTCACTCAAACAACCGTCCGGTTTAGTTTACACGTAAACTATGTTCAGAGTCGATTCCTCGTTTGAAGCAGATCATTGAAGGACCCCATGGGAGGGGCTGCGAAGGCCAGTTGCCCCAGGACGACATTGCCCCACTTGAAAACTGCATTTCTGCTATCGGAAAAATCCTCCGTAATGCTCCAGAGCTTATTGGAGCTCAGGAGGAGATCAACCAGCTCCTCCAGTCCTGGTTGGCATGGCTACCTGTCACGGAGGACAAGGAGGAATCAGTTCACGTTTATGGCTACGTCTGTGAGCTGCTCCAAAGGTATGATAGTTTGTTTTGATTGGCCTAGTGCAAGTGAATAGACTCGGGTTCGATTCTCATTTACGCCGAAGCCTACAGCTGGTTACCTGGACTCATTTTTGCGTAATTACGCCAGGGCTACAGCTTGCTACAAATAAATAAGGTAAATTGTTATCAACCCTGTGTCCAACCTGGCTGACCCGTTTTCACAAATCTTCTGTTTTTGATACGAGCTGTTTTAAGGTGTAGCGTTCTTGTCGAGTGGCGGGTTAAATCTTTGACAGAAAAGTGGGCTACAAAAAAGATTTTAGTACTCTCCACCAAGTGTTTTTCTTTATTTCAGAAACCACCCTGTGATTCTTGGTGAAAACAACTGCAACATCCCAGCAGTTATCATGCTATTGGCTGATGCTGCCTATGGCGACGCTTTCACTGAATCTAAGGAACTGAAAAACCAAGTAGCAACCATTTGCAAACATATACAGGTAAGCTTTTACTGTTAGCATCTTGCTGACCCTTCTAGGAAAATCTATCAGCATATTCTTTGAAGCGTAGAGCTGGACAGCGCTGTTTCGAGCTTTTAGCTCTCATCGGCAGCCCTCAGCTATCTAGATGTTGCAGCATATTCTTTGTTATATTAATCAATTGTAGCTCGTGCACTGGCGAGACAGCACATCCCCCCTATCTAACTTTTAAACATGAAATCATGGGAGAACCAAATTTGCATGTGGATCGGTGTTCTCATATTTTGTTACAAAAATTGATTTGGAGTTTCAGACTTTGTAGTAACTCCTCCGTGTTTGATTTTTGTCAAAACGTACTAACTTTTTACCGCCAATTGCGTCATTGAAAATAAAGCATTGAAAAATGATGAACAGCCTTAGACGTCATTTTCAATGACATTGTAATTGGTTAAAACTTTGTTCATACGCTTGCTTTTTAATCTGAATCATAATCTGCAAAATGATTAATTGTGCCACAAAAACCTTTTATGATGTCATTTAAGTCAAATATCGGCTTATAATGCTCAGATTACGAAAAGTGACTTCGACAAACCTCAAAATTAGTGAACTTTCCCTTAGCTTAGCATTTTGAAATTTTCAGAGGAGATTGTGAATAGATTACTATCGAAGTCCAGTTGATTCGAAGTTAAAATCTTTTTTCTGTTGAAAATTATCTTGAAGAACGAGAAGGTGATATTTTTGCTCCTTACTGTTTAGAATAGGGTTTCAGGCAAGGTAATAAATAAGCGAATATAGCTATTTTTCTTTTCTAGTACTGCAGTTATTTATCGAATCAAATCTTTCATTATACTCACTGTATTACGTCAAGACGTGCAACGAGTTTGCGGGACCATCTTCGCGTCATTGCTCCCGCACAACTTGGCTCCTTTTAAAGAAATGTCGCAGCGACGGCGAGCCGTTTCAACACTGCGTCCAATTTGACCAGCCCGAGATTTTAACCTCAGACCTTCCGCTCCAGAGACGAACGCGTTACCACTTCACCAACTGGCCGGTTATTTATTGATTCTACAATTTTAGATGTCAGCTGCTGATGTGTGGAGTTCAACCGTCTCTGCCTTGCCTGAAGAAAAACAGCTTGCTCTTTCTACTTTATTGCAAGCACCAGCAGCTTAGATTTGAGACTTTGTACAAATTTTTGAAGCCTGCTACTAGTTATCGTGTTTTTCCCATTTTTGCTTAGGCTAAAGTGAATTCTTTAGTTGAAGTATTTTGTGGCTCTTTTTCATGCATGCAAAAGTTTTGCATTTTTGAAGACGCAATGATTTTTTGCTAGTTTTTAGAAGGAAGAGAGTTTTTTGGTGCTTTGTGGAGAGCTTTCCCTTTTTTTGCTGGGCATTTTCGGGAACTTTTGGGGGTTCAAGCCAAGAGAGAGAAAGAGAGCGTTTTTTTGTTCCATGCAATTATTTTTTGATATTTAGCTTCAGCACAAAATTTATGCTCATTTCTGAAAGGTTGTGGAAAGATTGTATTTAAACCAGATGATGAAGGAAAACAGGAGCCTTTTTCATCGGAAGATTTTGGTAAATAAAATAACGAAAATAGCTCCTTCCGTTTCAAACGTAGTGGCTTAAAAGTTTTTCAGAGTGAAGAATAATACAAAATTAACGATTTAACTTGGTAAACTTTTTCGATAAAATAGGCCTTTTAATGAAATTAACGCGTTAACAAAATTAAAATAAAGTTATGCTATGATAAGCCTTTTGTAGTTAACCAAAACAAGAAAAATTTAAAAACAAATTCAATTTTACCGCTGGTTTTGCTTTTCATAGTCAATTTTATAGTACTTATCATAAAGTAGCTAGTGTCAAGTAGTACAGAAAAATGAATGTGTGATATTTATAAGTTGAATTATTTATAAAAAGTTTGATGGTAAGTTAGCCTAATACGTCACGTTGTTCTAAGTTAGCCTAATGTTTCTCAGCTCAACTTTATCGTTAATTTCTGGAATGAATTTGAAATTTGAATGATTTAACTATTTCAATTTTTTGCACAATTTGATTAATAGCAAAAATTTTTTTTAGAGATGATTTACTTATTGTGTTTTACGCCGTATATTGTCGTACTGGCTTTTTGAATGGGGCAGTTTTGTGAATGACGCGTATTGACCTTTTTGGGAATTTTCCCTCTTGGAAATCGTGATACCGCTGATTTTAGCCCCAAACATGCTATTATGTGCCCCCATTTTTGTTTTTTGTCAGTGTTTATGCATTTTTTCGCTTTACACTGTAATTTGCTTTCAAGCAAACATACTGCCTTTTTTGCAGTTTTTTTTCTGTATTTTTTCATTCAGCGATTTGTCTAGCTTAATCATACAGACGAAACTTTTTATCGTATTGTAGTATCAATTTTTCACAGGTGTTGGGGCTATAGTTTTTAAAACTATTATAGCTGTGACAAATCAGGCTTAAAGCGTTGTGTTTAGAAAATAAACTGTTTTTTGACGACTTATGCTTTAGAAGACGGTCTTTGTACTCAGTTTTTGTTTGTTTGATGTTTCTTTTGCAGCTATTTGAATTTATTCTTTTTCTAGTTCATCAGCAGCATGTTTAAGCTTTTCCTCTAACATTAAACCAAGCAAAGTGTTAGCTAATTTGGTCAAATTATTTATAAACATCTAGCTACTCCGTTAATAAAGTTACATATGCTTCGTTCTTGGAAATGTTTATAAAACTTAATTTGTCACAGCTATAATTATTTAGTATATTCTTTCGTTTGAAATGATATAAACCAAGCAAAACTCTACTTTCAAGTTTTGTCAAAATTCAGTCAGAGCTTGAAGCTACTAAATTGAAGTTTTTTGACGACTATTTTCCAGGTAATAACCGCTATCAACCTTGCTGCTAAAAATAGATGTAATGTTTTCAGACACTTATTTCGAGTAGTGTCTCTTAAAAGCACAGCTAAATTTTGGACACAGTGTAAATTCACGCTGAAAAATGCTGTCTATACTGTACGGTGTATTAACCGCAAATTATATTCACCTAGTTTACAAAGTGATTATTTTTAGAACTAGTTTTCATTAAAGAGCTTTTGGGTTTGAATATTTTCAAAATACCCCCTCGCCCACTTTTCACCAAAATATTTATGGCCCATGCCCTATGAAGAAATTTAACAAGAGAACACTCAAAATCTTTGTAAATTTTGCTGGAATCGCTGACTTTGAAACCTTTCAACTACCGCAAAACACAAAAAGCAGGTATTCAATTAGAATTTTATTTGAATAAGTCTGTAGTTGCTTTTGATTCTATTTGAATAATGGTTGATATTTGCGAATTTATTTGATTAATTGTGCACAGCACAAGCTTAGGATATTAATTAAGGGCTCGTAGCTGTTTATTGTGCGTTGGGTTCGTTAAGTGATTTTCGTCGAATACTCTATCTTAAAAAGGCATTTAAATGGGTTTTTCTGCTCGGTTTTGTTAAAAATGTTAAACGACATTTTAAAATTTGCGCTTAAAAAGTCTTCTCCCCGTAGATATTTTGCCAATGCTGCCAATCAAAAATATAATTTCAAAAAATATTGCATATTGCAAACTCCCTATCTATGAGTGTTATTGTCGAACGAAATAAAGGATTAGAATTTTAAATTAGAAGCGTGGATAACCGATTGGCCATTCGACCGAGTTGGCCAACGGAGAAATGACCGGATCAAAAATGAGATGATGAATTCCGGTAAAAACTTTGTTAATTTCAATCTCCCACAAGCTGGGATTTGGTGAGGATGCATTTTAGGCTTTTCCAACCTTTTGGTCAACATTGAAAACGTGATCTGAATGCCCGTTGAACTAAACTTGACTTGGAATAGATTTAAGTTGTTTTAATTTTTATTTGGGCTTCGAATAAAGCTTTTATTTGCAATGCAAAAAAAAAACAAATTTGATTTATCTTCTTGGTGGTTGCAGTCGTTACAAAAGAAAAAAACAAACTTGCAGTTGGTGTGTCGCGTAGCCCCTACACCTGTATATAAAATCATTTTGGTTGAATTTTCAATGTTTGCCAAACGTTTTTCAAGGTGTTTTTTGAATCGGTGCATGCTTCAGTGGTTTTTTGAGCAATTTTTTGCGGCACCGTTATTTTTTGGTTCCCAATTTTTCATTCATAATACTTAGTGTGAAGTTTGCTTTTTATTGCCCAGTTTGCCCTTTTGGTTTGCATGTTGGGCCCGAGGACCCACGAATTTCGTGCATATTTGTGCTGCTTATCCAGTCAGAGACCAACTTCTGACTTTTTTGTTGATTCATCCAACAAGTGATCAGATGATTGAACTTGTTTGATCCTTGTTTGCCGATTTGCTTTTTTTTTCTGGTTTTCATCAACTTCAAGTTGCTTCAGCAGTAACCGCTCAAAGACCGATCGAGTTATTTTTCTACGGAGTTATAATGTCTGGTCAATTCATGACGTCATTGATTGATGATGTCATTTGGTCAATATGTTTCAGATGCTGAGTGGTTTTTGGATTACTATAATTTGATTTCAAGCTACTGTAAATTTGAAGGGTTTTGATGTTTAAAATGTTAATATTGCTCCTACACGTTGAATAATATCTTAGTTACATTCCACCACATATTTTTTTTTGAACTGCCAGAAGTTTAAAAGAGCTTAAAATTCTAAAACAATAAAAATGTTGAAATATCTAAGTAATAGCACTCATGCAATACTGCAATCCTTAACTAGATAAAACAATTTTAGGAAAAGGGGTTGAACATCAAAGATGCGCTTATTTTTTTATACGAACGAGTTTATAACAGCACGAGGCTCTATTTTGCTCAAAGTTCAAGAATAAAACTCCAAAGACTGAAATTTCAAAGATGAAAATACACAAAAATCAGCTTCAATTCATGTCAAAACGATGGAATTTGAGTGATTACGAGAAGTTTCAATTAGTTTTAATTTGACAAATTAAAGTTTAAAAACTTGTTTTTTAATTTTTTTCTTGCAGCTTCACGATACTACAGAAGTAGCACAAAGAGACACCTTTACGATACAACAGAAGTACTAATTTACCAACGTAGATTGTTAAGTTTAGCACGCAACTTAAGGAAAAATGACGAATATATGGCCTTTCCAAAGCTGAAGCAGTTTTAAGATTGTATGCGGAAGTTTATTTTGTTTTTGTAAAAATATATTTTATGGCAGGAAGATTGCAGAATCTTAGTCTCAATGCATATTTTATTTCAAGTATAGTAGCTTTGCCGATAATACTAAAGGTTTCTAAAACATCCTCTAAATTTAACTGGAGGATAGTCCTAACAACCTATTAAACGAAAAATACTGTTTAATAAAGTGTGCTTGTCTGAAATTAGTAGTCACATATTTCTCTTGTAACGTTGCGTACTTATTTGTCTAGTTGCCTTGGCCAGGAGACAGCAAATATCGCATGGCCTAAGTGGTTATCGAATTTTCACATTGACGCATTATTTTCTCCAGAAATTTTCAGTGGTTATGGGCCTTAAATGGCATATGGGCTGCTAATGCATATTGGGCTAGTGCTGTAGTTCGTTAGGAAGTGAATAGAAAAAAGTCTTCTCCCACAGTTGGCGAAAAGGAGAACAATTCTATTCCATTTTGTGGAAATAATGGTCCGTAAACATGAAATACCTAATAAGTCGTTTCAGTTTCGAACCCCGTGAAGATCAGCCATTGGAGAAAGTGCCACTTGCAGTGGTTTTGATTCTATTAGAAGACTTTCAGTAGTTAGAAGTGGCCGCTATTTTGCTTAATGGATTAAGCGGTAGAATCTAGTTCGATTTACAGTCGGATCAAACCAAACATAAAACCATTTCCCTTCTTGATCAGCATTAAAAGGGGGCTCTGGAGCTTCCTCCTCAAGTTTAATGGACCAGCGATTGCAGTTTAGATCCCATACCTTTTTTGCTGTCTCCTGGCCAAGACAACTTGGCAAATGAATACGTTGTCTTAACCAGCGGTACCAAGGTTGGGGGCAAAAGATGTTCTGTTCCGGTTAAGTACAGGGTGTCGAAAGGTAACAGTGCAAAAAAATAAGGCGAATAATGGAAACTATTAATATTCAAAAAATAGTCAAATGACGTCATCAAAGTGTTTGTAACGTCATAAACGTTGAATTTGGCGAAGTAATATAAAAGGTATTATTGTGCCAAAAATAGTTGGTGATGTCATCAAGGTGTTTATGACGTCATAAGCTTTGCATTTGGCAGATAATGAATAAAGGTAAATCGAAGCTGCGTATTTGCGTGCTTTGATCTGAGGCACTGTTATTTTTTGAATACCCTGTGCGGGAGATGAGCTGTAACGTAAGATTGACTAGTCTTCAATCGACCGATATTATAATCCCAAAATATTACTGATTTCTCTAATACTATTTTTTCGAAAAAATATTTGCAGAAAATTTTAGATCTCAAAAAAAACAGCAAATTTAATAAAACAACTTTTGAAGTTTTTTTTATACTCGATAAAAAACTCTCCTTGATTTTGAATGTTTTTAAAATTGGCAACACTGATGCGTTATAACAGCTAAGCGCAGACTCGAAAACGTGGTGGAATTACTAATCTTCATAAATGTTAAAACTCCTAACTAATCTTGCTTGACAAAAGAAGTTTCCGCAATTTTGCCTCGCCATTTCAAATTCCCTAAGGAAACAATTTCAAATTAAGTTGGTAGCCTTCATCAAGACCTTAAAACATGTTAGTAGCTTGAATAAAAAAAATCAGTAGCCGAAAAGCTGTGAACATCTGTCAGCAATTTGATTTTTTGTTTCTGTGATATATGACGTCATCGTATTGACCAAAGTTGGAAAAGTCGCTTGATTGGTAAAAAATTACTGCTGTAAATGAGGTTGATGGGAAACGATAATAAAAAGTCAAAAAAGCAAATTTGGTGAAGAAGTCGTTCAAAACAGGTCGAACAATCAGAAAACCTTTGCTGGAAGTTGCAGTCAAAAATTTGTGCGAAATTCTGAGACTCTCGGGCTTTTTTTGAACCCGTCATCTTGGCTGCTCGAAAATAAAAAGAATTTCAAGATTTCTTACGTTGTGGGTTATCCGACCTCACTCGCTCATTGTTTTGATCTCCCGTGGTATAGTTTCAACGCTTCGGGAATTTCTTCATTTCTTGCTGTTTCCACTTCTTCCGTTTCTGATATTTTGTTCTTACGCTCGCTCCAAGCTAGTGCTGCTCCACGAATCGGTTCTAACGTTTTCAGCTAGGGAAATTACAAGTATGCTTTTTATCACAGTAATTTTTTTCAGCTGTTCTCGATTTTGATCTGATCTTTCGCAACAAACATTTTGGTACACGCGGTCTCTTTCACTTAGGCTGGATTCTTGGTACACGCGGTCTCTCTCACTTAGGCTGGATTCGAACTCGGGTTTGTTCTTAGAAGCGATCTGAATCCTTGTTACTTAACCACTAGGCCATCTCAACTTCTGTATTTGGGTTGGTGAAAAGTGCTTCATAAACCAAACCTTGAACAATTCTCGAAGAATAATCTAAAAAAGTATGAATCTTGAGTGCTTTCAGTGAGCATCAAACAGAATCTTCGCGACCTGAAATCCTGCGGCGTTGCCACTACGCAACTTGATCTCAAATATCCAAAGGTCTGTAAGAGCTTGTTTAACAAATTACCATTTAACGGAATGCCGCAAACTTAAACTTAAATTTTTTCATCTGCTGTTTTTTGCCTTCATAAAATCACCCGTTGTTTTAAATATCCTATTTAATATGCTGATGTTGTTGAGATACGGTATTGGAACAAGACAAACACAATACGAGTTGTTAATATAACACATTAAACAAGTGTTAATTTTAAAACACAAGAACTGGAAATTACAGCAAAATGCCGGGCAAAAACAAGGACATACTGTACAACTCTTAACACCTCTGACTCTGCAAGGCAGCCAAAATATCAAATGAAACACCTCTTGCTTCAGTAACGCCAAAAAAGAGAAACCCTAAACCTGCAAAAATATGTTAAGCCCTCGAAATGGGAAAGCAGAGGTGGAGTCGAGGACACAAAAAAAATCCGAGGACAGACACTCTCGAGGCCAAGGACAGGAATGCTCGAGGCCAAGGACACAAGCGCAAGTGCTCTCCAAAAAAAAAAAAAGGTCTTCACAAAAATTTTTCAGGCGATCTCCACAAAAAAACGTTTTCCAAAAAATTTTTCAAGCGCTCCACAAAATTTTAACAATTCAAAAAATAGTGCTGTCCTCGAGCCGAGGACAGGCCAATTTTCGAGGACTTGAGGCCAAGGCCAAGGACTTCAAAACGTATCCTCGAGGACTCCACCTCTGGTTATAATGGTATGCTAAAACATGTAAAAGGCTTTACAATGAAAAGTTTTAACCCTTTATCCCATTGCCTTGTCACGTAAATAAGTTTTTTGTCATATTGCAAAACACTGCCTGAAGAGGTGGGTACTCCAAATTTTAACCTTGCTTCGTTTAAACTTCTCCAGGTACGAATTTTACCAAGCGCTCGATAACAGCTTTTTGTCTTCTAACTGGTCTAAGATACACCTTTATCGAGCCCAAGTTCAAAGTTTAGAAAACAACGTAAAAAAGCAACAAGGAAAAGGCACAAGCTGACGACATACGTTTTCAATGAATTTTAACAAGAAAGAAAATCAAATCTAAACCTTGACTTTATTTTAAAAGATCATGAAGATTTTTATGGAGAGAACGACAAAAAAGAATATTGTTGACATGAAAACGTTCCAAAAATTTTACAAGAACGCTCAAAAATACACTTAAGACAATGTACACGCAACACAAAAACTGCGATAAAAATATGCTGATATATTTCACGCTGAAAAATAGTAATTTGGAATGCTAAAAAGCATTTTCTAGTTTGTTAATCAAGCACAATGCTAGAAGCACTTTGTTTTACTGCTCAAGTAAGGGCTAAATACAGAAAAACTGCGCAACGGAAAAGTTCGCTGTAGTTGTACATGCCTAGCGCCTCCAGTGGAAACTACTGCAAAGAGCGACCAAAACACCAATTTTCGGCCATATTTGGACAAGAAAAAGCACTGATTTGACTCAGGTGACGAACCTAAAATTTGTGTTAGCTAATCTTGTGCACACTTGGCAACGGCTAACTCTTGTTCTTAAGTTACGTGCCTTTAAGGTTTGAGGAACTGGGGTACCAAATTGTTCGCTTGCTTCAACTGTAGTCAACCAGAAACTGTATTGGTTGCTGAAATAAAAGCAGTGTCCTCTTGCTCCGTTACATTCGATAAAAGGAGTCGCACGGAAATCTTGTAAGCAGGATCCAGGACTGGATAAAGATTGGCCGCCACCTTCAGCACCGGCAGCTGTGTGCTGTAACAAATAAATCATTGAAATAATTGGTGCTTGCTTACTGCTTATTGATGAGTCTGCTATGAAGTGCCAAATCTTAAAGTACCTTGCCAATCAAAGAGTTCAATACTTTATGTGTTAGCGATGTTTGTTCGAGACATATAAGCTCTTCGATGGACACGTTTTTTAAATAAGAAGCTGGCATCGGAAACAACCGGGTCTGAAGAGCGCATACGTAAAAACGCCGAATATTTACTGTTACACCGGCCCAAGTAGACGAATTTTTAGCGTAGCTTTCTTTGAGCTATGTTTAATAACTTTATTGAGTAATTTTTGTTTCTAAGCCTAATTGCCGGTACGTACTTGCGATTGTCATCAGGTGAACAACAACTAAAAAATTTCTCACATGCTGCGTTCCTCGATGTTATTTTATATTTAAATGAATGATTCGCTCGTCTATTCGGGAAGCAGCTTTAGAAAAATAATACATTTGTTTGCTCGCAAAACTGAATTTTAAACTCCCGATACACGGGGCCCAAGTTTGGCGTTAATTAAAGACAGCAAACTACTAATTAAGGTTTTTAACGTCCTAAAACACACTACTTACCATAGCAAAGCTGTACCCCAGCCAC
Source organism: Trididemnum nubilum (assembly GCA_963965965.1). NCBI lineage: Eukaryota > Metazoa > Chordata > Ascidiacea > Aplousobranchia > Didemnidae > Trididemnum > Trididemnum nubilum. Next base: position 25,832,529 of record OZ014487.1, read on the forward strand.
AAGCTTGTCCAACCTAAGGGGCACTCTGGGACTTCAATAGTTTGACTGTGGACAGCCATGGCGATCGAAGTGGCTTCGCAAACTGAACAACGACTGATATGTTCCTTCACCTATCAATTTGTAAAATTATGAGTCCAGGAAAAATTCGGGGCGGAATAGTGAAACTACCCACCCAGCTGGTCGTAAAAGATGACCAATTGGGCACCCATTAGCAGTAGCCGCCTGCAAAATGGCGTGCCCACTTTTTAAGTGGTGCGGGAATGGTAATTTTCTTTCTAGGGTTCTCCAGATAAGCTGGGCTCGGTGGTGTAGTAATTCTATTGCACCCCTTAAATCTCACCTTAAACCCAAAAGCTGAATTACACATTTTTTAAAGCTTTTTTCAGCGTCAAATTTCCACCCAAGTTACAGTAATCAGAGCTCCGACAGCGGTAGCAAATTAATCAGTAAAACCGTAAGACAAAAAGTACATACCATTGTGACGTTAACTGGCATCATAGGGATAGGAGCAGTGGTTGAAAGCCAGTAGGACTTGTCATTTCTGCTGGCGTAGTTGCACACGCCGCCTGTGTTGCAGTAGAGGAATGGCATGGTGTTGAACCGCTGCAAGCAAGAGCCCGCTTGCCCTACAATGAATCAAGATTGTACAACATTTTAAAGTACACAGATACTAAAAAACCTATACATAAAAGGTATGCTTCCAGTACTCGACTTATGCTTTACTCGACCTATGCTTACTGAACACTCTATTAGCGCTTTTTTCGACTTTTCAGAGCCGGTTTTACGTTCAAGTGCCTTTTTATTACTGGGTCATGCCAAAAAGTATCAAATTACACATTTAAAACATATCACCGAAAATTGCAGTTTTTTGCTACAGATCTTTAAGGCTCAATGGGTTAACATTTTAACAAGGTCGAATAAATACATTATTATTTCTCGCTTGGCACTCTGCATTTCTTACCGATAAAATCATCAAAATGTTGCCGCGAATAAGCCACGTAACAACGTGACAAGGGTGCATATAGAACCCAGATCAAGCAATGAAGGTGTAGCGTCAGCTCCAACGTAGCCACAAGTGAAAGATTAATTGGATACTTGGATTAATAAGTCAACCCGGAGAGTAGCTCGATAGGTTGTTCAACCGAGCCGGTCGACCGCATTGGGACGCGTCCCATTGACACATACGTTACAAAGGTTTTGCTTCGCCATGTTTTCTTACCATTACGATACTCACCTAGATCTTGTCCGTGAGCCCTTTCGCTTCCTTCCATGTACAGCAAGCTGTATCCGTCCCATAACTTAGCCATTCCTGGTGGACAAGCTGGTATCTCAATTGTCTGGCTGTGTCGGACAACCAACTGACCAGTGTAGCGCATTCGTCCATTTGAACCTGGTTGACCTGGCCTTCCAGGCCTGCCATCTTGACCTGTTCAAAAAGTGTTGTTGTTCGTAACTTCATTTTTGATACCAAAGTTTAATGACTAAGATGATAATCCAGAATTCAAAAAAAGCCAAATTAAAAAGACAAATAACATTCAAAAACGAAAAAAATTAGCGCTTCTTTTTAAAGGTTTTAATTCATATTTTAACTCTCACTAACCTGGAAACCCTTTCTGGCCTTGAAAACCATGGGGCCCTACATTTCCAGAAACCCCAGGGGTTCCAGGCATTCCATCAATCCCGTCAAAACCAGATTCACCGAAATCGCCCTGAAAATGACCAAATTTGAAAGATGTTGGAATAGCTACCAGGATTCCAAATAAACAAAATCTCCTTCCAATATCCCATAAATTTACACATCTCTCCTAACAGGTTGAACGGAACTTATTCTACAAGTAATTTAAAATTTGTTATGGGGGTCGTATAAACATTAACTTTGTTGCTAAAAGTTAACTACAGCATTGAATTTATTTCCTTCTGTCTCGATAAAAGTTTTAGAATAAATTAAGTAATTTTAACACAAGCTTCTGGACTCAAAAAGATCTAGCTAGATATGATAGTGCAAAAAAATTCATTACTTTCGCCCAAAAAAACAACTCAAATCTTTACAGTAGAAAACGATATCTTTATTTTAACACACAAAAATGTCAACTAAAAAAGCGCAGATAATGTAGTTTTTGGGTAAGCTTATCTACTAACTTTAGAGCCCAGTTTTCCTGGAATACCAGGTTGTCCTTTTGTTCCTTTAGGACCAGGGCGTCCTTGTGGCCCCATGTCACCCTGAGGACCGGGAATCATTTCGTCTGGTTCTTCACATATTCCAGTTTCTCCTTTTTCGCCCATGTCACCTGGCAAACCTGGCATTCCGGGCCGCCCCGGAGGGCCATTCAACCCAGGGGAGCCAGGTTCACCCGAAAGACCGGGCAGTCCAATGAATCCCATTTCACCTTTTGTGCCTATAAGCAAAAATTTCGTTTGTTTAATTGTCTAATCAAAAATTGAAAACGAAAATTAACTAGTAATGAAATAAAAAAAATAAAACGAAAATGATTTAAAAGTTTAAACATTATACAATAACTGCTATACGTTTTGCCTTCAGTAAATGAAACCGTGCTTTTTATTATTGTGTTTTGCTATTCATTGTTTGCAACAAATTCAGGGGTCCTACGCTAGAGCTTTTAATTTTATTATGATTTTATGCTCAAACGAGCCTAATTTTTATGCTTTTTTATGATATTTACCTTAATTAAAGGGCTTTTTATGCTCAGTGCAAAATAGAATGACAATTACACTTTATCTTAAATGATAAAACGCTACACAGTGCAGTACTTTGCAAATTCAGCAGCACAGGTAATCAAAAATTTGTTGTTTTGCTCTATCAATACAATGTCAATACTTAACAATATTAATCATAGTATACTACAGTAACATTAATACTTAATGCTTTCACAAAGCTCCAAAAAAAAAGCAGCTAACTGCAAAAAGCTGCTTTTGTATGTTCAGAAAATGGTTTTGGGTACACGTCAGCTGTTTCGCGTATGTTCTGCAAGCAATTGTTTCCAACAAATGGCCATATACATCAAAACAACGAAAAAATACAAAACGAGATGTAGAACACTACCAAGAAAAAGTAATACTCTCTATGTAGAACTTTTATGCTCTATAATACATCTAATACCTGCTCGACAGTTACAGATTTTACAACAATTAAAATGCCACTTTCCATCACAGTGTTGACACTACAAGGTGTTTAGTACTACTAACTCGGAAAAAGCACCATGCCTACACTGTGCCTGCTGTTCTATACTAGCATTTTTTGTCTGCCATACATTTTGCAAATTTTAACAATATTGAAGGCTCCTTGATCTACTGCACAACACAATAACTGCTAGATTTCAACATCTGGCTCTATACTTGCAAAAGCGATTAATTTGCACTGTACAAATGCACTGTCAACACAGTTACCATTTGTTGATGTTGTCCTAGAATAAACACTAACAGCCAACTTGCAGTAGATTTTGAACTATTGACAAGCAACTTACAAGTACATTGTGCAATCCAGCAAAGCAGCAATAATATTGGTACTAAACCAACTGAATCAAAATTTACAGAATAATGGTAAATTTTAGGTGATTGACCATAATTATTTCGATTATAGCAAGAGATAAGACCTATGCCAATAATTTCGCTTTCTTCAACTTAAGAGTAGCTAATTCTTTATCGCACTGGCGTTTTCTATCTAAATCGATGCTAATTTTTGCTGAAAATTTCAAAACAAATTAAGAGCAATGCCAGCATCAGTATGAAAAAAATAATTAAGAACCCACAAAAAAGATTATATTTTAAATAAAAAAAAACAGCAAAAGTCTGTATTGAATAGAAACGATAAAATTTTAGAGATGATCCACAACTATTGCAAGAATGCTGCAGCACGCTGCACAGGAACTAAGTAATTTTTGGCAGTCCTGTTACTCTGTACGGTGAAGCACGAGAAATAAGTTCACTAATATTTAACTGAAAAAGAGCTGGTCAAAATTAAAGATCACTAAGTACAATATCATGAGAACAATCAACAAGTGGAGCTGAACAGCACTTTTATAGCACAAAAAATACGTTGCTTGGTTGACAACTCAGTTAAAATGATCACTGTACAAAAAGTGACTACATACCGCACTTATCGAGAAAAATAGGCATACTAGAACAATTCCTCACATATAAAGCGTGAGCGATGCTGCCTCTACCACTTCCATCACATTTCCTTTTGACAACACTGCTTAAATTATTAAATGTACTCCTTAACGTCCCTTTTTTTCCCTGGACAGGAGGGAGTAGACACGACAGTCAAGGTTGCCACGGAAACTGCAAAGCTAAGTTCCAGAACTTTTTTAGGTCATTTTCCAGGACCGTTTAAAACTATTATTCAGGGCTTAAAATTTAATTTTTCCTATTACTATTGCATTTTTTTTTTGTACCTATTATTTCAGAACAATTTTAATGCAAAGGAAAGTCCCTCTTGCTGCCTTTTATGACTCACTGGGTAAGTGGCTTTACTATTATGCCCCGGAAAACCAAGCTATTTTCCAGGACTTTTAAACAAAATTCAAGAACTTTCCAAGTCACCAAAAAAATCCAGGACTTTTCCAGGATGTGGAAACCCTGGAACGTGCTGTTTTAAGTGAATCACTCACCCATTTCAACCTCAGGCTTGCTTGGAGCAGTTAAGCACATTATATTCCGAAGCCCTTCCTGACGAATACCAACATTTCTACTGCAAGTTTTTTTGCAATATTTTCAACTACACCCTACAGCATGGCCAGCTCTAAAAGGACAAGAAACTCGTCAAGGTACCCAGCTTTCCCCGAAGCCAAGGGCACAACAGCAAAAAGGCCGAGTAATTATGAAATTGGTCACTGCTAGCATGATGTATTCCCATGCAACGACGCACAGGTACAGATAATATAGCTTACGAGTGGAAACACGTCACTATTCTTCACCACAAAAATAGCGGAACCCAACAGAATCAAATTAATATAGCCTGATGGTGTGTGCTTTCAAGTATACATCAACAACAAGAAAAAAGCACCCAAAGGCAAACAGCATTGCTATTTTGATCAACGCTATAAATAAAATCAAAAAATTACTCACCTGAAACGAGGTCATTTGGTTTTTTGAAGAAATTTTATGACAGCAGTCAAATTTTATGAAAACTTTATGATTTTTTATGACAGGGTAAAATTTTATGCTTTTTTATGATTTTATGCCACGTAAGACCCATGAACAAAGATGATCAACCTTAAAAATTTCGAAAATAATAAGAATGTGATTCAAAAATCTTTTGTGAAAAGAAGCGATATTTCAGAAAAAAAAGTTCAGGTTGAGCAGTTTTTTTGTAAGCCTAATTTAACCTAACCTAAACTTTTTCGGGAAAACAGTCACTATGAAAGTAAAAAAATCAGACAAAGCCGAACAAAAATCGAAAATTACAACCTACCTTTAGATCCAGGCGCCCCGTGCCTCCCACGGAATCCTGGTCTTCCGTTTTGTCCAGGCATTCCATCTAGGCCAGTGCCGCCATCAGGGCCAGGTGCTCCTTTACTGCCCTGGCGGCCCTGCAGGCCTTTGGGTCCTGGCGGCCCAGGTTGTCCGGGCTGGCCTAAAAAACAACACAATATTTCAAAATTTTACAAATGAGTATTAAACTATGCTTTAAGTTTTGAAAAATAAAGTTTTAAATATTGGGTGGGAACGCTAAATATTTAATCCAAGAAAAATGGAGGAGTAGGTGGAAAACCATGATGTGTGGTGGCCCCAGTCTTTATGAAATAATGGGCAACAGAGAAAGGATACAAAAGATTTGAATAAACAGCGAATAAGAAGCTTACCTGGTTCTCCAAATTTTCCCGGAATACCCTGAAAACCTTGCTCTCCTTGTTCTCCTGGGAAACCTGGAGGTCCGATTTCCCCAACTTCTCCCACTGAGCCTGTAAAGCCTGGCACCCCTAAAAAAATTCAAAAAAATGTCACCAAAATTTAATAGACATCTACATGACCTTATATAGCACAATAAATAATCCTATTAGATCTGTTAATTAATTATTTAAAGTACTACCAGGTAAATAATTTTCATTCTATTTGAAGTACGGCAAAGTCGCACTTCTAGTAATTTACCTGGCAACCCAGGGTTCCCTTGAAACCCTTTCGCCCCGGGAAGACCGAATGATCCAGGACTTCCAGCGTCTCCTTTGAAACCTGCAAAAATTGAACAAGTAATTGTTGAACTTGTGAAGCGATTAGGGAAGTGTCAGAAAAATCAGTAAAATTATGCTACTCCAACATTTTTATCAAATTTTGATGATTAAAATGCAGCGTTTCAAACTTCCCTTTTTTCAAAAAAGAAAAAAAAGAAAGAAAATCCTCATTCTCTCCCTTTAAAAAGTAAATTAAAACTGAAATGTTATGCTAACCTCAACTCGAAATTTTTCCGACACTTTTCTTCTATTGACCAATGACTTTTTTTTATATTTTTTATTTCAGTCTTATCCCTAAAAACCAATTAAGTTTTAATATTCTTGAAAATTAAAGTAAATCTAATATTGGCAACATTTGCTAAAAAAATTAGAGAAGAAACACAATTAAAAGAATACCTAATGCGGTTGAGTTCGGAAAAGCAACTAACCTGATGTAAAGCAAAACTAAGCCAATAAGAATTGTATTCGCAGTTTACGATATAGGGCTTTTGAAAAACGCCAAGGGCACCGTGTCTGAGACCAAGTTTACTTTTTGAAGTTTGAGCACTTTTTCATTTTTTTATTTTTGAAAGGGGGCAGCCTTCCATTTCCACTAAAATTGCTAAGGCTTTCGAGCTAACTAAATAACTGCTTCTCACCTTTTGGCCCCGCTTCGCCAGGAGGTCCTGGAATACTCGAGGTACCGGGAAAACCTTTTGGTCCCGGGCGGCCTGGTCCGCCATCGAAACCTCCAAAACCGGGAATACCTTCAAGACCTAAATGAAAAAAATATTACAAATCACCGCAAAGTTTAAATCCTTTTAAGCTAAAAAACGCCGTGAATTTTGTAGCTTGCTTTCAAAAACCTTTAAGTTATTGAATTTGCTGTCTTTGTGCTAGCCAAATATGACATAAATTCAAAACCCAAGCGAAAAGTTAAAAATAACTCCTAATTCAAGCAAACCTATATCCAGGACCCTTCGGGGGTTAGGTTTGCTTGTCTTTGATCAGACAGAACCACCAAAACGACTACACTGCTTAGCTCCAGTGCGAAACAAGCATTACGCCAGATTGCCTGTTCAGGAATCAAACGAGCAACTTTTTAATTACTAGTTCCACTTCCTCCCTTTCTGACCGTGCATTTAAAGAATTAGATAAATAGCCATTGTCAAACTCTTTTCTTCTGTTATTGCAAAGATTCCACAAGGATCCCTAAAATTAGTGATATAAACTCAAGTTAACCCTTCCGATATTTACCTTTTTCAAAGAAAAAACTACTAAGGAAAAAAGTAAGCTAAGAAAAAAATACTAGCTAATGCAAAACCTAAATGTATTTTACCTCGTTCTCCTTTTTCACCATCTAAACCGGGTAGACCTTTATCCCCAGGAAAACCTGGCGAACCTTGTGACCCCATTTCACCTCCTAGACCAGGACGACCTCTTTCACCTTCAATAATCGATATTGTGTTTTTGTTTGGTTTCACCACGTTCTTCGATTTTATATAGCAACTGAGCCACACAAGTAGTTCAGACATTTAATTAATCGTAATCCACACATTCATGACAAACGGCACACTTTCCGGCCACTTTTTGTTATGATTTTTAGATAGTGTTATGGTAAACTAGTCTTCTTACTATTCCTATTTCTAAAATAATGTCTGGTTTATGTTTCTTTTGTTCGTAAAAATGCTAGTATGAATTTACAAACATTTATGCAACAAAAAAGTAATAGATAAAGACATAAGCTGCGAAAAGTTAAAAATAGCTCCCGACTGCTTTGCTTTTTTGTAGATCATTTTCAAACCGCAAAAAACAGCACCTTTGCGCAGCATTCAAAATCGAGCTGACGCAAGACACACTCTGATACGTACCAATGCGACCACGTTGTCCTCTCGACCCTCTTTCACCTTTACTTCCTTGCTGTCCTTCTACTCCTGGGATTCCAGGGAGTCCAGGTAACCCGGGAGCACCTTTGTCACCTTTAAGTCCGTTTTCTCCCGGGAAACCATCCACTCCAGGAACACCAACTGCGCCTGGTTCACCGATTTCCCCTAACAAAAATAAACACTTTTCCAAAATATTTTTCAGAACATAAATTAAGCAGCAGGCGTTATACCAGTACCTAGTGGACTTATTTACCGATCAATTATGCACTATATCTTGTGAAGCAAATTTGTAGCAACGTCACGGGTTTTTGATTATAAACAATAAAGCTGTATTTAACACAGTACGACTTTTAAACGTTTCGGTCTCAGCTATGTACATCATCAGTAAAAAATGAAATCTTATTCAATCAGAATTTTTTACTGATAACGGATATAGCTGAGTTCGAAACGTTTAAGTGTTTTACTGATTTTAATAAGACTTTACTGTTTTTGATCAAATTAAATAAAACTGCCGTGCAACCCATCACAAGACTTGTTTTTTACGTCATGAGCTATTTTGAAAAAAAAAAGTTCAAGGCTTTGAACCTTTTGAGGTGAGGTATCAAAAACTTTGGTCAAATATAGCAGGCCAATAAAATTTGAAACTTACTAACCTTTAGTTCCTTGCGGACCAGTCAATCCAGGTTCTCCAATCAAACCAGGAGACCCAAGCGACCCTGGAAACCCTGGTATTCCGGGTATACCAGGGTTGCCCCATTCGCCCTTTTCTCCTTTCCTTCCTCTTCGGCCAGGAAATCCCCTCCTTCCAGGAACCCCGACATCACCCATTTCCCCAGGCTCACCTGTTTCTCCAACAAACCCTTTGGCCCCAACAACTCCTTTAACTCCCGGAGAACCTAAAAAAAGGATAAAATACAGCATTTGCGTCCTTAATGTAAATATACGATACAGTTTTCTTTCCTAACATCCAATTACGGTAAAACGTGACCAGGGGCCGCATCATGGAATCAGGCTTCGCTGTAAGGTAGGTCTATCCCTGGCGTACAATCGTAAGTATACCAGCGCAAACTTTAAATTTTTATGCTGATAAGTTTGACGGCCCGACGCATAGAAAATTTGTTCAATAAACAAAAGATATGCTCGTACGTTAACAATTTACGCCAAGTGTAGACCAGATCTTAGAGGTTAGCGTCTTAGCATATGAATTCACCCAATTTCTAAGTTAAGCCTTAATAGAAAAATGATTACGAAATTTTTCTATTTGAATACTTTCAATAGTCAACACGTACGCTAAAAGCGTAGTGAGCCTCTTATGTACACTTTTTACAAAGGACGCGAAGCAATCAAAATTTGACGTCATCAACAACTTGCGAAAGATTACAACCGGTCGCAAACTTCGTGCGCAGCTGCTTAACTTCACTTAGACAAAACTGTTGTTGAGAGGTTGGCCTATTTTGAGTAAGTAACGTAAACGACCACTAGCAAAAATTGTCAACTTTCGCTTCGCGTCCAGAGTGTAAACGCACCTTTAATGATACATAATGCGTAAAACGTCAATTTAAAGTTGATATGACTTAGGCAATGACTATACTGTAAAAACACTAACTTCTACATCATAAACTGGTTTTACCGAAGCGGAAAAATTCCAAACCTGGAAGTCTTTAACAGTTCTTCTAAAATTGAAAAGTAACTTTAAGACTTACCTGAAGGGCCTGGTGGTCCTACTTCGCCTTGATCTCCCTTAATACCAGGGAGGCCTTGGAGATCTCGGATGTTATCAGGACTCATCACTCCTTTCTCTCCTTTAGTGCCGTTAGCTCCAGGAGGACCTGGAAGACCTGTAGACATAAATTCTTTATTAATACATTTACTTATCTACAATGAAGTGTATAACGAATTTTTGAGGTCTATCTCAAAGTAGCAAATAACCACAAACAAAAAATAACTCGTAAGAAGTATAAGTTCATATTCAACTCGTGACAGAAAATCAAAAATGTGAAACACTTAAGGGCGTTGATAAGAGCATCTAAGAATGCTCGTGGGGATGCTGATGAGTGCTAACAGCTCGTAACAAAATTGTCTGGTTCCGTAGAATTAATTGTGTATATTTGGTTTTAAACTTGCCTGCTTGTCCTTTTTTGCCTGGAAACCCTGGAAAACCTTCCGTCCCTTCTGTGCCATCATCTCCTTTTTGTCCCTTTTCCCCATCTCGCCCAGTCAATCCATTCGGACCTACAATGAAAAACAACGGAGTAACTAAAAAACACATTTTCCAAAATAACGTACGTTTTTCAAAATCATCTGATGGTTCTAATCAGTACTTAGTCAAGTAATAGAGCGTTTTCTTCGAAAACGATAAACCCAGGTTTGCCTCCAAGTTGAGTCAAACCAAATATTTAAAAATGGCTATTCACAGTTTTCCTGCTTGACATTCAGCACTGAAATGGGAGTGAGAAGCTTCTACTATGTGTGAAAAACAGATCTATCATAAAATTTGCTGTATTACGCCGAAGCAAGTAACGAGTTTGCAGGGCCCATCTACACGTCATTGCATCAGAGCAACACAGCTCTTTTGAAAGAAAAGTTGCAGCGGTGGCAAGCTGTTGGCAACACAGTGTCCGATTTGACCGGCCCGAGATTTGAACCTCAGACTTCTCGCTACAGAAACGAACGAGCTACCGCTCGACCAACCATTGCAATTAAAGATTACCTGGAAGCCCTAAGTCTCCGTCTAAACCTGGTGATCCTGGTGAGCCAGGGAACCCATCAGCACCATTTAAACCTGGCAGTCCAATCCCACCTTTCCTTCCTTGTAACCCTGCAAAAATGTATTCATGATGATAAAATATCCTGATAAAATGCAAAATATTTCAATAAAAGCCTAAAACAATTCGATAAAACCCATGTACCTTAATACACAGAAAAATTTACATTCAAAGCAAAAAAATTTAAACTATCCACCCAAACAGCCTTGCTAACATTTTTAAGGGTTAAGGTTATTAAAGTCTGGGAATGGGTAAGGGCTGTTAGAGAAATGGTTTGAAATAAATAAAAAACTTTACGCGGTTTTCCACTAAAAAGCTGCAACAAAAACCCACCTGGAATTCCTGGCAGACCTGGTTCTCCCTTTTCTCCTTTAAACGCACCAGTAGCGGAAGGCCCCGGAGGACCAACAACACCTTTATTTCCAAATTCTCCTGGAAATCCAACAGATCCTTTGGGTCCTTGGGGTCCAGGAGGACCCATCCGTCCAAATAAAGCATTATCTCCCTTCTCACCTAGAAAAAACAAAAAAATTTATGGGCGGAGCAAAACATCTCTATTTTAGTGTTGGGAATGATTTTAATAACAAAGAAAGTCGGAAGATTTGAACAAAATTTTCATCTTATTTAAGCATTGAGCAACAGTCAAATTCAAAAAAGTTGTAAATGAAGCTGCTTAACAAATACTTTCAAAAATTTTAAGCTAAATTACCTTTAAATCCCCGTCCTCCGTTTTCACCGGGTAAACCTGGTATTCCAGTAAATCCTTCCAATCCTGGTGCTCCAGGGAGTCCTGGTAAGCCTGGTAGCCCTGGTGGACCCATTTCACCTGGTAATCCATTGCTTCCTGGAAATCCTGGAGATCCAGCCACCCCAGGAGGACCTTCTAGTGATTCGCCGGGCTCTCCAGGTAGCCCAGGTACACCATTCTCTCCATCGAGACCAGGGGCTCCTTTACGTCCAGGAGGTCCCATTAAACCGCCAAAACCAGATTCTCCTCTTGGCCCAGCAAAGCCTATCAGACAAAAGTTTGTTAAATAATTGCAAATTACATTTTCCAAGTTGCCTTGGCCAATAGACAGTGAGGGACAATTGCGGTCATCGAGTCCAGCTGCCACCCGCACACCTCTCTATCACTCATGGTGGAGCCTCGCATTTGTTCTAAGAATCCCGAACGCCAAGCAAGGAAGCTGTACTAATTTTAAAGCCATTTATTTGACCCGAGTGGGAATCGAACCAAAGTCTCTCCTTTTAGTAGTAAACGCACAAAGCCACTGATCAATTTAATGTATAACCAAAGCAAATACAGTTGTACATATTAATTTACGACGCATATTTACGTGTTACAATAAGCAGCAAATTTACGTGGGAAGAAGTCAAACGTCAATAGGAAAGCTTGGAATACAATACTCCTAAGAGGTTGAGGATTCGTCCGAAGTAAAATCACCACCATCGCTTCGTCGTGAGTAGAGGATAAATATGAATCAATGAATTAATCAATCAATAAGTTCACTGCTGTACCATAAACATCTACTGTATAATTTCCAGTAACCATGTTTCTAAAACTTGACGTTAATTTAATTGCTAATTATTTGATGCAATAAAAATTAGAAGCATCAAAACTAAAAACAAACAGGTTTTGATTACTCAGCAATTCACTGCCCCACTTTGAAGTTGGTTGGCTTAGTCCAGTCACCTTTTGGTCCTGAAAACCCAGGAAAGCCGGGTTCTCCAATTTCTCCACCAGGCCCATCATCACCAGTGGGCCCATCTCTTCCTTGAGATCCAGGGAAACCCTTCTGACCTTTGTCCCCAGGAAGTCCTTCTAACCCTGGAAGTCCAATTTCTCCAGGCTCTCCTTTTGGCGCAACTCCAGTGATCACTCTACCAGGCATACCTGAAAAAAGTAAATGTTTGATAGATTTTCGACGAGTTTTTTATTGACGCAACAAATTTTTTCTTTTTCTGTGATCATCAAATCTTTCATCTCCGTGCATTACGCCCAAGCCTTACAACGAGTTTGCATCTCCGTGTCATTCGTCCGCGGGTAGCACAGCTCCTTTCGAAGAAATGTCACAGCGGTGGCAAGCCGTAGGCAATACTGTGTTCGATCTGATCGATATGAGATTTGAACTTCAGACCTCCCGCTACAGAGACGAACACGTTACCGCTCGACCAACTATTCTAATCTTACAACTGGAACTAATTTTGGCCTCTTTAAAGGCTAACACAAAAAGTACCGATGTCAAGAATATTTGTTGCTTCTTACATCAGATTTTTTGAGGTGTGGTTATACTTTACTTCATTCAAACAAACTACTTTTGCATAGCTTAGCTTCAAACAGAGGTTAAGCGCTGCGTTTGCAACCCAGCATGTTACAAGTCATGCTGTGTTACAAACCAAGCAACTGCATATTGGCGCTACAAGTCATTTTAAACAGTTGTAGCACTTTACCGTAAATTACGACCAACATATCCAACAAATAAGTCAGTGCCTAGGGTAGAATCAAAACCGTCTCTCAATCAATTAAATTCTTGGCGTATTTACATGCCACTTTTAACTTCCAATTCTTGGTTCCGGTGCCTGCTTATTCCTGAGTCATGCTTGGTTCTAGTGACTCCTTATTGCTGGGTCATGCTTGGTTCCGGTGCCTGCTTATTGCTGAGTCATGCTTGGTTCTGGTGCGTGCTTATTGCTGAGTCATGCTTGGTTCTGGTGCGTGCTTATGACTGAGTCATGCTTGGTTCTGGTGCCTGCTTATTGCTGAGTCATGCAAAAAAAGTGCCAAAATACAAACTGTGCCAATCAAGGAGTTTTGTACTTGGTGATGTTCTTTCAATGATATATTCACGTTTTTATTGGCAAGATTCTTTCGCATTTTGACACTTTTCTGGCATGACTCAGCAATAAGCTGAAACCATAACCAAGAATCCGGCCTAAAAACTGCATATGTAAAAACGTAATCTATGTCCAATCACCACAACAATAAGAAAACCTTAGAAAGACAGAAATTGGTCTGGCTTAAGTTTACATTTACTGACCTTTTTGTCCAGGAAATCCCCTTGGACCTCGTTCCCCATTGTCTCCTTTCTCCCCCTTACATCCTTTCTGTCCAGGAAAACCAAACGCGTCTTGTCCTGGTGTACCTTCGCGCCCCTTAGGCCCATTAAATCCGGGAAGACCACGAGGCCCTAGAAAACCCCTGAATCCTCTTTCTCCCTAAAAACATAATTTGAAGTTATTCTTTAACCATTAATAAATACCAATCAATAAATATCTGATATTAAACGGGTAGACTTGGGTTCGATTTCCACATGGATACTTAAATCAAATGAATGATAGACAAAGGGAAAAAGGACCCTAATTAAGACCTATTGCTCTTTCTTGCAAAAGTAACACGCAGCAAGGTGAAGAGCGATTTATCAAACAACTTAAATTTCAAATTTTGTGAAAAGAATATCAAAGAGAATTGAAAAAACTAACAAAGATCAAGATCAAAAAATTGTTAAAATAAAAAAATTGTCAAAATCAAATAATACCAAAACAAAAAAACTCCAATTGAAACAAAATGACCTGCTAGGTCCCGAATCATTAGATTTGAAAGTAAGTTCAAGTTCTCGTCTAAGCCTTGACCAGGCGGAAAGTAATGAAAGCGTAAGATGCAGCATTAGTACTTTGTTTTACCTTTTCGCCGCGTGGTCCTCGACGGCCATCTTGTCCATCCCGGCCCCGAAGACCTGGTAGTCCTGGTGGGCCTTGACCTCCAGGAAGACCTGGCTCACCCTTTTCCCCTTCGATGCCAACCGGGGCCTCAGAAATCTCTCCCTTTGCACCTTTCTGTCCCGCAGCTCCAGGTGGGCCTCTGCTTCCCTACAGAAAAAAAAACAACTATCATTTTATTTGCCTTAAAAACAAGCAAATGACAAATCAAAAAAGTAGGGGTATCCGACCATCAAGTACTGAGGATGATATCATTGAAAGCACACTTGAATTAATGAAACAGTGGTAAAATTAACCAAATACCAACACTAAATATTACAATTTAGGCATATTTCTGAAAAGTAATGTTTAATCAATATCAAATCTTTTGTTTTACTCGCTGTACTACGCCGAAGCATGTAACGAGTTTGCGGGACAATCTCCGCGTCACTACGCCCAGGCAACACAGCTCCTTTCGAAGAAATGTCGCAGCGGTGACAAACCGTTAAGATTACTAGGGCTGATTAGCCCGGCTCGAGATTTGAACCGCAGACCTCCTGCTCCAAAGACGAACGGGCAACCGCTCGACCATCTGGCCGGCTAACTTTTGATTTGATAAGCAATGTTGGAAATAAAATTAGTAGAATTAACAAAAACGAAAATGTATTGGAGTAAACGATAACATTTGAATTAACTTTTCAACATAACTCATATGCAAGTCAAAAACTTTTTGGACATTACGTAATATAGTGATTACGTCATTCCGTTTCACTTACGTCACTGCCTGGAAGGCCGGGAGCACCAGGTTCGCCAGTTTCTCCAGGCTCACCAGGTATTCCGCTAATTCCTGGCAGTCCTGATAAACCAGGTAGCCCAGTTGGACCCACAGGTCCCTGGTCGCCTTTTTCTCCATATGCGTCAAAACAGTCACATTCTCCTCCTTTTTCCCCTTTGGAGCCGGGAAAACCATCAGAACCGGGTACACCTAGAGAAAAAAAATTCAAGCGAAGTATGTTACAATTAACAACTGCTCTAAACCTCTGAAGAAGATTGGTTGATTTTAGTTACCGAAACGTCGACTTAAAGAAATTTTAACAGATTTAAAAAAATCTGCATGTAGAAGAAAGAAGTGTCTTCGGAAGGAAGGCACCAGAACTTACAACTACTTAAAATGAGTTTTGCAAAAAAATAGTCCTCCGCAGGATTAATTTACAGCACCCAATGGACAACTGGTCAAGCACATTTCGAAAGGACAATTCAACGCAAACTCAACAAAATCACAAGTCGAAGCGCCCTCTAACAGCTTCATTTCAACATTTATACAAGCGTCAAAAATCAGCTCATCCTATTTATTGTACAATCCACAGTTTCGTGAATGCAACTGATTTTTGCGACATAAGCATCGTCATAACCACTTCGAAAAGCAGATGAACATTTGACATAGCGCAGTCGATAGTAACGAATATGTCCAGACCTGTTGTCCATGCAAAATCAGAGAAATGCAATCAAGATTTACTGTACTTAAAAATTGTAAATTACTTAAGTCTTTAGGGGATATTTATTTTCCTAGTTACCTAAGCCAGGAGACAGCAGCTATGAGGCTTTTCAGTCTTCGAGTCACGCTGCCACCAGCCCATTTGTCTACCACAGACGGTGGAAGCTTCACACAGTCCCTTTAATGCCGAACGTTAAACAAAGAAATGGTGAATACAAGTTTCAAACTGTTCGGTTTGAAATACAAATTTTATAATTGCATTAAACAGTAATACAGGGTGACAAAAATAAAAGGTTATCATCTAAACTTGAATAACTTTTGAAATAATGTAGCTAATGTAGTTGAAGTTTTTATCAATATACATAAAATTTTGGAAATTATTCCATTTTTGGTGATGACTGCTTTTTTGTGTCACCCTGTCTGTTCAAAACTTGCATTGGAAATCTTATTATGAATCGTACCTGGCAAACCTTTTTGACCTCTGACTCCAGGAAATCCGGGTTCACCAGGGGGTCCGACTACCATTCCTTTTGAAAAGACACTACCCGGTTTGCCAGGTTCTCCTCTTGGTCCTGGTTGTCCTGTAATCCCCTTTGCTCCCGGTTCCCCGTCTCTTCCGTCTGCTCCAGGAATCAAATTTCCAGGGATTCCAGGAGCCCCCTTTTGACCTTGAAAGCCAATTGGTCCGGGTGGGCCATCTTGACCTTTTCTTCCGTCAACTCCTAAAAAAAAAAAATTAGCCCTGTTAACGGAATAACATAGTTTTGACATACAAAATTTGAGGAGTTAAAAACCAATCAAAGACGAAATTTTTAACTGATGATGCAAAAGGCAGAACAAAACGACTCCAAAAGAATAGGAAAAAAAAGATATGGATTAGCAAAATTTAGTTGAATTTACAGAGCCACAATCATGGTTAAGGAAAAAAAGAAAAAAAGGCAAAAGCAAAGAGGCGTCTGACATTATTTTTGCGTTAACTCATTCTTTTTTCCCCAAGTCCTGCAGAAATATTCTACTAAAAATCATCGTGTTCCCAACTTTAGCGCAACTTTGACAATTTGAGTTGACAACACTGACGTAAATCACCATAAGTGCCACCGTTACGCATCGCTGATAATGATAATTAACGTCAATGCTGACGACTAAAATCGTCAATGATCTAAAGCGAAGTGATACAAAGATTTTTTGAAGAACATCTTTGGAACTGTTGGGTCAAAAATGGTGGAATAAATGCAAATTTACTCAAATAGTATTGCACTTTGCACTAATTTGAAAACCCACTAATTTCGCTTGCAGTCTTCCTTTAAGTGATTGGGACATCAAATCATCCAAAATGTGAAGTTGGTTTTGATTCTTGCCAAAAACATTAATGGTATTTGAAAGAGAATTTACAGAGCTGCAATGCTCAAAAAGTCTCCAGTAATGTGCGGTTGAATGGTTAGATACACAGTGCTGGTTGAAACTTCCAACCTCTCGTTGGAAACTCAGCTACTGGAACAGTGGTTGGGTTAAGATCAACAAAAAAGAAAAACCAGTTTGTGGCTGATGTTTGGGTTTCAAAAAGCGCTAGATAACGAAGAGCAAGAGCGAATATCATTGCAGATAGAGTTTACGTGACTATTGTGAAAAAAGAAAACCATAAAACTATGTAAACCCAAAACAACTGTCGGGCATTTACCTTTTCTGCCTGGTTCTCCTTTAGGTCCGAACGAATCCGATCCAAAATTTCCTGGAATTCCAATGGGACCAGGAGCTCCGTCTTCTCCTGGGGCTCCATTAAACCCATCCTCTCCGTTTATCCCTCTGGCTCCTTTCTCTCCACGAGCGCCCCTACCTCCAGGAAATCCGGGAGTTCCGATTGGGCCTGGTAACCCCTGCAAAATAAAAAAGAGGGTAAATTTTATCTCCTTGGCAGGAGTAATGTTCGAAAATAATCCTGCCATTGGTCCAGGTGATCGAACGCTTGCTATTGAAACAATGGACTCGTGTTTCATTCCCTGTCAAGTTAATCCAAAAACTATAAAAAATTAGCATTTAAAGCTTCTCTGATTTACCTTTAGCACTAAAAGGGACAGTGTAAAGCCCCACCGAGTGCGATGGATGAATGGGCAGGTTGGACAGGTGGATGAATGGGCAGGTGGCAGGTTGAATTAAAGACCGCAAAAGTCCCTTTGCAGTTTCTCGGCTAAGGCAGTTTGGTAAATAAAGATGTCACGCAAACAGTGGACTGCAGCAAACACAATTTAAGACCAGAGAAGCAGGAGTAGAAAAGAGTATACATTATACAAACGGGGTTAAGTAGATTCTCTAAACAAGTGGGGCATGCAAACGACGTTCTGCCTAAACATATGGTTCAGATTCTTGAAAAATATGTTTAGTAACAAAGCTACGAACTTCATGCATTTGTATCACACGCGCACCACAAAATACGAAGCACAGCAAAAATTCCTTCAACTACCCGCAATAATTAAAAAAAAAGTATGTTGAAATGCGATTCCCACGTCAAAGCAATACAGTTCTTTATTTTAAACTACTGAAAAACGCAACCAATTCTAATTTCCGAAGCATGTCATATTCGAAATTCTCGTCAACTCTTTGATTTCACAATAAGATAACTCAAACAATTTTTACAAAGTTTGAAAATTTAATATTTTTAACGTAAAACCTTACCATTTGTCCAGGAAGACCAGGAGGGCCCGGAAGACCTCTCTCTCCAACTTCTCCTTTCATTCCAGGAGTCCCTTGAATCCCTGGTTGACCCTCTTCACCACGGTCACCCTAACAACATAAAAGTAAGTGGTGAACTAGAATTCTTGTTATGCGTCATACACGTAAAATACAAATTAAAGGTGGACCAAATGGAGCAAAGTTTGTTCTTAATGCTGATACTTAAATTTTTAGTTGCTGCTAAACGATTAGACAATAACCAAAGATGTTAGCTACAACATTCAATCTCGGTGCGAAACTTAACGAGAGATCAACAAAATCGAGTTGATATCGACAAAAAGGAAAAAGATGTCGAAAAATTAGTTAGTGTTTCCGCAAAGTGGCTTACCGCTTCAGCACAAATGATGACATAACGTAGTTGGTACTGTTGATAGACCACCAAGCTAGTTTTTGAAAGGTTGCTTGCTACCAGTTCGATCAATACTCTGGTAAAGCTTCGTTAAATTTTGGAGAAAAACTCTTAAACCTTATTTCCCATTGGGTCTAGGTAGTTAACCCAGCATGGTGGGCGAGCCTGACAAACGCTTGTTACCAAAATATTAACAAGGGTGCTCTCTTTGGGTGGCAATCCGTTGAAAAAACGAAGACTGCCTGGTTTAAGAGTGCATGATCAAAATCACAGCCGCCTTTGAAAAGTCCTCAGAATTTTCAAGTTCCTGCCAGTATTAATCAACAATTTAGTAGTAATAATCAATCTATGATCCTCATTTAGTTACTGAATTACAATTCCAAACCAACCTTATCTTATTTTCTTTAAGAGTGAACAACCTACCTTTCTTCCATCAAACCCATCAATTCCAGGAACACCTTGGGGCCCTCTTGGACCCGCAGGTCCACGAACCCCCTTTTCTCCTTTGCTTCCTTGCATTCCTTTGAATCCCTAAATAGAAAAGCTTAAATCAAAATCCAAAACTGCCTCCACCGACTAATTTGGTAGAGGCCTACCTTTTGCTCCCCAAAACCCAACTTATATTATTGCAATTACTCAATGCAATAACGTGTCTAACGCTTAGTTTGAAATCATGCCTTTTTTTAATTTCTCTTGTCTCAATCAAACAGAACATGTCTAACTTCAGAGTTTTAAAGCAAATTTAAGCCCCATTTCAAGGAATAAAAGAAGTAACAAACACAGCCAAAGTTTCAGCAAACTGCCGAAATCACTCCTGTATCCATGGTTACTGAAGACTGGTAATTCAAATTTTATAATTCAAGCTTGTGGAATATGTTACGTTAAAATCTTAAACAGAAATCTTGGATCGGTTTTCTAAAAGGGCTGTTCCATTATATTTCAACAAATGCCAAATACCCTAGGTTGGAAAATTTACATAAACTGCTAATAAATCATTTACATAAGATAGCACAAGCTATATAAAAAAAAAAATTTGAAATCGGACTGTCCGTGATTGAGATATCACAAATCACCGCTAGGTGTCAGACGAGAGTATGTAAAAAAACAAAAATAAATTTTGAGGTCATTGTTTATGGCAGAAAGTTGGTTTTTGTATCAAAATATATGTTTTTGGGAATAGGAATTCTAAATTTGGGGTTTAATTAAGGCTAATTTTGCTCAAAAATTGTATCTTGATAGTTTTTTTAGGTTTTCGGGGGGTAAATTGAGATCAAAAATTGGGGATGAAGGATTGAATAAAATTTTAAAACAAATATTATTTTGGGTAGTATAAAGATTGTTCTTTCTTTTTGATAAAGATCTTAGGATAACAATTGATTAGCAATGTGTGTAAAGAGAACAATTTGTTTTGCTGTTATATTCAGCTATTAAGATAGGTAATGCTACAAAAACAGCACATGAAAATTTCTTCATTTCAGTGAAATGAAAGTATGGATATGTAAAGAGACAAATTTTGAGTATTTATTTCTACCATACAATGCAGCTGAGCAAATACCAATACAGCTGTATGTAACATGTATATAACGAACATTATTAGACATTATTTATATATACAAAGCATTATGTTGGTCTCGCTATCTAATATAATAAATGCTAGTCAATAACAAGATTGGTGTCATTGTTGCAATGGTGTAATTGGTGTGTAGTGCATTTTTGCTTTAAAATACAATTTTAATCATTGCAAAAGCTTTGTACGGAGTGTTTCAAAAGTGACATACCAATATACAGTTTAAAAGTAGCATACCAATATTTCAATACAATACCGGTACGTTGGTTTGAAACACTCTATATATAAGAACAAAAACGATTGCCAGAATAGAACTAAGCATAACAATTTATTAGACGCGTTTCGCCTCAACTTAAAGCATCATCAGTAGAATGAATTTATAAAGTAAGAAGCACAAATTTATGCACAATAGCCACCCATTGATACAGGTGGCCACGGTATGGCTAAAAATGTGTCACATTATCGAATAAAAGAGCGACAGGTCAAAGGTTTAAACCAGCAGTTCTGGGGTGCGAAAAGGGACTTCTGGGGATGCGAGAGGGGGATTCTTGAGGTACAAACTTTTTGGTTTTCACCAAGTTTTGTTTCCACTTCGACTGCAGAACGTGAAGACCTTTTATTTGGGAGAAATTTAGCTCTTCAGCCCAAGAAGATCTTTTTTTTCTTTTTTCGGTCTTCACCTGATTTTCCGGAAAAAATCATCAAATTATTCCATTGGTTTTGTTTATTTTCTTTTTTCATAAAAAATTGTACAAAAGGTGCGAAAATAATTTTTCCTTCTCAAAGGGGTGCAAGCTTCAAAATGAATTGAGAACCGCTGGTTTAAAAAAAAAGAAAACATAGCCGAACAGCGACGTCAGTTTTAAACAACAATTAAAATAATTAGGCATTGAAAAGTATATAAATTCGTGCTTCTTACTTTGTAAATTCATTCCACTGATGATGCTTTAAGTTAAAGCAAAACACGTCTAATAAATTGTTATGCTTAGTTCTATTCTGGCAATCGTTTTTGTTCTTAGATTAAGCAGAAACTCCGACCGTTATGCTCCAAAACTCTGTATATACTTTTTAACTAATTTAGCTCAAAAATATCATAGTTAACGATAAAATACTATACACGTGGGTTCATTTCCAAATCATTGCTACAGTATGTCATTTGAAAGAATAAGAAACTAGCATTGCAAACTTATTTATAGTGCAATTACAATTTCACTTGGAATGAAATTAAATGACCGGCCAGTTGGTCAAGCGGTTATGCGTTCGTCTCTGCAGCGGAGGTCAAATCTGGGGTCAGTCAAATCAGACAGTGTTGCTAACGGCTCGCCACTGCTGCTACATTTCTTCGAAAGGAGTTGTGTTGCCCACAGGCGCAATGATGCGGAGATGGGCCCCGCAAACTCATTACATGCTTTAGCGTAATACAACGAGTATAAAAAAAAAGATTGTGATTTGATAAAGCTAAATCACATGCACAAAAGAATATCAAGGTCGTGGGAGAAAACAGCACAAATTAGCACACTTAAAATTACTTGATACATGAGTATTGACCTAAGTGAGTAAGCAATTTAGAGGTTTGATAATATGGTATTTTTTAATAATTTCTTTGTTGTAGCGTAATCTTTTTATAATGAGCACAATTAAAAAAGTTAATTCTTTAAAGGGGAACTCCGGCCTAGCGAGGCTATATATCATAAAATACACCACAAAATTCTAAGACTTTTGCATAAAAAACGAACTCCCTACGTTCTATAGTTTTGATGAAATCCGAAAAAAACTGCGTGAACCGCAAGTCTGATGACGTAGGTCTGTACTTTATTGTATCTGTACATTATACTGTTAGGACATAAAATTGCTAGTTTAGACTAAAAATTGGTAAGCACAAGCGCTTGTATTGCATTCTTTGCTAAAATATTCAACTTACTTGCAATCTTCAGGCCTGAGATTAGTGACTATGAGCGAGAGGTAAAGTACAGACCTACGTCATCAGACTTGCGGTTCACGCAGTTTTTTTCGGATTTCATCAAAACTATAGAACGTAGCGAGTTCGTTTTTTATGCAACAGTCTTAGAATTTTGTGGTGTATTATGATATATAGCCTCGCTAGGCCGGAGTTCCTCTTTAAAACATTGAGATGAAAACTTTAATTAACCTTGTTTATTAAATCAAGACTATTAACAGTCTAGGTTTATTAATTTTTTCGGTTATTTGATAGTTATCGCGTAAATTTTTAATAAATAGCCAAAAAATGGAACATTTTGCTCTGAAAATAACTAAAAAAATTAAAATATTTTGCATGCAAGCTCTAAAATAATGCATGCGAAATTGGTGAGAATGATCAAAATAACTTGGATTAATTTTAGTTGGCACTTTATACAACCTAATTTGCACAAACACTCACTAATTGATTTCATTTGGTGAAATATAGCCTAATCAAATAAAAACCATTCATGGCAACTAAACTCATAATGAAGCACTGCAGAGAATGATCTCTGATTATTGCTCAATAACGTAAATTTCTTGATTCTGATACATAGGCTAGCCATATTTTTGTTGTATAATTATGAAACAACTGTAATTGTTTTGAAACAATCAATATTTGTATTCATGTAGAGCAAGCAATAAATTCAAAATTTGATAAAACTAAGTAGGAATTTTTGGAAGCTTGTTTGCAAAAATGCAACATAGGTGATGAAGACTACAATTGTCATGAAAAAACGAAAAAGCAATGAAAAATGTTTATTGTCGTGACTTTAGAGCATATTTGTTTTTTTTTGTTATTGTTTTGTGCAATCCTTCATTCCCATTTTCGGGCCTCAACTTAGCCCCAAAATTCAAAAAAACTTTAAATAACAGATTTTCCTGAGAAATTATCATAAAAATAACCTAAAATTATGATTCCTTGCCCCCTAAAACATGTATTTAGACACAAAAACCAAAGTTTAGACCCAAAATTTAGACACAAAAAATTTAGACTTAAATCTAAATTTAAATTTTTATACTCGCGTCTGCCATCTAGTGGTGACTACCGATATCTCAGCAACCACTGGGCCAATCGGAAAAAAATTTTTGCAACTTGATCAGTTCGCCAGCCTCTATCTATAAAATGGTTAATTGACTCTTTTCCAGAGAGTGGGTATAAAAATGCTGAAAATTTTTTTGAAATATAATGGAATAGCCCAAAAAGAATTTCGTATTATTGAACAATATTTCAAATTAATGAAAATCTAAACTTAACTAAATCCATATTTTAGGTTTATCCCAATGCTCCTGTTACTTTTTTGAAAAGCTATTATCTGTAATAAAATGCCAGCGGTATTTACTAGCCAAAACTCACATCAAGGCCTTGATCGCCAAAATCGCCAGGTGGTCCTGGTTCTCCTTTCATGCCCTGAAATAATAAAAGGGATTTATTTTATTTATTCACAAAGATAAAAGTTTCAAAAAAAGATAGTTATAAAAAGGTTTCAACATAAGAATATTCTCAAACTGTGTAACGCCCGTATTAAACAGCTTTCAACACCTGTTTGGTCGTACAAAATTTTAAAAGCGGTTTAAACATCATTGGATTCATAATGGGCTTTTGAATGATTAGTAGCCTTGAAAAAGTGATGTTTTAAATAAAATGGAACAACTCTTGTCTCGCCCGTGTCAAGATTCAAGGCCTCCGATGATGTTTAAAGCAATTTTAAAAGAGCTATTAAAGTCGTGTGAAACATATCTTAGGTATTGATATGTTAATGGCGGTGAGACAACTAACGAAAGATGGGGATACAGGAAAACTCGTTCTACTTTAAAAAGGCATATTTTCCAAGACAATAATTCAGCACAGTAAAAAACAGCGAGGACATTTGACCAATTGATGATCTAGATGAAAGTACCAAGATCAAGGTTGATTCGCACTTCAAGCAAGATGGAGGAGGTAATGGAAGCGTTACGTGTGACGACCAAAATTTGAGCAGCCAACCCCAAACCTTCGTCGAATAGTGGCAATAGCTAAAGAAGGAATTCGAGAACAACGTCATACCTTGGGACCTTTTTCACCCGGAAGACCTGGCAAACCATCATCGTAAGCAGGAGGACCTTCCTGAAATCCGCCAGGATTACCAGGAGTGCCTTGATCTCCCTAAAAATGACATCTAACGGTCACACTAATTTCGCATTATCAACTAGGCATTTAGTTATATCTTGGAGATTATAGTAGCAACAATGCAACATAAGTATTTAATTATTTTTGCTTAAATATTGCTAGTGAATTATTGCTATAAAATCCTTAAAAATATAATTATAAGCACTCAACTTTCTATGAGGATGATTTCCTTATTAGCAAAATCTGTAACATGACCTATTAGCGCATTACCAAGCTTAATTGCTCAAAACAATTTCTAACATACCAAAAAAAAAACTGCTTTCAAAATGTGATAATTCGTACATGGTTGTCAAAAATCTAAATTGATAACTCTATTTTCAAATTTTCACTTACAACAAAAACAAATCAGCAAAAGTAATCAACGCAATATAGTCAGTAATGTCAAACAAAATAATAATGAAAATTGGTGTGAAGATCATTTTTGACCGTGGCACATTTATCAAAAGAGGGCAGTACAGAGTTTATATCGACGAAATTGTTTGAAAATGAGATATTCAATGGCGGTAATGGCAAGCCAAAAATGGCGAAAAATCCAGAGTAAAAGTCTATATTTAAGATTTCACATTTTAGAAGACTTTTGCAAAGTTACTTCTATTGTGACACAGCGTAACTTATGCGAGAAAGTCAGCAAGTATGAATAGACCATGAATATCGCCGGTAGCGTAGCCAGGGGGGAGGGGAGGCAGAGCGATAGCCTCCCTTCTCCGTTGCCTTGTCGACCAAAATGTAGAATAAGGAAAATACCAAGTTTTTAGGAATTCCGAGACTGTCTTTTGCTTTGGAATAGACTCAGAAATGGTTTAAAGCATATTTTGAAACGTTTATTTAGGGGGGCTCTAATTTGTAAAAACAAAACTCGCAAATCAGTAAAAACATTAAAATATGGCCAAAAATAAGCAATCAAATTTGATCGCTTGTTGAAAAATGCTTAACACAGTGTTTATCAAAATATCAGTTTTTATATCAGCTCAGGAATAGGAGGGAGGCTATTCAGTATTAGTTAATTACCAATCACTTCTCGCAAATTTCATTCCATTAGCCCTCGAATTATTATTCTACATAAAATAAAGACGAAATAGATTACTCCTTGTGAGTTTTATTGAACTATAAGATTTTATAATTTACCAGCTAGTACATAAGAGAAGTGAAATTCTACCATTAGCCACCTCCCGCATAGCCTATTTATGTAGTTAGTATAATCATGTTTTTGCAATGCTAATTTCTATACCACGTTTTAAAAGAGGAGTGGAGTTTGAATTCAACCGATTCAAAAAAGTGCTCGACAGAGTAGGCCAGAGCGAATATTATAACATAACACAGCACATGTCCAAAATTAAAATTTAAAACCCTTAAGTTTGTTTCACCCGTAATCGGGATCACCAGGGGTATCTTATTCAAATAGAATTAAAAATATTAATTTTCATTAAAATAGGCCAAAAATTAAGTAATTTTTGCCAAAAAAATACAAAAATTTCGAGCGCTGGGAGCTCCACCCTCAGAACCCCGTGTCTCTGGCCGCTGGGGCTTTGCCCTCAGAACCCCGTGTCTCTGGCCGCTGGGGCTTTGCCCCCAGACCCCGAAACAGCCCACTCCCCCAATTGCAAATTTCTGGCTGCGCGCCTGAATATCGCTACTAGTTTATGCAATAATAAACGCGACTAAAAAGACAGCAAGAACAACTGCATTTCGCATTGTTTGTTGTTTGAAAACAGCAGAGTACATATTGTAGTTCAGTTGCATCTTCTGAAGTCGAGTTAAAATTGCTCCGAGAAAGCTGATACAAAATGCTTGATTTCACATGTTTTTGATCTTCATCATAAAAAGTGTTTCCTCCCAAGCAAAAACGTCAGTCTTCATCTTTGCTAGGCCAGGAAAAAAATATCTAATCTATGGTTGTACCTGATCGCCTCTTTGTCCTTGATTTCCGATTCCAGGGCTTCCTGGAGAACCAACATCCCCTTCAGGTCCAGGAGGCCCCTACAAAAATGGAAACTTACACAATTGCTTCTTTTTAATCAAACGGAGACTTTTCGCACTAATTAATACTTTAATAAGTTTATCACAAAACAATAATAAAATCTACTCCACTTGAGCTATTCCGTAGCTATAAGAGTATTTAAAATTGGCAGAGCTTCTCCTTTTGCGTTCAGAAAAAAAAAAAAAACGAAGAAATTTAAGCCATAGTCAATAGCATGAATTGAATAGCAAATTAGTACCGGTAGCAGCTGAAACTCAGACATTTATATTTTGGCACCTTTGGCTTACTTAAGACAGTAATATTCCTTTAATATCTTCTGACTTGGGCATTTTTGCTACTAAATGCGGGAATGTCCGGTACTGCAAAACAATAGCCCTATCTCTTACAGTAAACACTGCATCCCTTTTATGATCAAACTTATAAAACTAACCGGCGGCCCAGGAGGCCCATCATAACCTCGAGGTCCGATTGGTCCAATTCGTCCGCCGAAGCCCTTAGGGCCTTGAGGCCCTGTCGGGCCATCATCTCCTTGTTGTCCCTTTAGCATGTCTTCGTCGCGGATGAATGCAGGTTCACCTTTTCGTCCTTTCATACCGGGAGGTCCCTTAAATAAACGTCAAATTTTGTTAAACAGTTTAGCGTATCACAGTACGTACTTCTGTACTTCCATAGCAGTAGCATAATTAGAGCTAACAGTTGTTTTTATAGCTATGTGACACCGCATAAGATTAATTCATGCAAAACAAAAGTTTACACTTGTCTAGGAGATACAAAAATGCCAAGATGGTCTCGAAAAAATTCGATACTAACTTAAACAAAAGGGATGCGAAGATGTACCTCAAATCCAAATCCCCCATCTCCTCCCGGCATCCCTGGAGGACCCATTTCTCCTCGTGTTCCATTACATCCATCTTTTCCTGGCAATCCTCTGGGTCCTGGCTCTCCTGGATGTCCAGGGATTCCATTTATGCCAGGAAAACCTGGCACTCCAAATGGACCCTAAAATGTAATCCAGTTAAGTGGCCTGATAAAGAGGAAATAGTTTATAATTTACGGCTGTTTGGCGACGTATATCAGTCGCAATGTTCAATTACCTACGTCATAAAGCTTATTTTCCTTCTGGCTTATTGTTTGGTTCTTTATTCTCTTAAAGAATCGCAGCAATGAGAAGCCATTACGAGCTTACTTTACGCGGAGCAAAACACCATCATTACCATATATTGTATTGCATGCAAGTTTCGCAATAAAAAAATAGAGAAATATGCTTCCTTCTTCTCGCTTGGGCATAACAACGAATAACAAAACTTCAACTACCACTCCAAGGTGGAAAGAAATTGTAAAAAAATCTATACAATAAGATTGGGGAGTGACTATTTCACCGAAGATTTTCAAGTTAAGAAGAATAAAACAAAAATTAGGTATATTTTTTCGCGCATTTTTTATTTACCTTTTTAAGAGTGAAGATTACAGTTTGAGTTAGAATTCGGATTAAGGTTACGTTTGGGGTTAGTTTTAAGGTAAGATTTGAGTTTGGGTTAGAATTAATAAAAAACGGAATAAAAACTTTAGATGAAGTAGCCTCTTTCATGTGATTCTAAAGTGCAGTCTTCACCTCTTTTATAACCACGTTTTTCTATTAAAGCTACTCACCATATCGCCTTTTTCTCCTGGTTTTCCCGGAAGACCAGGGCGTCCAGGGTATCCTTTAGGACCCATTATTCCTTCCATCCCTACATGACCCCTTTCACCGGGAAATCCCGGGTTTCCGGGGACACCGGGAAACCCCTAAAATAAAACAAGCATCAAATAGCAAATGAATAGGAGGTAGTGTTACCCACTTATCCTTGAAATTAAACCCGTACCTAACGATTTATGTTTAAAGGCGTCAACCGCTACAGTATGTTGAATGCCAAGGGAACACACAAACTAGTGACACATGTCAGACGCAAACGCCACTAGATTAAAATTTAACTTGGGGTATAGACACAACAGCAAACTGAATGTGGCCAATAAATTTCCTAGACAATGGTCAGTTGTGTAAATAAAACAAAATACCGCAAAGTAAACAGAGAAATGAGAGAGGCGTGATAAATTTGAACGGAAAACCACAATCATGTAAGTTATTAACTCCTTCCGGCCACATGGCTAAAGTGCTTAATAAAGCGGAAGATCTGGAGTTCTATTCCCGGTAAAGTCACACACGCTTTTTAAAATTCAGAAGTTACATTGTAGACTTTCAACGTGAACGCTTAGTGATGCTAAATCTTGCTTAGTGATGCTTGCGCAATGCAGTTAAACTAATGCAGTGCCAGTGTGATACTGGTAAAGAATCCTCTTTCTGGTGACCTTGTTGTCAGACTTTGATCAGAGTAATCTGAGAAGAGGGTACGATGGCAAGTGCAGAAATTGCCCTCGTGTGTGGTTTATAGGTTCGGGTGGGCTGCCAGGATAGACTATGTGTGAATTCAGATGCGTACGAAACACTAGTCTAACGGGAAAGTAGATATGTGAGTGAAGCGCTATATTAACATTTGTGGAAAACTTTTTAAAAATGTTTATTTTTCTCAAATTTTCCCATCTTCGGCTTGATTTCATAATTTTTGCTTTTCTTTTTTGATGTTTTACAGTTTGCAAAAAAAATCGAAAAACGTGCCAGAAAAATTAACCGGTACTGTTTTGGCGTAGATTTTTGATTAATTATTGACTGTTTTTTTTTTTCGTTTTTAGCTTGTCGTCCTTTTTTTCGAAAAATAAACAAAACGGTGTTTAAAAAAAGGAACTGGCAAAGAAGAAAATGAAAAGTTGTCGTCTCTTTTGGTGATGCCAAACCATCGCCAACAATGCATCTTATTTGATTAGCCCGGTAATTCAACTCTAAACTTCTCTATGTTCCTAGCATTTATTTTTCTAGGTTTTACAATATTCTACATGCAACTTGACCAGCTAGATCTCTAAAGACAAAGAAGATAGAAACTATTCCACTTTAGTGCATAATGACTGAAACGTTTAATCTCAATATAAAGCAAAAAGCAAAAATGTGAGTAAATAGTTTTTTCTGGACGTTTCAAGACATTACTAGTCTCATCATCAGCAGATAAATGATTAAGGCAACTGCAACTTGTCTAATAATCATTACTAGTAATGTCTTGAAAGGTAATGATTAGCAATGTAATGATTACTTGACAAGTTGCGGTTGCCTTAATCATTTATCTGCTGATGATGAGACTAGTAATGTCTTGAAACGTCCAAAAAAAAATGTTGATTCACCTTTTTGCTCTTTGCTCTATAGTAATATTCCGCTTTAAATCAAGTGTATCATTTAAAACTACTGCAGATGAAACAGAAAAAATAGATATGCAGCCGAATATGTTCTATAATCAGCAAACGATTAAAATGAGATTGGCAGACATGGAACGCATGGCCGCCTTTCAAATTGACAATTCAGCTAAAGCATAGCTCAGTGAGCATTCAAAATTTCAAAGTACTGAGCTATTTATCGCCAAAAGCGTCAATTTTGATTGACATCTGCTAGCTTTTGGCGACTGTAGCCGCAAAAATGTTTGATGTGACGAATTTATAGTTATTTGACATCTCACATTCTCACACGCTTATATCACTTTGGCATAGCTTAGTAAATGTCGATTTTCATTTGGGATAAATAAAACAGCAAGGCACCGTGAGGTCATGGAGACTTCAGCCACTCTGGGAAGCCATAACAAGAATATACGGAGTCTTTATTTGAGCTAAACCAAAAAAACAAAACATGTATAGATAGCACGAGAGAGTAATTAGAAATGTATAAAGATTGTCAAAAAGAACAAAGAACTGACGTGAAAACACGAAAAAACAAAAGACAAGTGGTAAGGTGCTAGCTAGACTTGAAAACCGCAAAAGCATTTAGATAATTGACTGCAATGATCTAATTCTAAAGGCTGCAGCGTTGTTGAAAACACCCGCTAGACCGCTTAGGTTGAGAATCGAACAATAATCCTTTGGCTCCGATACTCGCTATGCAGGGCTGGATTAAAGCGCGGGAAACTGGGGACGATCGCAATCAAGTGAAAGAATAAGGTAGCCAGCCAAAATGTACAATTTCCTTACACCAACTTGATTTTTGACCTAGTTTTTGCAGCAAAAAATGTTGAACACCGGTCTTCACTGATCACGTACAAAACCGTGGGGTACATTTCTTCCGGTGGTCCTTTTTTTCACAAGAACTCTTTTCCAGAGCTTTTTTTAAGTCTCCAAAGTCAATTGTTCCATCAACCCACACCCTGAAGCGGATCTGTTTCAATGCCAGTGACGAGCACGTGAGCTGTTTTCATTCAACCTACTTCAACTGAAACTTGAAAATAATAATAGCTCCGTCACTCACCCTTCTCCCTTTTTCAGACACACAGCTGGCGCATTTTCCGAGTTTCGAACAGTCCCTGCCTCTGCACGGCCCCTTGGTCTTCTTGCTCTTCTAAAATAATGAAATAAGAGTAAAAAGTGGCGAAATCAAGCCAAGGACACTAAACACGAGAACTTGGCAATTATGCAATTTGGTGATTGGTTGGAGTAGCCGACTTTTTTACCTGTCGATGAGAGCATGGTGCATTCGAAATGTTACACCACAGAACGCCACCTGGACAGGAGAACCCGGGATAGAAAAGTGGCCACTTCCGCACCGTTCAAATTGTGGGCACCTCCACAACCAAACGGCAGCCACCACTGATAAGTATCCGTTGGCCGCCTTTTACGACCCGTTGGGCGGCTTCACTATTCAGCCTCAAACGAAGTACGGACAATTCTGCAATCTCGCTTCACAAGTTGTGTAGAGAAAGCTTAGGAATATCAGCCAATGAATTTTAAGAAATTTAAAATTGCTTTATGAAAATATGTTGTTTATTTTAATAATTTTACGGTATTACTTATCGCATTTCAATTAAGTAAACTTGAATCTCTAAAGTCTAAACCACTGGCTGATTTTGCTATCCTTTTCTAAATATTTGCTTTATTATTCTAAAAAAGTTCAATAATTAGTAATTACGTATTATTTTCAACAAGAACGGCAAACTCAACGGCAGCTTTAACACGCTCTTTTGCAAATAAATAAAAACTTCAATTTTATGCATGCTTGAATGTTAATTTCAGTTTCCAGCAAACCGAAGAACAAATGTCATACATTGCGTGATAAACAATAGCAAAAATGTGAATTTTTTTTCCATCAATAAGTTATAGTAGCAATACAGTGCTCCGCACCAGATATCTGCGTAGCAAAAAGCAAAACGAGTGTGACACACCGCGCCCCGTACATTACGTCATCGTGCGAATATTAAAAATACAAAGCAAGCAAGATATTTTTTTAATCCTTTTTTAGGTGACTAAATTTCCCAAGTAAATTTTCTAGACAGTTTTGCAGACTAATGCCGTACGCACGATATCTATAAAAATATGGTCATTGAGCTACCAAAATATTGCTAAAAGCTGGCATTTAAATACTGCATTGTTGTCGTCAAAATGCTGTAAAAATTTTCTGAAAGATATTTGAACTGGCAACCCTGCATGGTAAGCGATCTTTATAGTATCTCGAAAACGGTAGCATGAGCTATAGAAAGCTGAAATTCGGTGATGATACGTTACGGAATTTCAATGTTTAGGATCGGATGCGCAAATGAGGATTAACTTTAATCTGCGAATAAACAATGCTTTAGGCTGGTTTAAGGGACAGTATTGGATATATGACAATGCAATTTACTAGAATTATGAAGTACTGTAATTCAAGCGTTACCTCATTGTAAAGACAAATTTAATTTATGTTGTGTTAAAATTCGCGATGAAGTAGTACTAGCAAAAGGATAATCCTAATTTTGGTTTGGTGTTTTTTACTCATAGCCCTATTTTTGTTTTGTTAGATGACACAATTTAAAACCATTAGTATTTTGAGCCACGGCAGTATGCGCATTGCGTACAACATCACACAAGCGACATTGTATGACATAATAGAACTAATTGAGTTCTTTTGAAGGTCAGTAGCCAATCATAGTACCAGCAATTAGCACAGGAATCATAAACCATGCAGCAATGAAATAGCACGTTCTAGTTGCAGAGCTGTTAATTAATAATACAGCCATGACCGTGATAACGCATCTCATTCAAACTTAATGCTGTTTTAAG
Source organism: Trididemnum nubilum (assembly GCA_963965965.1). Classification (NCBI taxonomy): domain Eukaryota; kingdom Metazoa; phylum Chordata; class Ascidiacea; order Aplousobranchia; family Didemnidae; genus Trididemnum; species Trididemnum nubilum. The sequence continues at coordinate 25,865,465 of OZ014487.1, forward strand.
GACCGTAATAGCGACTTTTCATAAGCTACAGCGGGGCTGGTTAGAGCTAGCCGGTTCTTTATTGTGGTTGCATGGAAACCTGTAGCTAGGGAATACCCCACTGTACAATCCCCCAGTGATCAAAAGTCAAATCAAATTTTTCATTATACTCGCTGTATTACGCCGAAGCGTGTAACGAGCTCCCGGTGCCCATTTCCGTGTCATTGCACCCGGGCAACCTAGCTCCTTTCGAAAAATTGTCGCAACGGTGGCGAGCCGCAGGCAACACAGTGTCTGATTTAACCGGCTTAAGATTTGAACCTCAAACCTCTTCCGCTCCAAACACGAACGCGTTAGCGCTCTGCACAGGAAAACCTAGAAGAGACATGGCATATGAGCATCACAGAGAAGTGGACACTCTATCGCCGCAAGTGATTACTGCCAATGGGTAACCATCACTTACCCTTTCGGCCCACTGCGCAAAGTAGGAACGCGACCATGCCATTCTTATCCGGGGAGTCCTAAGCTTTTATTTCTTTCAGAGAAACTAGGACATCGCAACGTTTAAGATTGGTTGCATAATAAACTTTTCAATCGTAGTTTTCTAAAGTTCTTACGACCGATTATTTGATCAAAACTCAAAGAGCGTCACAAGTAGCGTGAAGAATCGACGCACAAACACTAGAAACACAGATGAACGCAGGTTTATACGCAAAAAAATGTACCATGACAACGATTGCTGACAATCCGAAAGCACTTAGAGCACAGCATCAATGCTTTTAAATACTTTCAAAAAAAAATGGAAGAAACCGTGAAAGGCCGTGAAGTATTAACTTGACTGTTGTTTGCACATTTATCTATCTATACCTATCACCGGACAGCGTCAGACGCTAACTATTGGACGATCCGCATACTTTTCATTGCAATGACTACTTCGTGATTGGAGGAATCCGCACCTGATTAGGAGTTTCCAGTCATCCAATGCTCCTGTGGATTTCTTCAAATTCTTTTCCACTAAATTTGCTTCTTGCTCGAAACCACCAAACAAAGATAATCATCGTAAAGTGTCTTATGCAGGGACACAACTGCCCCAAAAGACCAAGCCTAATCCTATAGATGGGTAATCCGTTAATCACGCCAACCCTTTTCGTAACTATGGCGACTTGATCGCTGCTTGGGTGGCGTTTTGATTTTCTTTTAAAGACAAAAAACGAAGAGTGATTCTTAGCAATCAATCAAAGAATACTTACTTGTGCTATTGAAGATGGTGTAAAGATAACAGCTATCAAGCAGGTGCAAAATCTAAACATAAATCACACCGTAAACACCGAGTTTTATTACTGAACGTGCTATCTAGCATCAAGATACGTCAGTCAAAGAAAAGTTAGCAAATTCAAGCGTGTGATTAATGTGCGACTTTTTGCTACGAAATGGGGATTCGGAAAAAGCGTTTGATAAGCAGTTGATGAGTGTTGAAATGCAAGGATTTCTCGAGAATAAAGCCGCTAGAAATCTTAAAAATTTAAACTGTTTTCAGGCCATTGCTTCTACGAATAAAACTCCAAATGCTTTGAGGATCATGGTGGCTCCAACTTACAAGAGTTGCAAACACAATCACACAATCAAGAAACAAAAATGAAATGAGTTGAACTATCAAGGAGTGATAGGAAGATTTATATGGAGCTGCCAAACGACAAGAATTGCAGACCAAAACTGGCCCTTTCCAATGCAGTGGCATTTATTCCTTGAGCCTCTAGTCATTGGCAGTCTTCTCTGGGCCCATATTAGTTTTTACTTTTTAGGCAGGTGCAAATAATTATAATCTCTGGGGGAACAATGTTCTTTTTATGCATCTTATCTCAAAATTCTGAACCAAGTCGGTCTTATTTGGGTTCTTGCAAGTCATTTGTATGGCTGAGACACCAAAATGGGTCAACTCCCTGCCTTAATAAGAATAAGCTACAAGAACCTTTCCCAAGGCACAACCAAGCACGGCCATTGGCCAATTCAAAAAGGAAGGCTTTATTTCACCGGAAATTTTTATCTACTTTTTATCAATTCTGAAACAAATCTAAGCTAAACTCAAATGCTTACTCTAAAACTATCCCCAAATCGAACCCTAACCCAAACCCTAAATTAAACCCTAAAAAAGCAAATGAAAAAAGCGCGGATGAATATTTCTCATTTTCGTTCTTTTCTCTTCAACTTGAAAATTTTCGGTGAAATAGTCACCACCATTCGAAAATGAAACCGGAGCTGGTAATAGTTCGATTTTGTAACCCTACCCTCTACCAAGTGAGCAAAGTCGCCAGAGTCACAAGTGATCAAGACTGAAAAAAAGTGTTTTTTGACTTTTAAGTGAATAAGTTTATCCCAGCCTAACAGCTAGCTGTTAACCCTAAACAGAAGCTTCACAATACGTAGATTAGAAAGGCTGGGGTGTCCGAATCAAGAATTGGAACTTTTTTTAAGTAAGTCAAAGTCTGAGTAGTAAGCCAACAAGTACACAAGGCGCACTCAACATGGGAGAGTTAAGAATTCTTGATTGAGTCAAAAGCGACAGAGTTACAGTTGAACTTTCGGAGGTAGTTGATTATGAAATGATATTCCAACCTCGGTGCGTACGCAATAAGGATCCGCGTCTTTCGGACGCAAGAAGTGTTTACACGTTCTACTTTAACCCAACCTCAACTCTCACCCTAACTTCAACACAGCAACGTCAGAACCTCTCGCGTCACACGGGTCGCACAAAAAAAAATTGTGAGCCGAAAAATTAAAAAAAATAACCGAAAAAACAGGAATACAAATTAATCTTTAGCTATGGTTATCCAGAAAAACAAAGCAAAGAAACTTTTAGTTCTACAAAACTTGAAACTTGAGCGCCTTAAAAATAGCTAAAATAGCGTTTGGATTTGCTGATCTGACATTTAAATGCATGTCACTCAAGAGCTTATGCAATGTAAACCATAAAAGCTCATAATTGCAGAGGCGGTTAAAACCATGTCATTAAATTATCTTTTAACGAAGTCAATTTCTTACTTAATACGTTTGTGGTAACGAAACAGACTTTATCAAAGTCAAAGCTAAGCACGACCAAGCATACCTAACATTTCTTGATTTTGGAACCACTTCGTAAAAAACAACGTTAACGATTCAAATAATATGAGTTCTGCAAGTGTTTTTTTTTGTCAAAAATAAGCAGACTACTAAAATTTTCCGATTTTATTACCTTATTTGAATACCATGAAGCTAGCACGGATAAAATTTTGAATGGCAGATCTGATGAAACATACACTGCTCAAGCTACTGCCAACTTATCAGTGTTCTCAAGATTTTTTTGCAAGTTTAGAACATCAGTGAGGCAAAAAGGTTTCGGCAACATCTCGTAACAAGAAGCAGCACGCTACATATATTTGCAAAAAATTACTTTAGTGATACTTACAATAAATATAGCAAGCGAAATTTATTCATGTTGGCAATTTTGTATCCAAATCCGACATATACTTCTATGCATATTGTAACAGCACTAAAAGCAGTTACATTACCGTCCCTAACAGAGGCAAATAAGGACAACTATGACCTACACCTGTTACTTATCATCTTTTACAATCATGTTACTTATCATCTTTTAACTTGAAGCGTTAGAACGAACAATAAGGACGTGTGTTCAGACCAGAGATAGTAAGCATATCAAATTAGGGGCAAAAAAACTAGAAAGCACTTGATCAGGAATCTGAGCAAAGTATCATTAACTAGTTTCCAGCATTCTATTTTACCAGTATTCTGGTACCTAATAAAACTAGATGTTATGACAAGCTGAATTTGCGACCGCCAGAAAAATGATTACAAATGATTTTCAAGCTCATGAGCACTTCCAGCTATAGCATCCACAGATATCGAGAGGCTGGTTGCACACCACGTCATTGGTGCCAAAGATATAGTTCTATAAGATCACGCGTCGGATATCTCCCCCTCCCCAGCGCAAATTAGTGCTCTAATCAAAGTTTGCCTTTTCCAGAAATTCAGGTTTTTCCTGTCGAAAATTGGTGGCCTTTACAAAATTGAGTATTTTTCATGAAAATTTGGAGTTTTTCTACGAAATTTTGTCACGCATCATCTGTATATTGCGAATTACAAAGTCCTTGCTTATGAATGCTTATATGATATACTGAACCGTAGACCGTGTGTGAAGCAAGGACGTGTGTTTATCTAACTGGACCAAATGTTTATCTAACTGTACTCTATGTCTATCTAACTGGACCAAAACATAACACCTTTTTGGGGGGTCTATTAGCCAGTCTTTTGGGTCACTAAATGGGTAGACTGTTTGGCCTACCAATAGGAAAAAGCATGAGCGTCCTTCCCTCAACGCATAACTGGCTCAAGAATCGAACCAGAAGCCAGCAATCCCACAATAAATCCGACGTCTTAACAAGGTTAAGTCTTGGAGGAAACTTTCTTGACGAGCCTCTAGGGAAGTTGTCCCGCCAACCAGTGGCGTCGCTAGGGGGGGGGGGAGGGGGGGCGGCCCGCTTAGGGTGTCACCATTTTCGGGTGACACCATATTATGATGTGAAACTATAACTCCATCGATTCGTGGTAAATACCTTACTTTTTTCATTTTGTTTGGTCGTTACCATCCTCATTTGGACTAAGACAAAAAACCCACTGATTTCTAGGCGAAGACTTTTTTTTTTGGTCTTCACATACGTCTTGACTGAAAACCCACTTATAGTTATTTTGCAGTGAAGACTCTTTTTTTCGGTCGTCACCTATTTTTGGTACGAAAAAGGGTGCCACCACGAAATCCTGCCCAGGGTGCCACCATTTTTAGCAACGCCTCTGCCGCCATCTCGGCTCGCCCACAGTTGGGGGGAGTGCATCATTACGTTGGGACGACGGTGCAAATCTATCTTGGCTCTACACTCTCTATTTTAGACCTTTGGTCCAGATCCTAGGTGTGGCCCAACTGTTTAGTCTCCGCGGAGTTCTTCTGGACCCCCATTCCTTGGAAATGGTCGGGCAGCAACACGATGCTCTCAAACCGTTAACTTAAAAGCTGAACGTCAAGCATGGGGCTAATTTCCAATGTTCAAGCTTAAGAATCGAACCCAAGTCGATTGCTTCAGTAAATGACGTTCTATCCCCCCCACATTTGATCGGAAATGTATGTAATTTCTATAGTTAACAAATTCCCGATTGCTCAATATAATGCGGTAGCCTACCATAGCTTACGTGACCTCATAAACAAATTAAAACATGCTTTTGCTAAATTGTTAAACTGTCCTCTAAAGTGCGGAAAAACACACCTATGATATATTCATTTAATACACCACAAGCTACAGTCCTTCAACATTCTTTGGTTGTTAAGCTAGTCTAAAATATTCGGTCAAACCGCAAATGTTTCATCGATTCCGGCTTTACATTTCTCACATAAAATCACCTAAAACCGTTTTTTTCGTCTCGACAAACTGTTCTTTCGCAAAATTTAGGGGCTTTGCAAGCATAGCCCCAGCAATGATTAGCTTACAAGAACTAAACGCTTTTTGGAGGGTCTAAAACTAACATTTGTTCTGTAAACATTTTGTTGGCTATTTTCTGCGGTCGCGTAGGACAGCAGACTGAAAAGTAATGGAGCTAATCTTGGCCGACAAAAGAAAAAAGAATTTCTCTCGTTTTGCTCTATTTCTTTATCACGAGCAAACGGATGAAAAACCTTTGTTTCTTTTTTCTCAAATGCCGGCGCGTCACGCATGAGTGAACGCTTTTTATGCATATCGTCATCAAAGAATTCAAGTTCAAAGTCGCATAGTTTTGGCCCTGTCTAAACTCTTCTGATAATATCTATGTAGAAGCACAATTCTGCATACCGTATAGCAAGAATATTCAAGTTTATCAAATTCATGTGTTTGCTATTTGATGACAACCAACGAAATTGTAAATCTTGGTGTCACAAGAGAAACACACTACAATGAATTTACATTGGTTAAATACTCTTGCTTTTTACATATTATTTTGAAAGAAAAAAATTCAATTCAATATTTTTTCAGAAGTTTGGCTAGTTGAAACTTGGTAATAATTATGCCATGATAGGCCTACAAAAAAATAAAATAAAACGGTAATTGAACTTCCCAACGGGTGCACCCCCATGTTGCTGTCTGCCACAATATTACGTGCATGCCGGAGCGTAAGTAACGATCAAATCTGCGAGCTGGCTAATATCCTACAATTGTTTGAAAGTTCAGATTGAACCCCCAATGTGTCAGAAGAAATCAATGGCATTTGATTTAAGTTTTAGCAAAAACTTCGAAATAAAATTTGCCAAAGTTTTCTCACAAAAGTTATTGATAGAGCACAAAATGTTTTATGCAGCAACGTGTTAAGGTGACGTTTGATATAGCGTATAACTATGCCAGTGAATAGAGCCTCAGGGAGAAATTTTTTCAGGATGTACGAAAACTGATACCGGGTCCCTTTGTCAAGACCTCAGCCGAAAATCAGATGAAGATAAAAAAAGGTCCTCACAGGAAATCCGACCAGATTTTTACCTGAGAATAAGCGAAGCCCCCCCCAAAAGTCTTATATCAAGATTCGGACTAAACATCGAACTAGGCGTATTACTACTAATTGAGTGCTAATCCTACTACTTGGATGTGCGTGAACTTATAGGTTCTCCTGGGCACCCCTAGACCTGGATACGATGTACCCCCTGAGCCCCCTTCTCGTAGGCCCAACCAGTGAATATAATATTAATGAGGAGTAATTAAAAAAGGAGAGTGTCTGGGGAAGGCTTTTTAAACTCATTGCATATTTAGACAACCTGAAAAAAACAACAACTTGTGTTTAGGGAGCATATCCATCAATACAGGAGTGACCATTTCACCGGAAAGTGTAAAGTTACAGAGACTAGTACGAAAACGAGAAATATTCATCAGCACAGTTTTTATTTGTTTCTAGTTTAAATTAGGATTTGGGTTAGGGATAGATTAATTTTAGAGTAAGGATTTGAATTTGGGTTAGATTTCAGTCAGAATTAATAAAAAACTAGATAGAAATTTCAGGTAAAATACAGCCTTAAAAAGCCAATGAGTAAATAAAACGACTTAAATATAGGTATGCTGGTTTAAAATCTTTGCATATATTCACACCATGGCTGAGGGAAAAAGGTGTCGTGATCTCTATTTGTGGGTATCTAAAAATAGTTTAAATTTATTGGTTTCATATTGTTTGTTATTGTACTTTTGATTTTTTGTGTCGTTTTGTTTTTGTTAAAGCAGCTTTGCAGCTTAGTAAACGAAAACAAACGGCCTTATAAAAAGGGTACGGCATGCCATAAAATTTTAAACATTTAGAAGAATAAAATTGTCAAGCCATTAATAACTGCAAATAAATTATGCTTTATTTATTTTTCCAGAAAAGAATATTATATAAGTTGATTCTGACTTATTAGTTGTTATTGTGTGTTTTTTTGAAAAACCACTATGTCAGAAATGCAATTTGAAAATTGCTTTGTTCAAATCCAAAGATTTCTATTCTGTTATGCTTAATCTATTGAGGACCAAAATAAGCATCGAATCTATTTGATACCAAAATCGAGACAAATTTTTAATGAAATTTAAAATATATTTTTGTATAAATTTGTAATCTAGTTGGCGGCATATGCATGCTAAAAGTCAAGCAAAAAAGCCGTGAATACCATTTTAAAGTTTTGGCTTGGCTCGGCCTGGAATCGAACCCCAGTCTTTGTTTCAGAGCAGATGCTCTATCCACCAGATCAGTGGTCAGTGTATTTTGCTTTTGTGAACTGAGAGACGAAGTTTATCGTCAAATTGTTTGTTTCTTATTGTAAAACAACGATCAACTTTATCCTAATTGTGAGCTATGCGATTGGATTACTGTTAATGGCCAAACCGGCGAATACCAAACAAACATTTAACAAAAAACTGGTGAAATCAGATATGGGGATTAAGGGCGACCGCTGAAAACCAGTGTAGTGGACACTAGGCTTGTTTTTGCGGTTTTGATTACCTAATCAATGAAATTAATCACCATTACGATCAGTGAATAAACAAATAGGTTGGAGTTAGGTCATTTTATTGTCAATTTTGAAATGAAAACCATCAAAAACTTTTGAATTTGACCTTCAAAATAATTGTTTGAAACAAATTTAATAGTTTTTCCTATTTCTGTTGAAACTACACGTCTGGCCAAACTTATTAGATTACGGGACAAAAAAAGGGTTTACAGTAAATGCCCCACAAATCAGAAAAAAAATTTTAGAACGTAAAACTGAAAAGTGGGGGAAGGCAAACGATTACGGAGCGGAAAGTTTTTCAAAAAATTAATGAAAATGTGATTCGTGAACTCCATTATAGCTGTGCCGTAGATTGTCTAGTTTGTTTGAACGATACGGTAATGTTGATGCGTTATAGTGTGCAGATGCTCAATCAAGATTTTGCTACAGGGGATTGAAACCAAACGTTAAAACTTTTTATTTTGGCTGCGTGCAGACGAAACTGGTGCAACTCTAGTGCAGCACATCTGCTGAGCAATTTTTGTGATTTTTCGGAAAAGAATTGCCTTCTTAACGCAATTTAAATCACGTTTTGCATGTTTTTAGAGCTATTTGAAAGAACTAAATTACTAAGGTTTGGAAGCCAGTTGAAAGAATTAAATTGTTCAGCCCCAAGTCCAAAACACGTTTAAACGCTTGGCTTTCTGGTTTAAGTTTTATACGTTACTTGACTAGAGGGTTGAAGAATTCAGTCTCCTTAGCGCCCTCCTGTGGGTTGGGCCACTGAAAGGGTGGAAAATGCAGATCCTATAGGTTTCAAAAAAGCTATGAAGATGAATCACTCCAACATGGAAGACTGCAGATTTTCTTCGGCAGACTCCATACCGCTTCCAGTGGAAAGAACAAGCAATTCAAAATCAACGTTTCAAAATTTCAACAATAGCATGGCAAAAATGACGTCTTAACCACAATTGCATACTATGACAAAGTGCGGGGTGACTTTATTGGGTGTCTAGCCAAGGCGTTACCAGCGGTCTGGTACATTCATGAAATAAAGCAAATAGCATTGGAATTGACCTCGAACTATGAAATCATTTATTGTGGATGACTTTGTCATTCCTATTGTCTGTTTTATAAGCTCCTTAAACAGTCAATTTTGTGTTAACTTAGAACTGTGATAAAAATGTTTTTTTGGATTAAAAATTAACTTTCAGTACGTCAACCTATAATTAAAAAGGAGAGGCTTTGTATTTTTGGCATATCGGCATGAACTTGGCCCGTTTTTTCGAAGAGCGTTTAGGCCTTCTGGTTTCCGGAACCAAACTAATGTCTAGTCGCGCGAAGACATGCTCGATCGTAGGTCTAGAACAAGCAAACAATAGGTACAGCTTTTTACGCGACTAAAATGCTAAAGTGCGAGTCTACAATCGAAAAAATGCAGCTTAAAAAATGTGATTGTTACAGCCAAGCGATTAAACAAATCACTTGAGCCTCGGGGCCCGACTGGCACTGCATTTGATAGTATCGTAAAATTTTATGAATGACATAATGCATAGCAAGGCGGGGAGCCAGAAATAAAATTCAAATGGGGCTAACTTGGGGTTCTGGAGGCGCGAAGCTTTCGACCGCCGACGGTAAGGCGGTCCAAGGGGAAAGCCCCATTGTTCTTTCAGGGGGTGGCTTGGAAATTGTCTATTAGCAGACTGCAAAAAATGCTTCAAAATTTTTATCATCTCTGAAACTTGATACAAATTTGTAACGCTTTAAAAAATGCACGTTTTAAATCAAGTTGGCAACGTTGGGATTGCACTATTTTTACTGGATTTGTATTTTAGCTAACTTGTGGCATTTTTCCAAAAATCTAAACTATTTCAAGTGTAAACAAAATAATTAAGTAACTTAGTTTCATTTATTGCTTTACCCAAACTACGCGTAAACAGATCGCTCAAGTTCAACAATGATATGAAACGTTATAATGCATTTCATAATAGTCTATCTTTATTACCAAACAATAATAATAATAGCTTAAACATTTGAAAAAAATTACGCGATTAATAGGTTTTATTTTAAAAACTTTATGCAGCTCTTTAAATCAAATCTTTCATTATAGTCGCTGTATTATGCGGAAGCGAGCTAGCGGGGCCCATTTCCGCGTCAATGCAACTGCAGGCAACACAGCTCCTTTCGTAGAAATGACACAGCGGTGGCAACATTGTGTCCGATTTAACCATCCCGAGAGTTGAAACTCAGACCTCCCGCTTCAGAGATGAACGGGTTACCGCTCGAAAAAAAATCAAAGCAAATCTTCATTCTACTTGCTGAACAAATCCGAAGCGTGTAAAAAGTTTGCGAGACCCATCTTCGAGTCATTGCGTCCTGGCAACCTCGAACCTTTCCTCCAGAGACGAACGTGCTACTACCCGAGTAACTGGTCAATCTGCAAAAATTCTGTTTAATACAATTTACTACTTCGTTTAGTAAAGTATATGCAACTGAAGAATTTTAGCGAATAATACATATCGGTGTTTATAAGCCTTACCAAAACGCGGTAATCAATCGCGAAGTGGATATTTGAAATTACTAGACAGTAGTCCTAATATTTGCCGGATAATTTGATTACTGATCTCCTTGAAACGATTAAGCTCAAATATTTATTATTGCGGATGGCGAGTTTAAGTCCATTTAATTAAACCAAACAAAAATTGCCGCCAGTAGCCAAGTAATAATAGCCAGTACATTCGGTTGGGTGTAGCCACTTATGTTTGCCTAATGTGGACAAACTGTAGCCATTATGTCGTTTTATTAAGACATCCGTGAATATCACTATACGTGCCATAGCCTGAAAAAAGCTCAAACACTTTGCCCAGTCTTATACTGTGCGTAAAATCGTGAGCGTACGAGGTAAAGCGATACAGTGGGCACAATGAATTTCTCTTTAAAATAAACTATAAATACGCTCGCACGCTTTCCATTCTACGACCAATGTAAACCAAGTCTTAAGCCATGTCTACACAGGGCATAAAATCGTGAGCGTTCAAGCTTATTCGTACTTTATGTTTAACCAACTGGCAGCGTGCACGCTGGTATGATGATACGCCACTTGCTCCAAATTTTTGTTTAAAATAAACTAAAAATACGCTCGCACGTTGACGATTTTACGCCCAGTATAGGCCTTAACGTTGAAATTCTTCCTCCGAAAATAGTTTGGCCTAAGCATCTTGACTACTCCGCGAGTATTAAAAAGGTCAAAGTCAAAAAACGAGCAATAAATGCTCTTTGTTTAATCGGGTGCGTGCTTTTTAGCCTTAAACTATATCAGTGCGGAAGACTAGGAAAGAGCCACCAGAACCGCGACTTCTCTAAAACAAGCAATGTAAAAAAGCTGTCTTCCACAGGATTCGAACCAGCCAGCAGCTTATGGATTACTGGTCCAGTGCTCTATTAGTTTGGAATACCCATAACGACAACTGAAATGACAGCGAATGAAACATATCGAATAATATGAACTATGAAGAACTAAAATGGCGCGGTATCCTAGGCGGAAATAACCTTTGATTCTAAAGTTTGCGGGCGTTCGTTTAAGATTCGATCCTTTTACGTAAAGACAAAATCGATGATACAGAATACCGTCGATGTTTTATTACGTCAATAATACTTGCAAAATAAAAAAAGGTTTAAATTTCTGGTTTTTCTCAAAGAACTAAAATTCTAAAGATAAGAATTCACACGCTTAAATTGTGAATTAGATACATTATGCGCTAAGCGTCTCGAATGAAAAGAATATCTATTCCTATGCAGCATGCTTATTGCCGCACTTTGTTAAGGAATTTTCCAGTGCCAGCAAAATAACAAACTTACATTATATCTATCATTATACTTGCTGTATTACGTCGACGTTTGCGGGGCCCATCAGAGGTGTTGCTAAAAATGGTGGCACCCGGGGCGAGATTTCGTGGTGGCACCCTTTTTCGTACCAAAAATAAGTGAAGACCATAAAAAAGGTCTTTGCTGCAAAACAAGTGGGTTTTTGGTCCAAAAGTATGTGAAGACCAAAAAAAAAGGGTCTTCGCCAAAAAATCAGTAGGCTTTTAGTCCAAACGAGGATGGGGACGACGAAACAAAGTGAAAAAAGTAAGGTAATTACCACAAATCGGTGGAGTTATGGTTTCACATCATAATATGGTGTTACCCGAAAATGGTGACACCCGGGGCGGACCGCCCCGCCCTCGACGCCACTGGGGCCAATCTCCACGTCATTGCGTCTGGACCACACAGTTCCTTTCAAACAAATGTCGCTGCGGTGGCGAGCAGTTGGCTACACTGTGTCCGATTTTACCGGCCCGAAATTTGAATCTCAGCCCTCCTGCTCCAGAGACGAACGCGTTATCGCTCGACCAACTGGCCGGTCAAATTCGTAAGTTGGTGCAAAGCACCAGATCTAACACTACATACTTTACCACTGATGCACTTTTTACACAGACATTACCAAGAACAGATGGACTGATACAAGTAGATGAAAATTCCCATCAAATAATTTGTTTGAAGATATGACCCGCACATCTGAGACGGTAGGAACGACAAGTTCTTAAACGAACGAAGATCAAGCAGCATGACTGCATTACGAAAAACCATACAAAGTGAGTTAATTCACTAAAAAATTTTTAATGAATTACAAACATTATTTTCACACACTGCCGAAGTTAGGAAGGCTTACGGCGAGAGTTTGAATTACGATTAAAAACCAAATAGGATTTCGAGAATAAATAGGACGGCCAAGCTATTATGAAGTTTAAGGTTTGCAAGCTTACTTCACCGCAAAATTCTATCTACTCTTTTATTACAATCTAACCCAATCCAACCCTAATTTTAACCTTCAAAAAAAAAACATTAAAAAAATACGTAGATGAGTATTTTTCATTTTTATTAGTCTCTTTAACTTAAATTTGTCCGGTGAAATAGTCACTCTTAAAGTTTGAATTTATTCACTGAAGCAGTTGCCCGTGACATGGTCACGTGACCGCCTTACACAACCACACAATCACATTATCAAGTAACATACACTTAAAGATATTTGCTATTGATAAGCTCTGAGATTACACCGAAATCACAATACCACATGAAGTCACGTTGAACTTTGCAGCTGGAGTAATTCATCATACTCAAGTATAAGTACTATCGTTCTTGCATGAACAAACTGCGGGGCTTATGCCTGACTAGTGTGACATGCTTGTGCAATATACCGAAATTAAGAAAATTAAAAAAAAAGGAAAACACAGATCTTGGTTCAAACCAGAGTTTGAAATAACTTTTCGTTCGTTTCAAAACTTTCTGTTTATTTTCTTGGTTGTTATTATTTTTTTATTGTGAATAGATGGTAAGTTGCAGACTGGACGACCGCGCCAGATACTTCGATACCTGGACTACACAGTCTTTCGCAGCCTCTCAACAGAAAGGGATTATGCCGCTTGATGCTCTTGGGTAAACAATGCATTTTTACCTGTTTTACTGCTCCTTTTCTAAACAAAAATGAACTATGCTATTACTACTACTACTATTTTCGACATGGTGAATTTTCGTTCTTAAATTCAAAAATTTTCAAATTTTTCGGTCATTTTGATCGCATTGACAAATGAAAATTTAGTTCAATAAACGACAAATGACCTAAAAAAAAACAAACAGCATCATCCTATTCTGTCCCAAATACAAGCTACCAACCAGGAAGAGAGCATTCCAAAACCTGGATGACAACCACAGCCACTTTCACGCACATTAGTCATTGATGATAAAACAACAAACAACAACTTAACAGTGTGCCAATCGCGCACTTTCAAATTATTGATATTACTATGAGGAAGTGATCATTCAATGATTTCTACAAGTGGAACAAACATGCACGCCTGCCTACATTAACCATAAGTATCACTCCCTGGTACAGAGATGTAGAGATCTTTTTTGGTTCTACTTGCAACCATGGCGTAACTAGAGGCTTGAGCGTGGAGGCAAGCTCTTCGACGAAATTTAGACAAATACCAAAAAATATCTTCATCAAAAATTCGATGTTTTTCATCGGATTAGGGTCAAATTTTTTTTTCAGAAATTTGTGGCTCCAGGGGAGGGAGAGTAGGCATTTCAAAGTAAAATGCTCACCTCTGGGGGGCCATGAGGGCATATGCCAGTGGGGCTTTAGTCAGACTAAGTTGCCATGACTTGGAACTTGTTTGTTCAAGCATCGAAACAGTATCCGTTCGGTATTGATCAGTATCCTTTCGGGAATCGATTACCGAGTCCTTCCAACAGAGCAAGAGCCGCTTGTTGAGACATGCACCAAATTGTAATGCACGCAAAATGTATTCAGAAAATTGATATGCGGCATTGTAGAAGCTTTATTCCCGAAAGCAGATCGCTAAAAATCTATTGGGCGCCCCCGAACAAATGGATCAATTACATTTAGAATTTTGGATGGAGTAGCTAGGAACTTCAACCACGTGAATGAAGTATTAGATGGAAAACCACGATATGTAGCGGCTTAATCTCAAACTGCTGCTCCTGCCACCCTCGCGAAAAACCGGGCAGTGAAGGAGGGGAAATTGTAACAACAGTTTATATACCAATCTGCCTTGGCCAGAAGACAGCGAAGGGACCTTTCGGTCTTCGAGTCAAGCTGTCTCCTGCCCACCTGTCTACCACACACAGTGGGGGCTCCACACTGTCTCTTTTCATTGCTCGAATGTTAAGCAGGGGAAACGTAATGTAGACACCGGATTGCATTGCATAAGAGTTCATTTTTTGAAATGCGGAAAATAGTTTTTACGTTACAACTGAAGCCGGCATTCCCGGTTGGTCGAGTAATAAACATATTGGCCATTGCTTGCATAGTGGGCGCTAGTAGGAGAATACATTAGTTTCTTTATTTATCTTTTTCTTTCTTTTTTACTCTCAAGAGCAAATTTTATCTGTAGTTTATGGCCGCTGTTTGATTTGCTTTCTTATGCCAAATAACGAACGTTATGTTAACATAGGTTTGGTAAGACTAATAAGTAAGCGCAAGCTATAGTGGACAATAGAAGTGCCAGGCAAAATTTATATAATCTAAGCCGTGATGGTAATATAAAAAGTATGCAGCGTTTAGCAAGATGTTATTTGATGAGTTTTGAAAATAGAATACAGTTTTAAAGCCCTAATGGAAGACTTAAGCGTTATGGAAAGATCTAGAGCGAAAAAAAAAGAAAAGATATACGATATATACTGTAGTGGTCAGTCAAGATAATTCGGAGTGACTTTTCACCAAAAATTTTAATGCAAAAAGAAAACAAAAATGAGAAAAAGTTCATCCATAACATACGAAATATCAAAATTTATTGTTTGCATTTTTCAGGGTTGAGGTTAGAACTAGAAATTTTAGTTTAGAATTAGGATACAAGCGTTAACATACGAAGTCAAATTGGCAGTCGAAGTTCAGCGAAAATCATAGAACCCCTCATTTCCTAACAGATCAGTAAAAATAACAGTTTGCTTTTTCGTCTCTAGAAAGGTCTGTAGTTTAATTTCCCCGTGTCTTCAACGGGTAAGGTTAGATCAGAATACTATCAACATTCCAGTAGCATCACGTGATCAACCAATTTTTGATTACTCCTCCCCTCCCTTTTTTTCGTCCAAATTGGGGTTGGAGAAATGAAATACAGTCTATTTATTCCCTTCAACTTTACTTTATCCTCCCAAACCCAATATGAATTGAAAAAGGGGGTTTCATTAAAATTGGCTTGGTCACTTAATGTGACTGGAATGGATGATAATATCTATACTAACCTTACCCCTCTTTCACCGGTCACAGTGCTGCCAACGATTTCAGTATCTTTTCCAAAAATTCTGTGTAGTGCTTGTGTAAGCCAGAGGCAACGAAACAGAGATGAGTTCAAACCGATTTTGGCAAAACACAAACGAGCATAAGCCTGATTTTTTTAAAGTCGTGCATCGGAGATGCATGCAACAAATAATCGACTGTTTACAAAATCCAATGCTCTGTGAACATTTGACTTAGTCGGCGCTTTGGCATTCAAGTTCAATTCGCTATTCTATTTCAAAGGCGAACATGGAAGACTGGTAGTTATTTCGTTAGCGCAGCATCATTTTAAAAGCAAGTGTTACTGATAAATGGTCATAACTAACAAAGGAATCAAACCGACCTTTCCTCTGGACGAGATCATGATGAAACTGAATGGCAAACTAGGGAACCCCAGCTGAGATGGAGATTCCGGGAGAAAAGTAACCATTTCCACATCACTAAAAAAGTAGGCAGCTCATCGCCACCTAGCTGATACTGTATGTGGGTACCCACAGGTTGTTTTTTAAGACCGCAGGTTAGGCGAAATCGCTATTAAGAAACAAAGGAGCACAGAATGCAAAAGGATCATCATCTTCCAACCTTGGTGCACAAATAAACGAAAGGACCTAATGCACCACGACGGATTAACCTTAATCCTCGGATTAATGCAATTTTAAAAGCAATTATTGTACAAATGAACTCATAGCTGCCTAATGCTTTGATTAAAATGTTCAAGTCCTCGAAGAAGCTTTTCGTCCGACGCTTGTCGAGAAGAATCGTCAGAGTGGAGACCGCTGGAAAAGGACCGGATAAATGATGATTCTTCTTGACAAGCGTAAGACGAAAAGTTGCTTTGAAGACATGAACATTTTAATTAAAGCAACTCTCAAGTTCTATACCACCAATCAACGTTGCCTCTAATATGCAATGATTGCAAAACGTTCAATCGGGTGCATCGTTATTTGCTTTATGCTAATATGTTCAACGATTTGGAAGATGGCAAAATTATAAGTCTTTGGAATAACTTGACCTTTCTTTTGTAAACGTACGGACTTAATCCGGAAGCCATTCGTTGGTACACACCACTCATAAAATTGCTTTCATTTGTAGTAAGTTACAAAGTCATCTACGTGAATACAACAAATTTGTGGGAAAACTATACTAAGTGCAAATGTGACTCTCAAATCATTGCAGATTTTCAGCAAGGAATACTTTTATTCAAATTCAAAAACAATTATTTTGAATATGGTCATCAACAACACTTAGACGTGCTTAGTGGAAAGATAGCCTCTCTCACAGGATACTCCAAATTGCTACTTTTTAATTTCGAACCAAAAAACAGTTCGTTTTTCTACAGGATTGGAAAAAAATCTTTGTATATTTTATAGTATGTGAATTTAACACAATTAACTTTTGCTGTAGAGTTACCAGGGGTAAATAGATGAGAGAGAGGTGTAAAATTGCTTGTGTTAAGAGATAACTAGTGCCATGATGATCTCCAAAACCACTTGCGGAAAGCTCTTGAAGTACGTCGTTCTAGTTGTCATCTTTGCTGCACTATCACAAGCAAAAGTAAGCGGCATTGTGAACATTAGACAAGGACTAAAGACAAAATCAATGGGGGTAATTTAAGTTAAGGCGAAACGCATTGGACTAGAATGGCGTTGACCCCATCCTTTTTGACCCCGCCGTTTCAGAGATATTCTACTTCAAACACGACGTAGTCACTCAGTCAGTGTCAGTTTATTCATGTACCAGAACACGTAACGAAAAATCCACATTTGGAATATACAATTGCATGTAAATAGAGTACGGTACATAGGTAGACCACGAAAGAGCGAAGCGCTTACCGAGTCATGGCCACCCTATGGAGGAGCCACTGAGCCAGTGGTTCCCAAACTTTTTAAAACAAAATTAACAACGAACCCCTTGGAAATTTTTAAATGTTTGGCAGCCTACTCTGCATGGCTAAAAACTTAGTTACAAAAAGACTGAGCTTCATCTAGGCCATAGCAATAGCTAACCATGGTAGTAGCGGCTGATAAACTGAACTTTTCTCTCCGTGACGCCATAGAGGAATCGGGTAGTGTGATCACAATCAACGGCATAGGAAGCAAAAAATGAATCTCGCAAGCATTAATTGCGTATCTGCTAAACGCAAAGGATTCGAAAGCAAAATTATTAAGCGATGAGTAAATTAAAGCCTATATATACCAAATTTCTTTCGCGGACCTTTTGAAAGTGCTTCACGGACCCTTAGAGGTCCGCGGACCCCACTTTGGGAACCACTGTTTTAAGCGAACTGGTTCATTTATATATATCAACCAAGGATTTTGCATCTGTCTAACTACATCCATCATAATCACCCTTTTATGGGTTCAATCCGAGCCCCACCACCTCAAGGTCCAAAAACCCAAACCCAATCCATAACGTGCTAACAGCAGCGATCTTGTTCATATTTGTGCTCCCAGACTGTTTTATATTCTCACAAAACAATTGTATGGAAAGCCTATTTTAAACAATACAGTAGGTGCAGTAGCCTAAATACAGCAGTTTGCTGGCTATGTATATTTAGGAACTAAAAACGATTGCAAAAAGATTTTGATTGATTTCCACTATTGTTAAGTTGCTCAGAGAGCTTCATCTTGACACTTCGAGATAAAAAATAACTTAATTTTGGTTAATGTCAATCATCAGACGTTGGAATTTTGTACTGCAGAACTACGGTACATTATTTGTTAAATGAAACAGCCAAATTGACGGTGATTTATTGAAGCCGTTGGGTTAACAATTTAAAGATTAGAATGTGGCGTAAAAGACAGATTATCTTAACACGCGTCGTGTAAACATGATTATTTACGAGCAGGCGTAGCAGAGAGCTCAGCTAGTAAAACATTGAACTAAAATTTCAGTCACGCCAAACAATGGGTTCGGCACTCTTCGTCTGTGAAACGCAAACCACACCAGCACAGAAGGCCGTATATAGAGTTCAGTTAGCAAGTCTTTCGTCAGACCGGGCCACACAATTGGCTAACTGCTTTGCCCCACTGACGCATTGCCAGTCCGGGAACCGTGCCCGCAGTCAGCAACTTTTCCATTACTCCGACGCCTACCAACTGAGCTATGCTAAAAATTGGAAGTTACTGGCTCCTGCTTCAACACCCGAATCCCAACCCGCATTTGTCTTCATAGGACAACAAACGCTTATTTTCATTAGGGCTAAACAGACTGTTCGACGTGGTGTTCCCGTTTAAGGCTTCTAGATCCCAAAAGGGCAACCTGCGTTGGTAAAGTAAGAATAAAGCACTATTACGGTTATTGCAAATAAGATGTTTCGTTCATAACAAAGCAAATAGCAGTACGAAAAAAAATTTTTACATCAATTTATATGCGATTTTAATGTTCGAAACATATGAAATAAGTTTTTATAAGTTTTGCTATGAACATTTTTATTGCTGTTTTTTACTACTGCAGCATTGGTCTTCCAGCTGTGAATTGCAACATATCGTAAATTCAGACAAAAACGAACGAACGTTGTTTACATTAACTGACTGACATATGCTATAAAATAATATTTTTAAATGACGGAATGCACAACTATTTTTATCAGCTTAGTCACAGAATCTTTGGCGAAGTAATGAAAAGCAGCGAATCATCCGCAGAAAAGCATCTTTTCTGCCACTTAGCGACAGACTACTTTATCAAGCAAATAAATGTACCAGCAAATCCAAACGGGTATTTTTTGTCAACAATAAGTCTTAGTGAAAACGAAAATTGTTCCTTCAATACGTAGAGCTTAGCAAAAAGTTTTTGTCTATAATTTAATTCCGAAATTAATCTCTGTCGCCCAGAGCTCTTCAGCAAAGGATTCTACTTTTCACCCTGACGAGCAACTTTCATTATTGATGACATGAATTTACTACAGCACATGGTATTCTATTTTTATTATTCCAATTAAAACCGAGCAATTTTTTGCCGCCCAGGGTCTAGTTTTAGTACATAAAAATGATAAAGTTTATTTGCGACAGTAGGCCTATACTGAACGAATAACCTAACCAAATACGTTTTGAATTTTGAAATCAAATTTAGGCGTACTTTTAAGTACAGGATTTGTAATACACCAGTACAGGATTTGATGTCAGAAAAAGCTACAATACCATAACAATGTTTTATAGAGCAAGCATGTGATTATTAGTGGAGGAAACTGCCAGGGAGGACCCATTCTATACTGTAATGCCACGAAAGGAGAAAGGGTAAGTGCGAGGTAACTGCTGATACTGGTAATGAGCGAGCCAAGATTAATTGCGAAAGGCTTATGTTACAGCGCCTTGAGAGATCCAACTATAAAGGAGAAACCGGGATATTTAAGAAAAATATCGCTTAACATTACCAAAAACTAACTACAAAATTTGACAATTTTTACCAAATTTTCACAATTTTGGCGATATTTAGATTAATTTTGAAAAAGAGGAGCAAACGTTATACGATACATGATGTAAAGGGTTTGGAGTTAGTTGAAAAATTTTGAATATTGTAAAAAGAAGAGAGATGATAATTTGCTCACAGCAACGTTTAAGAAAAGATTTTACTTCTTACTAACATTTTATCAACTTTTGTTTTTTCAGGGAATGACAGGTTTGCCAGGGTTCGATGGACCTCCAGGTCTACCAGGTTTCCCAGGATTTGAAGGTCCTCCAGGACCAAGAGGACTTCCGGTAAGACAAAATAATTTACCTGTAAATTGACTTTAGAGAAGTAAAATCAAACTAACATCTACACCATAAAAATTGGGTTGCGTACAAACAGCTTCACTAACGCAAATAGAGCCAGAACCACGGCAGCATTTTACTCTAAGCATTTTAGGCTACATTGAACTTCAGAAACTTGTTTCAAACTAAAAATTAGGGAAGTCTTAAGCATAATTATCTTTAATAGAAGTCATTAAAAAAACTTGATAAATTAACAATGTACTGTCATGGTTATGGTACACCTGCACACACACAGAGCTTAACAATATTCCTGACACTAAAATCATGTATGGCTGCATTTTGTGATTTGGATGTAAAAAATAAGCCATGGTGGAAATTTTAGTAGATTTAGATGTAAGTGACCGCTTTGGGATCTGCATAATTGTGTCTGTATTCCGATCATGAAGAAATGGACTAAACATAATAACCTCACCTTAGTGGTGACGATCTTTACTAACTGCTCTTTCATTTATTCATGCGCATGATCGAAGCATTTAATCAATCAGCTAGGGGTCGAAGGGATAAAGCGTCTGCTACTTAAACGTTAGACTCGGGTTCGATTCCCAGTCGGGTCAAATGAACGACTACCAAAATTGGTATTCACGGCGTTCCTGCTTGACGTTCAGCAATTAAAAGAGACAGTGTGAAGCCTCCACTGAGTGTAGTAGAGAGATGGAAAGGTGGCAGGTCTCTTCGCTGTCTCCTGACCAAGGCAACTTCGTGAAAAAATGTAATTGCAATTACCACTCAGCGTGTTTAACCAAACCAACGAAAAAGCAACTATCTTGGGTTCTGTTTTCAAGTCTTTCGTCAGCTGGTCCACCACAATCATTAAACTGCTAGCCCCAAATGACGCTACATATCTCAGAACAAGCAACAGCTTGTGCGTTTTCTATTATTATTGCCTACTCTTCCGTTGGAGTTGCGGGAAAATCGTGATTGAACCGCTATACATACCGGGCTTTCGCCACTTTTTTCACCACTCGCTTGCATCAAGTTCATTCTCCTATTGACGTAATAGAGCCATCCTGCTCTAGCAGTCGTATTTTTTTCCTAACTTAGCAGTGTTTATACTTCTCCATGACTTTAGGGCAAGGATGGGAGAGACGGAAGAGAAGGATCGAAAGGAGCCAGGGTGAGAAAAAGCATCTTTTAAAACCCCATCTTTGTTGAAATACTTGGAAACCACAAAGTCAAAATCAAATTTAACAATTCTGATTTTTCGTTGGCATTCAAAACTTGCTTATTGATGCATTTCAACTGGCAATCTACAGTACATCATACTTTTCTATAGTAACATTAGAAAGTTTCGCAGCTTATTTAGTCTACATATTTGTCTTTCATTAGCAGTTGCTAATAAAGGAACAGTCAATTTAATCCAAGTATTTTAATATTTTCGCCCGAGTATGGTGGCATTGGTGGTGTGCTATTTGTTGATTTGTGCCAAACTTAAAAGTCGAATTCCAGCCCTATTCGTAAACAAACATTAGTGGCCAATGAAAAACGACGTTCACATTTCGTTTTACACTTGGCGCCCCATGCAATGCCCGTTGTATTAAGAGGATTTTGTAACGTCACCTTACAGGCTATGACATGCCAAGTATAGGTAGGTTAAAAGCTCCGTATCGTACAAAAATCAAAATTCAACAATCGAGACGCGTCGAAATTTGACGGTTTGTTCGAGAAAGAGACTTTGGCGCCGGCCAAAGCCAAAAATAAGGTCCGTCAAGCAGCTGGGCAATGGTGCAAAAAGTCGACTGCGTTTCAACCATAATTGTTCCAAATTATTTAAAAAAAAAAAAACAGCAAAACTTGAATACGCGAGAACTACAATTTAAGATATTTTTCTTTAGGGAGCTTATGGTCCTCCTGGATTTCCTGGCACCCCTGGAATCAACGTAAGTAAACCATTTAACATTTTGCTTTCGCCTTTCATCGTTATCATATAAGTCATGCATACAGATATTCCATACATTTCAAAAATAAAGCATCTCCATAGACCATGGTGTGTAGCTTTGAGATTCGAAAATCTCTTAACATCGAGCCGTTACTTCTCCGAATTGAAAGATCTCAGCTTAGATGGTTTGGCCATGTAAGCAGATTGCCTCAAGAAAGACTCGCAAACAAGCTTTACTTGCCAAAGCAAATGGGAGAAGACCAGTTGGACGACCCAGAACTAAATGGACCAATTACATAGAGGATCTTGGATGGAATCGCTTGGGACTTCATCCGAGCGAAATGATGGATGTGATGGAAGACCGTGAAGAGTGGCAGCTTAATCTCAAGTTGCTGCCCTCGCAACCCTCACAGAAAAGCGGGCAATGAAGAAAGAAGAAGGATCGCCATGACATAAAATTTGGAGTCACTGCTCGCTCTAGTCTAACTACATGGGCTTCATATTGTCGTTTCCGGCTTAAGCGGAGACGCTTTCTTTGTATTTTTCGAGCATGATTATCTCAAACTTGATTTTGGTTTCTGTCTTTTAAGGTTTTTATTATTTGCTATGCAATCTTCACCACGGTCTGGTTTCGAAGATGTTTTTAAATTAGTGAGGTATTAATCATTTGACTAATTTTCAAATTTTCGATTTATTTTGGATGCAAACAATTAAACATGAAAGAGACTATTTTACCCGGAATTTTTATCTAGTTTTCATATTAATTCTGACCCAAATATAACCCAAACTCAACTCATTACTCTAAAACAGCACCTAAATTAAGCGCTAATCTTAACTCTTAAAAAACCAAAGGAAAAATGCGCGGATAAATATTTCTCGTTTTTGTTTTATTCTCTTTAACTAAAAAGCTTTCGGTGAAACAGTTACTCCCATTAAAATTGCGTAAAGTATAGGGTTATTTCATCTCAAAGAGGTTTTCCATCATTACTAATCTGCATGAACCGGTGCCGCAAATCTATTTGTTTGAATTGTGAGTAAATCATTTGTTTTATGCCACTTTTGTTCATTGTTTGAGTGATTTTTATCACTTATTAAAGCGCATTAAAGCGTACAGTTGTCAGTGGCTATGCTTCTGTATTTAACTATGCAGTCCATACCACAAGTAATATTCCTTTTCATTTTAGGGTCAACCTGGATCGGTAGGGGCTCCGGGGGCTCCTGGTCTTGATGGATGTAATGGAACAAAAGTAAGCAAGCTGGTGTTTGAACAGGCTAAGTTTTTACTGAGTACCGCTTATGTATTACTCTAGTAACAGAACAACGCACTCTTTATGCCTCACAATTTCCGCAGACTGGATAAACCTGACAAAAGTATAATTAAAGAGGTTGAGGATATTGATGCAGTATATAAGGAACTCGTAGTGACATCCATCACATACGCGACATCCCAAATACTGATAACACCTTCCTTAAGCATACAACTACATTTTTAGAAGACTAAAATTTGGATAGCTTTGGATTATTTCTTTTTCCAGTTTAAAGTCAGTGTTTTGAGCAACAACTTCATCTAACTGTTTATCCCGCCCCATCATCCCTAAGCCTCCTGAATACATAAGTTTCTTACACGTTAAAAATATTACTCCTCTTTCCAAGGCCAAATTTACCATGTGAAACAATGGCATAGTGCCAGGGGCCCCGCGGTTCAGAGTTGTAAACGGGCCGACTAATACAGGCCCGAACCCGAAAATATAAGCCCGAACCCGAAAACTAATTTGAAGCCCAAATCATTCCCGTAATAGCCCAAAAGTTAAGTTAGGTCTGAAAAATTTAGCAATGTTGCCTAATTATTTTGATTATATTTTTGTGTGCCTGAGACAAAAAGTACGTCTCAGGCCCGAATTAAGCCCGAAGTTTTAGTCAACTTTAGGCCCGAACCCGACCCGAAAAGCCCGGCCCGACTTACAACTCTGCCGCGGTTTGATGGCAGTCGCAGCGAAAATCTAGCGAGGACCTATTGGCTTCGGAAGTTTTATCTCTCCGCAGTCAAAAGTGGCAAGGGCCCGCACGCAACGTAAATCCGGCCTTGTCTCTTTCATAATCACAATTTGGTTGGTGCAATGGTTTAGCTTAGACTTACCATTATTGTACAGCCTCTCATCAAGCGATCTCTCTTCACATAATGCCTCATCAGACGTTTGTGAGTGGAAACTGTTCTTTTCCAAGACGTCAAAAGATAGTTAGGTATCACAAAAACACAGGTTTGAAGTAAGCGAGTTTAAAGAATAAGGAGATAGAAAATTAACTTACCACTGTTTCACATTGAGAAAAATTTGCTGTCTCGAAAATGTCCGCTTATTTGTAGAATTGCAGCGCGTTTATTCATAAATTCTGCTTTAAGGGAGAACCAGGGCCAATCGGACCACCCGGACTACCTGGAAGTGGCATTTCTGGACCACCTGGAACAAAAGGAATGAAAGTAAGGGCACTGAAATCTAAACCAGAGCTATTTTTAACAGCAATGTCTACAGTGGTTAATTAGTTGCCTATTTTGGCAGTGGTCATTGCTATGATAATGTTAGCAAAGATGAAAATAAATTTCTGTTAAAATTTGGATTCCTGCATGGCCACAGCTTTTCTTTTGGGTTTCTGGAGTAATGTTTTCAAACGAAACGTAACAAGTCGGAGTCTGCGTTGATAAAAAACGAAAAAGCGGTAAAGTTTTAGTCAGAACATCTTTAAACAAAAAAAATCTTACCACTTTTTGCTTTGATTTTTTAGCTAACAACTTTTCCATTTTTAGGGTGAACCTGGTGACGTCATCAATTTAGCCCCAGGAACAAAAGGGGATCGAGGCCCACCAGGCTCGCGAGGACCAAAGGTTTGAAAAACTGAGCGCCTAAAACAAATGCACATATGATGTTAATCAAAACAACACATTAAGTAGTTTAAGTACAATTAATATAATGCATCATACTACATCAGGGGGGTCCAACACGCGGCCCCGCCGAAGGTTTTAAAGTGTCCAACCAAAGGTTTCTCTAGTGGTTGGGGTAATTGATCCTTGCGCGCTGACATTGTGAGTTACAGAAGCGAGTCCTTTAATTTGTTATGTGTTTGCGCTTTGGAGAACACCTCAACAACCATTGGAATTGGCGGACTGAAGACCTTTTTTTTTTTTTTGGTCTTCGCCTAGTTTTTGGCACAAGAAACCGATTCTATCTGAGCGAAGACATTTTTTTTGTTTGGTCTTCACCTGGCTTTTGGCAAAACTAAGACTAAATTTTTGGCCCGCGAAACATTTGGAACAGCAAATTTGGCCCGTGACTGAAAAAAGTTGGACACCCCTGTACTACATAATAAATACAGATATACAGTAGAAATTTAAGTTGGTCGAGCGGTAACGCGTTCGTCTCTAGAGCGGTAGGTCTGAGGTTTAAAGGCGGTGAATCATCCAGCCAATTCCAGTGGTTTACAATAGCTAAAATTGAACTAAAATTTTTGATATTTTTTGTTTTAATTTTGGGACTGCGGTTGCAAAGATATTCAACAAATACAAAAAGATGTCCCCCCGAAAAAAGTTCTTGGAAACTCTAAGTTTTGTTCTTCCCGCCAAAACCACAGTAGGCCTAATGGTTTAGAGAACTGTGGTAGGCCTAATAGTTTAGAGATAGTTTATTTCTAAATAGTTTAGGCCTAACTATCTCTTAAACTATTAGGCCTAATAGTTTAGACATTAGTTAGGCCTAATAGTTTAATAAGATTAGTAGGCCTAATAGTTTAGAGAACTGTGGTTTTGGCGGGAAGAACAAAACTCAGAGTTTCCAAGAACTTTTTTCGGGGGGACATCTTTTTGTATTTGTTGAATATCTTCGCAAACGCAGCTCCAAAATCAAAACAAAAAATACCAAAAATTATAGTTCAATTTTAGCTCTTGTAAACCACCGGAATTGGCTGGATGATTCACCGCCTTTAAATCTTGAGCCGGTCAAATTGAACACAGAGTTGCCGACTGCTCGCCACCGCAGCGACATTTCATTGAAAGGGACTGTGTAGCCTAGTTGCAATGATGCGGAAATGGGCCCCGCAAACTCGTTACATGCATCGGCCAATACACTGAGTATAATGAAAGATTTGATTTACTGTAGAATTTTCGGGATCAAAATTGATCGCGTTTGAGGCTCATAATTATTGAAGCCATAACTGTCATTCAATTATGCATATGTACCAATCATTCTGTCTAACCACACCAGCGCAGAGCACCCTTTATAAAGTTCTGTTTGCAAGTCTTTCGTCAGGCTAGGCCTCCACCACGAATAGACAGCTTCGCCCAAATGGGAAATAAGCGTGAAGTGTCTTTTCCAAGGACACAACGACGCATAATCGAATCAAACCGCATGAAAAAAGGAGCAGTTCTACTTAAACTATTATCCCTTCAACTTCAAAGTAACAACACAAATGTTATTATAAAACTTTTTTTCAAATGCTGCGTCTGTTTATTTGCTGGTCTGTTTAGCGGCTGCCAAGCGCAGAACCAAAATCATCGTGTCAAGATTTTGTGCCAAAGTCTCAGCAACCGTAGAACTTTTGGAGGTGTCAGCAACTTTTTCGCCTATGCGGGCCACAACCAGACCGAGTAAGATCTCAGCAGGCCGTCATACATTCTGAAATAAGGTTAACCCCAAATTTGAGGCAACTTGAGGTCGCGTTATTGGCGACGACCAGAAAAAAGGTCTTTACCAAATTTCAAGATAGTTTCAGAGCCGGGTTTGGGTGCGTCGCAAACGATTTTCGATTGTCAAAGTCACGTAAGAAATTTCATCAAAAATGAACGATGAGATCTATGAGATCGTGGGCCGGATGAAATTCCTTGGCAGGCCGTAGGTTGTCGATCCCTACTTTAGAATTTAAGCAGATAGCTTTTGGCTGGCAAAGAAATAAAACTATTTTTTGTTATATAGGGTAACCAAGGGGAACAAGGACGAACTGGGCCCCGAGGACCTAATGGCAGACCTGGACCACCGGTAAGGCTTTACATCAAAGTGATAAAAATTGCAGAGTTTTTAGAAATTTTTTTAATCAAAATTGCTCGCATAGTTTTTCTTTCAAGTACCGCCGCTTTACTGCTAGCTTTTCAATTAATTATTCCTATGACTATAAATTGGTAAAGAGTACTGCTGGTTGTGTTTTGCTGCTTGTTCATGAGAAGCTAGATTTCTTCCACCCTTTTCACTTGCTACTATGATTTTGTTTTTGTTTCGGTAAACTTACTGTTTAGTTATCAAGCTTTCATGAATTCCAATATGTGATACTGTTTCCATTGTTATTTTGTTGATATGCTTATTTTAATGTGAAGTGCTTTGTATCTAGGGCATTTATTTTCTATATATAGTTTCAACATAATCTGAATGCTTTTCGTTTTCCTTATTCGTGTATCTTTTTTCAGGGTCCTCCAGGCCCACCTGGCCCAAGAGGAGAGAAAGTGAGTGCTTTATTATATCCCAAATGTTATCATTGCGTTTTAATCTGTAAAATGCAGTCAAAACCCTAACCCAAGTACAAGAAATATAAAAAAAACAATTTGAGAAAAGATAGGAGAATCGGATTGAGCAAAAAGTTTCAGTAAATTCATTGTAAATTGACAATTTTTAAATTGCAGTAGTAATTCTAGTCTATGTCGAATCATATTCCGATAACGGCAGCAGCTACCTATTACAATGTACGGAAGTAGAATTCATCTGATTCAAAAAGCGTTCGACAGCGTTGGCCGGAGCAATATCATAGCACAGTAAACATCACATGCAGGCGCGTAGCCAGGATTTCGCAAGGGGGGGGGGGGGGCTTTTTTGGAAGCTTGAAACTACGGCAAACGAACTTGACCCAAATTTTCATCAGTCTTGAATTAGATTGAGGCGGTTTTACTGTCAAAAGTAGGCGATCTCCACAAAAAAAGGTCTTCACCGACTTTGGGTGAGCTCCAGAACAAAAAGCCTCCACTATTCTGGTCAAAATAACGGCAAGTCCTTCACAACTTCTGCTCCAAAATCCCGTTGGGTGGGGCTGTTTTCATTTTTGGAACAAAAATCGGCCTCAAAAGCACAAAAAAGTGCTATTTTGCATACTTTTCAGGCCAATGGGGGGCCTCGAGCCCCCGCCTCCCCCTGGCTACGCTACTGGTCACATGTAAAAATTAAAAACCCTACCGTCTGTTTCACGCGTAATCGGAAACATTTGGAGTGACTTATTTAAATAGATAATTTTTAATATTTTTAATTTTTACATGTGGCGTGATGGAGCTACCTATTAGATATCAAAACGCTTGTGACTGCTCGTGGACTACCTCAGTCCTTTTATTGGAGATTTAAATTTGCTTTCAGCAAAAATATACAGACTAAAGTTTTTGACGAAGTTTATATATTGAATTTAGTTTAATTGTCATTAAATGCCTAATCTCTAAGTCTACCCCATCTTTCGCAATTTTCAATTATCTTTTTTTACTGCATGATATGAAATTGTGATTTAGATTGCATTATCGAGTTTTGATTAAGCTTATAACTCTCCTGTATAAATGAATTGCAATGAAGATAATGGATACTTGTCAAACTTGCTGCGTCTTTTTCCGCATTCCATCTAACATTTTGCTTTCCAATTTGTGTTTAGGGAAATGAAGGAATAGGCCACACAGGAACCAAAGGCGAAAAGGTAGGCCATAATTTAAAAAGTTGATTGGCGTTGATATATAATATGCAGACATAATAATGACTTTACATCATGGTGATAAAATCTAGGTGTAATTCAGAATAATGGCTTCACAGTTTTAAAAACGACGATTTTAAAATATCTACATTTTATTCGTCAATTTAACAAGTTGAAAGGAAAGAACAGTCAGTCGAACGGATAGTGCGGTCGCCTCAGGAACGGAAGGTCTGTGTTCGATACCCGGGTCGGTCCAACTGACAACACTGTGGCCAACGTCTCGCCACCGTGAACAAACTGACCGGCAACTAACTTTAATGTTGACGGTCAGTTGATTTGCGGTCAGTTTGTGGCGGTCAGTTGTCTTGGATTGCGAAAATGGGCCCTTAAAATTTGTTCCAAGCTTCGGAGTAATACAGCAAGTACTCGTATAACGAAAATTCTTGAGTCAAAAAAGCGCCATTTTGGGCTAACTGAAATTACTTAAGGCTAAGTAGGAAGTTTATATAAGTTCAAAACAATTTAAATAAGACTAACGTGAAACTACCATCGAGTGCGGTAGACTTGTGGGCAGGTGGCAGCTTGACTCGAAAGCCGAAATGCTCTTCTTTGACTCCTGGCCAAGCAACTTAAACGTAATTATAGAACTGCAGTGCTACGCTTCCTATACGGTGTGTGTTTAATACTGGCAGACCTCAATAAGTTTTGTTTACTCCAAAGATAACTGTGTAGCGACTATGTTGCTTATGGTCGTAAATTTCATCCTATTTTTTCAGGGAGAACCAGGGATACCCGGTCCTCCAGGGGAGATACAAGAGGACGTCGGAATTCCCAATTCCAACATCACTTTCGTAAGTAAAACATTTAGTTGCATTCAATAGTGCCACAATAGTATTCAATAGCGTCACATAACCAAAAATTTATTGTATGAAAGTAGCAGTAATGGCTCATTTTTGCTGAGTAAAACCAATTAGATAATGGTTAAAAGTTATTTTAACATAAACTACAAGCGAAAAATAACAATAAATGAAAAAGTTAGCAGGGATTTCTGCCTGACAATCTAAAGCAGTTTCACCTACAGATTCTTAAGCAACATTTGGTAAACTCAATAGAACGTATATCATCGAGTACATAACACAACTAAGCCAGCGCATTTCAAATTGTCGTAATATTGTTTTTCAGGGTACACCAGGTCCACCTGGAATGCCAGTAAGTACTGCAAGTTTTTACTTGAGTTATATAATTTTCAGTATATTCATATACAGGATCATTTATATACCTCATTTAAGAATAGTAAATTCAGTACTTACCCGGTCTACAACTAGGCATAAAACTGTAAGCACACTAGAGTATCCTTCATTTGAACTAGTGCAGCTTGTAAGCGAATAGAGCAGCAAGCGTCAATTTCAGTTAATTGAAACAAAAAAAAAACAAAAAAAAACGCTAGTTTAGTACATTTTCGATTTAAAGTCAATGTAGATCAGGTTTAGAAATCTAATAGTTGGCGAAGTTATGTGGGAAAAGTTTTACTAAAACTTTTCTGCAATACTCTAAGTTACTTTTTTTGTTTTTTCCGATTCATTTGTGAAAATTTCTTTCTCTCTTGGCCATAAATACTTTTAAACCTAGAAGACCAAAATATGACGGACTTTAATTTGGTTATAAAAACATTGATCATTGTATTTTCAGGGAGACAAAGGAGAGAAAGGAGAAAAGGGATTAAGGGGATTCCCAGGAGACGCGGTTTGTATATGCTTTATTTTTGCTGCTAATGTTAGCTTTCCACATAAGAAAATAAACGTTTTAAAATTTATGCGTTTTTTGCAGGGATTTACGGGCATGAAGGGGATGAAAGGACTAAAAGGAGAACTGGGATCTCCAGGACCACAGGTTTGTGGTTTTCTAAAATGCATTTTTTTTCAAGAAATGACAACAATCTAATAAAAATTATTAGTAATTAGTTGAAAAAAAATTGAAATAAACAAATGGATACCAATTTAAAGTCTTACAGTGAGTTGGAAATGGAGTCAGATGAGCCTACTATTTGAATTACAAAGCTCTGTTTAATCGTTGGCGTGCTTTCTGGCCTATATAAGAACGAATAGCGACGGCATGGTAAATGAAATGCAAAAAAGTTGTTTTTCTTCCACAAGAAGTTTTTTTTTCGTTGTTGGTTTTAAGTTGTTGCCGTTCCAGCGGCAAACGCAAAGTGCGCATATTATTAAACTAGCCAGAATGTAATAATTAAATTATCATTTACAAAAAAAGTTCTATCCCCTTTACCACTAATCATCAACTATTTTTGCAGGGAAGTAAGGTAGGGAAACCCGGAATTCCTGGCATAAATGGATTCGATGTAAGTACATTATGCTTATTTTAGTTTGCATGTGCTGTCTGCCTCCTTCACCTTGTTTTAGCATCTTACTTAATAAAGGGAGTTTAAAGTGAAATACGCTCGCATTGCACATTTTTGAAAAATACTTAAAAAGTGAAGCACCCTCTAATTCACACCACGTCCATCAGAAAACCGTGGTGCGGATTGACGGCAAAGCGTGAAGCCTGCACGGTGTGTGGTGGACAGGTGGCAGCTTGACTCGAAGACCGAAAGATCACTTCACTGTCTCCTGGCCGAGGCAACTTGGTGAATAAAAATGTAATTAAAATAATCTACTCTTCTGAAACACATATTTATTCCTATTTTAACCAACACAATCTACACAGAGGGAGGAGGCAAAAATGCTCCCCCCTATCTAACTCCTAAACTAAAAGTCATCGGAGCACCGAATTCGGCATGCGGGACTACAGTTCGGTGTTCACCAAAGCTTTGTTGTAAAAAAGTTTTGAGTTGATGACATCATGATTTGACTTTTCGAAAAATGACTTCATTTTTGCGATGACGCCTTAGGCGGTTTAACACGTTTGATTTTTGATACTGAATCATAAAATGCCAAGTCAAGTTGGTTACGTCACGACGTCTTATGATGTCATTTAAGTTAAATATTGGCAAAAAAAGCTCTGATTTTGGCAAACCTCAAAATTGGAAAACTTCGAGTTACCACAGCAACTTCAAATATTCAGAGTCATTTGTGAATAAACTTAACTCAAAGTCAAGGTCGTTTGAAGAAAAAATACTTTTTCTGAAGGGGGCAAAAAAAATCACAAAAATAACGAGAAGGGGGCAAAAATGCCCACCCCCTCCTCGAGTAAAATAGGGTTGATTTAGGCATTTTCTTTAGTTTGCAATTTTGTTTCAGGGTGAAAAAGGAGAAAAAGGATTACGAGGCTTTCGAGGTCGGAACGGAGCGAAGGGAAATAAAGGAGAAATGGGGGAAGATGGACTTTCAGGACCCCCTGGGATCCCTGTAAGTTAAATTATCTCTATCATTTCTGTGTATGATTATTGTTTAATGCAAGTAAGTTTGAGGACAATTCCTAGAAATGTAGACTTTCTTTCCAAGAATAAAGTGAACCTGTCAATTATTATCGTATTTGTTTTATTTTTCAGGCGTTCGTTTGACTCGCTCTTTTTGAAATTGATATTTTCTCTTTAGTTGCATTAGGTCGTATAACTACCTTTTTTACATTGCGTACAACGCCCGTAAACGTTCAGGCTTTACTTTTTTTTTTTTGGTACGCAGTTACTTCATTAAGTAACCAAAAAAGAACCAGAAAAGTGTACAATTAAAAAGTGTACTTGCCTGTAAGATTACCAAACAAACAGTACGAGTATATCCGAAGTTGAACAGTTCAAGCTTGATGCATTATTACGCAACAAAATTTGTCTTTAGGGACCGAGTGGTGAATCAGGACCACCTGGATTTGATGGTCCCCGTGGTCCTCCAGGTCTTAAGGGTGAAATGGGATTTCCTGGATTAAACGGTCTTAATGGAATTAAAGGTGCACCTGGGCGGCCAGGATCTCCTGGGTTACAAGGCGAAAAAGGACAAAAAGGACTTGGATTTCCAGGAGCACCAGGAGAACAAGGGGTACCAGGAATACCAGGTTGGTGGTGGCAATCTTTCAATTCTCTCAGTTAATTTTATTCCCTTAAAAGGATCGATAATGATTATGTAGAGGTTTAAAATTTAGAATTATGTTTTATAATTTGATTCGATTCTTTTGAAAAAAATGAATGACGTTGATTTTGGCTTGAATCAAAAAGTCCCCCAAATAATTCTAAACAGTACGTTTTTGTCTTTTTTTTTTCACATCAATCTTTTCTACTTCTAAATTCAGAGGATTGTTCACTTTGGAGTATTTTTTAGGTCTTCCTGGCATCGAAGGACCTCCTGGGTCCCAAGGTCAAAAGGGAGAAATGGGAGCTAGAGGACGTACAGTTGTGGGTCCACCTGGATTTGATGGGGTTCCTGGACCACCGGGTAACAATGGAGCTCCGGGTCCGATCGGGCCAAAAGGTGAACCTGGAGTTGATGCCCACATCACAGATGACATGATGAAAAACATGACAACTCCTGGAGAAATAGGACTACCAGGTCCTCCAGGACCACCAGGGCGATCTGGAACGCCAGGAATACCAGGTAAATACTGCCTGTACAGTAGTTGGTTGCAACTTCAAAGACATTGACTACAAGCCAGAATTTCTCTGTTAAACCAACTTAAAATCTTGTAAATCACCTTCAGATTACAGCTGTAATTCTACTTACATTTTATTCACCAAGTTGCTTTTGCCAGGAGACAGCGAAGAGACCTGCAGTGTTCGAGTTAAGCTGCCACCTGGCCACCTGTCTACCGCACACGGCCGACCGGGAATCGAACCCAGGTCTTCCGTTTAAGCAGCAGAGGCTCTATCCAATCGATTACTGTTCCAATCGCAATAGCGTGATGCGATTTTCTGCGTTTGATATTTTCTGTATTTCAACATGGAATGAAAGAGTGAAAAACCATTTCTGTGGATGTCAATTACGCAGTGTTTTAAACAAACTTTACAGGATTGCCTGGAAAAGACGGAGAAAAAGGTGATGAATGTGGACTTTGCGAAGCTGGACCAAAAGGAATGGTAGGAGCACCAGGTCCTTCAGGACTCCCGGGAGTTTCTGGGGACGATGGTGCACCTGGGAGAAATGGACAAAAAGGAGAATCAGGTTTTAATGGATTTCAAGGACTGCCAGGAAAACCGGTATGTTGCGAGAAAAGCAATCAGAACATTGGTGTGGTACCAATCAGAACCACTTCGATACGTTTTTACCTTGACAACAAATCCACCCTGCCAACCCGACTGCTAGATTGCGGTCCCGCGAATGGTCTGGTAAAAGGGTTCCATTGTATTTTGTTAAGTGTTGTAGTTTTTAAAGAAGTATTATGTTGCTCCACCGGTCAAATAGAAGATTTGATTATACATAACAAAGAGAGTCTTGTTCTTCTTTCATTCGTTCTTCAATCTTCTAGCAGCCATTTGATAGTGTTTTCACTCACTACATTCGATAGCTGTAGTAGTTTCCAGAGTATAGCTGAATCGCCTTTACAGTGGAATCGGGCCGTTTGGATGTTTTGTTGTAGCACGAAAACTTTCTTCTCTTCAAAAATCCATTTCGTACGAAAGGCAGTAGAAATTAAATCTAGTTCTGGTAATAGGGCCAAGTTTTACATCTTGTTTACCATTCAACAAAAATATTGGCTTAGTGATAAATAGATTTGAAGAAGGATTTTGAGACATTTGCCAATTTTAGGGTGGACCAGGTCCAGAAGGAATGGCAGGAGCTCCAGGTCCTAAAGGAGAGAGAGGAGATTTTCGAATTATTAGAGTTAAGGGATCACAAGGTAAGGCAAAGCTAGAACTTTCCTTTTCATAAAAATAAATTTCCTGTTACTACTGATGATCAAACGAAATAAAGCCGATGTTGAAAAATAAATTTATGGCAGATTTTACTTGTGATTGCCATACGCTTTGACCAAAATTCATGTACGGGTAACGCTTAAATTGATAATATTTATTACTGCTGAAATTTAGCTTGTTTAGTAAATTGAGGTGGGAGTATGCTTCTCGGTAACTTTAAAAATTGTTTTTCCTGCTACATCTTTGCTTTGTCCAAAAGACAGAAAAGGTTGTGTTGAAGATATTCAGTTTTATTTGTAACCGGCATAATACGCACAGTAGAGGCTTCACATTGCCCTTTTCATGCTAATCATCAAGTGAAAACTGTGAAATATAATTTCATAATCTTTGGATTGGCCAGATCGAAAATCAAACGTAATACAATTATTTTAGTTGCAGACTATTAAGGCAACTAATCAGCCTGGAAACTGTTTTCAACTAAAAACAAAATTTTTAGGTTCTCCTGGGCCATCTGGGCCACCCGGTCTTCCAGGATCACATGGTGAACCAGGACGGTAAGTCACTTCAACTTCCATTCATTACGTAAAAATTCAAGTTTAAGGTATTTATATGCACCATAGTTTACACCAGAACTAAGGGAAAATCAGGACTGGAAACGCTTATGACCTCTTCCACGCGAAATGAAGGAGTGGGAGGTAGAAGACAGTTGTGTGTGGAGGTTTAAGCGCAAAGTGCTGCCCCTGCAACCTCATAAAAAAGTGGACAATGAAAAAACCTAATTAGATTACTAGATACATATTTCAATTGAATGAAAACAAAATATATTAACATGTTTGTCGAAAAGAAGAATGACAACATATCGGGTAAAGTCTTTTTGCCGAACAAAGTCTCTCATCTGGACAAACACGATTTTTAATCTTTTTGAAAAATTATTCTTGGTTTCGAACTTTTTCCTCTCTGATGAATGGTGAGCCTAACCGTAAAACAATATCTTTAGAAATTTAATTTGTAATTGCACGTGAGTGCACTATTTTTAGTGCATATTGCTAATTACGTTTTTTAGAGATGGGAGTGATGGTTTACCTGGTGGCAAGGGACAAAAAGGTGAACTGGGTCCTCCTGGACCCCAGGGTCCTTTTGGAGAAACTGGAGGCCCTGGTAGCCCTGGCGCTCCTGGTCGCAATGGAATTGATTTGCCCGGAGAAAAAGGCGAAGAAGGTCCAAAAGGTAACAAAGGAGATGAAGGTGATATTGGATTGCCAGGAATAGCAGGTAAACTAACACTTGTTCAGAGGAAGACACTCGACAGTCAGTAGAATTAGCGCAATAGTACTAGATATTTTTTTAAACTCCAGTAAAACTTTCTCGATCCAGCTGTTCAGACATTTTCTTCCATCATATCATCACAACCTGCAAATTTAGCGCAACATTGATAATTTTAATATACGATACTGACGTTAATCACTGTCTGTTCTATCGCAATGCATTCCTGATTATCACTACATTTTGGAAACCACGCTAAGTTTGCTCGCTGTCCTTCTTCAATAATTCTCATGCAGCTTCACTAAAATCAAGAAAATGCTCTCAGCTAATGAGCAACAAATTTGTTCCAAGTCATATTGCATTTGTAAGTCAAGTTTCAGTAAATAGGAATTGTTTTTCTCCATCTTTTGACTTATGTTGCTAGACCATATACTATCACATTTACAAAACGATCTAATTTAAAAATTAGGCTAAAAGCGTTTAGAGCTCAGTTGTCTATTTTGACCGTTTCGGAAATCATCAGGGATGCTTTATTCAAATAGATTTTGGCTGTCCTAATCAAATACTATTGAATAAGACTCCTCAGAGGATCCCAAAAACAGTAAAAACAACCTGTAAGATCGGATTTAATTGTTTAAATTTTGTATTGTGGCATGACACCAAGTTGTGGTATACGTTCTTGCTCCTGCTACCAAGTAATTTTTTCAATCGACTGAAATCAAACTCTACATATTGTCTTAAATTTATTTTGATACAGTACCATACTCCTTATGGTAATTGTAATTACGTGTTTAGTTTATTCACCAAGTAGCCTTGGCCAGGAAACCGCAAAGAGACCTTTCAGTCTTCGAATCAAGCTTCCACCTGTCTGTTACACACATTGTCCCATTTCAATGCTGAACGTCAAGCAAGGAAGCTGTGCATACCAATTTTTACGGTCTTTGGTTTGACTAACCGGGATTTCAGTTACGGTATTTGAGGGTATTTTATACCTGGGCGTCTTATTTTCCATGCTATTTTCAGGACAAAAAGGAGAACCTGCAACTGGAAGAGTTGTAAGAGGAGAGAAGGGAGAACCTGGAGAACCAGGTTTTCAGGGAAATCCAGGATTGCCAGGACAAGTTGGCGACAAAGGTAAAAACATCAAAGTATTTGAAAATTTGAAGTAGGTGAAGATCTTGTATGATAAACCTTGCCGTTGGTTGCATAAAACCTACCAAATTTTTATAAAAATTTGAGGCAACATAGTTTCATTTCAAATTTTTTAATTTTTTTTTTAAGTATTAACAATGATTTTACGAATAAAATAATTAATAATAAATATATTGATAATTATTGCAAAACAGAACCAGAAATTGTGAAAAATTAAATTCAAGTACAAAATATTAGCCATCTTCAAAGGCATTGTGTTCAGAGATCGAGATGAGCGCTATCAAATTGCTGAAAATGCAAAGTTTTACCAATCACGAGCAATATCTGGTTATTAGAAAAAGTTTGAACATAATAATAGTGCAAAGTGAAATAAAACAACCACAAGAAAGGGTTATTTTAGTATTATTTTCATTTTGAACAATTGAAACGTTGACCTCTTAAAAGATGATGAAATGTTAAAAGACAAAATAAATGAAAGAAGCTTAAATTTTTTCACACCAGATTTACTATTCAGCATCTTTACGAAATGCAATCAATAAAACGTATTATTTCAAGAGGCTGTAAGAACTTGTTTTTATATCTTTGCTACTACGCAAAATTATGTTTTTAAGGGGAACAAGGCCCATCTGGTTTTCCGGGATTTGCTGGTAACAAAGGTCAAAAGGGTCAACCAGGTCTTCCTGGTGCAGGAGGCAGAGGAGAACGTGGCGAAAAAGGAGAGCAAGGTTTTCCAGGACTGGATGGTCCTCCAGGTCCTCCTGGCATGAGCGGAATGGATGGAATCAACGGATTGGAAGGATTGAAAGGAGAAAAAGTAAAAGTTTGTTTACAGCGTGGCCAAGAGGCTAAAAGCCTCGTTTTTACGTCAACCCTGAGCGCATGATTTGGGTTCAATCCGCACCCTGGTCACATTGTTGCATCCTTGGCTAAGACGCTTTACGATGATTACCTCCGTTTGCTGGACTTTGAGCAAGCAGCAAATTTACGTGGGAAGAAGTCAAATGTGGAAAACTTACAAAATGGTCAACTCATAAGCGGGTGCGGATTCGTCCAAAGGATAGCGCCACCGTCACTTTCTAGTGAAAGGAGAACAAAGATAAATCAATCAATCAATCAACTACAATCCAACTTTACAACTATGAATAATTGCTAGATCGATACTAATAACAAAATTTGCTGGTTCTGCATTTCAGGAATATATACACTCTTTTATTGGCAAGGTTCTTTTGTAATTTGGCATTTTTCTGGCAAGACTCAGCTATGATTAGGCATCGGGACCAAGAGATAGTGCTTGTAAGCAGACATTTAAAAACGCTAACACTCGTTTCATTGGGGTATTACAACTAGAAGTTCAAAAATAATCCTTACCAAAATGTTTCCATGGAAATCATCCAAAAATTTCTCTGTTATTCTGTAGGGTCAACCTGGTTTTGGGCTTCCTGGTCTTCCCGGAAGACGAGGAGAGAGAGGCGAAAACGGTAGAAATGGAGAACCTGGTCCAGAAGGATCGATTGGACCACCAGGACCATTTGGGTTTCCGGGAGATACCGGACCAGCTGGAAAAGAAGGTAGTGATTAATTAATTTGTCAAGTGGCATTGACTAAGATACAACAAAGTAAAATTTCATGCTTGAGTGAGCAGATCCACGACAACTGACCACGCAAACAGGTCGCAAACCAACTGACTGCCGACAACCCTAGTGTTGACCGTCAGGTGGTTCGCAATCAGTTGACTTGATTCGTGTGCTGGCTGCCACATGTCTATCGCTAGTGGTAGATGCTCTTATTGCTTCATGGTGTCTCTTGTTAATACAAAACAAAAAGCCGTGGATGCCAATTTTGGAGACTTTCATTTGAATCAAATGGAACTTAAACTGAAGCCGGGAGAATATCGGTTGGCCTCGCAAGCACTCTAGGTTATCTATAGGTCAAATTAATGATAGATGGAAATAGTTCTACTGGCGCAACTACTCCAAGTTATCGGAAAAAATGATTGGAAACTCAGTGGTGTTATTCAGCCTGGTCGTACGAAATAGTAACAAAATTAAAAAAAAGCTGATAATTTAAAAAATTGTTTGCATAGACATCTTTCACTTTTGGCCCAAACAAACCGCTAAATTTAAAGAACAGGTTCCGGCAAAATTGAATAGCATTACTGGAATCACTTCTTTTCAACTGATCTCATCCCAACTGTCAAATGTGCTCTGAGCAATAATTGCATCAAAATACTGAATTTCGCAGAAATTGTATGTTTATCATTGAAAATAGCTTCTTATTTATTATCGAAAATGTGTAAAAACAGTCTTAAAAACTTGAATTTTGTTAAGAAGTCGGTTTTACTGTTATTGAATGATTTTCGGAAGTATTGTTCTCCTAAGCTGGAACTTTCTCATCAAAAATTTTAAATCAAAATCAAATCTGTTATCATACGCGCTGTATTACGCCGAAGCATGTAACTAGTTTGTGGGGCCCACCTCCGTGTCACTGCGCCTCCAGGCAACACAGCTCCTTTCTAAAAAAAATGTCACAGCAGTGGCAAGCCGTTGGCAACGCTGCGTCCGATTTAACTGGCCTGAGATTTAAACCTTAGTCCTCCCAATTCAGGAAGAACGCGTTACTGCTCGACCAAATTTTTCAAAAATCTAAAAATATGTGGGATTAGAAACAAGAATCGAACCAACTGCAACATAAAGCTATTGTACTTGTTTAGGACAAAAGGGAGATGCTGGACAACCAGGCTCTGCAGGACAAAAAGGAGAACCAGGATTTTCCCAGCCCGGTCCGATCGGTCCTCCAGGAGCCAGAGGTGCACCAGGCGAAAGAGGTAGTTCTCAATTTCAAAAGCTTTCAAAACTAACAATAATAGTTGTTGCGATTGACATATGGCAGTTTTGCCAAAAAGAAAACCTTCTAATCATCCTTTCATGTGTCCAAAGCTTTAGTTCTTTCCCTTTTCCATCCAAGCATAGATGGCTGTTATGTGCTTCATCTTTCCATTCTAAGCCACTAAAGATAGTTACCAGCACACACAAAAAGATATAACTTGAGTTCAATTAAAACAAGGTAAAGAAAATGAAAAAAAAACAACAGTTTGTTCATGTAACTATATAAACCAAGCACTCTGCGTTTGTTGAACCACGTCAATGCTGAGCCCCCTTTTTAGTTGTTTGCAGGTCATTTGTTAGGCTGGTCCAGCACAACGGGTAGACTGCTTGGCCCAACGCGAAATCTGCATAGAGTATTTTTCCCAAGGACACAACGACAAATCGCCAGTTCAGGAATCGAACCATGAGTCAGCAACGTTTCGATTACTCAGCATACGTTGTACCAACTACGGAATCGCCCTTAAGCCGCATTTACACGGGCGACTTTTAGCTGCGAGAATCGACATTTTGCCTTTTTTCTTTCTCAAATCGCGTAGGTCACTTACACGGCGCAAGATTCACGTGTGATTTTGTCTGCGCGATATCGCCAGACACGCCCCCCGAAAAATCAAATCGTAGCAGTCACTCACACGGGACAGATTTTAACGCGGCGCTCGCATTCGATTGCAACTCGCTGAAGTCACTTACACGTTGAGACTGCGTGCCAGTGATTCTCGCAAAATCGAGTCGGCGGAAGAGTCGCTATCGCACAGGGTTACTTACACGGTGCGAGATAGTTTCAAAGCGCTGCATGCTGGTTTTGAATTTGCAAAAGCGAACTGCTGCAAAAGCACTTCAAATGCGCCGCTTGTCAGCTTTTGCATTTGAAGCAATCACGCTTTGGAATTTTGAAAAGAAAATGAATTAAGCCAACGCAAGC
Source organism: Trididemnum nubilum (assembly GCA_963965965.1). Taxonomy (NCBI): domain Eukaryota; kingdom Metazoa; phylum Chordata; class Ascidiacea; order Aplousobranchia; family Didemnidae; genus Trididemnum; species Trididemnum nubilum. The sequence goes on from OZ014487.1 coordinate 25,906,631, forward strand.
GTAAAACGAAATACGAAGAATACTATTAAGCAGCTAATGTCAAAACTTGCAATGAAAATGCAAGGTGAAAGATGAAGCAGCAACGGCGGCGTGCTGCTCGTGCCGAATGTGTGGTACGTAAATGCTATCTTGAGTTGGTTTGGATGGAGCAAAGTCAAGCGGGCATTAATGCTCATAATTTATTATAAAATTCTGTCATTTACCCTTTTGGTATTGTTTTTTCTCTACCGCAACCCATCTCTGACTGTGTGTCTTGTTTGGTTATGCATAATGTTTGGTAAAACAATAAAATTTATCTATATTTTTGTGCAGTTAATTCTAAAAACACTTTTGAAATTACTTTTTCTCCAAGCATGTGTAACTGACAAATTCATATTATTTATTTACTTAATAGTGTACAAGTATTTTAGTATTTTATAGGAGGTCTGTGCTGTCATATATATACTATACGAAATGCTAATGGTTAAATTTTATTTTTGTTTTTAGAAGTTTACTTTTTGAGTTCTGCAGTGATACCCGGCGCCTTTTGTCACTACAGAAGTACTGGATCTTTTTCAATTAAACCAACATTCAAAAAATCCACATAGCATTCATGTACTATGTGTTTTCATGTAATTTTTTTATGGAGCTACTAAACCACAGCTGCTACAAAGCACCAATATCCACAATAATAAAACAAGCAGCGCATGCATTTGCTAAACGCTAGGCAATTACAGTAAGTATAGTGCGGAGGATGAACTATTATGAACAGTGCAAAAATACGCCAGTGACTTCATGTCAAAACTCATTCCTGGCGTTATTTAAATGAAAAAGCGCCATAAAACCACTCGAAATTGAGAACATGATTTCATTATAAACATCATTTTCATGAAATTGATGTTTAATCACAATATGCGGGGCAGTAGGTGTTGTGCTTCTCTACTTAACTGTGGTTATTTTAACCGCAAGAATTGCCGGTAGGCTCAAGCAATCTCGGGTCAGAAAGAAGAAAGCAAACGCTAACACGTTTTTAGCCGACAAAAACCAGTGGATGGTGCTTGTATACAAAGTGCTGGACCCAACGAGTGAGCATAGATGTGAGCCTGTCAGCCTACTCTGCCAGCACTGTCACAGCACCGATTGATCTTTTTTGCGTTGCCCCGCTCTAATTTTGATCCGGCCGCTTTTTCCTTTTAGTTTGCTCAGTTTGTGCGCCTCACTTTAGTTCCTGCAGCCAACGCTTTAAAAATTACGCGCTTTTTGGTAATTCCTGCACGCCTTTGTGTTTGGCCGAGTTACCTCTGCTCTGGCATTTCTTTTTATTCGAGCAACTGGCAAACAGACGTATTTCATTTTCAAGACCGCTTGCATGGCACTCTTTAAGTTCATTATTTTCAGGCTAAATTTCAGATATATTTTGCCATGTCGTACTGTTCCAAATTATGCATTTTGTCTGAACAATGCAGTTCAAGTTGAAGAATTTCAATTGTGGTTTGCTTAGACGGTCACGGTGAAGGCTCCATATTGTAACGGAGGGCTTCTGTAACAAGCCCTCCATTTCCAAAATATATTGTCCAAATGCCTTTACTGTGAATTTATAGTCTAAGCTATTGTAGGGTTAAGAACAACCGAAAAAGAAGAAATGCCAAATCAAAAACGAAACTAAATTCTGTACTGATTCAAAACAAAAGAGCTTGAATAACTTCGAGAGTATAGAGTGCTATTGCGCATTGGGCAGGTAACAAAAACTTTTTGGCTCTCGTTCAAACGAAAATTAGAGCTTGCTTCTTTGCTTTCCGCAATTTTACGATGCTGCAAAAGCAGCTAAAAAGGCGTTTACAAGCAGACAGACCATTAGGTATTAACAAACATTGTCGCTATAATTGACATCAATGATCTCAAAATTTAAGAATCAATTAAGAGCAACTGATGCTCAACATTGGCAAAAAATTAAGAATAGTCAGCCTCATCTCAAAATTTACTGGTTCTTATGAAAACAGTGTACTTACGGTATTATAAAAACAAAATACAATTAAGGTACTGTTTCCTGTGGTTAATTTATCATACATTTTATTAAGGGTTAAAGCCCTGCTTGATTGGCTTCACAGTTATCAGCAATCAGCTCATGATTGCCGTATCTGCAGTAGACCAGTGCCAGCATCAACAAGAAAATTATTTCTTCTTCGTTTCAAACTAATATGAAGTAAATTTAATATCACAATCACAATTAATTACGGTAAAAGCACTATAGACTATTTTGTACCATGAGCACAATATTTTACGAAGTAAACTTAGATAATCGCAGCCAGCGACTCGCAAAGCATTTGTGCATTGCGCTATGCCTGGGCGACTCTTAAATTGCATACGATTTGCTGTTTACACGAGCGCGACTTTGCCTTGTGACTCTCGAGACGCTGAAATCGACCTCGTGTAAGTAATCATGGGCGAGAACGATTGTTGCATCGAGTCGTGCAAAAATATAATCGGCATCGCAAATCGCAGGTGTTACTTACACGGCAGCGATTCTTGCCAAACGCGATCGCGGCAAGCGAGTCTCGCCTCGTGTGAGTAACCGCTTTGCGAGAGATCGTCGAATCGCGTTGCAAAAAAGTCGCCCGTGTAAATGCGGCTTTACACATAACAAAAATCGCTACAAGTACATAAAGTCAATGTTGTATTTTCATGTTTAACTATTTTCGTGTAGTTTTTTAAAAGCGAAAAAAATTAGCGATAAACTAAGCGAACATTCAAATACAATAAAGCTGTTGAGAAAATTTCAACTTTCTTCTAGCTTTATGGCATTTTAAACGTAGTAACATTTCAAAATTTTGGAGGAAAAAAGATATACGACGTATCTATGTAGTGAAGATAGAAGTCGTATAGCGTTCTTCCACCAGTAAATGCTTCCCTTCATAAAACAATTATACTAGTTTGTTTCAACTTCCAATTCCTTTGAAGGTGGCGGATGATGCGTAAGCATTCCCTCTTCAACCTTTTTTTAGGACAACCCGGTAGACCTGGAATCACTGGGGAAAGAGGACCACCAGGAAATTCAGCAAATGGAGTGAAAGGAGAACCAGGAGAATCCGGAAGAGATGGAGAACCTGGTTTATCTGGAGAACCAGGAGAGCCTGGTCTGCCAGGATTTGATGGTGATATTGGACTTCCTGGAAGTCCAGGACCCAAAGGGTTAAGAGGCAGACCAGGAGGAAGAGGAAGACCAGGATCCACAGGTTTGTGTAATTCAAATTAAGTTTTTAAAATCTGTTGGCTGAGATTATAAAAAATAGTTTTGTTAACTAATGAATTGAAGTGATAAACTAAGATTCGATTCCCAGTCTCATTAAATCAAAAAAATTATAGCTTTTCTACCTGATGCTCAGGATAAAAAAAAGACAGTGGTTCATTTATTCACTTTATCTTTCTATCATGAGAGAAAGAAAAGATGGAACCCTCTTTTTATGAATCCGCATCCGTTTAAGGGTTAACTATTTTTCCAAGTTTTCTGCTTGACTTTTACAGTAGCGTAGCCGGGGGGGGGGGGGGGGGGGGGGCTATAACCTTCCCCATTGGCCAGGCAATCAAAATGCAGAATATGGAAAATGCCACGTTTTTAGCACTTCTGGGATTGATTTTTGCACTAGAATCTACTTAAAAAATGATCTAAAGCATATTTTAAAACGTTCATTAGACTTCTGATACAAAAACCGTTCCAATGTCAGGCGAAGACCTTTTTTGGCCCCAGAACCCCGTAACATCACCCCCCCATTACAAATTTCTGGCTTTGCACCTGGACTTTTAACTTTTTTTACATAACTTGTCGGCGTATTCGAAGCCAACGAGCAGAGACAATCTTCATAAAGTGCACCATAAATCGATGGCGTAGCCAAAAGGGTTTTACAAAGCATGTAAAGCCCCTACCACCAGTGGCGTCAGACAAACTAGATATGTGGTAGGTGGCAGGATAACTAGCCGACAAAATAATACTTTGCTGTCTTCAAGTACAAAAAACGTGGCTAATAAATCAGAAAATCTAATCCAAACATGTATGTTGACAGTGATTTAAAGAGATTGACTTCAAAAGAATTACCTCGATTCATTTTTTTAATGCAGGCTTGCCCCTTTAGCCTAATCTCTGATCTTTAGGGGCTCCTGGTTTTAAAGGTGAAACTGGCAACCCTGGTGAACCAGGAAAAGATGGTCTTGATGGTAGCCCTGGTTTGGTTGGAGAAATGGGGCCACCCGGTCTACGAGGAATGACAGGATCGAAAGGAGAACCGGCATCGATACCACCAAACCTAGTAGCAAAAGGAGTAAAGGGGGCACCAGGTATTGATGATATATGAGTTTTGTAATATCGCATGAGGTTTTTTTGTTTTTTAGCAAAGTTAAATTTTTAAAAGCAAATCTCATACCATTAAAGATAAAAAATGGGAAATGTTTATGCATTTTAGGACAGAGATTATCAACACGCTTGCCTCAAAATGTTTTGGTAATCATACAAAACGTTTTGAAAAGCCAATACGCTTTTTGCTGGAGGCTTAGAAAATTGGCACATAGAGATTTTCATTCTCAGATTCAACTTTCATAAAAACAAAATCAGACACAGTATACTCAGCAACTATTCAGCAAACGTAAAATTGATTTGTACAATGGTGATGGTGTCAGCAAATTGAGCATGAGCTTACCGAAACATTAGTTCACAGCCTATACTTGTGCAAAGTATCGAGGTTCTATTCTTTCTTTTGAATGTGTGCCTTGTGTAACTGTGTGTTGGCGGGTGGCAAATTATGAGAACAAGTTTCAAAAAAGGTGGCTGGCTCACTTTACCTGTGCAGTACAGCACCATGTCTGTTTCTTTAATTCTGATTTATTGACACTGGCATGCACAGATTTCCACTTCGCTAAATGCACCACTACACGAATGAAACCATGATTTGATGCTCATTTCCATTCGCTGGTTATAAACTGCGCTTAAACAACTATTATGAAAAAAGTAAATCTTGCATACGCAGAGTAACTTTTATTGAAAAAGCAAGTGCTTGTCTTAGAAAATGCCCAACTAATTTGATCTTTACCACATCAAAAATTCTTGTTCTTGGTTAATTCTTTCTGCGCTATTTCAAAATTTCGTATTACATTATGAGCATGAAGATGTTTTTATAAGCTTTCATGTCACATTGCTACTTGAACGTCATGCTATTTCAAGTTTGGTATACACTGGGTGTAAAATCGTGAATGTACACCATCGTAGCCTTAGTTTACGTAAAACATAAATTCAGTAAGCCTGGCGTACCGCCTTGCCAGTGTACAAGATGCCCGTTGGTTAAAACAAACTAGGAATACGCTTGCAAGCTGATGGTTTTACGCCTAGTGTAGACCAGACCTAAGCGGTAAAAATTTGGTGTAGGAGAAAACGGGACTCAAGGATTTCCTGGCATGGACGGCCTTAATGGGGCTAAAGGTGAACCCGGCGAAACCGGAGAACCAGGAGTACCAGGGATCAGAGGACCACCTGGACCACAAGGTTTAGCTGGAGTACCAGGACCTGGAGGACCACAAGGTAATATGCTAAAGCTAGGTGAAGGTAAACTAGTGCCAGCTTTGTGTTAGATCATTCGCTACGTGGCAGTTTAAATAATAAGTAGTCGCTCTCTCTTTCATCTATCTGCTCTTAAAGCCACTTTCATCAAAACTTTTAACCCCGTTTTTTGCTGACAAAAAGAATTCGTGTATGGTTTACGGATAGTACACTTAAGACGCGCTATCATTGGTCTTTATTTCCAGCCAATCACGGCTCGGCTTTTTCCCTAAAAATAACTACTGATTTTCTGCGCTTTCCGTTATGAAAATTGTTCTTGACAAGCGTCAGATGAAAAGCTCTAAAGAAATAAAATCCTGATTAAGTGATAAATCTTTTTTCATTTTTTTATGTTTTGAAAACAGAACAATCAAAAGTTAACTTTAACACAAGAGAGTTTTTTCGTGTGCGCATTTATGTGTACATGGAAATTACAATAGGGAAGCAAAGTAAGCACTACTGGTTTTCGACTAAAACAAACATTGGAATTTATTTAAAGTGCTGCAATAAACCAAAAACGTTTAGTGCGCTGTGCGGTTGAAGTAGACATACCACGCTATTAGCAACATCCAGTGTCTGTTCAAAATTCAATTCTGGAGACTGTTGTTGATGCCAGATCAAAACTTTTAGATTTTAATCTTTGTTACGGAGCACTTGCATTGTCGCTAATTGACTTCGTTTATTTTCAGAATTTAAAAGTAGAACTAAAAACTGTGCTTCATATTAACAAACCATGATCACAAACTAAGGAAAGACCAACTGTGTTCTATTAACGGAAAACCAGGTTTTTGAAGTTGCAAATCAAATTGTAAATCAAACTTTGCGGTAAACGTTCAAAAATAAAGGAAACAGAGATTAAGCTCGTAATCACCGCAAGTCCCGCGGCAAGCAAGACGTACCAAGCAAGTCCCGCGGCAAGCAAGACGTACCACGCGCATCACGTCTCACCAACCCGAGCGCTTGCAGAGACCACGAGCTCGAAACTCAACACAGGAATTGTCAGCAATGTGAAATGAAGCACAGGATAGCCACAGTATTAGCAGGCTTATATGAAATGAGTCAAAAGTCCAAAGTTCCTAAATAGCTATCAAAAAAATACTTGTAGCACACCTATGATTAATATTTGTAAGCGATAGTTTGAAAAAAAAATAGCAAAAAAATAATCACTCTATTTATCAAGCAATTCCGTTCCATATTGAAACTTAATGAACATTCATCATTAAAAATAATTCAAATTAAAAAATACAAAAAAACAGTAGATGGTAGTGTATTCATACGTTGTATGGTAGTGTAAGTAATAAAAAAACATGTTCTTAATTTTTAGGTGCTAAAGGTGGGAAGGGAGACTTTGGTATGCCAGGAGAAGCAGGAATTGATGGTCCTCCCGGTGCAGAAGGTCCTCCTGGACCACAAGGAACTATAGGAAGTCCGGGAATCAAAGGAGAAAAGGGAGATCGAAGCTTCCAACCCGGACTACCAGGAAACCCAGGAACACCAGTAAAAATAATTTAACCTTACACACAGTAATTCTACGTCATACATTTTGCCAACTCAAAGCAAAAAATGTTTTTATTAAAATTTATCAACAAAAATTAAGCTTTTGCCAGACATTTTTCTTTCTTTAAATAATATTGACATCTTGACATAATTCAAGATAATAAACTAAAACTTTCCCACACAAAGTTACGAAATTTGATAATTATCTTCCGTTTCATTTTGACAGTTATCGCATAAAAATTTACTTGAATCAAGTAGCAACTCTAAACAAAAATCACACAATTTAAATATAATTTATAGATAACTAGAGTTATACTAGTATATTAGCATGTAATTTTAAGATATATTACGTTTAGCTGTCAAAAATATTATTTTCAGCAAATATTATTTTGGTAAATTTATAGTTTTTTCGTTTTTGAAAATATGTTAATCCTCGAACGTGTAAATAATTGTTGGTGTGGTATTAATTTTCAAACGTTGTGTTGCAGTTTTTGGTTATGATATTGCTTAGGATAGCAACTAATTGCAGTCAATTATAGTAAGATGGGTTGGTTTGTAAGCATATTGCATTCTACGACCAACGTCATAGCAAGAACTTTCAACTTAGGCTTTTTATTTATGCAAAAATATAGAAGCAAATAAATTTTATTTGAATAAGATTAAAGCTGACTTGGTTACCATAAAAGATATTTTAATTCATTACATTCAACTACAGAATTTTCGATTATACCATTTATCAGCGACGTTACAACTAAAGTCAAAGTTTCATGCAATAAAATTTCACAATTTTTGTTTTGCACGTCTAGGGCTTAGACGGCATCAATGGATCACCAGGTTTACCAGGTGATAGTGGCTCACCAGGAAAAGAAGGAATGCCTGGAGAACCTGGACTAAAAGGAGATCGTGGCAGTCCTGGTGCTTCAGGTTTGCCAGGGCGCATTGGAGTCCCAGGTCAAAAGGGGATTTCGGGCTTCCCTGGGCCACCAGGAAGACCAGGATCACCAGGAGTTAATGGTAGGTTGAATTATTTGCGTATGCTGTGTTACATAAAAAAATTAACTAATTTTTTCTGAATAATTTTTGGTGCAAAGGTTTTGAAGTTATGATTAATACAAACATTGCCACACGTTTGTAAATCTAAGATATACAACAATAAGTTGTTTTCTCAACCAACTGATCCAAAAAATGTGCTCTACTACTTACGCCACAGCGCCAATTAAAATAGAACAGGTTTAAAATACAGTACCAGAGATACCTCAGTACTAAGATACTGTATTTGTATTAGATACTGCACAATCTCTCTTTCAGATTAGAGACTAAATAGTCCACTCCACAACGTTATGAAGTTTGTCGTAGATGTTAGAGTGAGAAAGTGAGGTAAAGCAAAAACAAAAAATTTAAGAAAAGAATCCATGCATAAAAATTCAGATCGTCGAAATCCTTTCAAGAATAAAACCTGGTATACAAAAAACGTTGTTTGTAGGTAGAGAAGGTGAACCAGGCGAGATTGGTGAACCAGGTTCTCCAGGTCTTCCAGGGAGAGATGGAGTTCCAGGACCACCAGGAAGTCGAGGACCTCCAGGAAGTTCTATTGGTGGTCCCCCTGGAGCACCTGGACCAGTAGGATTGCCAGGAGACCAAGGAGAAACAGGGTCGGATGGTGACAACGTAAGTGTACTTAATTCTACGTTGGAATGTTCTATTTCACCGATAGTATCTATCTACTTTTTTATGAATTCTGACTCGAATCTAGCCCAAACTCAAACTCTTACTCTAAAAATAACTTCAAATCTAACCCTCACTTTAACCTTTACAACACCTAAAAGCACAAATGAAAAACATGCAGATGAATATTTCTTATTTTCGTTTTAATTTTTTTAACTTAAAATTTGCAGCAATATGGTTACTAAAAGTAACCTCTCTACCGAAACTGTAACTTAAAAATTTCTGTTGAAATATCACTCTCTTTTGCGTTTGCTTGTAAGTTTCTAAAACAATTAATTACCTCAACAATTGATTTTATATCAATCGATTACTGCGGGCATGGAGGAAAGAAAATGGAGAAAAGATAAGAAAAAAAAGTGTTGTGCAGCTTCTGTTGTAGGGATGCCTTAGTGTCAAACGGATGCTGACGCCAAAATTTGCATGAGTTGTCTCGCGTCAGCTCAATCATGTCTGAATGTTCTATTGCTCTACGATAACGATGCTACTGATGATATCAAATTTAAGCATAAGGGTCGATCTAAAATCGTATCCAACATGACAACGTTTTCTAGCTTTGGCAAAGTTTGTTTTGTCTCAAACGAAGTATATTGAAAAGAAAACCTCGAGACAAAGATACCTTCTCACCACTCGCCTTCAAGGCGTTGTCTCTGCAGTAAACATAACCAACCTGGGTAGCATGATTGGGTGGGATCAAACTGAACAAACTGACATTGCTTGCTTTTACTCGTACAAGGACAAGGAGGTCTGGCAACATGCAAAAATCAAGCAGAAGGGCAAATTGTAGACTATACAATGACTGGTCCGAAATACAAACTACCACCAAGAAACAGAAAACTCCAGAGTCAGGATGATCAAACCATTTATGCCTTAGACGCAAGAGTAATTATATTTGATGATGATGCAATCAACACCAACATAGGAAACTACGACTTATCCAAATCTTGGAACCTAAATCTAATCTATAATGTAACCTGATTAGAATAAATTTTCATGATAACATTATCTTTTTTTATTGCTAATTTTGTGTAGGGTTTTCCTGGGTCACCTGGTGATGATGGTGAACCAGGACCACCAGGACCAGAAGGACCAAAAGGTTTCAGAGGGCCTCCCGGACCCAGAGGGCCATCGGGAAAGGGAGAAAGAGGAAGTCCTGGCCTACCTGGATTGGATGGATTTGAAGGTATAACTGCTAGGCAGTACTTCACTTTTATAAGCAAAAAAAAAATTTTTTTTCGAGAATGCTTTAATCAGAATGTTTATTTCTTTGGAAGCTTTTCGTCTGACACGTGTCAAGAAGAATCGTCAGAATAGAGAGCGCAAAAAAAAAGAACAGCTATTTATAGGAAAAAAGCCAAGCCGTGAATGGCTGAATGAAGGACAAATGAAAAAGTGATTAATTAGTGCAGAATCTGTAAACTGTATACGATCGTATTTACAGGAAAAATTTATATCAAAAAAAGTTTTTATAAGAAAGTGAAGTTGTGATTGCCTGAAAAGCAAGACTACCTAAAAGAAAAAAGGATCAATTTTGAATAATTTTAAAGATTCCTAGCCTAACTTTCCCGGTCAAAATTTTGCCAAACTTAGTTGCGAAAAATAAACTATTAGAAACTTTACAGGTTAAAGTCAATTTTTGGATCTTCATCTGTGTTTCGAAAAAAATAATTAAGCTAACTACTGCAGCACAACTTCAATATGTGCAATGAATCATAAGTTAAAAACTTTAAAATTATAAATCGAGAAATTTTCTTGGCTTAGTTGCTATTCTTTTGGGTATTTTAGGTCCTCGAGGTTCACCTGGGGTGCCAGGACGACGTGGATTCATAGGAGAAAAAGGAGAACCTGGAGAATTTGGAGAACCGGGTTTAAGGGGCATACCAGGAAGAGATGGGGAAAAAGGTCAATCAGGGTTACCAGTACGTCACAAATCGCAATTGATTTGAAACACTGTGGCAAAGCCTTTTGCAGCCACTTTCCCCAAAGAATACATAAATATACGTTTATAATATTTTTCAATCAAAAGATATTCTTTGTGCCCAGCACCATTTAGATCTACGCTGGTGCACGGTTGTTTGATCTAAATCAAATGATTTAATGAATCATATGATTTAAATCAAAAACTATAAATAACTCAAAATTAATAAAATTTCAGTGCTGCAGCAACTATAGACAACTCAAAATTAATAAAATTCCAATGCTGCAATTGCAAAATTTCAATAGTTTTAAGTAATGCAATAACATTTTCGTTCCGCAACCGTTGGAATTTTTGTAAAACTATTGTACTAGTCTTCAAACAAATTCCAATCACCAAAACCGTTTTAACAAAAACAAGCTACTACTGCAGTGACGTATTCTGTATAAACTATTGTACACTAAAAGTTTATTTCATTTAAATATTATTCAATCAATATATTAGAAATTGATTTCAAACATCACTCAGTATTCAAAATAGTGCGTGGTGTACCTCCTCCCTCAAAAAAGTAGAAAATCTTCCAGAAATAAAAAAATCTGATTAAAAAAAAAGATTTAAACCAAAAATTATGATTTTGATCAGCGCGCTGTGGACAACTATCGTTTTGCAAGTCAAAAATACGTGACTACGAAATGTTTAGGGAGTCGATGGCCAACCAGGCTTTCCTGGTGGAATTGGAGAACCGGGTGAGCCTGGCCCTGAAGGCTCCCGTGGTAGCCGTGGAGAACCAGGTAGTCCTGGGATGTCCGGTCAAGATGGACTAGAAGGACTCAAAGGACAAAAAGGTAAGTTTATAGGATTTTAATTGCATAGTTGAATAAGGTGATGCAAGTATCGGAGCTGCAATAACAGAATTGAGAAACCCAACCAAGTCTAAAAGTCTACCCACACCTTAATAGAACAATCAGTCGAAATTTTTTGGTCGGTTTTCTCTCAAAAATTTTGACAGATCTGAAGACCAACTTCACCACATTTGAGCTTTCTACAACTTTCCGTTTCCAAGATACGACAATTTAGATTTCCCCTCAAAAAGGCCTTTTCTCCGAAGAAATTTTGTCAGAGTTGCCAACTACAAAAAAACTTTCAAACAGTTATCACATGTTCCTAATTCTCACTAAGTGTTTTCGGCAGTGTTGTTGTCCAAACAAAGTAAAGAACAGATTCGCTTCTATTAATTAACTGCTTTCCAAGTAAATTCAAACCAACTTTTAAAAAGTTAATCTTCCGTTAAAATCCTGGCAAAATGGCAACACTGAAGTAAGAGGAAAATTGCTGCCTTTGAACTGCAATATCTTTGAAACGGCAAGACGTACAAACTTCAAATTTGGTGAGAATTTTTAAGCTTATCCTGTAACATTTTGGTCAACAGTGAAAAACTTGACTTAAATGCTCTTTCAAGGCTTTCCTTACTGCCATAACATCGCTGAAGGAAGCTGCATATAAATGTGCAAACGTGTGAAATGGCACTAAAATAAGCTGACGAGCTCCAACCATTTGTCACGCACTTCAGCATGATGCAATACACTCTGTGGTTTTTGATTTGCTAATTTAACTCATGTTTTTAGGTGTGCCTGGCCTTCCAGGTGACGATGCTCCCCCAATGATGTACGAAGGTCCAAAAGGTTCAATGGGCCCAATGGGGCCAACAGGCCAAACAGGAAGACCTGGTTCAATAGGATGGCCAGGTTCCCCTGGTCTGACAGGGCCCAAAGGAGACCATGGAAGTGCTGGTCAACCAGGACTACCAGGAATTCCTGGTGATCGGGGAGAACCAGGGCCACAAGGAGCAACTGGTAAGACTATTATGCCGTAATAAGAGTAATTTATATTGCCAAAAAGTTGTCACAACTCGTCTCTTCGATCTGCAGCAAGTATATACTGTGTATAATAAAGATGTGATTTTGCTGGTGATTCTCTGAGCTGCTTAATCCAAAAGCTTCCTTGCTTGACGTTAGGCATTAAAAGGGACAGTGTGAAGCCTCAACCATGTGTGGCAGACAGGTGGCAGCTTGACTCAAAGACCGAAAGATCCTTTCGGGTCTTCTAGCCAAGGCAATTTGGTCTTGGTTCTTGGTGAATAAAATGTAAATTATGATTACTAAGTTACTAATTTAATGATATTGACAGGTCTACCTGGAGTTCCCGGAGAGAAAGGAAAGGATGGTCAGGATGGACAAGATGGGTTACCAGGTGTATCTGGATTTTGCAATGGATATTTCGTGACGCGGCATAGTCAAACTAACTATGTTCCAGAATGCCCCGAAGGTCTTCAGAAAATGTGGGACGGATACTCCCTCCTTTTTGTTCAAGGAAATGAAAGGGCACATGGCCAAGATTTAGGTAAGTTTTTAGTGCATTGTATTGAAGCAGAAATAAACATATTCAAACCACATAAAAGAAGGAACAGGTTGGCCACAAAGGGACTGTTTGAGGGTCTTCATGTCAAGTGGCAACCTAAATAAGACCAGATCATCGCTAGCTGGCGACAAACATATAAAAGGTTAATATAATAATATTGCAAGAAAAATCATCAATCAGTGTAAAAAGCTGATCCACATAGGAGGACTAATTTTGTTTGCTCCATCTTTTAGACGCTTTTATGCAGTGGAAGGGTGCCTTCATGCTTTGTTTTATCCCTATTTGCTCTGAAAGCTCGCAGCAATGAAAATTGCGGTATAAATCAATGCCAACAAATACCAAAAACAGGTTTTCAAAAGTAGTTGCAGTAGTTTAAAAAAATGTATACAGTTTGAACAAAAATTTTCAACAAACCACCAAACTTGCTTTATTTCAGGCACTGCAGGATCTTGTCTCCGTCGCTTCAGCACCATGCCTTTCTTGTTTTGTAATGTCAACAACAACTGCCGGGTAGCGTCCAGAAACGACTATTCATACTGGCTCTCTACGCCTGAACCATTCCCAATGTCGATGGAACCAGTGCGAGGTACGCAAAATTTAAAGCTTGTATCGGCATTTAAAAAACGAAAAAAAACTTGCTCTTGAAACCAACTTTGTCTAGAAATATACTGTTGTGAAAGAAAACATAGTCACATTATGACAGTTTGTTGTAAAATTGAATTCTAAATCAAAATAACGTTCTAAAACTTATTCAAACAAATTCAACTTGCAAGATTTTTTTGAGTTTGGTTTTAAAATTAACAATACCTTTTTAAAACAGATGTTTGGATCAAAATTAGCTGCAACGTATTCGATTAAACTTAATGCTAAGTTCATATCATCTCTTCTTAAATTTGTAAATTCATACTTAGGACCAGCTATTGAACCATATATAAGTCGGTGCTCCGTCTGTGAAGCGCCATCTGTGAGCATAGCAATTCACAGCCAGTCTGAAGAAATTCCAGATTGTCCAAGCGGATGGGAAAGTTTATGGATAGGATACAGTTTTGTAATGGTAAGTGAACCTAGTTTTTATTTTTTTATCATTTAACGATCATTGACCTAGATTTTTTGTGAATGGCCAAAAAGTTCAGGTTTTTTGGAGACAATGACTGAAAACATTGAAAGAGTCTGCATATTTTTGCAAATGAACTCGAAATATGCAATTACAATCACAAAAATGACTTGAAGTTTTTTGAATTGACTGAAAAAATATTCAAAAATTTAGACATTGGACTAAAAAAATTTAAGCAAAAAATAAACGAAAGCATGAGCAAGCATTTTATTCTTAAGCAATTAGCACAAACTGTTTTTAATTTTGAAGTAAAACTGGAATAGAATATCTTTAACGCGGTTCACTGCTACCACAAGAAAAGCAAGTGAAGATACTACTCAACAACAAAATTAAAATCCAACAGTAACTTAACAATCCAAGCTCTCATTCCTCTTTTTTGACATGGACAAAATCACAAGACAAATTAGTAATGAACATATATTCTACATTCAAGATTGGTAAAAAATGACAATATGTGTGTGCTCAAGCTCATTTCATAAAAACAAATGAAGTTTTTGCATTGTTTAGTTGTATACCTGAAGAGCAGCTTTAATAAAAAATCACTAATCTCTAATAAATTTCATTTTAGCATACCAGTGCTGGTGCAGAAGGAAGTGGTCAATCACTGCAATCTCCAGGCTCCTGCTTGGAGGACTTTCGAGCTGCCCCATTCATTGAATGTCATGGTAGAGGTACCTGCAATCAATACGCAAATGGTTATAGTTTCTGGCTTACTACCATTGACCCAAACAATCAGTTTAGGTAAGTTTATCAGTTTTCGTCTCACGAAATATCGGTACTATACTGATCATTGGTCGAGTGAATAGAACAAAGACTACTAAAACGATAGACTAGAGGCTGTTTCGCGGTTGAGTCAAACCAAACATTATAAAAATTGCTATAAACATCATTTCCTACATGACATTCAGCAATACAAGGAACAGTGTGAAGCCTCCACTATGTGTGTTGGACAAGCGGGGAGGCAGCAGCGTGATTCGAAAACCACAAGATCACTTTGCTGTCTCTTAGTGCTCAAGGCTCAAGTCAAGATGTAATTACGATTATATTATAAAAACATGAGTCTTTTCCAGCAAGAGAAGTCTTGCTATTTTGAGGTTTGATGTATCTTAATACTGCACATATAAAAATAAACGTAAGTTACCTAGATTTATCTAATTAAATTTCTTCACGCCACTCGTAAATCCTAACTGCTTTGATAAGCATAAATTTTAATTTACTGAAACTTGTAAGTTCCTTTTCTGCATAATATGATCAATTGATTTCATAAGTTATGCCAAAAATATGTTATCCAATAGATTTAAAAATGCAACCAGTTCAAGCACAGTCATTATTGGAACGACCAACGCTCGCGTCGCGTGTTCCTTTGTTTTTACTTGGCCATTTTCCAACTAATGAGTGCGAAAATTTCAGACTTTTGCTTATAACTCGAGAACGGTTAGGTCTAGCTACATGAAATTTTGACAGCAGTTTGAGATTAATGAGTTGTATGTTTGTACCAAATTTCGAGGCAATAGGTCACGTGACTTTGGTTTTAGAACCTAAAAACCGCCCCGCAAGTTTGGCGTAAAAAGCGGTCTCAGTCAAAAACGGCTAAGTACAGCAAAAAATATTTCATTTGGTTGTATGTCTTAAGATACCCTTTCATCCCAACCAACCCACTTTTGGCCGCGATGAGGTTTATTTCTTTTTTTTCTTCCTAATTTTTGTACGCTCTTCTTCTCCTACACCACCAAACATCGAAATCTAATTTTTGTTTAAAGTTGTTGAGCTGCAAACGCAATTTTTTCTCCCGAAATTTTTTGGGGCAACTCCATCCAGAACCCCCCAAAAAATCAATTTTTTGAACGGCTCAAGCTATAGTGCTACTTTTTTTGATATCAGGAGATATTTAACAGACAAATATTTTGACATTGTTTGGGGGGTGCCACCCCCCCCCCCCGGGACCCCTCAAAAATCAATTTTTTGAATGGCTTAACCTAGAGTGCCAGTGTTTTATGATATCAGCAGATATTTAACAGACAAATATTTTGACATAGTTTGGGGGTGCCACCCCCTGGGGACTCCCCCAAATAGACCCCCAAAAATCATTTTTTTCTGCGGCTCAAGCTAGGGTGGCAGTGTTTTATGAAATCAGCAGATATTTAACAAACAAATATTTTGACATAGTTAGGGGTGCCACATCCCCGCGGGGACCCCCCAAATGGTCACCCCAAAAATCAATTACTTGAATGGCTAAACTTAGAGTGCCAGTCTGTTTTGATATCAGGAGATTTTTAACTGACAAATATTTTGACATAGTTTGGGGGTGCCACCCCTCCGGGACCCCCCAAAAATCAATTTTTTTAATGGCTCAACTTAGGGTTCCAGTCTGTTTTGATATCAGCAGATATTTAACTGACAAATATTTTGACACAGTTAGGGGGGCCACCACCCCCTCCGGGACCCCCCAAATGGACCCCCCAAAATCAAGTTTTTGAATGGCTCAACTTAGGGTGCCAGTCTGTTTTGATATCAGGAGATATTTAACAGACAAATATTTTGACATAGTTTGGGGGTGCCACTCCCCTGGGGACCCCCCAAAAGTCTTTTTTTTTGAACAGCTCAAGCTAGGGTGCCAGTTTGTATTGATATCGGCAGATATTTAACAGACAAATATTTAGACATAGTTTGGGAGTGCTACACCCCCCCGGGGACCCCCCAAATGGTCACCCCAAAAATAAATTTTTTGAATGGCTAAACTTAAGAGTGCCAGTCTGTTTTGATATCAGGAGATTTTTAACTGACAAATATTTTGACATAGTTTGGGGGTGCCACCCCCCGGGGACCCCCCAAAAATCAATTTTTTTAATGGCTCAACTTAGGGTTCCAGTCTGTTTTGATATCGGCAGATATTTAACAGACAAATATTTTGACATACTTAGGGGGGCCACCACCCCCTCTGGGACCTCCCAAATGGCAAAGCAGGACATCCTGATGCAACCGACCTGACACGAGACTTTTCACCCAGGAATTCTGATGCCATGGACATCCTGAAATTAGGGTTAGGGAGAGTGTTAGGGTTAGAGTTAGGACGTCAGGATGTCCCTGGCCTCAAGAATACCGGAGTGAATGTTTTCACGTCAGGTCGGTCGCATCAGGATGTCGCGGACCCTCCAAATGGAACCCCAAAAATCAATTTTTTGAACGGCTCAACTTAGGGTTCCAGTCTGTTTTGATATCAGCAGATATTTAACAGACATATATTTTGACATAGTTTGGGGGTGCCACCCCCTCCTGGGACCCCCCAAATGGACCCCTCGAAAATCAATTTTTTCTATGGCTTAACTTAGGGTGCCAGTCTGCTTTGATATCAGCAGATATTTAACAGACAAATATTTTGACATAGTTTGGGGGTGCCACTCCCCTGGGGACCCCCCAAAAGTCTTTTTTTTTGAACAGCTCAAGCTAGGGTGCCAGTTTGTATTGATATCGGCAGATATTTAACAGACATATATTTTGGTGTAGTTTGGGGGTGCCACCCCCCCAAATGGACCCCCCAAAATCAATTTTTTAAACGACCCAAGCTAAGGTGCCAGTGTTTTATGATATCAGGAGATATTTAACTGACAAATATTTTGACTCTACTTTTCTAGAGGTTCTATAATCAGATATTTTTGAATAATTGCTGATTTTACAGTAAACAAAAAGTACTTTTGAGCGTCACAGCATTAGCTATGCGTCGGCCGTTCACTGGGTTTGCTGGCAAACTCCCATCTAGTTTTGTACTAAACTAGCTTACAAAACAATGAACCCTAAATTATTAACACAACATTCTAACTAAAATACACACCCAAACCAGCTGCTATTTTTTAGTACTATGAATGCTGTTGAAATAAACGTTTGAAAAAATCTTCCAGACTATTTTACGTATTTTAGAACTCCAGAGTCTGAAACATTAAAAGCTGGAACTCTGCGACAACGAATTAGTCGTTGCCATGTGTGTATGAGGACTGATATCACAATAATGCCACCCACAGAGGATCCAAATCGAGGAGATGTTGCTTTTCGCCGACGATCAGCTGACCAAAGATACTTCAATCATTCCAAGTATCAACAAGCAAATTTAAAACATAGTTAATCCCAATAAAACTTTATGGATAAGTCTGTTTGAAAATGCATAATGTTTGTAAGCCAAAAAGCTTAAGATTGAAAAAGTAAAATGTTTCAAATTTTGTGTCATATGGTCTCTTTCCATATGACACTTTACAAGCACCGCCATGGCACTTGAACACTACAACTTGAATGGCCTTTATGAAATTATTACAAACTAGAGCCAGACAGCTACAAGTACTTCCTTACCAAAAAATCGAAGGCTGGGTAGCAGAATTAAAGTAAAATGTATTGCTTGTAAAGTGTCACAAAAGGAAAAAAGTTCATCAATATATTAAAAACTTTTTTGTACTTTTATCAGCATATTTTTTAAGCTTTTAATGGAAAGTGGTGTTGCAATTATTGGCCAACAAAAATCAATTTCAACAAAACAAGCTCATGTGACTCAGACTTGAGATTATCAGATCTTAAAAGGTCATTCAGGTCAGAATTTTTTTTTCGATTTTTTCTCAAAAAATTTTGACAGATCTGAAGACCAACTTCACCAAATTGAAGCTTTCTATGACCTTCTATTTCTGAGATATAACAGATTAGATTTTTCCTTAGAAAGGTTTTTTCCCATTAAGAAATTTTGCCAAGATTGCCAATTAGAAACAAAATTTCAAAACCTGACTGCATGTTCTTGATCTTCCATAAAAATTTTGCAGCTGATTTTTTGTAAAACCAAGTAAAGGTTTAGAACTGTAAAATTAGCTGCTTTCTAATAAATGTAAGCCAGCTTTCCCAAAGTTAATTTTCTGTCACAATACTGATAAAATGGCAACACTAAAGTAAGTGGAAAAGAGTTAATTTTTAGCTGCAATATCTTGAAAATCGGAAGGCATTGAAACTTTAAATTCGGTGAGAATGCATTTTAGGCATATCTCAACATTTTGGTCAAGAGTAAAAAACTTGACTTGAATGTCCTTTTAACTGTTACAGCCTTTAACTGTTAAATTAAAGTGTTACAGCCTGCTTATATATTGTGCATGCTTTGCAAAACAAGATATTGGTACCAAGCCAAGGTTGTATAGGAAAAACAAGTACAAAAAAGGAACGGAACGTAAAACTATAAGGTGCGTTTACACTGAACCCAAAGGAACCAAAATTTGACATCATCAACAACTAGCAAAAGGTTTCAACGAGTTGCAAACTTCATGAGCGGTTGCTTAGCATCACTCACACAAAATTGTTTTTGAATGGTTGGCCTATTAGGAGCAAGTGACTCAAGCAACAATTTGCAAAGGTTAGCAACCTTTGCTTCGTGTCCAATGTAAACACACCTATAACCAAAAAACGGTGTCAGAAAAGTGGAAACAAATAAAAATTTGTCTAAGTCAGTACCAAAAAGATGAAGTTTTTTTCTAATGCAGGACTGATAAAAACATGTTGTTTAGTTTCGAAACGTTAACTTTTTCTGTACTCATTCACAAAAACATATTTTACATTTTCGACGGTGTAACGATAGGACCATTACTAACTAGAAATATACCTACCTCTTCACCTTGGAAAATTTCTAATCTCTAAAACATCTGACAATGATAATCTCAAGAGAAATATTTATTTGCACATGTTTGTAAGCATTATCTAGCCAGAACTGCAATATTTAAACACAGCTGACAGCAAGCTAGCTTGATCTACTGTACTTGACTCGGAAAAATAAAATACAGTAGCAACTAGCATGTCATTGTCCGCATGGCAGATAAGGTAGTAAGGAACCCTATCTTCTTGGAAAAACCACTACAGTACACCAAATTGTACGATAGCTTGTGCCACTGTTGGTGTGCTTGTCTGTTGTAGGCAGCAGACCTAGTAAAACTATCTGAATAGTTGGGATTGGATTTTCATTCTACCACTCAGCACTAGGGCTAGGCTACTTTGAAACATCTTCTTCGTCACTCTTCCTAATTCAAAAGTCGTACGTACAGTTGCACCACTCTAGTTACACTTTGAGCTGTTAATGTTACAGTTCTACCCGAACCACTCAGCTCTGGTAGCAGTTTGTACTAGGCAACTGCTGAATATTCTGCCCTTCCCTATGGTTAATAAGCAGTTTGTTATTCTTTAGCTAAAGCTGGGCAACCGCCACCAGAACACATGTAAGCTAAGCGTGACTTTGCAAACCAAACAGCGTGCAAAAGTCAGTCATGCGTGAAGATGTAAACAAAAAAAACTCGTAATTCAAGCGGTTGCAGTCAAAAACGTTTCTTCTGCCATGCTCATTGCTCATGAACGGCAGACATATCTATCAGAGGTGGAGTCCTCGAGGACGTCCTTGGCCTCAAGGACGTCCTCGAAGACACATTTTCAAGTCCTTGGCCTTGGCCTCGAAGCCTCAAGTCCTCGAAAATTGCCCTGTCCTCGGCTCGAGGACAGCACTATTTTTTGAATGTTTAAATTTTTGTAGATCGGCTGAAAAATGTTTTTCTACACCGTTTTTTTTTTTGAGATCGATGGAAAGTTTTTTTAAAGACATTTTTTCTTGGGAAAACACTTGCGTTTGTGTCCTTGGCCTCGAGCATTCCTGTCCTTGGCCTCGGATTTTTTTTGTGTCCTTGGCCTCAAACCTTGCGTTCTCGACTCCACCTCTGATACCTATGGACGTACTGTATGTAGCTAGAATTTTTGATTTGGAATGGAGACGTTTTCGTAGCGACGTCATTTAAATACGACGGTTAATGTCGTCATCAATAAGATTACTTATTCATTTGATCTTTTAATATTGAAATTGCTAAAAAAATTAGGTCAAAACGCATACAGTAGCCCTATCGAGAAAACTTCAAGAATTGAAGTTAAATTATAAATATTTAGTTTATAAATATTTCGTTTTAATTTTGCGTAAAATTTTTTATCATAGAAAGTAGCAGACTGAGAAAATCTAGAAGCTGTTTTTTTTTTAACCTTAACTTGGTGAGGTGGCAGTAGACTTAGATGACCTTTCGGTCCTTCGCTGTCTCCTCACCAAGTGACTAAATATCGCTTTGACTCTGCAAGTTTGTGTGTTTGGTTTTAAAGGAATTGCATATTTCGATGCTTTGGTGATAGACCTAGAGGAAGTTGCAGTTTTTTTTTCTTGTGATATGACGTCACTTGGTAAATAAATAAATAAATATGATGATGATGAATTGTTCCAGCACTGAAAATACTTGTTGCAATTTAATTTTTGAGAATAGCCTACTTGAGCTACCGTACTATTTACGAATTATATTTTTGAAATCTGCTACATAAACTGTGACCGTTTCTTCAATTGCAACATCGCTAATCTTGCATTGTGTAGCCTACTTGACTCTTGTTATTATCGTATATTTTCAATTGCTTTTAAATAAGTATAGGCTTACGGATTTATTAAAATACCGTCCGAAAGTCCCATCAAGTTTTTTGTAAAGGTTTTTCATGCAATTTTAGTTTTTAAAATTTTGGTTATGATGAACACGTAGCAAACTTGACTTTAACGTAATATTGGAAAAACCAAAATTTTGTTTATTTGAGCATATTTTTGTTGGCTGTATTATTTGTGTTTATTATTGATGCGAGATGCAGCATTATGTACTGTTACGTAATAAACATGCAGCATAGTTTAACATGCGAAATCTTTAAATTAATTATTACTCAACAGTAAAGCTAAAGCTTTTCAGATATTTAAGGGGGTCGCAATCAATGAAGCGGGGCTCAAAAAGGTTTAAAATTTTTTTCACGTGCCAGTTTGTTCGAATAAACCAGGCATTTTGCGTCTGTTATGGTCTGTTCAACAACAAACAACGCAAAGTACCCTTTTTTGGGTTCTGTTTAAAAGTCTTCCGTCAGGCTGGGTTACTACAACGGGTAGACTGCTCAACCCCAATGCAAAATAACCTAAGGACACAACGACGCGTTGGTAGCTCGAGAACCGAACCTGGAGTCAGCAACCTTTGGATCACTAACCAACTGAGCTATCGCCGCCGCTCAGGTTCCACCCTGTTAGAGCTTTCACCAATTTGCTTGAATTTCAACTCGTCATTGGTCTGGTGCAGTTTTTATCTAAACGGTAAAGTTCGTTCGATTCCCAATTGGGTCGAACCAGAGTATTAAGTTTGTATTTACACTTTTTTGCGTGGTGTTCAACATTGCAAAAAATACTGCGTGGAGCATACACTGTTAAGCAATAGATAGATAGACCGTTGACTCGAAAAGACGTGACGGTCCTTTAGCTCTCTCCTAGCCAAGGTAACCTTATAAATCAGAAGCAACCAATTATTGGTCGAGAGATTACGTAACTAAAACAGATTTGAGTTACTATTTAAACGGTAAGGTCGGGTTCGATTCTAGGTCGTGTCAAAACAAAGACTATGACAACTGGTACTCACAGCTTCCTTGTTTGACGTTTCGAAATGAAAGGGGCAGTGCGAAGCCTCCACCACTTGAAGACCAAAAGGTCCCTTCGCTGTCTGCTGGTCGAAGCAGGCCCGGCGCCAGAGTAGGGTTGGTGAGGCATATACAGTTTTTAGGAGGCACAAAAACTTTTTTCCCTCAAATTCGAGAGTAAAGACTAAAAAAAGGTCTTCATTGCAAAATTTCACGAATTCTGGGATGAAGATGAAAAAAGGGCTTTATTGCAAGAACTGCGAAAAAGCGGTTCTTGCCCACAAATTCTGGGGTGATGACCAGTATTTTGGATGGGTCTCAGTCTCCGTACTGCACTCCAGTGGCACCGAGCCTGTTACTTTCTTTGGGGCACAAGCAGTGATTTGAGGGGCACGGCCCAGAGATGCCCCCCGTGGCGTCGGGCCTGGGTCGAAGCAACTTGGTAAAGATTGTAAACCCAACTGCAACCTTTCCAATATTTATTTGCCCTAACTTAGCGAAACTCTTGCCCCACTTAGACTTGATTGGTATAGAGTTAGCATAGCCTTAATTACTACACCATATCCGGTTATATTTACCAGCTTCGATATATCATCATACTACTGTACACTGTCAGGGGCGTATTTAGGGGGGGGCATTGTGCCATGCCCCCCCTTTTGGGGTGCCAGTAATGCATAAATACCGAAGAATAGTGCGCAAAATTGAGTCATACCTCCCCCCCTTTGGAATTTGGGCAGAAAAACAAGCTGAATCTGGGTGAAGACTTTTTTATTTTGGTCTTCACCCAAATCTGGGCGGAAAAACGGGCTAAATCCGAGTGAAGACCTTTTTTTTGGTCTTCATTATTCTCAAATTTCTTGCCCCCCCCTTTCGAAAATCCTGTGTACGCCACTGTATACTATCACAATTTTGGAGAATACTACAAAATGTAATTTACATGTTTATTTTCAACATACTGAATACAAAGACACTGATATGCCTAAGAGGCGCACTAATTACAGGGCGATATATTCAGAAATAAAACAGTATCGATGGAATTTTTTAGTCTTCTTGGAAATGTTCCATTCAAATAGCTACTATCACTAAAAACAGACAATTGCGGCAATTTATATCATCTCTAAGCGCTAAATAAAACTGACGATTTAAGGGGATATTGACTAATTCAAATAATCCCCATAAAATGCTGCTATTTAATAATTTAATAGAGAGGCATAGAAACCTATTTCAGCGGAAATGGAGATCGTGATTTGGGCCAATTTTGAGATTCATAAAATCGACAGGAAGAAACTTAAATCATATCAAAATTCTGTCATATTAGAAATAACAACATTAAAATGAACAATTTTAATACAAATAATCATTTTATCAAAATTTCGAATGATTAATCGAGATAAAATCATTGTTATAACTAATTTTTGCACACCCATTAAATATCTATTTCTGCTCCGGGAAAAGAAAAAAAAAGCTCATAATTTATGCTGTACCCAAAATTTATCAGTCTCAAAGTTTTTTGTCACCGTCAAAAGTTTAAACAATATTTGCAATTTTCCTGGGCCAGAAGATGTTTTTCAATATCAGTTTTAAAGTAAATTACTTGAGAATTCTTGGCGGATAAAGGAAGATTTTTAAAACAGAAATTATTTTCTTTTGAAAGAAAATGCTTTCATGATTTTTGACCCACGTACAACACCTAACTCCCAGTTCAGCTATATATTGAAACTTCCAAAGCCATAAAACCGAAAAAACCAAACTAACAAAAAGAATGAAAAACTGATATTAAAGATAAAAGATCCGAAGCTCTTAAAAAGGTTTTCCGTATTAACGACTGTTTTCTAAAACATGAAAAAAAAAGATGAATATGCAAATTAATTACTACCATCAAAAAAAAAATTAGCACTTCCAGTAACTAATATAATACACAATCAACAACACTTTACAAAAAAGGCACACTAAATTCAGTAATGTTCGGAATCTGATACTGTTACTTAGTACCTAAAAGCACTTCACGTATAACATAAAAAATGTCATTTTTTCATGTCCGCTTACTGGCTCAGTTGCATAATTAGGTTTTCTACCTTTACTTTCACGACAATGTTAAGGTTGACAATGCTGGCAAAACCCTAAGTCAAGTTCTGTAGAAAAAGAATAAGAAAACACATTGGTAATCGAATTCAAGCGCCCATTTTACTAATTACGTCACCCAGAAAACGCCACCTATTCGTAAAAATGGCGTATTCAACACGAAAGAAGAAAAAAGACCAGAATGCAACTACAAGGCTCCAAAACCTAAATTAATCGTCCGGTTTTTTGTTTTTCGATTGTTTTTTTTTTGGGGGGGGAAGGGCCTTTTTTGAGACCGAGCCAAAAAACATACCACAAATTGATATTGGACATGAAAAAATGGTAAATACAGTACTAAGCTTACAAGCACATAGACACCATAAAAACGTTTATCAAAAAGATTATGAGTGTTTGGAATTATTGGTGGCAAATTACACACGGCAAAAGCGTTCAAAAAAATTACGAGTGCTTGCTAGGCTCCTTAGCAAAAAAATTCAAAAAACCTAGAGCTTTAGAAAATGCTCGCTTTGGAGTTTCTGTTTGAAAAGTGGAAGAAAACGCAAAATAGATCTGCCCCTTTTCTGATTATCTTTGTGTTTACAACAATTTGGGCATTTAAAAACCGAGACATAATTAAAACTTAAAAACAGGAGATTGTAAAATCATTTACTTAAGGTAGCAGAACAAATATTTAAATGGCATGGTCATACATAAAATGAAAGAGCCCATAACTCCAAAAATATTTAAAAAAATCATTCAAAGTATTTGTTACTTGGCGCAAAAAAAAAAATACAAACACAATCATAAAATTCGGAATAGTTGATTACACAATAAGGTTTACCATAAAAAAAATGGCCTAAAAGCATCACCAATTATGTACTACTAAAAGGTATGTATTATGTCAAAAAAAGATATAATGGTTTGGACAAATGCTTTCAAGTTTGTGACGTTTTCGTTATCTAAGTTCGGTGGTGAATGCACTCTTTTAAACATTTACTTTGAACTAGTACAAAAAAAATTAATTTAAAAATTCTAACTTAACCAACGGAAGTATCAAGATTATACGTTAAGAAAATTTTTGGAGAAACTAAAACGAAGATGATTTTAACTTTAAAACTAGTACTTTAAGAAGCACGGTAAATGACCAATAAGTAGCTTAGATTTGAAAATTCAAAAAGTTAGAAATTTTGTCACAAACTCAGGTAGCTTCACAACAAAAGTTATAAGCTTAATAGCGTAAAAATAACAATGGAACAGAATTTGTGTGAATACATTTCCTTATTTTAGGAATATTTTGGCAAATGTGATAAAAATATCACGAAAACCCACTTTCTAGCTCGAATGGCATATTTTATGTTACACGTGTGCGTGTTTTAACTAGTAACTTTTATAGCAGCTTTTTAAAAAAAGTCACGCGTTTTCTGAACGGCAGTGCTCTTGTAAATAGAAGTAGCATATAACGCCTTTAAAATAACCAAGAAAAATAAAATCACTCCGTTTCCTACCAGTTTAGAAGATAACAAACTAATTTTTTTCTGCATTCAGCGGTGAATAAGAGCAAACATCCAGTTTGGTAGGTTTCATTTAATCGGTTTACATTTTCCATCAGCTCGCAGTTGGAACTACCCGTTTTTTCACCAAAAAAGTAAGGAAAAAGAGGTCCCAACCTAGTTGGGGGGCTAATTTTGGGCAATCAGCCCAGGATGTAACAACTCAACACGGTCCACCGTCTTAGCAGTCATGTCTGCGTGAGAACTCCAGATACCACCCGAACGATGGTAAAGCTTCCGAACTCCAGTGTACTAATCCGCCACAGAATGCATTCACTTTTTGTCCATACAATGACTAATTACGAATTCGTAAACCACCAAATCGCAAGCTACCAAAAACTGGAGAAATTTAAAATAGGTGGTAAATTTTCAAACTTTATTAAATTGTTTATAAAAGGCACAAGGTAGTTACACTAAATCAGTAGTCAAAACAGGGTCTTACCTGTTTATGACAATAATGGGCTATTACATCCTATAATGTTGCACTTCACAAAAGGAAACCTCGAAACAATTTGCACAAGATTAATTTGTTTTAAGTAAAAACACTACACACATATTCACATAATCACAATTTTGATCTAATTGTTCTAAATCAGATTTCCAATCACTCTAAAGTCCGAATCAAAAAAAAACAGACTTGAGTCCAAGTTCGGCTTGAGTGGATACTCGAAGCTGAGCTCAAGTCGGACTTGGTTGGAGAGTTAAAGTCGTACTTGCTTCAAACCAAAGCTCGAGTTCGAAAGTTTTAAGTCGAAACATTCAGTGTTTAAATCTTAATTTACGCAACATCGCAACGTAAACTCGAGTTCGACTCTCGGTCAAGTTAAGCTTAAAATTATAAGGCTGGTACAGTATTTACAACTTTCATGCTTGAAGTTCAATATAAAACGGGTCGGTGTGAAGCCCTCCATCACGTGTGGCAGCTTGACTCGAAGACCGAAAGATGCTTTCGCTGTCTTCTGGCTAAGGCTATTAGGTGAATAAAGGCGTAATTTTAATTGAATCTCCACCGCTGTCGAACTTGGACTCAAGTTGCTTCTCCTAGTACAGGTCTAAACTTACAACCATCAAACCCCATTGCTTTCTACTACAGCAGCGGGGTAAGCTTGGGGTAAAGTGGGTAACGCCCCATTAGCAATAAGAGGAATTAATCCTGGGGAAGCAAGATTGGCCACAGCCCCAACAGTTGGGACTTCCCCATAACTAAGGTCTGCAACGTTAGTGGATTGTGGAGTAGCTTCTTGGGCAGATGGCAAATGATAAAACTTGCAGTGAGGGCGCACGCATTTTCCTAAAACAAAGTTTAGAAGATGTTACGCACTAAAGACGCAGCCTATTTTGAATTAATTTAATACTGAAAAATTCATAAAATCATGATTTGTCAACTTAGTTTTGTATTGAACCAAAAAAGAAAAACTTTGAAAGACACCTACTACTTTAAGTTACGGCAAAAACCAAGTTAAGCTTAAAATTATTTCCGCAAGTTTATGAACATTAAAGCATTCATTTGATTTAAAAACGCAAATTTTATGTTTCATTCAAAAGATTTCCGTAAATGAGTTTAATTCAGTCAATATATTTGACGGAACTGCATCGAACAAATATGGACAACACAATTATGCTATTACGTGTTACCGAACTACTCGGAAAACTCCATTTTCATCGAAGTTTGAGTAATGGATGTTCAAGGTCTTAAAAAGGCATCCAAATTAAGTTTTTTTTGTGCGGTTTTCTCTAAAAAACACTTTTGACAGCTCTGAAGACTAACTCCATCAGAGTTAAGCTTTCTACGAACTTCCGTTCCCAAGATATAACAGCTTCCTCTTAGACAGGCTTTTTCTCCGTAGAAATTTTGCCAGGATTGCCAACTAGAAACAACATTTCAAAAAGTTACAACATGTTCCAAATTTTCAATAAGTGTTTTGCGGCAGAGTTGTTGTCAAAAAAATTTAAGATCAGAATTGTAAATTAACTGCTTTCAAGTAAATGTAATCTAGCTTTTCAAAGGTTAATTTTTTGTCACAATACTGACAAAATTTAAACAATGAAGTAAGAAAAGAGTTGTTAATTTTGCACTGTGATATTTTGGAAACGGAAAAACATATAGAAAGTTCATATTTGTTGAGAATGCGTTATAGGCTTTTTCCAATTTTTTTGGTCAACAGTGTAAAAAACTTGAATTAAATGCCCCTTTAGGCTCAAAACTTTAGCATTTGAAATGCATTAGCCTTGTTTAATGTTGTGTGTGGTCCCTTTTCCGAACCTGGGGTGGGCCAAAATGGCACTACAACCCCCTACCCCTACGGCCTTGACTAGAAAGTCGTCCCCAAGTTTCTGGACCACATAAAATAGAAACAGCTCTTACCTTCCAACGCATTTTGGCAAATCGTTACTTTATCATCTCTCACTTCAACATAATCTAAAAAAAGATGCGGTATTCAAAATTCACTATCCGTCAAGAATTCGATAGACTCCATCAAAAATCCATGTTTGAAATGATAGATAAAGGTTGGTCGTTTTAAGTTGGCTTAGGTATTCAAAACTAATAGTCAGTTCTAATCTAAAGTACTGGTATTCAAATTAAATCTTTCATTATACTCGCTGTATTACGCCGAAGCGTGAAACGGGTTGGCGGGGCCAATCTCCGTGTCATTGCGCACGGGCAACACAGCTCCTTTCGAAGAAATGTCGCAGCGGTGGCGAGCCGTTGGCAACACTGCAGAGTTGTAAACGGGCCGACTAGTTCAGGCGCGAACCCGGCCCGAACCCGAAAATATAAGTCTGAACCCGGCCCGAACCCGAAAACTAATTTGAAGCCCAAATCATGCCCGAAAAAAACGAAAGTTAAGTTAGGTCTGAAAAATTAAGCATTGTTGATAAGTTATTTTGATTGTATTTAAGTGGATTTAAAACAAAAAGCACGTCTCAGGCCCGATTTAAGCCCGAAATTTTTGTCAACTTTAGGCCCGAACCCGACCCGAAAATCCCGGCCCGACTAACAACTCTGCAACACTGTGTCCGATTTTACCCGCCCGAGATTTAAACCTCAAACCTCACGCTCCAGAGACGAACGTGTTACCGCTCAACCAACTGGCCCGTAGTACTGTTATTCAATATTAATAATGATCAACAATGGAAAGTACTGGTATTCAATGGCAATAATGCAAAGTTGTCTCGTTTTATTTGGTCGAAAAGCGACGCCGACGTCATGGATTTTAAGAATTATATGCAAAATATGAAATTACCGTTCCGAAAGAGATCTGTGGGAAAACATGCATACTACACAGCAAAATAAGAATTATGAAAACACCAAACCAAACGTTGCAAAATGACAGTTTCAGTTACTGAAACAGTTAAAAAATTGTGAGCATGATGCAAATTGATAAGTACAGTGAGCAATTGCTTTTCAAATTGAACGAAATTACAGTAAACGCAAATTCTTTGATAATTAATTTCCAGCAATTGTGTACAGTAAAACACAGCAAAAAAACTACTATCAAAATCGAAAAAGAATTTTTCAATGTTAGAAAAATTACGAATTCGATCTCAAGTTCGACTTAAGTGAAAACTGGAAGTTGGGCTCAAGTACGAACTCAATGTTTATTTTACTGAGTTTTGTTAATTACAGGAAAAAAGGCAATTTAGGTTTGAAAAGTAGACAGTTCAAGAGTTTTACTGTAAAACTTCGTAATGCTCTGTGAATTTATGTTTAAAAGTTTCACAGTCGGGATTTAAGTTCTGGGTCAAGTCACACTGGAATCTGTTGCCGCAGAAAGGTTTTCTGCTAGTTGAATCCGAGATCAAAAACGCTCTCGCATACGGCCTTTTACAGTATATCCAGTTGTCCGCGCAAATTACGAGATGAAAAAATTGCTCAAAACCAAACTGTGCTCGTGAAAAGTATAGCGTGGGGTTATCGACAATATACGTAAACAAACAGAATAGAGATAAGGCCCCTTTCAGTTATAGTTTAATTGGCTGAGATAATGCTGTTTTATATACGAAAACTATATAGTGGTCAATTTGAATTAATTTAAAAAGACAGTAAACATGATTTTTTTTCGAATTTGTTTTCTCAATCATGAAGGTAAATTGTCGAAAAAAAAAACGACTTTATCATACTATTTTGAAATATTTCAAATTTTGTCATAATTCTAATATCAAAACGCAAGGAAATTTTTATCATTGGTTTTTTCTGGTTATACGCCTGTAGGGTAAACACAAAATTATTACGAAAAAAATAAATACGTGGAAAACGGAGTATGCCTAATATGGAATGGACCATCTATTTTAATAGTTCTTGCCTATTCCGTTTTCAGCAGAAATAATATGCATTCTTAGTTTATAGATTTATAATTGTTTTGAACTAAAGTTTTCCTAAATGTAATTTTTGTGAAAAAATTCGAAAAATTTGACTGTTAACCTTTTAAAAGGCATTACTCCAAATAGCATCGTCATTAATTGCTATTGTTCACGCGTATTGTCGTAACCGCACAGTCAAAAGGGTCTGCAGCAGCCAGCGGTCGGTACCTTCTCGAACGTGGACAAAGCGACAAAAGGGCCGAGAACATTTGCCGGACTGAAAGTCGCGGCAAACCGTCAAACTTCCGGGAGTGCTAGTCACGTGATGGATCGGTTTAGAATCGCCAGCAAGCTATGACGACATAAGCATAAAGCAAAAAAGCAGCAGTATAAACAAATACAGTACAATAACTTCAAAAGTTTAGTTTATGGAAATTCATACTTTATAGTCGGGATTGTTACTGCTCGTACCGTTATTACTAAGTTTTCATACAACAACAATGACATAACAAAGTTGCATTGCCGTTTGAAGTTCACTGCCACCTATCTTTTACTCTATAGATGGCGAATTTGCACTATCCCTTGTGAATAACCCAAATAAAAACCAAAGCGCAAACGAAATCTATTTTCTTCTGCAGCAGTTGAATTTCTAAACGCAGCCACTTGGCAGGTTTCTTTTTTGGAACCACTCCAGGAGCAACGCCTATCCTTTAATATTTGTCTTTTACAAAATACAGCATACTGTATTAGGGCAAAGGTGATCATTATTTTATTTGAAGCAACGTTCTCTGATGTATTTTATTTAATTTGAAGTTTCGCTTCCCAGTCCGAGAAGCATCATCAGAACAGTAACGCATTTCTTGTTCGCAAAAATGAAAATGAAACTAGTAAGAAAAATACAGGTGACAAAGAATAAACTCTTGTGACGCACCAAACAAAAAATATAAGTTAACATCATTCATTACTACAACATGCAATATCATAGAAAAATTATTACATCGGCCAAAAGTATTATATAATTTGTATTAAGCAACGTGTGGCCCATCATAAAAATTCACTATCAAAAATACAACATGAAAATTAATCCATAAGCATACCATAGACAAAAGGTATGTTAGCGCCGTCAATTTTATATAAAACGTCTACTTCAGTCGCTTTTTGATTTAGGAAAAAACTCTCCGCTGTGCGATGTTTAATGGAATTGGCTTCCATTTTTTAAATTTTGTTTTCAACAACTTAAATAAAAATACATCGGAAAACGTTGCTTCAAATAAAATGTTTCATCTCGATGGACGAGCTCCTAGCTTCGTGATCATTGTCACCCCAAACACGATGCAATTTATCAGACGACTTTGATGAAGATATTTGAAAAACGTTCTTTTTAGATAGAGATGACTGATGGGTCAAAAACGTTCTAATTAAGGTACTTCGGCATATTTTAAGATGACTTTGCACAAAACCATTCAGTTTTAAAAAAATCCACAGCACTTCATAGTCACTAATGAGCAACGAGAATAACGTACCTGACTATGGCCATTAAGAAGCGCATACGGAGTGACGTTTCCGTTTGGAGTACCGCTACTGGTCGTTGGAATGTTAAACGTAGTTAGTGGAGTAGTAGGGGCGGGAGCTGCAGCTGCGGCGGCTGCCAAGGCGTTAGTAGCTGCGCCGTATTGCAAATGCAGCATGGGAATCGCTACAAAGACAAAAAAAGTAATTTATAGCAAAAATAAAAAATATCTTCAAATGTTGATGGGTTCTCAATATTCTTGGAGGATAAATCAATTAATGTAGGACAAGAAAGTAATAATATCGTTCATACAGCTACTAGATTTCAAGTTACAATCTAGTGTGGTGACACTTAAAACTTTAAAATTCCATCGGATTAACTTTAAAGAACAGTTAGATGGCGAAGTAGTTAGTGTAATCAGTATCGGTATTTATAACATTGAATCATATCGTTTGACCTTCAGCAACAACGTAATGATACAGAACCTTTAAAAGTTAGAATCAAGTTTGAGGCCAACAGTTTTGCTACGCAGAAAATCGTAGATACTGACTGATAAATGGCGCCTGCCACCAAACTTTAAGACGCGGTTCAATTCCTAATCATGCTGAAGCTAAGATTCATTTTGAAATTGATATTCTCACATTCTCTGCATTTACGTGATCGTCGATACTACAGTAAAAAATCCACCGTGTAGACCTTCCTCGATCCCCCACCACATCAAACCAAACACTATAACAATTGTACTCATAGCTTGAGGTTCAGCAGTAAAAGGACGATGTGAATCCTCGATTTTGTGTGATGGGCAGGTTGCAGCTAGACTCAAAAAAAAAAAAGAAAAAGATAATTACTTTGTTGATAATAAGTTGGAGCAGCTGGAAGACTTTGGTGGTGCATTGTCGTTAGGCTTGGAATGGCAGCTCCACTGTAACCGTAGATAGCTGTAAGAGCAGCTGCTGGTTGTGAGGAAACACTTGATGACGTCAGACCGGAAGTCGACACGCCGCCTCCGCCGGAAGTAATCATTGAGCCATCGAATGCGTGCCGTTTCAACGGTGGTTGCCCAAGACTAGATCCATTGTTCATCTACATAGGAAGGGAAAATGGATGCGCGAAAAAATAGCAGAAATAGAAAATTTTGCTGGCTGGTTTGTCATTTTTTGAAATTTTGAAATGGAATAAGAACATAAAAATGCTTATCGCGATAATATAGTGTTTAGTCTGTGGTTGACATCAAGGTTTCAAAAAATTGGTTGATACCGAAGAGTTAGAGTAAATATCACAGTAAATTATCGCAGTATTGAAACATTAACAATTAAAACCTATTAAACACAACAGTCTGTTTAACCCGTAAACGGGATCATTAGGTAGGATAAGATTTACACCTGATGATCCCATTGACGGGTGAAAGAGACAGTTGGGTTTTATAAGTTTTTTACTGCGGTAAAGTGTTTACTCAGTTTTTTTTTTTTTATCTTTTATGTTAAAAGTGGGAGGTTATCGCATTTGATTTCACGATTCGTTTTCATTTAGTGCTAGGTATTTCACTTCAAAGGCATTAATAATTAATCACTCGGTAAATCAATTTTGTGGATTTTTCGTCACCCGTTACGTTGGTGCTATTGAAGGGAATTTTTGCATCTTTTACTTTTTCCTGATTATAACCTAGTAGCTGGTGGGGCAAAACGTTGAAATTATAATATGTAACCCTCACCTATTTCAACTTTGTTTTCAGTAATGTAACAACGGTCAAGCATGGTTAACCTCTAAGGCAATAAATTTTTTTGATAATCTACACTGGCAATTAATATTATTAAAATCTTTGCCCCCAATATAACTTATTCCCCTTAGCCGATTAATTTTTGGCTTAATTGTAGTATACCGCTAACGTTTACGACAAGACGTAAAAATGCTTCCCTGAAAGATATTAAGATAAACAATATATCGGTAGGTCTAGTTAACGCAAAAATAACTTAACTTGGTTACAACAATTGTCTATATTACTACCACCATATTAATACTGTAGTAATCACCAAACTGCAAGCAGAACATAATTGCAAAACGTATTTAGTTACAGAGCGATAAAAGGCCATGCAAAATTTTTGCGTATTTTTATTTTCATGCAAAAACTACTTCAACTTGTGATGAAGAAGATCAAAAAAAGGTTTATGGGATTTTCTCAGATTAATTTTTTATCGAAAGTACTAAACAAGATAGTGTTGTTTTGAAGTAATACAATTTTGATCGAATGAGTACGGTGAGGAACATTTGAGACTAAATTTCTAAATTTGAGAGCACAAAAATTAACGTGGTTTTTATTCTGGCAATCTAGTTACAAAAACAGCTTTCAAAATCTAAAATTAAAACTTTGAAAATTCTGATTGAACTAAAAATTATAAAAATCTTTTTCAATGTACCGCATCGTCTAAAGTGAGCAAGCGTTTTGAAGCCGCCTAGCGGATGATAAATTTCAGTTGAATTTTCACAAATAGGCAACACGCAGCCAGCAAAGTAGAAAAAGCAAAGGCAAGATGAAAAGGCAGAAAAAAGAAAAAAAAAAAAAAAAAAAAGATTAATTTTTTCATAGAATACATTCAGAATATATTTGCAATTGTAAATTAAACTAAATTAAAAATCTAACATAGTTCAATAAAACGCTGCGTAAATAGAGCTACCTAGTAACGCAAAGTCCCTTTTTTTCACCTCAGAATCAAAGCACGAATAGCAGCATCTTTTTTTTTATCATCATACGGCACTGCAAATCGTAGCGCAACCAGAAGGGCTAAAGGGGCTTCAGCCCCCCCATAGCCAAGTTATTTAGAAAATTTAACCCCAAAATGCAAACTTTTAAACGTGTTCTGAATTTGACCTAGGTACAGGGAGGGATAAAGAGGCTGGGCTATTTAATTAATTCTTCAAACCTGGCTTCCCAATCTTAGCAATTTAGTTGTTTCAAATGGCACTAAAAATGAGCAAAATTTAATCCGAATGGCGTTAACATGGCTGCAATACGCTT
Organism: Trididemnum nubilum; assembly: GCA_963965965.1. Taxonomy (NCBI): domain Eukaryota; kingdom Metazoa; phylum Chordata; class Ascidiacea; order Aplousobranchia; family Didemnidae; genus Trididemnum; species Trididemnum nubilum. The sequence goes on from OZ014487.1 coordinate 25,941,762, forward strand.
GAGTTGCATCAGTTTGCGTAGATTTTCAACTTTGTCCGATTGAGATATTTTTCAAACAAAAAAAATTTACTTTTGGTTCAAGGCCCACCTCTAAGCAACATCCTGGTTGAGCACTTTATTGTAAATACAGTAATTGCAAACTTATGTGGTAAAGATGTAGGCTATTTACGATAAGTTTATAGAGGATGCCCAGCGCCAAATATAAATTGAATTAAAAATAGCTACTAGAAACGTCATTCTGTACTCAATATTCATGTAAAAAGTGATTTTATGTAGATACCAGATAAATGTGTTGAACGTTGTGGTAGCAATTTTTCTCTTTTAACCATCAAAAAGGAAGTTTACTACTTCTTCAGATGTCCAAGAATTCTACCCCCACTATTAGCACAGTTATCACTGTCCTGCTCTTTTCTTTTAAGATGGGATTTGTCACTTTTTGCATCTGATTCTGTACAAAAACGAGTTGGTTGAGGGACCAGAAAAAAAATAGTAATCATATGTCATATTTTGGTAGAATTTAAAATACTACTGCTCAGTGGCGCAACCAGAAAGGGCTAAGGAGGCTTCAACCTCTCCCTTAGCTCAGTCGCTTAGAAAGTTTAACTCAATATACAAGCGTTTTAAACTTCACCAGTAATTAAGGGGGGTGAAGGGGCTGGGCAATTTAATTCTTGCAACTTACTTTCGAATTTTGCTATTTAGTTCTTTCAAATTACTCCAAAAAACGAGCAAATGGCAAATGGCTCTAAAAACGAGTGAACGGCGTTAAAATGGTTATTTTCCCCAAAAATTACAAAAATCGTGCAGTGGCTGGGAGCTTCGCCTTCAAACCCCGTTTTGGTTACGCGTAGTCGTACCGGTTTGCTCGCCACGCCACTTAAATGAGTCATTCTTCGAGCAGAAAAGTTTCAACGTTGGGTTTAAGCCCCCCTCTCTTCAGCAAAATTCTGATTGCGCACCTGTTAAAGCTACATGATAATAATTTGACAGCCATTACATGCAGTGAAAGTCAGTTAGAACTACGTCATAACCACGTGATTGCTATTAACCAATCAAATCTTACCATCACAGTGGGTTGAGGACTGGCGATTGCGGCTGGACTAAGCGGAGGCAGTACTGTAGCTCCGGGATTCTGTGCCGCCCGAATTTTGGCCTAGAAATAAATCATCACAAAGTGATCAAGTCTTGAATCAAGCTGATAGGCCGTATTCATTTTCATTTCTAATTTTGACGTTGTCTGAGCGTTGGATTAGTGATCAAAAGATGCTGGTTTTGGGCTCGATTCTCGAACTGTTCATGCGTCATGGTGTTCTTGAAAAAGACACTAACAGCTTATTTCTCATTGAGGCCAAGCGACTGCTGCAGTGGCCTAGCCGGAGAGAAAAGATTTGCAAACAGACCCACCTTCAAAAAAACAAACAAACCAGGGCTCTGCGTTGGTGTGGTTGAACAGAGCTAAAAAGCCTGATTCACACGCATGAAATAATGAACGTACATATTCCCTCTGTAATATATTTTTCAAAAACTTTAAACTCTGAATATAATGCGAGGTTGTTATACTTTTTTCAAAAGTCGTAAAAGTTTTAAATTGAGGAAATTTGATAATTGTTTTAATCGAAACGTTGGAAAGGTAACAGTCAAGGCAAGTACAAACACTTTTTTGAAAAAAAATTCACTAGCTTCTATTGAGCTTATGAATTTATATATGGTAACCTTTTAGACGTTAAAAGACAAGTAGATTTTCCAGCATTTTCATTAACATAAACAAGTTATTGTTTAGCCCAAGGCAGTAGCCAGACGCATGAAACAAGCGGAGCTTAAAAAATTCAGTCTAAACTAGATTCGTATTCGCACTTGTTATGTTACAACCACAATACTGTAGAGTGAATTTTTTTCTGGTGGGATTGAACACCACACGGACCTCATTTGGCTACGACCCTAATATATCCCTTATTGCACAATCACCTGTAAGTGGGAAGGAGGGTGAAAATATTTGCATTTCTCCCTTGTACATCGACCCTTGATACAGTCCATACAAACAGTGACTGTGTTGTCAGTGGCATCGATCATTGATCGATCGGGTGGGTGGGCATAACGGCATTCTGTCTCTCCTCGTGTGCAGTTACCCCGTTGGAAATCCCGGCAGACCTAAAGCAAAAAAAGTAAAGCATGTCTTGAATTACACATAGATATACGAACTTTGCAAATGGAAGATTATTTACATCGAGGTCAGTTCAACTTAGCTTTTGAATTTCGGTTTACAGGTTAGCCCTGTTGAAGAGCTTTGGTATTTCTCTTATTTTTTTACATTTTCCTGCTCTTTTTTGGTTATTATTATTTTTTTTTTAAGAACTTAAAAACGTCATGAAACATAGACTAGCAAAAAAAGGCTATAATCATTAACTGGTTTAAAGCCTTCGTAGGCGAGAATGCAAACCCCATGATAGAAGGTAGTTCATACAGTTTTTCTACTTTTAATGCAGTTAACCAGCTGTAGGTTTTCGATAAAATATTTGCTAATAGACAGTATCTTGAGAAAAATGAAGAGCTGTTTCGAAGAGTACCATCATGGGTTTCAAAATTCAGGTATAATATAGCATGACCCATAAAATAATGAGGCCACCAAATTTTTCAACCAGCATTTGGTCTTCATTTTCTTCTAAATTTTTTGAAAGTTTTTACCCACCGTGCAGCTGTAGACGTTAGCCCGTGGTGGATTTATACAAGCGTTCCTCAGAGAGCACTTCACTATTTAGTTAAATGTAACGTCATTAATCATTGCTGAATATTTTTTCTATTTTATGTTTGCTGAAAAACTAGTTTTTTCGCAAAAACAAGATTTTCGAAAAAAAGAAAAACTTTCACAACGCATAACAAAATTTTATGAACAAGCAAATAGATCCACTTTAGCGTCTTGTGGCACTCCAAATTTCAGGTTGATGAATCATAACCAGAAAGCTTATTTTTGCAAGACCAATGATTGGAACGAAAAGAAACCTTAGCAAAGACAACGAAGGTAGGAGAAGACATTGTCTTCCAATCCTACAATTTGACAAAAACTGAATTAAACGATGCCAATAGATTTAACATTTTTTCTGTTGGGCAATGCATTCCTTGCATCATCAATCTGACAGGCTCTATTATAAAACAGGCAGAAGGCCAGTCACACCAAATTGAAAAGAATTTTACTGAATATTGCTTCCCAATATGCTTTTCTTACTTTGAAAATGCATTCAGAGTTTGGAACAGAAAATGCTCAGCCATTCTCAGCATTTCTATCCTTTTTATTCTTCGTTTTTCATTCACCAAGCTGCCTCGGCTACAAGACAACGAAAAAAGAAAGCTGCCAATAGAATACCAATTCTCACAGTCTTTAGTTTGACCCACCGCGAATTGAACACGAATTTTCAAAAAAAATCGAACACGTTTCAGCAGTAGACTCTCTATCCGCTCCACCACTGATTCTATTTTCATGCTTAAAGTGAACCTACCTCTAGCTTGTCAGCTCGCAGGCTTCCAGTAGCAGGTAACATTGCAGCCATTGGAGTGGGGGTGGCAATTTGATAGTACGGCAACAACTGGGGGCTGAGAGCAGCAAGATCTGGAGAAATAAAAATGTTTAAGTACTAATCGCAATGGGCGAGAGATCTGTTTTGAGGGTTTGCAAATCTTTAACACTGGGAATTAAAATACAACCTGTTTTGGTGTCAAAAACAAGAGACTAAAGCTGTCAAAGACCTTTTTTTATTTTAATTTTTTTCTTAATTCATTTTCGGCTCAAAAGACCGTTGTTTGTTCTTCGACTTAGTTTTGGCGAGGGAGTGCGAAAACGGTTGGTGATTTTAAAGGTTGTTTACACGAAAAAAGTTAAAAACCACTGCTAAATCCAGACGAGAACGCTTGAAATAAATTTTTGTTTTTGAGCTAACTTGGAATTAATTAGGTGGCTATATATCACTAAGTTTGTCGATTTGACAAGACAAATACTAAATCTCCCGTAATCAGTAAACAAAACATAGTTTTAGAAAATCAATCTTAATTCGCCAAGAATAATGTTTTCCTTATATGGAACACAAAGATTAGAAATGACAATGTTAAAAAAATTAATATCTTTTTGAGCCAGTTGCTTAATTAAAGTATTTCAATCATAGGTTTAAAGTTGCCGCGCATAAACATTAGTAAATATTTGAAAAATGCAGGCAATTAATCAGAATAGCAGCCAATATGGTCGATCCTAATTATAGCAAAGAATTTAATCCAAACATAATTAAGATGAACATGATGGCAGAGCTCAAACAGCAGTAAGTCTAAAGCACATTTGCGATGCTTTTTGCGGCAAATTGAAATGGACAAGCTGCAAACAATCAAGGCCGGCATCAAGTCGCATGTACAATTGCACATCTATTGCATCACACAGGTATCATAAACGAAATTGTTGTTACAGGGGTTGTATTATTCAACAAGACTTCGTAAAGCTATACGATGTTGAAAAGAGATTGAAATCGAACCCATACGATGTGGTGTATCTCGAATCCACAGAATTGCAATGTTTTTATTGCAAATACTCTGCTAAGACCAAATTATTGTACTCTGTAATTCCGATTTAGGGGGAAAATTGTAAAATACCGTTTGAAAAGTGCGTGCTTTCAGAAATTTTATAATTTGGGGATTCGAACGTTTTTGGTTTGATGAAATTGTAGCGTGTTCTTTTTTTTTAAACGTTTTGTTTCTAGTCTAAGGCCAAGTCAAACCCAAATTATTTTGGTGTAACCATTTTTTTCTTTCTACAGCGACTAAGTAATAGTTGTGTTTTACCAACAAAATGCCATATCTGTTTAGATGTAGTCGTAGCTGGTAGTGAATCAAAAACTACACGACATAATATTATGAGTACAAGTACCAGACTGACCAAGTTTCAGACTATCAGGAAGGTGAAAGTTACCAATACTATTCACGAAACGTCGAGCTGAAATTGTATTCCTTTGTATTTACATATGTATGTCCTGGAAATAATTCTTAATTTTGACGAATTGCTTTGAAATTCTGAGTTGAAATTTGTCATTATCTTCCTGTGATGAATCGAAATTGGGAGTAAATGGATCGAAAACTTTCGAAACGTAAACAACTACTAATAGCGTAACACTTCATGCCAAGTCTTAATGGGTTAGCAGCTAAAAAAGCAGACTTTCAAGAAAAAAGGTCAGTAACGGTTCATTACATTTTACCCTTCATTGCATATACCTGAAGTTTGCAAGACGCTATAGGCAGCAGCAGGTGCAGGAGCTGCGGCCGCGACTGTTGGACTGTAGAACTGACTTGCAGGTAGACCAGCCAGAGGTTGTGCATTGCCAGCTGCCACTTGCTACACACAATGCAAAACGCGTAAATACAAGGCTGCACCGAACTGGTAATCCACAAATAAAGAGGATAAAAGCATTATTTCCGACCGCAGTACTGCGAAACTATTTCGGATACCCCAGCTGTAACTAATAACTTGGGTGAAAATTTTAAAGGGTCGCCATTATCTTATCAATACATGATATAGACCAATGACACAAAGAAATTATGGAAAATCTGCAGATTTTTTTATTGCATGGTCCCGATCCTCCTAGGCTTTTTTCTCTACGAATTTTCGATCGCAAAATTTTGAAAAATTTAAAACATTTTCATGATTGTTCGGATCAAGGTTTAGCTCTTATCTTTGAAAAATCCAAATTATGTTGACACAACTTTTGGTCTTGTAACTTTCACTACTTAAATTTTGCCCCCAAACTTTGTTTTCTGATGGTTGAAAAGCAATATCTGCCCTACCAAAAATTTACCATGTTTTATAATAAATTTGGAAATAGAAGTTTTAATCGGTTTTGGCTAATTGGGCTATTCTTTTGCAGATGAAATCATTAGGTCAATTTTGCAACAAGGACCAGCGGTAAGTTCGGTGCAGACTTAATAAATTGCAGCAATGCAAGAGCACACACTATCCAATAAACATGTTCCTTCATGCTGGGAATGGGAGTTACTGTACTTGATTGAATTCAGAACATTCGGAAAACGTTGAAGCTGGTATTTAACTAACTTGTAGAACAGTGAAGCTACCAAAAAGTTTCGAAGAACTCTTTTTAAGTAGGAGAATAGATTTCGAAGGGACAAATTAGACACCATCTTTCTCAAGTCCTTTAGCTCATCGGTAAAATTCTGCATTACTATGATAAGTAATCAAGAACTGCACAACTGCTGTAAGTTCAAATGCAGCAAAAACAAGTTACTAAATTGGTACAAGTAGATCCCATTCAATTGTCACTCAAGCCTAGATATTTAGGTTCGGGTTTAAAACAACACTCATGCTGGGAGCACTTAAGGTTACTCCATTTCGGTTTTTATCCTACTTCTGGTTTCATATAAATTTACTACATTCGAAGGAACATGTACATTGGATAATTAAAGCACAGGCGACAGCATACTAGGAGATGTTAATATAAATCTGCTAGCGCATTTTGAATTATGACACACAATCACATAATGCACCAATGGCAGAGCTATGATTAATCTGGCCGCTGGCAAAGAGAAATATCAGCCAAATTGATGCACCGACTGCAAGAATAAAGTTCAAATAGTTAAGTCACACAGGATGTATATTAATTACTGCATAGATTATTTCATTACCTTTTCAAAGAAAATCATCAATTTTGTAGATTAATTTGAGATACTGCAATAATGCTTTTTTGAAAAAAGTTCTTGATGTGTTGACCAAAAATTTACAAATTAATTGAACTTTTTGCGTTTTATTTGAGAGAAGCAGCCATATAAACACGTCGATGTTGTAGGCTGTGGTGGCTTTTATTTTGCTGAAGTTTCGTCTTGCTGTAAGATGTCTGCTACTCGGTAGACGAAACGTCAGCAAAAACCATCATATAATATAAGTGTGTTATCATGGTGTTATTACGACTGCTTCTCACAAATGAACCGCAAAAAAATCAGAATATTCTACTGGTTTCGTTTATTGCTTTGTATTGGGAAAAAGTTAACGCTCCTTTTTCAACTTCCAAGTATGAGCAGTTTTGCATGATGCTATCATTGTTATGTTTTATGTAAAAAGTTTATGATCAGCAAGTAATCAATTTGAGGTACACCTAGTTTGATACGTTACCACTTTTTACCATAGGCGTAGCCAGGATTTTTGATTGGGGGGGGCCCAAATCACAAATCACATGCAATGACGTCATCAAATTTTTTCGGAGAAGGAACTTTTTGTGGGGCAAAGATATCGTAGAATGGAAGATCTGAAGCCGTAGCCTGAGGGCACTTAACCAGGATTTTGGTAAAGGGAGAGGGCGAAAACTAATAGTTGAAAAGTGTAAATGTCTAACGTAGGAGACGTGTTGAGTAAGCTAGTGTACTCAAGCGTATCACAGACGGGGGTCTGGGGGCGGAGCCCCCAGCCGCCGGTGGCTATGGGGGTCTGAGGGCAAAGCCCCCAGCCGCTGGGCAATTTTTGTAAGTTTTTGGAAAAAAAAGCTATTTAAATCCCATTAAATCACATTTCGCACGAGTTCAGAGCCCTTTCAAAGAACTAAATTTTTAACATTTCAAAGCCAATCGAAAAAATTTAATTGTTCAATCCTCCTTTTGCAATTAAATCCCAAAACACGTTTGGAATCTTGCATTATGGTGTAAAATTTTAATTGTAAGTGATTTAGTTTAGAGGGAGAAGTAAGGCACATTGCCTCCGGCAATACTTTAGCAGTAAATAATACTCTCGAAGATTTTCCTTAAAGATTTTTGTTTAGTCATGAAGTTTACCAATTATAGGAGTACATGTACGGCCAAAGGGCCCAGGCCCCTTCAACTGAAATTTAGTAGTTTGTTCGATGAGCATTTTCCCTAGCTATTTTTTAAAAAGTATTTTGTGCGTAAAAACTGGCGAGGTGGAGGTGAATCGTTATTGAAAAATGGTACAATAGATGGTTACGCTTACTAAACATGTTATTCCCGGGCCGGATTTACATTGCACAAGGCCCCTGGCACTTAGGGGATTTTTGCAACACCTTCTTGCCAAATATAAACGAAGACCAAAACAAGTCCTACTATCTGAGGGCAGGGCCCTGGCACTGAGCCATATGGAAAATACGGCGCTGGTTATTGCATTAAGTTTAGATGAGGGCCTGATGTAGCACTTTTAGAACAAATGCTCTCATTGTATTTATCATTGGTAGTATTTCAATTGGGGGGTTTGCATTACCGCCTGTGTTATAGCATTAAGTTCATAAAAACGTTAAACGATGGCCTGGGGTGGCAACTTTTATGTCAAAACTTTAGATTTCTCACTGGTTTTGCATATAAATTGTTAAAAATTTGAATAAAGGGGCCCCTGGCCCGATAACCTTGGTCGTCAGTCAAGGGCCCTGGGGTTTCCTGTAGGGGGCACTGGGGCCACTTGGTTGTCAGTTAGGAAACCCGGGCCCTCTGGTTGTTAATTAGGGGCCCTAGGGGTCCCTGATCGTGAGTTAGGGACCCCAGGGCCCCCTGGTCGTCAGTTAGGGACTCCAGGTCCCCCTGGTTGTTGGTTCGGGGCCCCGGGGCCCCCTGGTTATTAATTAGGGGCCCCGGGGCCCCCTAGTTGTCAGTTAGGGGGGCCCTGGGCCCCCTGGTCGTTAGTTAGGGGAGCCCCCTGGTTGTCGGTTAGGAGCCCCGGGACCCCCTGGTTGTCGATTAGGGGCCCCTCCTTGTCGGTTAGGGGCCCCCTAGTTGTTAGTTAGGGGCCTTTGGGCTCCCTGGTCATGAGTTAGGGGCCCCTGGTTGTCAGTTAGGGACTTCGGTGCCCCCTGGTTGTTGGTCAGAATCACCAGGGCCTCCTTGTTGTTGGTTAGGGTCCTGGGCCCCCTCGTTGTCGGTTAGGGTCCCCGGGGCCCCCTGGTTGTTAGTTAGGGGCCCTGGGGCCCCTGGTAATCAGTTAATGGCCCAAAGCCCTCTGTTCGTCAATTAGGGTCCCCCTGGTTGTTGGTTAGGGGCCCCCTAGTTGTCAATTAGGGGGCCCCCTGGTTGTTGGGTTAGGGGCCCCTTGGTTGTTGCTTAGGGGCCCTCTGGTCATCAGTTATGGGCCCCCTGGTTTTCAGTTAGGGGTCCTGGGGCCCCCTGGTTGTCGGTTAAGGGCCCCAGGGCCCCCTAGTTGTTAGTAAGGACCCCCTGGTTGTTAGTTAGGGGCCCAGGGACTCCCTTGCTGTCATCAATATTATTGTTAATTACTGTTATGTGCGTAATTACAGAAAAAAAAACTGCAACTAAACATCGCTAGGCTATATTGTCATAATTTTTTGTCGTTAGTGGTATTTTAATTGGGGGGGGGCCCGGGCCCCCTGGGCCCTCCCCCTGGTTACGCCTATGCTTTTCACCATGTTTTGTTCATTATTCTTGCTGAAATTAATATTAGCCTTAAGCGAAAAAAACGCGATCTTAAAATTATGAATATAACGGTTGCGCTGGGGCTTTGCTGTTCATCGTTGTTCGGTCTAGTAGTCGTTAGACGCTGTTATTCAAAAGCTAATAAAAGCTACACAAATAACATCGTCTTTAAATATTTACCAAGCCTAAACCAACAAAATTTGGTAGGGAGCAGTAATACAAAGATATATAACATGTCATGTCGAACTAACACAGAGTAAAATATTGTTATAACAAAGAAACATCAAGGCTAAGAAATTAAGCAATCAAATAAGTTATTAAACAGGCCCTCAAATCTCATAAATCAATCAAAATTTTGTGAAAAGATCATTGCAATTTAATTAGATACTGGCTAAATCAGTTTGATTTTATTGAACTTCTACTGGAAATAACATGAGGGAGGAGAGGGGAGGGGAAGAGTAAAAGACATAGGATTACTTCCACTATTGATATTTTACATAGCCTATCCCTACAGTCAAAAAATACTACCGTTACCGCTTCAGAGACGATACTTTGATTTTAAGGGTGAAATTTATCCATTTTTTGAAGATGGATGCTCTTGATATACTTACTGTTTTTCAGAATGTTTTCCAACTAGAGATACTTCTGGTTCATATGTCACTTTTTAGTCAGAATCAACAAAAGCGGGATAATTTAAACTAGCAGCTATTACAGCAAGCAATAGAAAAAAAAATTTATCGCCTTAATTAGCCCTTATCTTAAAACAGCTCTGCTCCTCCGCCACCAAACCTATGGAAAGCACCCAAAAAGTTTAACAGAAAGGGGACTTACTGTGAGTAGCGAAAAAGTTATATTTTGCTGAAATTCGAATCAAAGCGTTTAAGTAATCTCTCACCAAGAAATTTCTCCGAAAAAACAAGTACAAACGTTTTTGCTTGTTTTGAAACCGCAGAGACAAAATTAAATTTCTACATAGCCTTGAAGCACAAAAGATATTAAATAACCTTGGTTTAATCCATCTTAATACCCAGTTACAAGTCATCTCAACATCGTTGCGAATTATAATTAAAATCATGGATTTAATAGGTACGAAGAATTTTCAAGTATTTTAAAATTACAAATCATACAAAAACACGAAGTCAGAGAAAGTTTAGCTTTTTTGATGAAAAAATGGCCAGCGACACATGCTGTGCTTTTACAGTACATAGCTTTGCCAAGACGGCAATATGCAAAGTTCTACACCAAACTATAGCTTCTCGCCATAACACACTGCTATATTTTAGCCCACAGAGCCAAAGATATGCATAAATGCAGAATAATAACACATTTTTTGTCTCATTCACGTTAAATAAGTGGCAAATTTTCATTTATAAAAATATCACGTTTGAATGCAAAGCAAAGACTGCCAATAAACTAAAAGTGACATTCAGCGCTTCTTTTTCATTTCAAAAAGAGAGTGACTATTTCACCGGAAAATTTTACGGCAAGTTAAAGAGAGCAAAACGAAAATAATAAATATTCATCTGCGCATTTTTTATTTGCTTTTTTAAGGATTAAGATTATAATTCGGGTTAGATTTGAGTCAGAATTTATTATTCAAATAGAAATTTACGGTGAAATAAAGCCTTCCATTAAAAAAGTGCGGTGGTTATTTTCTTTTCTTGTACGTCTTGTCCATAAACTGGTTTCGAAAGCTGCGCAGTTTTTGGTGTCTGGCCAACCATGACCTTAATGTTGAAAAAACACTGCAGTCTTGCATTTAAAAGGCTACGGTCCTCCAAACAACTTCGACTTTTCGCCAGGACAGAGGCAGGCTCATCAAATCTTTCGTTATACTCGCTGCATTACGCCGAAGCGTGTTACGAGCTTGCAGGGCCCATCTCCGCATCATTGCGCCTGTGGGCAACACAACTCCTTTTGGAGAGATGTTGCAGCAGTGGCGAGCCATAGGCAACACTGTGTCCGATTTGACCAGCGCGAGACCCCCCCACTCCAAATAAAAATTTGAATTTAACGTGAATGAAGACAAGCAATGGCCATTGCAAGGCAATTACAGCTTGGAGCAATGCAATGCAGCACACCCCATTCTTACCTCATAACCAACCAGTCCTCCTTGGGACAAGGCTGCTGATCCGTGGACAGTAGCGGGCTGAATCGGGACCATTTGTTGAAGCATGGCGCGGTTTTGCATTAACGTTTGTTTTCCGTTAATTTCGAGTTGTTGTTTCAAGATGTTTGTCGGATGAAGATACTTACAGGATTCACGAGTACACTTGCCCTAAAGGAAGCAGATACTAGTGCAGTAGACCACGTAAACTAAACTACACATACAACCACTTAAAACAAGTTTATCTAAACAAAATAAACAAATAAGTAGATTACCAACAAATTTAATTAAAAAATGTGAAACTGAAACAGGCAGTTTTGCCTCTCAACTCATCAGTTATCAAAAGATCCACATACATAAATTCCATACTACCGTACAGTAAAATCAATTATACAGTTAAGATTATCACCAACTAAGCCCCAGCATCTCAGTACTGTAACAATGTCCCGCCGCCTCAACATAGTGGCGTGGTCCCTTTTCCGAACGTGGGTTGGGTCGAAATGAGACACTCTCCCCGATGGGGCTTAAGAAGAAAGTAGCTCCCAAGCAGCAAGTATCTCATCGAAAATGACGTCGCTTATTTAGTTCTACAGCGCGTCTGCAGCGTAACTGCAGACAATAGAATCAGGTTGAACTCTAATTGTAGGGTCATCCTAATGCATAAATTGCTTGTAACTCATACTTTTAACTCAATGTATTCATAGCTTTAGTGCTTGGTGTTAACAACAAAGAGCATAAAAAATTCTATAATGAACCACTTCAGGTTATAAAAGCAGCTTCAAAAAATCAAACAATAAAACATAATTTCAAACCCCGAACTTTTTTTTGGTCTAATTAACTTAGAGCCTTGAATTAACAGTTCAAGTTGCTAATGATTAACATTGCAATTTTTTTTTTCGTTTTCTGGTTACTAACTGGCTAACATTTATTAGGGAAGCAAAAAATTGCCAGTAATAAAGACCACGGTAACAACAATCACTATTTTCTTTGCCAAGAGTATTAGAACAAGCTTTGTGACTTGCTAAAAAAACTAATCTTGTAATGTGATTACTATATTTTTAGGCATTGAAAAGTGCTTTTTTCTCAAGCATATTTTAAACAAAAGTCTTTGCATTTGACCTTCAAAAGATATCTGTTTTGCCTCGTCTGACCTTTGCTTAAAACAAAGATTAAACTTGCGTAAGCAATTTACCTGACTAACGCTAACTGCTGTCCGTCTCAAGTAGCTCTGTTATATAGACGCAAACGAGAGGTAGCAGCGAAAAACAAACAATCAGCTTGCTTTGTAATAATTAATCAGTAACAGGTTTTCGTCTTAGCTAGGGTTAGCAGCGCTAGTCTGAGTTTTCGAGCTTTTTCTCATCATTTTTGATGAAAATGAAGCCTATGGAAAATGGCCGGATTGAAACGTAACTACAAACCACGGTCAGCGGGGAAAAAGACGGTTAAGTAACTACCTGCTTGGACGGTTAGTTACATAGTTTGCTACTTCGTAAAATTTGCATAAAATTGCAAGACTACAACTTAGGGAGTTACAGCTCTTAACTCTAACTCTTTTTTGCTCAAGCGTCCAAGTAGCATAATACCCAAACATTATAACGCTAACTCGCCGGCAGACGTTGTGTACTGTGTCTAACAATACCGCGCGTCTAAAAGTATTTTTTACGAATTGCGACTATCAGGTAATTTGTTCGCTGCTAAAATCTGTACTTGATATCGGTCAAAATGTTTCAAGAACGTTTTGATGTCGCACGACAGACAAGAATTTAAGGTTTATCTTAATATTTTGTTTATAAAATAAATTAACCAAAGAAATTAACATGCAATAAAAAGAAAATTAATAAAGAAAGACAATCTTTATTCAACCCCCCAAAACAAAAAAAATGACAAGCCATTGAGACAATTGAAGATAATTTGTGACTCTTCGTTTTATACCCAATTTAAAGAAAACTCTGTGCAAAACTAGATCTACAAACCAACCCAAAGTAAAACCAAAATTAAAAACAAATTAACCGGACCTCAAATTTATGGTTTAGGCTCTGCTATGCATGCTTTCACCATTTAACGACTTTTACGTAAACGCTTGAACATCAATATTGAACAACACTGAAACTAAGTACAATCTTTACGGCATCAGTCCATGTTGCCCATCAAAAACAATTCTCAGCAAAACTTTGGCTATTTGTGGCAAATACATAGAAAACATTTGGTTCCAGCTTTGGCTTAATCAGCACAAGTATTAACACCGGCTTGGGAATAACGTAGTTTAGGACTGACTAGCTACCTCAAACCGATTAACGTAGTGTTTACTGGCTTCAATAATGGGATACTTGCTGAGGCGCGTAGCCAGAAATCTGCTATGAGGGAGCTGTTACGGGAGTCTGGGGGCGTACTCGAAAATTTTGTATTTTGGGGGCAAAAAATAACTCAATTTTAGCCCTATTTTGATGAAAATTAATGCTACTAAAACGTGGGATAGAAATTAGCAGTGCAAAAACATGATTATATCATAGTAGTTGCATAAATGGGCTATGTGGGAGGTAGGTATTGCTAGAATTTCAGTTCTCCTATTTTAAGCTGGTAAATCATAAAATCCTATAATACCGGTAGTTTAATAAAACTCTCAAGGAGTAATCTATTTCGTCTACATTTTATAGAGAAAGATATAATTAGGGGGGCTAATGAAAGAAAGTTTGAGAGAAGTGATTGGTAATTAAATAATACTGAATAGCCCCACCCCCACCCGTATTCCTGAGCTTATATATTTTTTTGATGAAACCTATGTTAAACATTTTTCAATAAGCGATCAAATTTGAATACCAATTTTTGGCCATTTTTCAAAGTTTTTTTTCTGATTTTTGAGTTTTATTTTTGACAAATTAGCCCCCCCCCCCCTTTAAATAAACGTTTTAAAATATAATTTAAATCATTTTTTGAGTCTATTTCAGCGCAAAAGCCAGTCTCAGAAGTGCTAAAAACGTGGTATTTTCCTTATTCTGCATTTTGGCCGGCAGGCCAATTGGGGACATAGCCCCCCTTGGCTATGCTACTGTACTTGCTTACTCAAGAAAACTCATTCTATAAGGTAATAATATTTCATTCAATGGACGAAATTATGGCTATTTCATTGCTTAACTCAAAGCCAATTAAAAAAAAACCTTGTTAACTTTATTTTATAATTCAATTTCGAATATTGATGTTGCAAAATGATAAACGGCATGCTTCAGTTGGAATAACAAAAAAGTATTCCTATTTCTTGTAAAAACATCTGAACTCAATACTTCATCTACAACTGCTGCTTTCGTTTTACTTCTTTGTTGCAACAGCAAAACTGACCATCTTTTACTGTATTGTCTTTTCAAGAGAGTTTATAGGATTATTACTGTCCCACGCATTTTGCAACGCTTATCAAGCGATTATACTAAGTTTAATTCGCGCAAGTGCGAGCAATTGCCCAGCCACTGCACTCACGTACAGTATTACTTTTCAATATTAGCTTCATTTTGCATTGAAAAACTGAACAAAAATTACACCTTTAGGCTTTCAGTCTGTAATTAAATCCGCTCATCTCAAGTTTAAGACCTGTCTGTTATTAAGTACAGAATATGACGAAATTATTTTAATTGATAAAGACTCGTGACTTCAGTCAATCCGACACAGACCTAAACGTGCAAATGAGTTTATCTGTCCTAATGTTAGTGTTTGGTTAGCAATTACTAAAGCTTCCTAGCGTTTAAAAATATTGAGTTTAATCGAATATTGTATTAGCGGCTTTTTTCATGAAAAGATATTATTTCTATGCACAACGGATCATATGAAGGCCTACCTTGCAATAGTTGCAACAGCAAAATTTATGCAGAATTTTTTTTCTTGTTCTTTAACGTATAAACATTTTGATTTTTTCGACAAAATAGTACGCGTTGCTATTATCTGTTATTGATTTTGTTTAGTTGTTTTATTGTCATTGGTGTATTTAGTTAATGATAACACTTAATTTCCTAGGGTCAGGGGGCAAAAAAACAACAACAAAAAAATACAAGAGCTATTCCGGCCCTTAGCATCGCTATAAGCATCATAAGCCGCACAAATATGTTCAGCCAAAAATTTAGTCTGATTTTTTTTGTTTTTTGAATGAAATGTTCATCCATAACATCTTCTTATTTTTCAATTTTAGGTCATATCAAATTGCACAAATGAATCGTAGCAACTTTAGCAACATGTTTTGACTAATGTAGGTAATTTGGTGGTAATTTATAGCAATGAGCACAATTTCTGACTGCAATTAGCATGGGCGTATCAACACTTACTTTAAAAACTAATTGCCCTTTTTCTTGTGTATTACTCACCTAAGGTGAACAATTCAACCCGCTTTAACGGCCTTAAAGCCATTTATTTGCCGCACCTTCACAAGACGCATTTTCTTGTGCGTGTGTGTGTGTGTGTTGTGTAGATGTTTGATTTTGGAATAAATTCTATACTACCACGCTGAGTGTATACAATTGAAAGCGTATAAGGGTATCGTTTGTTTAATTTAACAATTTTCTCCCTGGTAAGATAGTAAGTTGGTAGAAAGCCAAAATGCCAGGCGTACCTAATTTCTGGTAAAAAACAAAGATAAGCGCACTCGCTTACGAGTTTACGCCAAGCGTAGACCAAGCATTCTATAAAACTAGGTTGAGGCTTTTTGGTGATGGATTGATGGTCGAATTGTCAGGGCAATTAACTGCAAGTACGAAACCCTGAAGAAAACTTAGCAGGAACTACTATCAAGCCATATCAAAAAAATTCGGCCAAAAACATTTTGATCTAGTCGAGTTTGCGCTGATAACACTTTATTCAAGAGGCTGGTATTCGGTTAATAAAAAGTGTCAAAATTATCGGTAATAATGCGTTACAAGAGACAATAATTTTGAATTAGAAAAATTTTCAACAAGCTATTTTATTTGTGCATTTTTTTTAATTTTAGAAAACTTTTTCGTCTTTCCTGCAGTAAAAAACACGATTACATCTCAGTAACAAAACCAATTCTTTTCTAGAAAAAGCAAGTGTATGCCTGATTAACGTAGATAGCACTAAATTCATTTTGCCCACTATACGCTCATGTTAACATGCCCTGGCATTGTTAAACAAAGAAGAGGAAGAACACTAAAAAGCATTTATTAATAAATTGTGCCACGGAACGACAATAAGCGATTGGTAAAAAGTTTGTTCAAGCTTTGGGACGTCTTCATTATACATCTGTGAATAATGGAAAACCATTTCGATTGGAATTTTGATGTTGAATCAGGCTCAGTAGTCTAAACACTGCTGCGTTTTAATTGCTTGGACCAGTTATAACGGTTAGTTGGCGCGCCAAGTGAAAGTATAGTCAAGAGATGCCATACAAGAGTGCTTCAAAAAAGTGCTTCAAAGAAAGCTTTCAAAACACAGCCGAGTCTTATAGCAAATTCGAAATGAGTTGGACAAGAAAAACAAAATCATTGAGGTAGAGGCAGTCCAAAAATTTATAAGTTTCTAGATATTTTTCAGTTGTCGGAAAGAAACTAAGCAGAAGAATTAATCATAGAAAACAAGAACTATCAAAGCAAATGATCGAAATATGCAAAGAAAAGTAAAGGCTGCAAGGATACTACGTCAAAGGAAAGAACAAAATAGCTATTATGCACCAAAACCTTTTGAATCTCGGGTAGGATTAGGGTCAAAACTTGCATTTTTCACTTAACATTGTACAATATTTTATGTACAGGTTCTTTTTTTATATTTCTTGTATGTACTGAACTTTAGCAAATGTTGCTTTGGTCAGAATATAGCGAAGGGGCTTTAAGTTTGCGATCTTCGAGTCAAAACAAAGGTCAAAAAGACCACGATAAAATCTAAAATAATCCACAACCGCACCCAACTCTGGTTGCCTTCTTTTTATCGTAAAAGTAGCAATATGTTGTATCAGTATACATTTACTAATGATAGAGCCATATACCTGTACGCGCAATTTGACGAAATGTAGTAGGTTAGTAATAGTAATATAAAACTTGTAAAACAATTAATAAATGAAAATCTTATTAAACAGAAAAGAGAATGATCAAAAGACCCAAATTCAATGTTCGTGAAGCGTTTGCATTTGTGGAGAGAATATGGGCTTAGCCATTTCAACAAAACGACCTACGGACGAATAGCAACAAAAGGTACATCTGTCACCAAAATCTAGGTTTACATGAATCAGTCCAAACAATTATTCAAAGTTTCATGATAAACTTAGGGCGTATCATTTTTACGTATATCTTAATAAATTTTTGTTTGTCTTTCAAGGTAATGTGCAAAAGGCAAATATCATTTGTCAATAGCAGGTCATGCATCATTTGACACGTAAAAAAACAAACCATTTTTTTGAAATTATGCTGTTCATTAGGCTTGCCTCCATTTGCCTAATATTTTGCAATTGATTCCGGTTATTTGATTGGAAAATCATTACCAAACTTAACATAAGTATGCGTGACGTCATCGACCTATTTAGCAAACAAAAACCTACGATTTTATCGTAACTCTTACAAATTATCTCGATCACTATACGATCACTGCACGTTTTTTCATCCGATTACAGCAATTTTGAACAAATTTCAAGCAACGAACAATCTGGAAAAAGTGTGATGAAGAATATTGAAGTTAGTTCCGCAGAATGGAAGGAAATGTAAAACCGTAATAATTACAGCTTCTAGTACTGAAGTGTAAGAGGAAAGAACCAGATGAAGTTATTAATTTGTGATAGCCCAAATTTCTACGTTTTAATATCGTCCGTAATTATTAGTGACAACACGAAAGGTGCGTTTACACCGGACGCGAAACAATGCGAAGCCACCTAAAAGTGACATCATTGACAGCTTGCGAAAGGTTGTAACCTGTCGCAATCTTCGAGAGCGGTTGCTTAATTTTACTTCAACAAAATTTTTGATCAAAGATTGGCCTAGTTTGAGCTAGTGACGAGAGCAACCACTCGCAAACGTTGCCAACCTTCGCTTTGCGTTGCGCCGCGTCGAGTGTAAATGCATCCTAAAACTGTCACTTCGGTTCAGTGAAGTTTTATTCCCTTAATCGAGTTCGTCATTGCAGTACGGAGCGGTGTTGTGGCATTTCGATTAGGTGTGATCATTTTTCGCGACGTTTCGAATACTCTTTCCTTGGCATTACCTTTGCTATGTTACCACGTAGTAAGATTATTCATAAACTGTAGATTTAGGAAAACGCCATCAATGACTAGTCGTTATCAAGACCCGAAAGACTTGGTCAAGTGTTGATTTTCAGCAACTAATTTAATAAGCTGCAATCAGAAGCTTCTTCCTCAGCTCGTTTCTCTAACATAATGGAAGCCAGGTGAAGAAGAAGCACCTGAAAGCGGAGACTATCGTCGATACTCGTTTCACACCGAAGCAGAATTGTTAGTCGCAGAGTAGCATAGGCATTGACTAGTACTCCCAATACTGATCCAAAGTCTGTTGTTGAATCTCGCAACACCCGGATGCAGATAAAAAATACGTGAAATTGTGATTACGTCTTTATTTATCAATTTGCTTTGGCCAGAAGACAGCGAAGGGACCTTTCGGTCTTCGAGTTAAGCTGCCACCTGCCCACCTGTCTACTACACACGGCGGAGGCTTCACATTCTCCGTTTGAATGCTGAAAGTCATGTAAGAAAACTATGAATACCAATTTTATAGTCTTTGGTTTGACCCGACCTGAAATCGAACTCGATATTACCGTTTCAGTGGTAGACGTGGTATCCACTCGACCACTGATGGGATGTGGATTACGAAATCGTCGAAACTCGCAAAAAATTATCGTCGAAGTTCAGCACAACTCAAGGTAAATTGCAGACTAAGCTAACACAAGACATTATTAATATAATCGCAATTGAGAACTACCGGTGTTTTCAAAACGTGCATTGCTGCAACAGGTAATTCCATTGAACTCGCAGCTATTCTGACGCAAGTAGAATCTATTGTCAAACTCGTAACACCCAAAACCAGTCCAGATTACTATGTATGACATCCACAACAGCTGATCCTAAAAAGCAATGGTCGAAATTAGAACACCTTCGCAAAGAAAAAATATTCAAAATAGATTTAGCAACAATTTACGATCTAAACTCGCAACACCTCAACGTCGGCAATATCCATTGTTGTCGGAAGTCTAGAGGTCGACTCTGTAAGCCTACTGAACGCAAAAACTTATCGTCGTAAGTCGCAAAAATTTTCGTGAAAACATTTTTCCAAGCGCTCAAACTTTTGAATAAAATCATTGCGTGAACTGCTGGTTCTTTGTTTATTCATCACCGCAATAACCATTCTAAAAAAACAACAAAAGGTACAGCACCTGCGCTAGAGCGAAACGTATATCCGAATGGTTTCAGAAGTATAGTTTTCTCGGAAGCAGAGGTTTAAACAAATTGATGATACTCATTCGTCTAGCTTAATGACTAACCAAGATGGAATGCCTACCGCTAACCTATAAGTCCAACAGATCCAAACAAAGCACAACTGCTACTGGAACCCAGACGCAGTTGGATGAAAACAACAGCAAACCAGTAAAAACCTAACATTAGACTCCACTTCCTTTTTCCTGATGGAAATTCCTATTGTTCTCAACTGTTTTTTTAATTCTTCCCTATTTCTCAGGTGTCACATCTGTTGCAGACATATTGTGCAAGGTCTACCTTTAACTAAATACTGTAGTCGTATCTATGACTTTTGATTTGGATCGCCTTTTTTTCATTGCATTATCACACACTGTGGGATGCAATTTGACACACCATTAGATAAATAGAAAACAAGGTCGATAAAATGAGGAAACTTTAGTATTCTAAACACAAACAGCTACCTTCACTCATGCATTTACAGTAATATAGGTGTAAAAGGAAAATTGAAATCCTAAATGCACTCTTATGAATATCAAAATTGAAGCATGTTAAACCTGATAACACAAAATATTGTTTCTGAATGATACAAACGTTTTGATTCTTTTCGTTTAGTGCATGTCCGAGTTTTCTATTTTTTCGACTTGAAATCTCTCTCACACGGATCTTGTCCCAGCTTTTCACTCTAGGTTACTAAGATCTAGCACATCTACATATTTTATTTCCAAAACTGAGGTAAGTGCTGCTAAATATAATGGGTTGCAACAAAATCTAATTACTTGCTTCAATGCTTGCTTAACGGTGTTTCTGGTTCAATTTTCGAGTTGAACAGCTAAACTGTAGTTGCTTGAAAAGTTATTCTACATTTATCTCACGGTTCTTTACCAAAAAATTGTTACCAACAGTCCCATTTAGTTTCACTGAGTAGCTGTTAAACAGGCCGCTTTTCAAAAGAAAAAGGGTAATGCAAAAACAACAAAATTATCAAGGACTACTTAAATTCGCCAACTAAAACAACAACCATGTTTTTCGAACGTGCTTGTTGCCCAAACTCTTTATAATAATCGAGTATTAATATATTTTTAGAAAGCAATGCATCAAAAAAATTCAAGGAAACCGAATCCTGCTCCGCTACATACGCGCCTCCAAAAATAGCCGGATGTAAAGAAGGTATCAAAGAGAACTGATCACTACGAAATAAACAAGATGTACCGCGGTACTCGTAAGATGAAGGCTTCACTATCATGATGATGTCGCGTTTATAATGACATCAATGAAACGATATCAATAACGTCGCAATCGAAGAAACGATATTGGACATTTTGCGTTTGCTAAATTTGTCTTAAAAAAGCTTGATTGGATAATCATTGTTTATTTTTTATTGTATAAATTTAAGTTTAACTATTTACAACAAAAGTATTAACATGAACAATTGTGTTTTGAGGATTGGAGAGTTTGGTTTATTTGGGAAAGTCGCAAGCAGTGGTGCAACCAGGGAGCTTCAGCCTTCCCCTCCTAGCTAAGTCACTTAAATCAAATCAATCTTTCATTAGATTTGCTGTATTCTGCACCAAAGCGTGCAACGAGTTTGCGGGGGCCATTCAGCGTCATTGTGTCCTGGCAACTCAGCTTCTCTCGAAGAAATGGTGCAGCGCTGACGAGCCCTTGGCAACTCTGTGTCCGATTTGACCAGTCCGAGATTTGAACCTCAGATCTTATGCTACAGAAACGAATATGTTACCGCCCGACCAAAAGGCCGGTAGCCATGTCATCTAGAAAGTTTAACCTCAAAATACAAGCGTTTAAACATGTTTTTGACCTAACCACTAAGCAAGGAGACTGCAGGGGCTGGACAATTATTCTTCCAAACGATTTCAAAATTTTAGCAATTTGTTTCTTTTAATAACTCCAAAAACGTTCAAACTGTGATCCAAATGACATTAAAATAGCTATTTTTTGCCGAAAAACCACAAAAGTCGCCCAAGGCTCAGGTTTTTTGCCATCAGACATCCGTAGGCTGAACCGCTGTATGTGTTACGTTTAAGTTGCACCAATTCGCTCGGCATCTTCGCCTGAATGACACACTTCTTGAACAAAAAGTTAGTTTCCCTTTACAAAATCCTGGTTGCGGGTTTGGTGGCAAGCCAAAATAACTTCACTTTCTGTATAATTCTTCACACACTAACTAAAAAGGTGGTGCAGCCTTTTCAAAATTAAAAAAAAAACAACTTTCGAAACAAAACCACCATGGATATGTTCCTTGAAAAACGAAGACCAAAAAAAGATGTTATATTTCAGAAAAAGCAAAAGAGAGGCTAAGTTTGGGTGGTCGGAATATGAGAATTGAAAAAACAAACACGAAAGTAAGAAGGAAAGACAGTACGCATCACTTGCTTTCAATCGAAATCAAGTAGTCTAATGTTAAAATAAACAAAGCTTTAGAGCGTTTTAAACAACTTCACAAAACTTTAGGTTTGCAATGGTATTACCACATAATGTATAGTAACTACCGTGTTGTATTTGAATATGCCATTACACAAGATCATTCAAGTTCGAATACTGGCAGCTCAGAAAAGTCATTCAAGTAACCTTTGAGCTCAGCGCTTTACCTCTATCTGTTCAACCATAAGGCTTGCTCTACGCGAAGCGTAAAACCGTGAGCCTAAGACAGTATCTTTACTTTATTCAACCAACTATATATCAATTTGTACGGTGGTGAGGGGGTACGCCGGGAGTACCAGATTTCTGTTTAAACAAGCAAAAATACGCTCGTGCGTCCACAATTTTACGCCCATGGTAAACCGGGCCTAAGGGATAAAGTAATTTTTTCTAAGGCTCAATTTTCAAGTTTTTGACCAGATAGGATCACCTCAAAAAGTACTACTGCTTGGCAAAGTGGAAAAAAACTTAAGTGCTTTTTCCGAAAACACAACGATGCATTGCCAGTTTAGGAGATCAAACCACGAGCTAGCAACCTTGCTTACTCATTGATCAATTGCTGCAATTGATCTTTGGGTCAATGATCTAGGTTGCTGGCTACCCGTTCGATTTGCAAACTGGCACTGCAATAGCCGAGTTATTTGCTATTTGTGACGAAAATTACTTCAAGCCATACTTAACAATAACAGAAACGTTTTTAATGCCACTGTGCCCTCTTCAGAATATAGATGCAATATCAACATCAAATGCAATACCAAGATTAAGTTGTTACCTCGCTCAGTATTATATTACCTATTATCGCTCAGTATTACAGAAGAAAATAAAAGACTAAGTCACAACCTGGATCTGCATTTTTTTCTAACAATAAAGGCAGACCTATGCAGCATGTGACCTTATGCCTTTTATTTTCTTGAATTTTACATGGAAGCTGAAATTTCCTCATTTTATGGCTCCTTGCTTGACTGGCTGCACTGAGAATTGAACAGTCAAACTCCGGTTCCGAAGCTCACTATGGGAATGACAAGCACGTAAGCTAATAAATAGACTTAGTAAAATTCTACCTATTATTGCAAGTATTAGATAAGCAATTTTAATGATTAATTTTGTGGTGTTACTACTAACGGCTAAGTTAGTGCCAGCACTATTTGACACGTTTCATTTTACTCCATCTGAATTTCCCCAAGAAAAACAAAGCCAAACGTTTAGGGTTTCCAGTTCAATAAGTAGGAAAATTAAAGAGAAAGTACCAAAAACTAAAAAATTGCTGCCAGATTCTTTTGTAACCGAGTCACGCAGTGTTGCCAAAACAATTTAAACTACTACAGCTGGGCAATATTCTGCCTGCAAACAAAAACAATCCATTTTTAAGAATAGCTGAAATTTGTGAAAGTAATTCTAAAAAGACCTCACTCGTCAACCAAAGTAAACAAATTAAAAAAATTGAAAGAAAAATTATTGCAAATTAGTTTACATAAGTTAAAGAAGCGTAACAAATGATTGGTGGAATTAGGAAAATCAATAAACTTTAAGATTTCACTCGAGTCGGATTGGAGCTCAACCTCGAGTTTTCTCTCAAGTCGACCTTAAGCTCAACTCCGCTTTAGTTAGGTCACTGAAAAGAGATAAACAAACCCATGTATCAGCTTCTCATTTCATGTGAACTACCTACCTACTGAATTTTTTTCGGTCATTTTACGGTCATTACTTTGACTAAATTTTTAGTGAACGACCACAAAAATCAGTCATTTCGGTCGCAATCAACAAAAACATTACATATACGATAGAGATAGTTCAATATATTTGTGCTTACAAGCCCTAAAAGTCTACTTGAAATTCCAACAATTGCCGAGAGGTTTTCGAAATTTGTACATTTGACCAAATATTTTGAGCGGAAAAAACAAGCCCAGCTAAAGCTAACTACTGCGTTACATTGCTGACTGCTTCACTGCAAACAAACTTACGTCAAAAGCTCTTGCTTATTCTCTAGTAAGTGGAAACCGAAGAGCAAGAAACGCAAGCTAGCGAGCGACAATCGAAAAAAATTTTGAAACCCAGGCGCCGTCAACGTGATTAAATTCTGATTTTTCACAGTGCTCTTGTCGTAAGCAATCAGACGTAAAGAACGCCATATAAGCTCATCGATTTTTCTTTCATCGGTACACAAATAGTTCTTTGTCTCGACGATTACGAGCAGTTAAGCTGCATTGCTCGAAAATTTCTCCGAAAGTCAATAGGCCGAGAAGTTAATAAGCTCACCCCTGGAAGTAGAAATTTCGGGTTCAATTCCTGAATTAGCCTAATTAATTAAACGCGTGTTGCCAGCGTCTACCTACGACTTCCCTTCGAAGAAACTATGTCAGCATTGATCCAATCAACAGGTTATGCCCGATATACACTGCGCGTAATATCGTGAACAATCGAGCGTATTCTTAGTTGTTTCAACTAACTGGCAGCTTGTTCGCTGGAAAAGCAGTACGCTAGGGGTACCGAATTTTTGTTTAAAATCTACAAAGAATATGCTCGTACAATCACGTGATTGATTGGTTGATTGATGCAAATTTATCATCCCGTCATGAAAAATTGACAGCGGCGCTATTCTGCAAACGAATCGAATCTGCTCAAGAATTGACTATTTTCCAAGTTTTCCGGTTGGCATTTGATTTCCTCCCAACTCATCTTGCTGCTTGTTCAAAGTCACCAAAGCGAGAAGCGCCAGATTCTAGGACGCAACAACGTGACCAGTGACCAGTGACCAGGTTGCGTTCAGGTTTGTCCTGCCGTCTACCCCGCTGAATACAAGGTGAAAAAAGTAATGAATTTTGATTGGCCATGATCAAGAAAAGGCACAAAAGCCAAGGAAAAAAGAACAATTTGAAAATAAAAAAGCAAACATTGCATAAAATTTTTCTGAATTCTGATGAAAAATTTACTAATTTTTAATTTTTTAGGTCTAAAAGCCAACAGCAGACCACTCTATTATAACTGGTTGTTTGTAAAAATGACTCATCATATTTATCTCTTTTTGCACAGCAAATCCTATTACATCTGATCTCATTTTCGTTGTAACGTCAGCATTTCGCCAGGCATCATGGGTGACTGAGAAGACAAATAAAACAATACGTGCGAATCGAGGATGAAGCTCTACATTGGGCTCAACACTTCGAAATTTCATTCCATTAAAATGTATGTGAAATAAAAAGTAAATGTGCAGTTTCTCCTGCTCATAAAAGCGTTGATTCTTAATAACCTTTTCAAAAACTTAAAAAGAAACGTACCGCTACACAAATCACTTTAATACACGTACGTACCCATCTAGATACCCTTTTTCTTACAATTAAAAACCTACTGTATTACACAACTTAATTTGGAGAATTTCACATCCCATCAGTTAGATGTGATGATGACTCTCTTACATGTAGTTGTAACTTACAGCAACTTCATTGCAATAACTTTCAACAATCAGTTACTAAACTTTTAAAAAATTAGTGACATTTTCAAAACTTGAAGCGTCAAGCCAAAGTGATGAAGTTCAGTTAAATTCGAAACTGAGCCAAGCAAACAAACATGGCAAAAAAAATCATACCAAACATTTAGAATATCACAAAAACTGCCACCTTCCAATAAATAACGTTATCCCAAGAAAAAAAGTTAATTCAACAAGAATAAGTACTTTTTTAAATCACTGCAAGATTTCACTACTCATCTAATAGTCTACATTTTCAAAAACTGAACTGACGCAAGAGAGCAACATGGACAATTGGACATCCTTGCATAAGCCTTAATCCTCTACATACTATACAGAATTTATTAATATTTTATGTAACAAATGCAAAAGCAAGCAAAGAATTGTAATTAAAATACGGCAAATAATAAAGTCTAATATAAGACTAACAGCTGTACAACCTCTGGTTTCTATTTTTGTAGCTTTAGAATTCTAAACTTGCTTTTTTGTTTAAAAAAACGATCAAAATTCTGGTTTGTTTACAAAACTTTCGTCTTGCTTTCGTTTGCTGCAAGTTTGAAAACAATTAGAACGCCTATTCAGTCGACATTGGTTCAAAAATGTTGTTTTCTCGTGCGAAGTTTATAATAATGGCCAACATTTAAAACTCCTCAAAACAATCATATATAGAAATTTATACAATTTCTATCAACATTTTTTGTTAAATATCTTTTCAAAAGAAGATAAAAGTGCTAAAGTTTACTCTAATTGAAAAAAATCACTGACATTGGCTTTCGCTTGTTTTAAAATGCCTTTTAAGATAATAAAAGTTTACGGATTTATCCGCTTTTTGATTCAAGCAAGTAGCATGCATTTCTGCTTCAAAACTTTCGCAGCTTGTTTTACTCTGTTTTTTTTTTCGTCCTTCTACGACCTATGGCTGCTCTTTTTTAAGTTCTAAATCAATGCAGATAAAACACAACATTGGAAATATTTTAAACTATAACAGTAAGAATACAAATTCCTGCTAGATAAACTGAGAAAAATCGCTGAATTCTATATTTTGCTTTCCAAACTCCATAATTATCATACCAGTTTCGAAATTGCAAATTACAGTAGATCTATGTGTATTCAACTCATATTTTTTCATAACTGCTTTGCTCAAGTACTTGCTAACGTGTATTTGACACGCTATGAATTGAGAAGAGGAAATACAAATTCAATACTGCGGAAAACCTTTACCAATTCAATATAAATAGCAGATGTACACTAAGTCAATTTGCCGTTTAATATGACCAAATTTCTATCGCTATAAACGCGCCATAATCTATCATACAAACTACATCACATTCAATAAATATCAGCATGCCTTGCGTAATAAGCTACAGTCAAGCTCATTGAAATTTAATGCCTTATATAGTCTTAAATTCAATCATCAAATTTTATAGAAAATAGAAGTAGGTGTATTAAGTGGAGGTCTGAAGTTTAAATTTCGGGCCATTCAAATTGGATATAGTGTTACCAACAGCTCACCACCGCTGCGATATTGGTTCGAAAGGAGCTGTGTTGCCCATGTGCAATGCGCGGAGATGGGCACCGTGAACTCGTTACACGTTTTGGTGTAACGCAGTACAGCAATGACAATGAAAACTTTTGATTTTGAGATTTGATGTAACAAATGGATTAGCATTTAAAAGCAACCAAAAACATTAATTTTTCACGGTCATAAAATTATATAGGAAAGGTTTGAGACATCAATAGTGACAGATACCAAAGAAATATTCATTTTTACCCCATCAGTTTATACAATTGCAGCACAGTATCTTGTAATGGTGTTAATGCCGTATTTGCTGTAGTGACAATAACTGTATTGTGACCAGGCAAACGATGATTAAGGTTATATTGCTTTCAAACAATAATAATAAATAATAATAATACACATCTTCAAATTATTTTGGGACCTGCTTGATCCACCAACCCAAACTTGCAGTATTATTTGAAACTTGAAAATCTACTTTAAAAAAACTGACGGCAGGCGAAAGAAGGGAAAACGTCCATTCAGACTAATTGTACTGAACTACAGTATTACAGTAAACTTGTGAATGAATTTCGATGAACACAACAAAATTAACGTAAAATTCAAATAAACCACATCATAACACAGTGCTCAAACTCCATTTAACGGAACTAACTTAACAAATATGTTGACCGCTAGAAGTCGCAGACATTAACGAAGAGTATGACTATTTGAATCGCGTTTGACGAATATGCACTTGATAACCAAAGAGTGAAGCTCTCTTTGGATTGACAAGTTACCTTGGCGATGAAAAAAGGATGGAACAAGAGCAGATCTGTAAGTGGAGCTGCCTGTTGTCCAAAACCCTTCCACTTGAGCAGAAAATGTGATATCACTTTTATAGTCTTTGGTTTAAAGCTTGAACTGAATGAATTTTAAAGAATTTAATCAAATTTTAAAGAAAACGAAGAGCAAACACTAGGAAAAATGTCCTTACACTTCTACAATAAAGATTTTTGCGCTGTGACATGGTTTTGATGTTGTCTTCCGCTGTTTACTCTCTGCATCGCTGCTTCAAACCAAAGAAAAATTAATCAACATAAAACTGCAATAAAATAAAAATTATAGGAATACGTTATTCATTCATGCGTACAAAGTCAGCATTCGGCGTTTGTTCAACCACAACAACCCTAACTACATTTTTGGGGGGTCTGTTTGCTAGTCTTTCATCTGTCTGTGCCACAACAACGAGTAGACTGCATGGTCACAATGGGATATAACTGTCAAGGGTCTTTACCAAGGACGCAACAACGCATTGCAAGTTGAGGAATCGAACCTGTACTTCGCTACTTTTCGATTACTAGTCAAACGCTCTAAAACCGAGCTATGGTTGCCGCTAACCAATTTCGAGATTCTGTTATATGTAGAGTTGTTATTTTGACAGCAGAAAATATTCTAATGTATATATTTCTCTTTAATTTATGCAATTCGTACAAGCGTCACATGCATGATTTTACTTGGTGTTAAGACTGAATATTACTGGGTCTCCTGAGACATATCAAAGATACTAATGGTAGCTAAATTACATTTACTCTTGGCAACAGCCATAATCAATAGCTCATGTAATTTTAATCGTTTTCCATTAGTGATATGCATTAGGTCAATTTTTATTGGATTAAAGAACCAGGCGCGAGAGCAACGTAAAATCGTTTAGCTGTTAAGATCTTAGCGAAATCAATGTCAAAGCAAACATAATCCAGGGTAATGCTGTTCCCGGTCGAGTGAAATCAAAGACTATGACAGTTGGTATTCACAGCTTCCCTGCTTGACGTTCAGCAATAAAACAAAAAGCGTGAAGCCTCCACCGTGTGAAAGAAACATGTTGGCAGGTGGTAGCTTAACTCGAAGACCGAAAGGTCCCTTCGCTGTCTCCTGGCCAAAGCAACTTTGTGAGAAAATGTAGTAACAATTACAATTACCATTATTTTTTGTCGTACACTTGTTTTTCTGCTTTAATTTGAAGTTCACTTTCAATGCGAGTTAAATTATAAATAAAATTTACTTTTATAAAAAAGAAAAATTAATACCTGGTGGCAGTCGGACTCGAAGACCGCGTTTTATTGCTTTCGTCTGGCTTAAATTGTAAAGAATGCGCTTTTTTAAGAACCGTTAACTTTGGGTTGCGGCTAGCTGTTCTTAAATTTTGACAAATTTTCAGCCCCATTTGTTATTAATTTGTTTTAACTTTATTCAAGAATAAATTAACAAATATTTTGTTCTTGCTGGTTGAAAGTTGTCTTTTGTTATCGATCATGATTGCTGTCAAACAAAGCAACAATGACACAAAAAAAGGCCAAGAAAAATGCTGGTTATTTAAAAATGCGTTGTATTGTAGTCCTTGTTTGCAGTTATTTTTTTCATGGTAAGGTTAACATTGTTCTTAACTTGTTCTTAAATTTTGAGCAAAAAAGAGCCTCGTGCTCTTATAAAATTGTTCTTATGAAAAATTATAGCTTTTTTAAAAGCCTTAATAAGAGTCCAAGACCCAAACGGCCTTCAACAAACGCCTTAGGTCAAACTTTGAAAGCTGATAGGGTTCTTCGAGGTTTAGCTTTCTGTCTACATAAGCAGCTTGCAATAATGCGTAAACTTTCTCGCTTTGGTGATTCGACCATGCGTTAATGATCTGCTTCAAAGAAACGTAAAAATTCTAATCACCAAAGATAGCAATTTAGCCATTTTTGCCAATTTTCACGCATATTCCCGCAATAAAACAGTACTTAACCCTTGCTGATGAGCCCGAACTCGTAGGGATTCAATAAAATCGAATTATCAAAATACTCCAAAGGATTAGATGTAATGAAGTGGTTTTGGGCAAATGTGCAAGTACTGTCGCAAACGTTTCGCCGCCCAAACTGGCTGGTTTTACCAGGACAATTTTAACTAAGCACAAAAATAATCTCGAAGCAAAATATTGTCCATAGTGAACACATAAACAATTGCTGAAAAAGTCACAACTGCCACCATAACAGCTCTTTTGGTTTTAGCTCTATTTATGTACTATTTCTGAAAAAAATTATTAACAACACAACATACCTTTAGGGCGTCATAGCACGCAATAACTTTTCCATCACTTGCAATCTGAATCTTCTTTCCAGGATGAGCGTATCTGCACTCCTCAGCGGTCCTCTTACAAGCTCCTCTTTGAAATTCACGGCAAATCTGTCCAATAAACAAAGCCAGTTTAAAGCAATAAGAAGAATAAAGGGCTTAGTGTATGATAGAGCCCTGGAGGTGGAAAAATTTGTAGCGTATTTGTGTGAAAGATTTCGAGAACTCTATTCCCGAGCAAGTTTAGTGTTAATACATCAATTGGTAAATACAAGGCATGGAGCTTGAATTTAACTGATTTAAGAAAGTGTTCGGCGGCGTTGTAACTGTAATTACATTCTATTCACCAACTTGCCTCGGCCAGGAGACAGCGAAGGGACCTTTCGGTCTTTGAGTCAAGTTGCCAACTACCCACTTGTCTATCACACTCGCTGGAGGCTTCACACGGCCTCTGTAATTGCAGAACTTCAAGCAGGGAAAAAGCTATGAATACCAATTTTGTTGTCTTTGGTTTGACCCGATCGGGAATCGAACCCAAGTCTAATGTTTCAGTAGCAGAATTTGGCCAGAACGGATATCATAACACAGTACATGTCAATTGTAAAAATTAAAAATATAACAAATTCAAAGCCGTATGCAGTCTGTTTCACCAGCAATCGATATCATCAGAAGTGCCTTATTCAAGTAGACTTTTGTTTAAATAAAATTCAAATATGGTTTTAATTTTTTATTATTTTAATTTTTACATGTGACGTTTAAAATGCTACGATATTCAGTTTGTAAACATGTGAATCTACTGTACGACCACTATCAGTGCACAAAAAATTGCAAGTGCAATTTTAGTGTTTCCATTGTAATTAACAAATGCAAATACCTTGAATGTCTAATACCTTACACTAGGAATGTTCAAAGCCTGGCTCGCGGACCACTTGCGGTCCGCAAATGAAATTTAATCCGCGACCAATCTTAACTTTTAGGCCGAAGATTTCTTTTTTGGTCTTTATCTTTTTACTACACTCATTTACAAATCGGTCATTGGTTTTGTCCTGACCTGTTGACCGCAAACATCTTCGCGACATCTCATTTGGCACTCCATCAAAAAAAAAAAAAAAAAAAAAGAAAACAAACATGCATTAAACAAACTAGTTTTTTGTACTGCATAAACAGATAAAATTAGTGCGGTTGAGTGAATCCAAATAGAATAAACTTAACAATGGCGCCAATGCTGAAAGAAAAGTTTTTGAACGTAAGAAGACGAGTTGTGGATTCCCATAAAAAAGCAATAGCAAATAATAATAAAAACCTTACATAATGAAGCTTTGGGTGACTGAGAATTTCAGGCTTAAACTGTGGCGTCGCACAATGGGACGCCCTTCAAATTACAGCTAAAGCAAAACGTTCATATGGAGAGCCCTTAACATCAAAATTTAGACATTGACAATTGAAACAAATTGTTATGGCCGTTTTCAAATGTCCCTAAGTGGTCTTTTGCTCAAAGCTTTAGCTAGACAAGTGTAGCTCCTAGCTCAGCAAAAGACTTGTTCAGACTGGCAATAATGATTGAACTTTGGACAAATTTTCATGTGTTGTGGAATTGAAATTGTACATCAAATTTGTTCCGATATCTTCTTAAGATAAAGAATAAAAAAGGTATTCGTTATTTTGTCCAACAAAAATTGTATTTAACACGCATTTTTCTGTTTTATAGACTGTGAAACAAACTCCGAAAAATGATTTTGACAGCGTTCAAATATCACACGGTAAGTTTGTGTCTCAAATGCAAAAAGGAAAAGAACAATACATGACCAAGTCGGGAAACAAACCTGGACCTACATTTCCATGTCGAACTCTCTAAGCTACGTTGTTGCTTTTTGAGATAAATTATTATTTTTTATTAAATTAACACACATTTAACTGGGTACAGCCAGTAGCACAAGCTACTGCGCTAGCAAACGGGCCAAGTTGTTTATTAAACTGAAGATAGTGGGACTTTGAAAGCGGAGCGTTTACAGTCCTATAATTAGTTTATTTTAATATTTTTTCTCAAAACTTACTTCCAGTTTCAACCATTCTGGGTCTCTGATTTGGGGGAACTGCTGGAGACTTGGCAAGGTCCCAACTGCCAAACGAGTTGGGGTGAGTGGCTCGGTTGGGGGCGTTGATATCGGGGTAAGCACTGGCCCATTAAGTGCTGTAAAATAGGTTCCTGTGAGTGAGTAAGGCTTAAGTTTAAGCTTACAACATTAAGAAGCTGATACAATCACACCACTGATAATAAATTCAAACCGTTCATAAGCGATTTTATTATCTTCTGAAAATACATTTGTTTTACTTCATCAATTCGCTTATCAAAAAACTAGTTGATAATCTTTTAACAATAGCGAGAGTATGATAATCTACACTTTTTAACAGGCCATTTTCCAACATTTTTGTATTTTTTTTACATTATTGTTGGTATGCAGATAAAAATTAATCCAATATGGCGTGTTAGTTTGATGTTTGTTTCGAAGTTTCCCTTTATACTCTTTTTTGTAGCTTTAGCTATATTTTCATCTTCAATACAACATCACGTACCGGAGCTAAGCTTGCGTTATATCAAGCATGCATAGTAAGCAAAGACACAAACATACAATACTTAACAATAATATCACAAAAGGGGCTAGAATTTAGATGAAGAAGCTCCCTAAAGTCATTAGAATGGTTCTGTTAAAAAAAAAGAAACGGAACGAAGATCCCCAAATAAATTTTTCCCAAAAACTATCCAACCGCAAATGCTGAAGCTTAAAAAATATATAGATCAACGAAAGCTGTTTTAATAACCTACATTTAATCAAAATCCTAAAAAGTAGTGAAAATTATCAACTCGTTACCAAATGAATTATGCTCAGCAGCGACACCGACAAGACATAGATTTACATAACTACATTGCTGAACAAGGAGAAGGGAAAAGCTTGAGGTTTTCCCTCAGGCGAATAGCCAACCACGCTCATGGGCGTACCACAGTTTAGAAAATGCAAAATTTGGTTTTCGATTGTTTTTGATGATTTTGTGAAAATGTAGTAAATACAAAAAATATTATTTTTTGCACCAAAATTGATCCGAAAAATAATATTATATTTTGCTCTCCAAACTTGGATAATAATAATACTGTTCAGTTGAGGTAAGGGTTGAAGTTGGCAAATTTTATGTATGAATGCACTTAGATGCGGCAATTCTCTCCGAAATTTGGACCAATCATGCGTGACTTTACTAAAGTCCCCGTCACATTACAGTCAAACGGGCGAGAATCGGATCGAATTAGTCGGAACGTAAATTCGGCTTGATTCCAATTCATTCGGGGTCGCGATTTCGAACGCAATTCTGTACGAGTTTACTTCGAATGGCAAAGAATATACGTATACCGCCACAGTGACGTCAGCGAATGGAAATAAACAAGCAAAACTAAGGAAACAGGCGAAGCGAGCATCGGCCGTTCCAATTAATTAGCTTGACGTAAAGATAACAAGAAATTGAGATTTTATTTCCGTCTTGAAAGTAACCGTTGCGACAGTATAGTTGTCTACTGTAGATATACGTACACAGCGCATAATTAGCATTATACGTTCCATCATGTTACTGAATAAGCGATATCTATTTTTTACGCTATTGTACAAAAATTTGGCATTTTGTCCACGTAAATGCAGTGTCGTGTTAGTATTTACTCAGAAGCTAGTTGCCGCTAGATATTTTGAAGGATATACTGCATGCCAATCAAAATAAGTACGCAAAAAGGCGGTTACGGTGTATTTTTTGCTTCGAATGAGCCTGAATCCACTTCGAATGTCGTACGAACGTTACGAATGCACGTCGAATGTCGTACGAATGCACTCCGAATTTGTTTTCAGTACGAATCAGCCCGAGTGTTTTGAACATTTTCAAAACATTCGGAATGGGTCGCCGAATTAACCCGAATCGATTGGAATGCAGCACGAATGTTTCGAATGTTCTTCGAATCAGCCCGAACGCACTACGATTTTTCATTCGTAAGCATTCGGGATGATTCGGGCTCTAGAGTGACTGTGGTATAACTTGTATTATAGGAACCTGCACCTGTTACGATTGGATCTAGTCAAATTCCCCGAAAAACAATTTGTGGAATGAATAATTTTCCGAACGAAAACTCCCGAAATTGATATTTTCTAGAAGAAACAATGTCCCCAATGAACAATACCCAAACCTTAACCACTTTCGACATGTTCCCACTTGGAGCATGTCCATTCTGAGAATTGCTCAGCCTAATCATAATTTTAACTTTGCGGAGAGATGTCTCTTTTGGAAAACATTTATGCGGAAACATGTTCTTTTTGAAAAAAGTTTTTCAAGATTGACGGGGTAACAGCCAATCGATCTAACCCTTTTCGGATTACTTGGTTTAGTTTAGTACAGCTAGTGTAAACCCTATCTACACACGGCGTAAAATCATGAGCGTATTCCTGGTTTATTTTAAACAGAAATGCAGTACGTCTGGCGTGCCAACTTAAGACTACCAAAGTACAACAGCATTTGGTTAAATCAAACAAAAGATACACTCATGATTTTCTGCCTGGTGTAGACCGATCATAAAAATTGTAAATCCCTATGATCACAAGAACAACAAAACATACTCTCCATAGCCAAGTCAAGCGCAAATGAAGATCACAGCAGCAGCCAAAAAGCAAGCAAATTTGAATCCGGCCAGAAAAAGAATGAGCTGTCAGAACCGGTTAAAAGCGGAAAGCCAATTCGGTTAAAAGTGCAAAAACTTGTACTAGGCACGGTGGAGCGAAAAAATTGTCAAAAAAGTAGCAAAGATGTGATGTAAAAGCAGGATGGCAAAGCGGCAGTATCTGACTTCTTTGCTTACATTTATGCCAATACCAGGTATCGAAACATGGCGTTAAGTTAGTTGATAGAGCAAAAATAACCGTAACAAAGCTTCAGTTTTTGCAGGTTTTCGTTTGTTTCACTTTCGCAAGACTTGTAAACCAGATACGAAACAACAATATTCAGTCTTTGTTTTGATTTCTCCTCGTTTTCACTTTGGATTTGATATCTTGGCGACGATAAGAGTTAGGTTTGGAAAGATCTTATCCAAAGCCCAAATAAACAGCGAGAACGCTGGTTGCGATATGTTGTAATTGATTAGGCAAGCTCTATCTAAAACATTTACAAAGATCGATAATATTTGTAGCTTTTGTCACAAATCTATTCACTAAATCTATGTAAAAACAAGGGTAGAAAGGTCTCCTGTACATACAAAACTTAATGGAGTAAAAGCACAGATTAGCCTACAAGCAAGTGTTAGCTTTCAAAACATGCACTTGATTTATTATGAGAAACAACTCACTCTTAAAATTCAAGTGCGGATTAACCACTTAAACCTTTCATTTAAGCTCGAGCAGTAGTCCTAGCTTGTACTGAATTGAGACAATTCCTTACGTATTTTCAGTTTTTTTCAAGTTTTTGCTGTCTTTCAATGTACACTACGGTATTTTCAACTAATTATTATTTACCGAATTTTTTTGGCAAGGAAACTGCCAAGGGAGGTCTTCGAACACCCACCTAACTTCCATTTACTGTGAACACTACGCACTACCTTTCAAAGGCCCGGGCTACATACTTGCCGAAAAAATGTGAACCTACTAGCGGGTCTTTGTTAACGCTAATAAATTTATGCTCGTATGAAAGTTTTTGGTTAAAATAAACCAAGAATACGCTCGTACGACCACGATTTTACGCCCAGTTTAGATTATAGGCTTTAAGTGATTTCGAACGTCAAAAATTAAGACTGGGCAATCCGTTTGTTTGACCCATGTAAGAGTCAAATCTGTACTCGTCCCAGAGTTGTAAACGGGCCGACTATTTTGGCCCGAACCCGAAAATATAAGCCCGAACCCGGCCCGAGCCTGAAACTTAATTTGAACCCCAAATCATGCCCGAAAAAACTCGAAAGTCATGTTAGGTCTAAAAAATTTAGCAATGTTGCCCAGTTATTTTGATTATATTTTTGTGCAGCTATGACAAAAAGCACGTCTCAGGCCCGAATTAAGTCCGAAATTTTTGTTAACTTTGGGCCCGAACATGGCCCGAACCCGAACCGAAAAGCCCGGCCCGGCTTACAACTCTGACTCGTCCTACCAGTCAAATATCTCGAACCTTGATTGTGTTATTGCTTGCTTTTTTGCCACAACTTTAAGCTCGACCGTAGGGCATAACTTCGTCTAAGGCAAGGTCGACTGGGCGTAAAATCGTGAGCATGCCAGCGTATCTTTAGTTTAACCAACTGGCAGATTGTACGCTGGTAAGGCGTTACATTAAGCGTACCGAATTTCTGCTTAAAATAAACTAAACATACGCTCGTTCGCTCACAATATTACGCCCAACGCAGGTTGGATCTAATAATGTTAAAATATCTCCAATTGTTTTAAACAAGCAAAAACTAACGACGTTGTAAATCTTGCAAAACGTTGCGCAATATGGCCCCAGATTTCCACAATTACTGACTACCTAACAAATTATTTTTGAAAACATGCTATTGACATGGTTTACATGTTAAGAACAGTTTCAAAATGTGAAAATGTGTTCAAAGACGCAAATGAATCAAAAGTTCTCAGATCTAATTGATAAAACTGCTTTTTAAATTGGAGCTTTCAAACTACCGTATACTGGCATGATATAGTAAGTAGCAGTGCAAAAAGTTATTACTTCTCAATTTACAATTATTTAAGCAGCTGTTACTTTTGAACTGAGTCTAAATTACATTGATAAGTAATCCGTAATTCACTTGCTGTCAAATAAGCTTTCAAAATCTGATCAATTTTGACAGTATTAATTTTCAACTTGGTTATGATATCGTTCAACAGCCATAAGAGTCTTCATTGATTTTATTAAAAATTCTTTGCTTCAAGGCCTCGGGCTTAGATTAGTATCTTGGTCGTGAAAATGTATATTTACAGTTCAAAAACTTAGCGCTGAATTTGGCGCTAATGAGAAATTCAAATTAATTTGTTGTTGGCGAAGGGATGAATCACAGTAATCGAAACACAACAAAGATAAGTTACGTTAATTGCTGACACGTTATGCTTCATTTAGACCCAGTCTACCAGTCTACATTGTAAAATCGTAAGCGTACGAGCATATTCTTTTGATATTACGCCTGGTGTATTGAATTTTTCTTTAAAATAAACTAAGGATATATTGCTACTCTTACGATTTTACACCCAGTGTAGACTGGGACTTTGGAGTAGAGCTTAAATAAAAAACAATTTCATCAAAACGTGATCAAATCTAGGAAAAAACACATTCAAAAATTTTCATTTTTTAATTCTGATTGCATCAGAATCCCGCAACTTTTTATATCATTAATAGACTTAGAAACTGAAACTCAAAACTTCACCTTAAATTATGCTTGTTTATCGCCCAATTTTAATTCAGTAGCTGTTATTTTACGGCATCAATATGATGTCAGTTCTCTTTATCAACTAACTAGCCAGCAAGGTTGCATGAGCTGGTTTTAACAGGTTATTGTAGACCTAGTGCAATACTAAAATTTACAGAGCTGCAATTGACTTGTCGTTATCAGTGTTGGACTAAATCAAGGGTACCCAAATTCTTTAAAGAACGGGCCACAGTGACTTTGAGCGAAACGCACTATCAGAGCCGGCCTGATTCAAAAAAACGGTTATTTGTAAGATTAAATGTAAAACCTGACGAAAATTTAGGTAACGACCAAAAAAAAAGGTCTTTACCGAAATTGGAAATGATATTTGCCGGAATTTCAGGTGTTCACCAAAGGAAACATAAAAGAAATTGATATGGTTTCTTACAAAATTTCTCTACTACTTCATCTCGAAGCCAGTCGCGGGCAGCGAAATCTCCTTGTACAGGCCGCATGCGGCCCACGAAACGGGGTTCGGGCAACCCTGGACTAAACTTTTACTGCTCGACTAGCCACAAAAACTTCCTAATCCATACTCATAGGATTTTGCATATATGGTTTGCTTGTCCGTCTATCACTGGTCCACTTTATTGGATATCATTTTGTGTTTCTAAAGCCTCATCTCACATAAATTTAAGCTCGGCCTAGAGCTACTAGGTAACTTTGTAAGATTGTAAAACTAGTTGTAGCAATGTTGTTAAATGCGCGTAAAACATATGTAACAGACTTTATTGAGACTTAAATAAATATACGCAAGCGTCACAGCAACCGTATAAAATGCGTCATCTCATATAGATAGGTGTTTTCGCCAGTGTCTGCTAGGTGACAAGATTCAAAATAAATAAAGTCAAGAATGTTACAGATTGTTTGACGGAAAAGCAAGCAAAAATTTCTAATAAAGCTACAAAATAGACAAAATTCACATGAGATTTCAAAAAGCTAATTGTATCACTTGAACAGAATTTCTTTGCGGATGTAAAAAACAACAATATTTTAACAATTTTATATGTTTGTAATTTGGTTGAGTCTTAACGCGTTCGTTTCTGGAGCGGAAAGTCTGAGGTTTAAACCTCGGGCCGGTCAAATCGGACACAGTGTTGCAAACGGCTCGCCACCGCTGCAACATTTCTCCCAAAGGAGTTGTGCTGCCCGGGCGCAATGACACGGAGATGGAGCCCTCAAACTCATTACATGCTTCGGCGTAATGCAGCGAGTATAATGAAAAGTTAAACTAAATCTATTTGCAAATGACTCAAAACGATTTCATCATTGTACAACTTCTGCGACAAAAGATTTTCATGGCCAAGGTCGTTTTACGGGTGGAGGAGGGCATTTGCAGAGTAGAACCCCCAAAATTCTTCTACCGTATGATTTTTGCTCAGGGGTAGATTTAAAGACAAAAAATAGTTGAATATCACAAAAATAAGGTTTTTGGCATTTTTTGGACAAAATTTTGGGTCCAAGATAATACACGCGTGCATTTTTACGGTTCGCTAGGACCGCACTCAAGCTCCCGTGGGACTCCCAACTAAAATCCAATCGGGGGCTTCTATGTATTTATACAGCCCTGCTCGTTATTTTAGAGAAAACTGCAATAAACCTGAATTGCTTTACCGATTAGCCTATGCAAGGTCAAAAACCCTGCTTGAATAAATTGTCACTGAAGCAATAACTTTTTAATGCCAGTCGCAGCTACAATGAAATAGCCACCATAATAACGCTATATTTTAGTCTATATTTTATGCTTTACGCAGTGCTACCGTCGAGGGTAGGATCGGCCTATCTAGTTATTTTGGCAGGGTAGGCTTTTGATTTCTAATCTACGCGATTTCCGGTAGTTCTCACTGATTTGCAATGGCTCCTGAACGAAATTTGGCCAAAAATTGCACTAATTCTCCGTAAACGTTATTTTGGTCTTCGCATTAATTACGCTCACAATGAAGACTTTCCTTGCAGTTTTCACCAATTCTTTTGTCGGATATTAATTCAGAGCCTACCCAACTCTAACAACGAAGCTTCCAGAGCCTACCCAATAACCACCTCTTTGTTTAAGATGGCAGCGCTGGCTTTACAAAGGCTATGCATAAACTGACAAAGGGCTTATTTTGTATTCATACCTACGTCTTTGAGTCTTTTACAGCAAGAGGTGTTAAATTATTTAAACTTTAGTGAATATCCAGTGCTGGTTTAAATTAGACACTTGTTTTAAGGTTGGCGCAATGGAGCTTTTTAATTGTGCAAAAAGAAGCAAACAAAGCAAAGGATTTACATTAATCGACATGTCCATGGCTCAGAGCGGCCACAGTGCCGCTAGTGGTAATAGATTGGAGTCATTGGACCCATGCTTGAACAATGAACTCTATTTTAGCTAGGTCGCATTGCTGACTCTATCACGAAGAATTGAAGTCTTCAAGTCATTTAGCCCACTTTTTTCTACCCAAAATGGGCCTTTGGTTTTCCGACTCAAGCTGTCACCTGTCCACTGAACACGGTAGAGGCTTCACTCTGTCCCTTTCTAAGCTGAACGACAAGCAGGTAGGTAAGCTGTGATACCAGTTTTTCTAGTCTTTGATTTGACCGGGAATCGAGACCAGGTTTACCGTTTCAGTAGCAGATGCTTTATCAACTGCAGCATTGATCAATCAAAGAAGCTGAAAACATCAGTCTTCAAAGCTTTGGTTAAATTTCGCTGGGAATCGAACCCCAGTTCTAGCATCAAAAGCATACGTTTCTAACTGATAAGTAAGCCTAGGCTTGTTTGTAAAACATACTAGTTGCAAGCTTGATGTTTTTTGCTAAGTTGGATCGATTTTAATTCAGCTGATTAGTGCTCAGTTTACTCTCATAGCAAATTGCATAGGTGATTTCTAAGCTAAGTTTTTCTATCTTTCCACGATATACGAAATTGCATCTAATTAATAATTCAAAAGCCCGGACGAATGCAAATAGAATAAAATGCAGTATAGATATAATAAAAAATGACAATTTGCGTGTAATGCAAAAAACATAGAATTTTCGACCAGTTAGGGCTGCTGATGAGTTCCAAATACAAAACAAAAAGAAGCGGAAGTAAAAAAAAAATTCAGTAGAGCATTTTTTTTGAAAAAGGTTTGGGTACGGAACCTGTACGCTAATAAAATTGGGTTTAAAGGCACAGCAAGAGCAAACCCTAATTTTATCCCAAAATCTAACCTTAATTTTGACCTCAACCCTAACTCAACTCTTTTTGTTTACACTCCAGGGTAGGTGACGTCACCAGCTTTCTAATACCTGTCACTGAGCGCTTCGATACGCCAAAATAATTCAGTTTTTACCTAAATACACTAGGGGTACCATATTTTCATTGACCAAAAAGAGGACAGTTCCGAAAAACGAAGCCCAAACGACCAAACTCGTGAAAGGTACCGGACGACCGGACTGATTGATCGCCATTTTCGAAGGGCAAAATTGGCGCAAAAACAAGTGATCTTCAAAAAAAAAAGGTCTTTAGCGTTGGGCTGACTTTGCTCTTCGAAAATGGTGATCTCCAAAAACAAAACAAAACAAAAGATCTTCAGTCAGTCCGGTTGTATTCGGGTCGGCGGGAGTTGAACGCCAGTGTGGACGGAAGGATATCGTTTTTGGTTGGTTTGGTTTTCGATTCCAGTCTTTAAGTTCTGAGCATTAAAAAAGAGGACATTTGGCTACTTTTTGCGTGTCCTCGGAGGACAATCCATTTTAAACGGTAAAAGAGGAGCAGTAGCGTACGCAGAATTTTCGAAAGGGGGGGGGGGGGCCAGGAAATTCAAAAAAATTGAGATTAATGAAAACCAGAATCAAAATTTTCCAGCCCAAAACCAAGTCCGTTTTCCTGCCCAAAGTTAGCTGAAGACCAAAAAAAAAGGTCTTCACTCAAATTTAGTCCGATTTTTGGCCCAAAATTAGGTGAAGACCAAAAAAAAAAAAATCTTCACTCAAATTACTCAAAACTTTGCTCAGTTTTTGGCCAACCTGTGCTCAAACCTTCTGCCCAAAGTTACAAAGGGGGGGTCATGCCACAATCTTGCATACCATAACCCAATGCCCCCCCTAAATACGCCCCTAAAGAGGACGTATAGTAGCCTTAAAATACACCCTTTTTAAGTTCAGATTTTTTTGTCATACTGACTGCTTAAAAGTCTCCATAAAAAAAATAAAAAAATTAATTGAGTAGGCCTATCTTTTTCAAAGACTGAAATACTCATTGTTAGAACGAGAATCGAAAGCAACGCCGGTAATTTTTGATAAGTAAGGCGAAGCTGTAATTAACCGAGTAACGGCAGCACTACATACAATTTATTGTCTGTAGCAAAGGTAAAACAAAAGGCGCTTTTTTGAACATTTTGGTTTCTGAAATTGTTAGATTCTGAAATTGATATTTTTCAAAATTGGTTATCTAGTAAGTATAATAACAATTCACTTCTCAAATGGCAAAATAATTTAATTCAAACTTAAAATTATTTTTGCAGCACATCGTGATTTATATCCTAAATAAAGATTTTATCTAATTTGCCTAACTGAAAAGAAATTGCTCTTTTCATTGCGGTTTAAGTTTGGTTTAAGGCAAAAGCTTTTATTCAAGTACACTATGCTGCATACTGCATAGTCACAATGCTTCATTCTATTTCTACCAACATGAATTATGGGTAGCCTACCGGTACCTATGTTTTACTGCACAAAAATCCATTTTTAGTTTTTTACTTTGTTTTAATCGGGTAACCGGCATATTTGCTCAAGCTGAATGAAATTAATTTTTGACAAAACTTTGAAAAACTGATATTTATGCGCCACTGCAACAATCGCGTGATGAATAAAATAAGAATAAGAGCCAATCAAAAAGATATCTCATGTAAAGTTTGGTGTTTGCATGCCCCTCTTGACATCGGTGCAATAGAACCGATCATAAAAAATTCCCGGAAAAGGGTTCAACTGTTTCTAAGTTACTACGCCCTATTTGTGCCCTTGTCTCATTGTGCCTGTTTTGTAATATGATACTCTATGCGCAAGATATCCATGTTTTCAAAATTTTTGTTCGTTTAAAGCGTAATGATTATTCCAAATAAATATTTTAAATTTTGCATATTCTACTTGAAACCAAAAATATTGTTTTGTTATTTTTTACAGTTTAATTGTTGCGCATGATCCGCGTCATAATTCATATATCAATGTCAGGCTAAGTAATGAGACTAATCTGAACCATCAATCTAATCAGAAGCGAATGTTTTCATAACCGCGAAATATACCGGCACAGTCTATAAACAAAAACTCTCATAATCACAATCATAGTTTTTCAAAGCTCTCAAATTTCGTTTAGCTCATCTGATACGCTATGTCATGTCTAGGTAGCTAAACAATACCACAAGGTACAATCAAGCTCTTGTGATGAGTGGCCTTGTTTTGCTGGCTAGACTGAAGATAATTGCTATCAATGTTCTATGGTCACAGATTGAATTTCTCAACTTTCGAATGAACAAGTAGCTTTAGATAAGCATAAATGTTGCTTTTCAGTCAAGCGTAACGCGTTCAGGTTCACTGCTTATGCTTATGACGTCATAAAACAGTTACTAAATAGCAAAAATGTCAAGTTTAGGGAGCGTTTGTAACAGTAGATTTAGCGTTAATCTTGGAAAAAAAATTATTGAAAAGCTATTAGAAACGTTTCGTTTCGGTAATTAGCATTTTTTAAACACGTTCCAAGATTTATGACGTCATTGGTCGAACATGACGTCATATAATGCCAATTTTTTGCCATGGTGATTGATTGATGCAACTTTGTCCTCCTATCACGAGAAAGCGACGGAGGCGCAATCTTTTGGACGAATACGCACTCGCTTAAAAACTGACCGTATTCCAAGTTTTCCGGTTGACGTCTGACTTCTTCCCACGTAAATTTGCTGCTTGTTCGAAGCCATCAAGCAGAGATA
Source organism: Trididemnum nubilum (assembly GCA_963965965.1). Lineage (NCBI taxonomy): Eukaryota > Metazoa > Chordata > Ascidiacea > Aplousobranchia > Didemnidae > Trididemnum > Trididemnum nubilum. The sequence goes on from OZ014487.1 coordinate 25,985,578, forward strand.
ATTATCGTCAAGCGCCTGATCCAAGGACGCAACAAAGTGACCAGAGTTCAGCTGAACCAAGACGATAGGGTCATCGTAAAAACGACGTCCTTACCCTCTCGGCCACGCTGCCGACTGAGAGCAAAAATCAATAGAAGTAGGTTTCATCCCGAACAATACAGCAAAGGCTGTATTACAAAGCTAACTTGAGTTAAGTTTGAGTTCTAATTGATCGAAATTTTTTAAGTGCGTAAAGAAAATTTAAAACCACTAGACTTTGGTAACTTATTCTGATTTTGGAAGGCTTTAAGCCCAACTTAATGGGTATTTGATCAATGCATTTTATACTCCTAGTCCTAACCCAAGAAAGCGACGTTGCTGTTATTCTTTGGACGAGTCCTCAGCCAGCTATAGCTTGACCATTATCCCTATCTAAGAATTTGATCCTTATTCAAGAACTCTGCAACGTGACCAGGGTGTAGGTTCAGTCCAGATCATGCGATCGGGGTCGTCGTAAAAACGACGCTGTTACCCTCTCAGACCAGGCGCTAATTTTTAGAAACCACCCATGCTGGTTCCATTATGTTTGGTGCCTGCCAATTCCACACCAAAACCAATTTTTTGGCAGAGAATTCCCTTGACTTTTAGCAAGAAAATTCGTGTGGTTTATACCTGACGAATACTTGGGTATTCGGCCATTGCCGCAGACGGTGTGGCGTCGATTTTTGAAAAGTGCTGTTTGTGCATTTTTGCTGCGATTGCAGGGGCATTGTTCGCCACCTTTACTTATATTTTAACAGGAATGATGTAAATTCAGATATTTCACTAGAGTCTTTATTTCAAAGCCATAATTACATAATTAATTTTACTACGGATTTTTGACATTTAGGTTATTAATATTATTTGAATTTTATTTTTCTTTTGGCCTATTCCACCTGTTTTATGGTGCCGAAATTATGATTGCGTTGCTACTCAATAGCGAACTTTAGCGGCAGACAGACAGACATGAAAGTTGATTAAATTTAGTATTCGGTTTCAAAATTTAATGTTCGAAATTTTGAATTTCATTTTGAGTTTACATAACTCAAAGCAAAGAGTAGAATTTATGATGCATATAAAGAACAAATTTTACTGTTTTTTTCTTTAATAGATAAACTCTTTCGAATGAATCAAAATATTGTTTCCAGAGAATACCAAACCAATTAGTTGACGCCGAGTGGATAGCGCGTCTGCTATTGAAACGGTAAACACGGGTTTGATTCTCGGTCGGGTCAAACCAAGTCCATAAAAATTAGTATTTGCTTTTTTCCTGCTTCCCGTTCCGCATCAACAAAAGACAGCGTAAAACCCCCCTCCGAGTGTGGTTGATTCGAAGACCGAAAGATTCCTTTTCTGTCTCCTAAAAAAGCAATTAACTAAGTACGATTCTATTAAACTGGCCTTTGGGTATCATTATGCGCTTACCTCAGATTGACCTCTCTACTGATTAATAGACTTTGGTCGTGCTGCATTTGGCATTTCCGGGATGAACTTTTTGTTCATCTAATGACCATGCCAACAAAGAACTGAAAGACAATTCAGAGATTTTTTAAAAACACTTTTTCAAATGAATTGTAACCCAAAAAAATAGCAATATCTTTTGGCTCAAAAGTTTTATAGCTTTAGAATTAAAAAAAAAATACAAAAAACTTTCAGCAATATTAATAATACAAGTAAATAATTAATGAGAGTTTAAAAAAATTAAACTGAGTGATTGGCAACCTCTAAAATAATTTTAAAGTGAGCTTATAACTTGGTAAAAGAATATAATGTGGAAGAGAGATCACGTCAACATGACGTCATCATAATGTAAACTTTTAAATTTGTTCCATAAATTTGCTTACAAATGAGTCTTTTGATGGATAAAAAAAATTCAAACATAAATTAAATTAACTTAATGTTCGTGGTATTTAGTTATCCAACAAATAATGAAATTAGTTAGTTCTTTAATATAGTACTGTGCGACATATGTTTAATCAATAAATGATGTCCGTAACAGATAAACAAAAAAATTGGGAAGCACTCCAGATATGACAAAATTAATTTAATCTACCAACAGTAGTGTTAAATGAATTGATCCAAAAAACAGATGGGTGGAGATAAGCAACTTTATTTGCAATAGGTTATATTCGTTCTGCTTTATTATTGAGGCATTTATTGACAAATTATTGATTGAATTAAGTCCGATATTGAACAGTTCCATAAACTTGCAATAATTTTTTAAGACGAAATATTTGAAGCCATGTGGCAAAATGAAAAATTAAGGTTAAGTCGTCGAGTTTAATTATAAATTCAATATCAAATTTCCTACCGCACACAAGAGTTTCGTATATATACGAGCAAAAATGAGCCCAAATATTACATTCAAAATTTGCTAAAACTGAAATTAGAAGTTAGCAAAACAAAAACACTGCAACAAAAATGAAGATCTCTCTGATTTTGTGCATTGGTCTAGTGGTGGCAGCCTCTGCCTACGTCACTCAAGAAAAAGGAAATTCCCAGGTATCGTATATTTCTAGGGGTGAGGCCATACGAGTTTGTGATACTAAGTGCAAATCTTCTTTTAAACCAGTTATTGACCATAAAGACTGCACTAAAATTTCTAGCAAAAATGAGTCCAATTTTGCACTTTTATTCAAAAACAACCAATCTTATACGATACTCACTTTTGCGGTAAGTTGCTTGGTGCTGGTATCAAATTCTCAATATTTAAGTCTTAGACCCACAACGTTCGCCACCGGGGCGCCATTTTTTGGTTAGGAATTGTCTCAACTCTTCCGGTGGAGATCAGGAGGTAAAAAGCCCTCGGAGTTTCAAAAGTTGAATCACCTCAAAGGCGAGGTCCAAGAAAAAAACGTATAATGTTCGAGATCCGAGAATGGGTATTTGAGGTATTCTGAGAAGTCCAGATGCTAGACAGTGGGCAGTTCAAAACGAAATGATTGACATTTTGCTGCATGTAAACCTCAAGCTCCCAAACTGAGCCCGATAATTCCTCAATCTGTTGGTGTATGTCTCAAACTTCAGCTTTTTCTTTCAGAAAGTGGTTTATTCGGAATCAGCAAAAAACAAACTTCGAACTGCTGCAAACCAAATGATCCAAAGCGTGTGCGTCGGTCCTGATGTTGAACCAGAAATCATGAACACCATTTGCATGAAATCTTTGTATTCTAGCCTTGGACAGAAATCTGCCGTCAGCCGTAAGTATTTTTAGCTATAATTCTTAATCGTCTTAATAGGCCTACAGTTTATACTATGGCAAAGATGGAATTGCTCTGTGCTCCTTCGGGTCAAAAGAGAATAGATTTAAGTTTTTAAGTTTTCCAGTTACATTTACAACCTTACCAGTAAGCTGTAAGAGGTGATTATGGAACCCATCAGCAGTGGTTTATATGGAACCCATCAGCAGTGGTTTGTTAACTGGAACTTCCTGACTCCTTCCAGTTGAAGTAAGCATTGTGCAAATTAATCGATCAGTGATCGCGTGGATAGAGCGTTTGCTACTGAAACGGCTGACCTGGGTTGGATTCCCGGTCGGGTCAAACCAAAAGCTGTAAAAATTGATATTCACAGCTATCCTGCTTGACGTTCAGCATTAAAAGGAACATTTTGAAGCCTACACTGTTTGTGAAAGGAGGGTGAGCAGGTGGTAGCTTGAAGTGAAGACCTTTCGCTGTATCCTGGCCATAGCAACTTGATGAATACAATGTAATTACCATTACAAATGACATGTCAATCTACAGAAGTCCCCAACTGAATTAGAGAACCTGGCTGAGAAAAGTGGCTATTTTCTTGTCACACCTCGCAAAGAGTGTCTTGGTCGCCACAAGCAGATACTTCTGATGATTACGAAATTAGTAGCCTCTTTCGACCATTTGGGTGGGCATTTTCACTATATGGTCAGTCATTCCATCCCAAATATAGCAGCAGCTGTCACTTGCGTGGTGGTCGAGTTTTATTCGTTTGAATGGTGTGAAGATTGTCACTGTTCTCTACCTGGTTCTCCAGATTATTACGGGGTTTTTAAAGAGTTTCATTACGTTACACCATCCTTCTCAAAAACCTAATAGAATTAGACAACTCCAACTAACTGAGCAACTAAACTTATCCAGCGTTGTAAGTCGGGCAGAACTTTTTGGGATCGGGTTTGGTCTCATACTGTATTTTCGGGTTTGGTCAGAGCTATTCGGATCGTTTACAACTTTTGGACTAAAACCGTACAGGCGGGAAGTTTTGTTGAACGTGATGTTTGAAAACATTTGTTATGTTTTGATTTTCACCGATCAACTGCATTTCATTACAAAAATACATCCTGGCGTCTACTTTGACGTATTGTGAAGGGGCAGCAAGTGTAAACGAAATTTTAAGTGATTCTATAACTTCTTTAATTTTCTGGTCATTTTTTAGTAAGGGCTATATCAATCTACTACTTTCCTGGCGTATTTATCTAACTTTCATCCATATCATTCTAACACTAACCTTAAAAGAATGCTTGAGGTAAAACAGCATCAAACACTATTTCTACAAACACCATAATTTGCCCCAGCTGAAAATCAAACCCAGTTTATTCACTTTTTTTTTGGTTAAAGGTGAGTTTACACCGGACGCGAATCGACCCAAAGCAACCAAAATGTGACGTCATCGACAACCTGCGAAAAGTTACAACCTGTCACAAACTTCGCAAGCGGTTGTTTAAATTCACGTAGACAAAAAGCATTGGGTGAATGGCTGGCCTATTTGAGCAAGTGACCTAAGCTACCACTCACGAAGGCTATACCGACCTTTGCTTTGCGTCTAATGTAAACTCACATTAAACGTTCCAGCACTGATCTGGGTATTCATTTCAGCTTCGTCAAATTTATTCTTGTTGTAAAAAAACGCCTGCAATTTTTTTATTTCTGCTGCGAGATTTTCCAAGTAAAATTAGCAGTTTTTTTATTTGGCGTGCGGTGATTTTTTGAATAGAGCAGATGGCAGTGCATCATATCAACAAGAACTTGCAAATGTTTGAATTTTTTCACAAAATGCAGCGGTTTAACTGATTATACAAAAAAGTTTGTGGAATTTTGGGTTTAATTCTGGGTCAGATCAACATTACAATTGTATGCAAAATATTAAAAAATTAAATATATCTCTAAATTTTGCTGTATTGGAAAAAAGAGCTAAAACTGTTTAAACCAATCATACTTTTACACGTAGGCGTTTTGATAAAACTTTAACTATTTTCGATCTTATTCAAATAGAGGATTAAAAGAATTCAAGTTTTCCCTAAAAGCCATTTGAATAAGAGTGATGATGGCTAAAGTCTTAACTCGAGACGTCTCCAAAAATTACTAATCAAAATAGTGTAGTTTTGTGTCTGCTAGCACTAAATTGATTTTTATTTTTAGACTCTGATCCTTACTACAACTGCTTCGACTGTGACGTTGCTGACCCAATCTGCTGGGATGCATGCCCCCAATAATCGTCCAAACGAACCCGGAAAACGACCGCGATGACCTCCATAGGCCTCTTTTCAACTTCGATTAATGTTCAATTTGTTTACAATTTAATTTTGATAGCGTGAAATCTTTAATTTTTTTGAGAATCTATAACAATTCAACGTTATTTTAATAAATTACAGTGCTATATAATGCCATACATGATCTTGTTGACTTGATTTTGTTTCAATTCAAATTCAGCGGTTCAATGATGGTACGATAGTGTTCTATCAGTTACTGCAAAAGTTTGAGACCTCTCTCAATAAACTTATTTTTAAAATCTGTGGTTTAGTGTTCTTTCTCTTTGCTCAAATTCTACAATTGGTTCAGTGATTTGTTTTAATTTTGGTCTTTTACTGGATAAAAAACCTGATTAAACACTTTTCTCGCTGAAAATTTTCCATTTGTTTCTAGGCTTGTGATTTAAGTTTGTAGTGCAATATTTTTAATTTGATGAAAATTGATTCAACATCGAAGATCATTTATAGTGATTTGTAGCAGTATTTTTAAAATTAAAAATTCGCAAAATTATTATCTCTTTTGCTGGTATTTTGCAAGAGCAGTCATCGATGTGGCTAAAGTTACTGCATTTGAATACTACCCGTTAATTTACGAGATCAGTCCCAATTTTTTTCCTTGAGCGGAAATAACAATGAATAGAGATGGGCTGGTGCAACCGCTATACTTAAAAAGTAGGGCCTCTATGGCTGCTACTCAGCACTTAAGCTGTAAAATATTGAAAGGGGGGACGCTTCCCAGTCGTAATCACACGCATCATGAAATGAAAACGTGTCAGGGCGGAAAAACAAAGATATTCGCGCTAATAAAAGGCAAAAAAGGTCTTCGCATTCGGAATTGGCCATTTTGTTGCTCAAACTCTTGGTGCAGACCAGAAAAAAAAGATCTTCGAGTCTGAATTAGCCAGGACGCTTTTTTTCTGTAAGGAAAGCTGAAATTCGATGGGAAGACACTAATTCTCAATTGGGGGACGCGTCCCCCCGCGTTCCCTCTACAATTTAAGTACTGCTGCTACCGCAGTAGGGCAGACCCTTTTAGGGTCATTTTGGAATTTCAACTTGCCTGGGTGTTGAATTTTTGTGTTTGGTCAAAAAAATGGAAAATCCAATTTTTTTTTCAAATCGGACCCCATTTACCTCCTGCCCCCTGGGATTTTTTGAATCGCGCCCCCCAAAATATACTAATATCGATAAAATAAAAACCATTAGTGCTAGATATGCAATGTTGGTTATATTAGGGTGACTTGAAACTTTTTTAATTTTTCGTAATTTGTTATTAAAAAAAAAACTATAACATTTTAGCATGTATTGACAAATCAAAGGTTGGTCAGTTTTAAGTAAACAATTTACTGCAGCAATAATCGCACTAACTCAAATGCACACCACTATATTTGTTCGATTTCTGAAATGGGCTGGGATAATTGGGCATTTGAGCAGTCCTTTTGGGATTTTTCTGAAGTGATTAAACCATAGCTTATTTCCACCCAAAAATGGTGCAGATGTTTTTAAACCTGTCATTATTGACCAGCTATTTCACAACTTCTTGTTTGAAACTTCACATTTCATTCCTTATTTGCAGAATTTGTTTATTTTGTGATTATTACACTACTAGTTATTGAAAGCTTATGGTATATCAGCATAGATGGGCACAAGTCCGTTAATCGTTAATCCGTTAATAACGAAGCTAACTTTTTCTTTAACTCGTTAATCCGTTAAAAAGTTTTTTCATGTTAACGGACTAAATTAACTTCCGTTAAGTTCTGTTAACGGACTAAATAAAGTAACTTCCGTTAAGTTCTGTTAACTTCCGTTAAGGTTTTATCGTTAATATGTTGCACCATTCATAGGACCAGTACAAACCAGTTTGCACTGGTAACACCTGTCTCGTATTAGCACGAGTTTTATAGAAGAGAGCGAAGAAAGGAGCTCTTTTTTGTGGCAAATAATAACGTGCAGCCTCATAGGTTTGTTAATTATCACTGTTCACAATTTCCAACGATTTTCCGATCGCAACTTCGTTGTGCATTTGAGCTTATTTTTATCTTGAAATTAGATTAGACTGTAAAATGTAACTTCCAAAACATAAAAGGACCACCATAGCAATAAATATTTCCTTGCAATCAGCTCAACAGCGTCAATATGTGTTCTAGAAGCGAATGAATAAAAAGAAACGTAAATTACTCGCAAAATGTTAACGAATTAACGGACTTTATTAACTTCCGTTAATTAAAGCTGAAAATAACGGATTAACGTTGACGGAGGTGTGAAGTTTGTTAACGGACTAGTGGTTAACAAAGCTAACGTTTTGCATTAACTTGCCCACCTAGGTATATCAGATTTCTTTTCGAGTTGTACGGAGGAAATACAAATAAGGTAGTGTGCCAAACCAGCCCTCTCATTATGCAATTTCAGCAGCAAGAGACAAAGCTACAATATAAGTAGACAAACCCAACCGCCTGCTGCTCCCCTTGATAAAATGAGGATACTACCACTATCCTAATCACATGGAAAGCAGCATTGTTAATATGGAAAACACTGAATTTCGAACAGTCAGAGTCTAGAGATTACGTGTTTGAGTGTTGCAACAAAACATGGCGAAATGGGGTCAACCGAACAATTTCAAATTCAGATTAATTTATTTATTTACTCCAGATTTTTAAACACACCACATGTAAATACAAATGATTGGGAGACAACAAAAAGACCGAATGGTCAAAGTCATTGGCCACCCTACTTACGGTTCATAATTAAATAAAAACAATGATAATGCCAATTAAATTTGTAAATTTCGAGATTCAACCAGATATTACATTCCATCAAATACTACATATAAGGAAAACAGAAAGCAGACCACAGCACAAAGCAATAATTTACAGAAGAGAAAAAAGTAATTGTGGCTGTGGTCTGGAACCTCATACCACCTAACATCTCATGCAGTGCCCCTTTTCCCATCTACAGAATTGCAACTAGATATAGATTTCAATTCTGCGGTCTAAGCTTATATCATGAGTTTGGAAAAAAAGCAATTCAATTAATAATAAGCTATAGACAGCATACAGAGTCTTATAGGCACAATCAAACCTTTGATTAACAGCCTAAGACGTACTGTTTCGGAATCGACATTCGTCTTTTATTCCTCGTCAGTATAACTAGCACTACAGGTGTGAACATGCGCGTGGAAAGGCATGGATTCATTGTTCATACCTGTAATCTTAGCTATACCGACGAGGAATAAAAGACGAATGTCGATTCCGAAACAATATGTCTTAGGCTGTTAATCAAAGGTTTGATTGTGCCTATAAGACTCAGTATACTGTCTATAGCTCACTATTAATTTTGTTAGAAGGCTACATTGTCCTTAAAAAAAGCAATTGCAGATCTGGAAAAAGAATCAAGCAAGCATAGAATGTTGAAGCAAAATTGCTTCAGTAAAGTACCAAAATCAGTAGATTAGTGATATAGGAGACCGTTTTTATGTGAATTATTATTTGTTTTATTTTTTTGGTGTTAGAATTAGCAGAGTAGGATTTGCTGACTACATCACCACAAAGTTCGCTATATTGATCAGGTCAATGTCTGTGCTGACATTAATAAATTATGGTGAAAGACAAGAGTTAATATGAAGTGGGTTCAAACTTAGCTAGGGATACTGGTAGAAATTAACATTTTAAAAGTTAAATTTAAAATTCCAGAAACTTCTTGGATATAACTTTGTTTATTTAAGTGCAATTACCATCATGTCAGATATTACTTGAAAACTACATTCAGGCATTTTTTTGTGTTGCTGAAGCTAAAGCCATAAATCAAACACCACTCCAACTAAACTCCTAAACCATTCCACCAATAAAACTAATAAAAATAAAGAAAAAAAATTTTTTTTGGTCAAGTTTTTATTTGACATATGAAAAAACATAGCATCTTCATGTACTTATTGTAATTGCGCGCTGTTCCCCTAAAACCCATAGAATTGCAATGTGCATTTGAGTAAGTGTGATTATTACTGCAGAACATCGTTTTCTTAAACTGACCGAATTTTGACTTGACAATACATGCTAAAATGCTATAATTTTTCTCATAAATAACAAATTACAAAAAATTTAAAAAATTCAACGTAACCCCAATGCAACTTTCAAGGTCATAGATGTCTTTCTCTTTAAAAAGCATTAAATATGAGTACCAACATTGCATATCTAGCACCAATTGTTGCATTTCTATCGATATTAGTATATTTTTGGGGGCGTGATTCAAAAAAGCCCAAGGGGCACTAGGTAAATGGAGTACGATTAGAAAAAAAAATTGGATTTCCCATTTTTTGGCCAAATGCAAAAATTTAACACCCAGGCAAGTTGAAATTCCAAAATGACCCTTAAAGGATCTGCCCTACTACCGCAACCACTGTTTGATAACAGCTATTTCTGCGTATTAACAAGCACTCTGCACAACTTTGATACTAAGCACCCCTTTTTTGGGTTCTGTTTGCAGATCTTTCGTCAGGCTGGACCACCACCGCGTGTTTGTGAAACAGCAGGATCGCCAACTAACAGCAATGGTGTTGTTTTAAGATTACTTAACTAATTTGTTAACACAAGCACTTTATTTATTTCCTTTGCTGCTTTATGTTGTGATGCTTGTTTGTTTTTCAATCGAAACTCTTTAATTGTTTAGTTGTAAAACCCTTATGTTGTGCGAATAAGCGATCTCGATAATCTAGATATCCCAGGGCCACTGCAACAAGTGGACTGCTTTGCGAATAGTACTGTATGTGTAAAGTGTTTTTTTCATGGAGACAACTACGCATTGCCAATTCGGAAATCGAACCAGTAACGGCGTTGCCGATAAGAATCAAATAGCAAATCAATTCAAATCTTTCATTATACTTGCTGTACCAGAGTTGTAAATGGGCCGACTAGTTCAGGCCTGAACCCGGCCCAAACCCGAAAATATAAGCCCGAACCCGGCCCCAACCCGAAAATTAATTTAAAGTCCAAATCATGCCCGAAAAAACCCAAAAGTTAAGTAAGGTCTGAAAAATTTAGCAATGTTGCCAAGCGATTTTGATTATATTTTGTGCACCTAAGACAAAAAGTACTTCTCAGGCCCCAATTAAGCCCGGAATTTTTATCAACTATAGGCCCGAACCCGAAACCGACCCGAAAACCCCGGCCCAACTTACAACTCTGCGCTGTACAGTATCAGGCCAAACCGTGTACAGGTAACGAGTTTGCTGAGACTGACTCCGCATCATTGCACCCGAGCTACAGTACAGCTCCTTTCGAAGCAATATCGCAGTGGTGGCGAACCGTTGGCAAAACTGTGTTCGATTTGAGCGGTCCAAGATTTGAATCTTTTACCTCCCGTTTCAGCGACGAACGTGCTTTTGCTCGACCAACTGGCCGACATGAACGTGATATCTTTACTTGCAATCAAAAGAGGCTGAAGGGTTTGACTCGCTACGCATTTTCTCATTTCTCATTTATTTATTTATTTTTTATCAAGCACAGCGACTGAATTATGCGCATTACGCAAGCAGTTACACAGTTTCGAGATACAGTAAATATGTACATAAGACCAGTGATAGGCACAGCGGTGCTGTTCACCAGCGGGCGCTACCGTACTAGCGGCGCTACTATTTCGGTAGCGGCAGCGCCGCTGCTTTTTTTCGTCACCAGCGACAAGCGGCAGCGCCGCTGTTTTTTTTTAGGCGAAAAAGCGGCAGCGCTTCAGCGCTGTTTTTTAAGCAAATTTTCTGTGGCTGCCGCTACTGCTAACAAACTCCTTCCAAGACTTTTTCAATTCACATTTTCACACGTTACCGTTTGGAGTATTTACTCTCCACTTGTTTTCACTTTGCTCTTGTTACCTCGTTATTTCAGTTTATTAGAACATACAAGACCTTTGTGACGTTTTGTCATTGCTCTTATACTGTATGCTCGCATAGGCGAGTTTTATCGCACATGGTCCGATTTTTTCTCAATCGAAGTTGAACAAATAATGTGGTCTAGTAGCGGGTCAATTTGAACTAATAAAACCGATTTCAATAAAGCCGATTTCGAGCAGTATCTCTTTAACGAAAATGCAATAATTAGAGTTCGATAAATTCCATACCACTTCCAGATCGCAAAGACGGTTTTCCGCGATATTTCCTCAAAATGCTAGCATTTAGTACAACAAATGAAGATGATTTGTTGGCTATCTGGTCACAGACCACAGTATAGATCGTGCACTGCGAATAGAACAGCACAGTACCTGGCACGGAGCCAGAGTTGTGTGTTTGGAGAGGGGGGCACAAAAACTTGGGCGGGGGGACGCTTACGCAGCCGAGACCAGACAAATTCGGAATGCGGCAGCGGTCTGGTAAATATTTTATCCAAATCCTGTGTTATCCTTCTTTGGTATGGATTTTGCCCTCAAATTTGGAGGTGAAGACTAAAAAAATAAAAAAAGGTCTTCATCGCAAAATCTAATGCTACTTGATTACGTTCACTTGATCTGTCTTGCTGTTTCATGGAAAAAAGCGTTTGTGGTTACCTGTTTTTGGGCAAAAGTTTGTTAGTTGTGCTACTACAAAAGTCTACTCTCGCTTGCGGAGCTCAAGCAGTGATTTGGGGGGACACGGCTTGAAATGCCATCCCCCGTGCATAGGCGTAGCCAGCATTTTTGATTGGAGGGGGGGGGGCAAACCAAAAATCACATGCAATGAAGTCATCAGAAATTTTCGAAAGAGGAATTTTTGTGGGACGTAGAATGGAAGATCAGAAGCCGTGGCCTGGTTTGGCACTTAACCGAGAGTTTTCTAAAGGGAAAGGTCTTAAACCAAAAGTTACAAATTAAAATATCTAAATTGGGAGACTGTGTAAGTAAAACTAGTTTATTCAAACGTATCACAGACGGAGATCTGGGGACGAAGCCCCCAGTCGTTGGGCGATTTTTTGGATTTTTTTTCAAAAAAAACTATTTTAATGCCATTGGATCACATTTCGCACGTGTTCAAAATCATTTGAAAGAAGTAGATTATTAACATTTGAAAGCCAATTGAAAAAAATTAAATTGTTTCAATTCTCCTTTTACTTATAATTTGGTCGAAAATACGTTAGTAATTTTGCAGTTTGGGGTTAAATTTTTACATTTATTTTAGTAGTAAATAATTCACTCGAAAATTTTCCTTAAAGATTTTTGTTTTGACATGAAAATAACCAGTTGTAGGAGTACATGTACGGTTAAAAGGCCCCAGACCCTTCAATTTAAATTCAGTAAATTTTTAAATGAGCATTTCTCATAGATAATTTTTTTTAAGCGCATTTTTTAGCATAAAAACTAGCGAGGTGGATGGAGGTGAATTGTTACTGAAAACCGTACAATAGATGGTTACGCTTAATTACCATGTTATTGCCCGGGCCGGATTTACATTGCGCGGGGCCCCTGGCACTTTAAAGATTTTCGCAACATCTTCCTGCCAAACATAAGTGTAGACCAAAAATAAAGTCTTACTATCTGAGCGCAAGCAGGGCTCCTGGCACTGGGCCACGTAGTAAATCCCGCCCTGTTATTGCATTACGTTTTTAAAAAGGTTAGATGAAAGCCCGAGGTAGCTACTTTTATGATAAAAACCCTTAATTTCAGTCGAGTTATACATTTTAATTGATTGGCAAAAATTGAATTTAGATGGCCCAAGCCGCTGGTTGTCAATATTATTGTTAATTACTGTTGTACGCAAAAAATGCTAAAAGAAACTAAAACTGACGAAACAATATTTTTTTTGTCACATTTTTATCATAGGTAGCATTTCAATTGGAGGGGGCCCGTGCCCCCTAGGCCCCCCTCTGGCTACGTCTATGCCCCGTGGCCCTGGGCTTGAGTAGTTACGTCAATGCGTAGTAAAATAAATTTTGCCTATAAAATAAATTAGCGTGAATCACCTATACCATTTCTACAAAACTCCAAGAAATGTTTTGGAACTTGGTCAATTGATAAATTTTCCTTTCGGATCTCTACGCGAAGAATTATTTTAGTGATTGAGGGCAGAGAGTGTGATAAACTTATCGACTACTTCAGAGCTATAAGAGCCGGGACAGATTTGTATGAAAGCTGAATACTGTATGTCATTGTGCTTTAATGGCAAAACCTTAACTTATTTGAGTCGAAATTTCTTAATGCCTTTTGTTTGTGTAGAAAATGCAATAAGGAATTTAACTTCCTAGTGTAACTTCGAAAGGTAACTTCCTAAGTAATTTCTAAAGCGCTGGTTTAATCAATCAGCATTTTGAAATGCTTGTTTTTTTGAAAGGAACATGCCAACACCTAATTGAATGGTGATTTGCTTACTTGTCTACCATTTAAGCCTGCTAATGACGATTAAGGGGAGAGCTTGAACTCAAAGTTGAAAGTTTTTTGTACGCAAAATCATGGGCGTCGGCAACGGGGGGCAGAAGAGGGCCAGGCCCCCCCTGGATTTTCACACACTTTTTTAAACCTCCCGAATTTTAAAAATTCTTCCATTTTTAGTAGTTAATACTGGATTTATTCTTATTGGCCCCCCCTGAAAAATTTTCTGCCGACGCCCTTGCGCAAAATGTCTCGATTGAACAGGCTGTTGAGCAAACTGATGCTACTCAAGCGCGTTATTTAAGGGAATGAGGGCAAAGCTCCCAGGTGCTGGAGGATTTTTATGATTTCTCGGAAGAAAGAGCTATTTTAACGCAATCGATCAAAATTTGCCCATTGTTAATGCCATTTGAAAGAACTAAATTGCTTAGATTTAAAAACCAGCTGAAGAACCGAATTGCCCAGCCCCTTCAGCCTCCCTTAGGTCTTTACTGATATAGTTCAAGTCCAAAACATGTTAAAACACTTGCATTTTTAGGTAAATTTTCTAACAATTGTTTGTTGCATTTAAGTCTTAAACAAATAATGAAATTAGTTGATGCACTGTGCAACATGAGTTCAATCTTAAATGTTTCATTATACCCGCTATATTACGCCTACCCGTGTTAGAGTTTGCGGAGCGCAACACCGCAACATTGCTACTGGGCAACACAGCTTCTTTCGAAGAAATGTCGCAGCGGTGGCGATCCGTTGGCAACACTTTGTCCAATTTGAACGGCCCGAGATTTGAACCTCAGATCTGCTGTTCCAGAGACGAACGCGTTACCGCTTGACCAACTGGCCGGTACTTAGGTTTAATCAATATTTATAACATCCGCCACAGAAAAAGAACAAACAATTGGGAAGCATTCCAGATGTGACAAAATGAATTTAATCTACCAAAAGTAGTGTTTAATAAATTGATCCAAAGAACAGATGGAGCAGCTAAAGCTACTTTATTCAAACTAGCTTTAGTACTTCGCTATTAAGATAATTATTACTATTGACACACTATATTGACCGAAAAGTTTAATATAGTACAATTTCACGAATTTGCAATTTTTTCTTTTAAGACAAAATTTTTGGGACCATGTGGCAAAATGAAAAAATAACGTTAAGTAGTCGAGTTTAATTACAAATTCAATATCATATTTCCTACCGCACACATAAATTTCGTATATATAGGAGCGAAAATGGCAGCAGAGATTATTTTTTAAAGTTGTTAAGATCATTGAATCGAAATTTGAAATTGGCAAAACTACAATATAAAAATGAAGATCTTTCTAATTTTATGCATTGGACTGATGGTGGCAGCCTCTGCCTACGTCACCCAAGAAAAAGGAAATTTGCAGGTACCATTCATGATTTATTATTATTATTTTTTGGGGGAGGGGGAAAGAGGGGATGAGCAGTGGTGCTCATTTGTTGTTGTAGTGGATATATATTTTCCTGTCACCGGACATTGTCAGGACGCTAACTATTGAATGATCCGCACTTTTTTTCATTGAAATAGCTACTTCGTTCTTGGAGGAATCCGCACCTGCTTAGGAGTTTTTCTATGATCCAATACTCCTGTGGATTTCTTCGAATTCTTGTCCACTGAATTTGCTGTTTGTTCAAAGCCACCAGGCAGAGATAATCGACGTAAAGTGTCCTATCCAAGGACGCAACCATGTCACCAGGGTGAGGGTTGAACCTACATCATGCCATCTGGGTAATCTTGAAAACGACGCCTTTACCCTCTCTGCCACGCTGCCAACTAGAAATGTCATTCACCCATTTTTTGGTAAAGGAAGTCCAATATACTTAACACCACCGAGGGTTTTATTCATCCAGTTCGCACCGCGGTTCGAGCAATACAGGGTAAAAAATGCCTGCATAGATATTTTGCAATTTTGGCTGGAACGGTCTGGTTGCTAAAACTCAATTTAGAAAACCGATTACAGATTCAGTTTCTGCAAAATTCGGATGGTCTGTGAGTTGGTGTAAATATTTTTAGAAAAAAAGATGTCACTATAATAACCGTTTATATTTGACCTGTAGTGCATATCTCATTCAAAGACTCTTTACCTAGATATTCTTTTTTGAGTACCCCACAAAGATTTACAAAATTTTACAACAGCGACCCTTCAAGCGCCAAACTTAACACTTCTCTTTGACAACAACCTACGGTCAAGGGCGTCGGCAGAAAAATTTTCAGGGGGGGGCCAATAAGAATGGAGCCAGTATTAACCACTAAAAATGGAAGAATTTTTGAAATTTGGGAGCTTTTAGAAAGAGTGTGTGAAAATCCAGGGGGGGGCCATGGCCCCCCCCTGCCCCCCCTTGCCGACGCCCATGCCTACGGTACTTACTTTTGCAAGATGTTGGTTAGTTTTGTGAATAATTTATTCAGTATAAACCTAGTGCAATAGTGCATATCCAACGTCGCTACCATAGCGCCATTTTCTGGTTAAGTACTATTCGATTTTTCGAACACTTTCAGTGGTAGTGCGGAGCTTTCAAAAGTTGTGTCACCCCAAGGACAAGGCGTGTAGAAGGGTTAGACGGATCTTCTGACAGGTGTAGATACCAGAAAGTCAAGAATGAGATGATTGACGTTCTGTTATAAGTTTAAGCCCTTAGTTGCAGGAATCAATGTCTTTTCAAACTGCTATGGTACGTGACTCTACCTTCAGCTTTTTCTTTTAGAAAGTGGTTTATTCCGAATCGGCAAAAAACAAACTTCGAACAGCTGCTAACCAAATGATCAAAAGCGTGTGCGTCGGTCCTAATGTTGAACCAGAAATCATGAGCACCATTTGCATGAAATCTTTGTACGCCAGCCTAGGACTGAAATCTGCTGTCAGCAGTAAGTATTTTTAGATATTCATATAAACCGTCTTATTGCAGTATATACTTGATAGATTTTCCCGAGATTCTCGAAATCTAAAAGAGAGAATCAGTCTTCCCTACCGGTCTTAAGCGGCGATTGTTGGTACAGGTTACTACGACTCAGCATTAACCTTACTTTATACGGTGGGTTACACGGGCGTTAACCCTATTTCGTTTTTTTTGTGTGATAAATCCTTTCAGAAAAAGATTTTTATTTCAATTCAACCTGACTTTGAGTCAAATTTTCGAAATTCCTAAGGTAAGGAAAAGTGTCCAATTTTGAGGTTTCGCGAAGTCACTTTCCGAAATGTGGGTAATTTTTGGCTCATATTTAACTTGAATGCCGTCATAAGACGTTTTTGTGACATAACTACTATGATTAGACATTTTATGGTTCAGTATCAAAAACAAACCTATGTGCAACATTCCAATCGCCTATGACGTCATTGCAAAATGACGTCACTTTTCGAAATTATTTTACTGTGATGATGTCACCAACTCAAAACCAATTTTCTAAAAAAATTTGGTGAAAACCAACCCGCATGTTAAATTTGGTGTTCCCGTAACTTTTGGTTTAAAAGTTAGATAGGGGGCATTTTTGCCTTTTCTCCATGTGAAATGCGTAGGTCCAATAGCCCGTGTAAATAAGGGTTAATAGTCAGTTGATTGAAACTGATGGGCTTTTTTCTGTGGATGAGAGCTTGCTTACAACGTAATTATATAGTGGTTTTTACGCAACCTGTTTAATTCTCTCGTTACAACATAGTAAAATTAAAGTGACTTTACTTTTGCGTACAACCTGTTTGCTTATTTGGTGCTTTTTTTTGGCGGGCTCTCATTTTACTGCCGCTTTCTGATGTATTTTAGATTTTAGTAACTGTTTATTTCATTCTCACACTGATCTTAAATCAGAGTCTGGGACAAGGTCCGCATCAAATGCCGTGTCAAATATCATGTATTTGAAATTTTCTATTTTACTAATACTCTTTTACTACTAAAGAATCATACCGTAGTGTATTTATTTACTCTTTTACTAATAAAGTTCTCCAGCACTGATCTGTTCTTTAAAGCTTCGTGGTAATTCTGGGCTTGCAAAAAGCAATTTGCCTCTATCCTAAGCATTATTTTTACGGCTCATTTTTTTTGTTCTGCAACGAGGTTTTCCAAGTAAAATCAGCTGATGTTTTTTTCTTCTTGCACGTGAATTTTTCAAGTACTGCAGAGTTGACGCCATTGCATTGACTTACACACAGCCAACAAAACATACTTCTATAATTCTTAACAAAATGCAGTGATTTAACCACTTAAAAATAGCGCTGAAACTCGAGTTTAATTTTAGGTCAGGCTAACACTTACGTGCGTTGATGCTTTTTACTGTTGTAGATATGCAGCAGTTGAACCTGTTTAAACCTATTAAGATTTTGAAATGGAAACATTCATAAAAAAACTACAGCCTTTGTCAATCTTGTTCGCAAAAAAGATCTAACAATGTAAGTTTTTATTTAAAATTTTGAAAATCGTCTCCGAAAATGCCTGTTTAAAATAGTGTAGTTTTTGTCAATACGATGTTTTAAATCTGTTGCAAATCTTTCTACAGTTTTAAATTTATTGCATTTTATTTTCAAATTCTGACCAATATAACTACAATTGCTTCGATTGCGAGGTTGCTGACCCCATCTGTTGGGATCCATGCTCGAATCTAACATAATTCAATATTATTTTAATAAATTGCAATGTAATTGTGCTTTTCTGCAAGCGCGTAATTTTTGATGATTTAAATTTTGTGTTAATTCAGATTCAATTCTTCAACAATGGTACGGTATAGCGTTCCATTGGCTACTACAATAGTTTGAGACCTCTACGAATAATCAATATGCTTTCTTTACTGTAATAGAAATCGAACGATTCCTTTTCTTTGCTAAAATTCCACAATAGTTCACTGATCTGTATATTTTTTTCCTGGAAAAAATACTCGACAAAAATTTTTTCCTTGATGAAGATTTTCGGTTTGTTTCTTGACCTGCAATTTGAGTTTGTAGTGCAATATTTAAATTTGTTAAAAATTGATTTAACATCAAAGAATATTTAATTGGTGAATATCTTTTTGAAATTAAAGTTTTGCGAATTATTGTCTGAGTTTTTTTGCATTTTGTAAAAGCAGTCATTAAAGTATTATGGTTTTGGCGTTTAATAACCTGTTGAAACCCAAACTATTGGCTTGTTTAGAAAACTGGAAATACGGTAAATGTAGAGCTAGGAAGGTACAACCGCTACTCGGAAAGTACCGTCGCTATAGTCGCCACCATTGCTGCTCTTTGACGGACGAAGTAGCGCCGCTGCAGCTATGAATTAAATAGCGCCATTTGCAATTAATTAGCGTTCTTGTTGCTGGCAAAAAATAGCGGCAATCTTACGACCGCTGCTAACCTTTGAAACGCAATCAGTTTCTTAATTACAATATAAACAGTTGTAGGAAAATCACTTTTTTTAGCTCCGCGCTTTTCGCACGAGAGCTCAAATTTGATTTAAGAGACTAAGAGTAGTATTTAACATGGCATACAGAAAACATACAACAAAGAATTATGATAATTGTATTATCTTTCTTTTTGTAGTTATATATTGTCGAGAAGTAACGCGTTCGTCTCTGAAGCGGAGGTCTGAGGTTCAAATCTCGGGCCGGTCAAATCGGACACAGAATTGTGAACGGCTCGCCACCATCACGACATTTCTTCGTAAAGTTCTGTGTTGCTCGCAGGCGCAATGACGAGGAGATGGGCCCCGTAAACTCGTTACAAGCTTCGGCTAATGCAGCGAGTATAATGAAAGATTTTGATTATCTATGATTTTGATTAACAAGCCTAAAGAAGCATCAGATCTTGTGGTTGCTGTATATTGCTCCTGTTATCCTACTACCTTACGAAAATGAAGTTTCGATGTCAAGTACTTTAAATTGATAAACATTTTTGCGAATTACAAAATTATTTAATGCCACAAAATAACGCATTAAACATCAATAAATCAAATGAAAAAAGTTCCCTTAATCTTTATTAATTCTTACATATGTAGCGACAGTAGCGCTTTTTTGAAACTACTGTAATCAACTCGCTTAGAAGTTTTCGAAGTTACAAACTTTTTGCTTGATTCTTTGGCTTTTTTTCGGTAAGTTTGCTGCTAATTTAAAGCTACCAGACAGAGATAATTTTCTAAAAACACCTTATTCAAAAATGCAACAATGTGACCATGATGGGAACCGAACCAAAATCCTACAATCAGGGTCATCTTGAAAATAGTTTAATTATTTGATTACTCTGCTGCTGACGAAATGAAAAGTTTTTATAATACTATCTTTAATTCAGAAGCAAAGAAAACTGACTCCAAACTAAATGCTGAAAAAATCTTATAGAATGTTAAAAACTGCTTCGGTATTTTTTCCGTCGCTTCTTCACACAAAAACGGCATTTCCGATATAATTAATAGCTATTGCGGGTCACAGCTTCTTGCTTGACGTTCAACAATATTGAAAGTGTGAAGCACCATATATGGTAGATAAATGAGCACGTGGCAGCTTAACTCGAGAATTAAAAGGCTCTTGATCGCCATCTTCCGGCCTAGGCAGCAACTTGGCGAATAAACTATACAATTGCAATTACGCGTGGTGGTTCAAAATTAAGCACATAGGCCTACACATAACAAGACAGAAATTTCATTACACAAAAACAACAAGGATAATAATTTATTTACAACATGTAACAAAAATATCTTCTTCTTTACCCTGCCGAAACAGCATTTTCCTTACTGGGGACAAGCGTCCCAACATATTGGGTCTGCTACGTCACAATCGATGCAATTGTTTGTAGTAGATGGACCTAAACAAATAAAAAAATTATGAAACTTAATCACATAAAAACAAGTCACACAAAAAGCAACATAATTCAATACCACTTGCAAACACATGAATAACGAAAAAAAAAGATACAGACAATGCATGTTTCAATTGAATTTGTGGTGTAGAGCAAACTTTCCAACGCCTATTTTAAGATTTGCCTCAAGAAAAGAAGAAAATCATCGACAAAAATCCAGCTTCTCAATAACATGCAATACAACGCAAATAGCAAGGCTGCCAGTTTCAACTAACTGCGGGGCTCAGCAAATTTGAATCGAACTGACTAATTAGAATAAAATTTTAACAAAAAAATATTGAACGTGCAGTGTTGATATTACAAATTCTACATTGTTCATCATGGTTGGTTTTTTATGAATTCCATTTTTGGTACACTAGCATAAGCAATATGCCAGCAGCATTTGAGTTCACAGTCAAGAACTGTTTCTGGGAGTACCATAAAACGGTTTATCAATGTAATACAGAGGAAAGGAATTCATGGAATCTACCTGCAACTCTGGAAGATCCTGAGTTCATATTGGAGATCGCTTTCCTGCAGATGATCTCATTGATTTCCTGGTTTACTTCTTCCCCGAAACACAAGAACGAGATGGCCCGCAAACTGGCTTCTTTGAGCAAATACTTGGCAGGAGGAGAAAATTCATATTTCTGAAAAAAAGTTTATATCAACACAAAAGTTACTTTTTTGTCCTCACAACAACCGGTGTCAGCCTACTCAGCCATAAATTTTTCAATGCGACAGTATAAAGTAGCCCATTACAAGTATGAAGAACAGTATAGTGACCGCGCTTATGATTATCTTAATCTCGTAAAACAGAGGTTCACATTTCTAAGCAAATTTTTTTCTATAGGGTCAGTGGTGCTATTCAATCGGTTAGCAGCGATTCGAGAAAACTGGTTGCTAAATTTAGAGAACCGGTCACAGATTTTGGGAAACGGTTACAGGTCTGGTTTTGACAAATCTTAAATAGCATCTCTGTATATATTTCAATCATTTTTTTCCAAATAGCATCACTTAAATTCTATCGAAAGTTACAGCAGCCGCATTAAAACTCGAACCTCAAACAGTTATTTGCACCGAACTACGTACTGTTAATTTTACAGTAAGCTAAGCTTATTTTTACAATAATTGGTAAGCCTACGTATGAGCAATCTATCAAAATTATGAACAAACTACGAGCTCAAGATTTTTCAATGTGCAAATTTATGTTATTGGGAACCGGCACCTTTAAAGGAACTATGACATGTCTAAACTCATATTCTAAATCAAATCCAGTAGGCTAATTTTTAGATATAACTAATAGAGAGTTGGTCGAGCGCATTCGTTTCCGGAGTGGGAGTTCTGAGCTTCAAATATTGTCCGGTCAAATCGGACACAGAATTGTCAACGGCTCGCCACCTCTGCGACATTTCTTCGAAAGAAGGTGTGTTGCCTGCTGGTGATATGACGGAGATAGGCGCCGCAAACTCGTTACACGCTTCGGCGTAGTACAGCGAGTATCATGAAAGATTTGATAACTAATGTGGATCGAATTCTATTTGGTTCAAGCTATGAGATGCCCAAATCATAACTCACTTGCTGGGCTTCTTCCGCCACCGACCTTTCTTTCTCACTGTCTAGAGGCCCAGCCAAGCAGGAGGCCGAAATAAAGCAAAGCATCAACACAAGGTAAGTCCTCATTGCCTTTCGTAGTCTTTTACTTGTAATTGAACGTTAGTGCTTGGTAAATGGTGAAAAACCAAAGCCATTGGCTCATTTATACCTTTTAGTATGTGTAAACAGATGTGTAAAATTATTGGAAGGAGAAGGCTATAGGAGGGCATATGTTTTGCAGTCAGAGAGGGAAAAAATGCGTTAAAAAGATTATCAAGGGTAAAAGATATAATCAACTTTTGTGTTCGTATGAAACCTATGCACCATATTTTAAAACTAATCTAAATTTAGTTCAAATCAATAATGATACAAAGGGTATAAAAAATAATTATAGACCCTCCTTTTTAGGCCAAAACCTAGCCTTGTGTACGTCTTAATTGTCGAACAAATTCATGACAACGGCGCCAGCAATTTATGACTTGTTTAAACTTAAAGGCGTTTCACTTCTGTCACAAGTTGGCATATTTTCAAATTTATAAGGAAATCTGGTCAGATTTAGGCCATTAGCAAACACAAACGCGCATTAAAATAATTATAGGTTGTTTGCCACCCTAAAGCAATGCTTTGACATTTTGACATCTTGGTTACAGCAAAAATAATTCAATCGCAATTGCATCTATAAATTTATTCAAAATGAATAAAAAATGAGACGTTTTCTCAACACAAAAATAATATTTACATAAATCTCTAGTTACCTCTCAACGGAATTTTGACGCAAAATATCAAATACGAAGTTGTTAAAAAAAAAATTAAGTAAAATCAAAAATAAAAATTAGCTGGTAAGTTAAAGTGAGATGTTAAGGCGATTTTAAAACAGCATGATATTGGCAGTAAAGCAAAGTGAAAACAACAGTTATTCACACTTCCAAACAGTATATTACGTAGTTCTTTGTAAGGGGTAGCAGTTAGAAAACAATCAAGACTCGGGTTCCCAAAGTGTAAAATTTCATTTTTCTTAGGGTTAGCAATTTCAACTCGCATGCAAATATAGCTTCTACATTTTCTTTATTAAGCATCTTACTACGCTTTAAGGGTCGCATTATCAGTTTTTTGTTTTCTACACCGTCGAATGTATTACATTAAAACAAACTGAGTTTGCAGGTTCAGGATGCTATTTTTGAATTACTTTGTAATTATAGCAATTGGCACGGCCATTTGATTAAACTTTCTCAAACCATTAAAATTTCATTCAATGATTGTCAACCTAAAACTATAGGTTTTCGTGTTTCGACCAGTAACTTAGACCATCTTCACGGCTAGCATTTAGAAGCATAAGTTATTCATCTATACAATTTATTATTGTAACATACAGTGCGATTGAGCTATCGCGACGCGTTTCGACCTTGCTCAATGTTTTTTTTTTTAAATATGTGTTATTTTTTTCGCCTGATGAGACCCTTGAGCAAGGTCGAAACGCGTCGAGATAGCTCAATCGCACTGTATGTTACAATAATAAATTGTATAGATGAATAACTTATGCTTCTAAATGCTAGCCGTGAAGATGGCCTAAGTTACTGGTCGAAATATGAAAACCTATAGTTTTAGGTTGACAGTCATTAAATGAAATTTTAATGATTCTCAAACCAGTTTACTTCAAAACGACATTATACTGCAATTGCACAATTAGGGTGGTTCATATTTTATCAGCTTTTGAGAGTTTCATGTCTGACCCCTTCAAGTTGTGTCATTTCTTGAAAAAAATAACTAGTGTAAAAATTTTTTGTAAAATTTTTATGTTTAGGGGTGCCCTAGGCCCCTTAAAAATCGGAAATTTTGTTGAATTTTGGTATTTTTGGCATACTGACCTTATTGTATTTTTTGATCAAAAACTGTGATAATTAATGTTTGGAATGAGGCGTCACCTCATATTTTTCAAAATTTGACACTCATATGTGTTGTAAATGCAAAATTGTGATCACTTTTCATTTCTATCACTATGTGGCGGTATAATTTAAATCATGAATATAGATAAAATTTTGTAGTTTTTTAAATTCAGAACAATGGTAATGATTTCTGAAACCACATTTTCAGAATGGGCGTTCCAAAACTATACATTCGTATATATCCTCCTAAATATTACAATTATCTAAATTATCAGCTTAAAAATACTAAATTTTGGTATCTCTTGTCCATCGTATTATTACTGTAGCTCTTGTTTTTTGTTTTTGTTTGCTTGTGTTTTTTTTTACGTCAATGCTTTGTTCTTTTTGGCAATCTTTGTCCTTCTCTAATCCATTTTCTAAACCCTCTCTTTTTTAACTTTATATTTGTACAGTAGCTCGAATCAAGATATGCCATAATTTTTTTATTATGGCTTCCCAGAGTGGCTGCAGCCTTGAAGATCTCACGGTCTCTTCTCTGTTACTCAGGCGCTGTTTCTTTCTGTAATAATTACTCTGTTTTTGTTTTTTTATTTAGTGGCGTCAATAAACAAACGAGAACTTGAAAACCTCGGTATGCAGTAAGGCTATTTTTATATTGTAGAATAGCTGTATACTTTTTCATCGTCCTTCACAGAGATTTTAAACCTTTTGCATTTTATTCGCTAATTCACTTTTGCTTTGGGTAAAACTAACAACGTTGCACAGAACAACTATTTCAACTTAATTTAGATTGGTTAGTATATATATACTTTAAATAGTTTATGACTAGAAGACAATATTGTGGGATTTTGTACAGCAATCGAGTCAACATCTTTCATTCAGTCGTCATTCTGTGGTTGCGTATTTACAATATTCAAATTGCTTATCTGGCTTCTAAAGTTGAACGTCAAACAAAAAAGCTGTGAGTATCTTATGGGCTTTTCTCAGTTTGGCTGGACTCAGCTTCGAGCGTGGCGCTAAATCCGATTTTCAGTTGTCAGCTTTTGGGCTAAAAGACTTGAATTTAGTTAATCACAGATGCATATAAACACTGTTGGCAGCAAAGAATCTACAGTAGCATCACAAGTTTAAGGGTGAGCTCAACACTGTCTTCACCGAAAGGGCGACCTTTTTTGTTGCGTATTCTGCACCCTCCTTCAGAAGGTATCCGGTTTTATCCAAAGCAAAATCTTAATGCAGTTTTTAGAGTTCCAGTTAAAGATAATAACAGTAATAGCTGGAGCAACACTATGCATCTTCAAGGTACATGTATGATAACTATTTTGGAGTGTTTGGTTTACGTTGTTGTACAAAATGCAACAAACACTGCGATTGTAATACTCTTTACTCCAGCACTAGGGTAGATAAACGAGTTTCAAAATAATTGTTTTCTCAAATTTAAAACATTTGCATCTACTGTGTTCTTCAATTTGCAATAAAAGCTGATAGCACAGACACTCAACATCAAATTCTAAGTTTAGTGCTGTTGTCCGACTTGCAAAAATTTGTCGGTGTTTTTGACTTTTTTATTTTAATAATGTTAGTAAAATATAAAATTATAGCTGTGGCTATCTGATTAGTTGTTTTTACAGCCAAACTTTAGTTTTGCCAAACCTTGTCAGAACTTACTACAAATTATTGCAATTGATACTGCACCATAAAGTTTTTATGTCTTTAACTTAATCAGAATTGAATCAAAAATGGCTTCAAAAAAAGTTGGTATTGGTTATAATAATATACACCAAATTTTTTCTTTGGTTTATTTTTCTTGAACTTTTTGCTAGTTTTGTAGATTGTTCAATGTGACTGTTTAATTATCATGATCAAAAAACCTACGATTGCCTATTTTTAAAAATTACTATGCTCTACTGTTCATTCACAAAACATTAAGACTGCTATTACCCTATAAAGCAAGTGTAGCCCAAGGTTTTGCAGGAGTTTAAACGAAATGAAAAACCTTTTCAAGAAAGGTTTTAAACTTTTATTTACTTTTACTTTAAATTTTAATCTTTCAATTACTTTGTTAGTCAATATGGTGTGTGATTATATTTCAATCTACTTCAGTTTATTCAAGTTATAACTCAATATTGTTCAATCAAAAAAGTACTAGGTTTCAAGTTTTTAAACCAAAAAATGTTACTGTAAATTTTCACGCGTAAAGTTTTGAAATATCTCAAGAAATTATTTCTGTCAGCTAATATTGTGACATCATATAAAAATGACATTATGTAGAAGTTTTGGAACACCCATTCTGAAAATGTGGTTTCAGAGGAAACTACAAAATTTTACCAATATTTATGATTCAAACTATACCGCCACATAGTAGTAGAAATTAAAAGTGATTACAATTTTGCATTTACAACACATATGAGTGTCAAATTTTGACAAATATGAGGTGATATGTCAAAAATAACAAAAATTAACAAAATTTCCGATTTTTAAGGGGCCTAGGGCACCCCTAACCAAAAAAATTTTTCAAAAAAATTTACACGAGTTATTTTTTCAAATGACACAACTTGAAGGGGTCAGACTTAAAACTTTCAAAAGTTGATAAAATATGGACCATCCTACTGCCTAAGGTACTAAAAGCTTTACTACGAGAAAGAACTATTTTGTAACACAACGCTCATTTTTTAGCACAATAAGATCCTCGGCATAAAAACATAATTAAAAAACGAGCCAAAAATTAAAAGAGCAGTGCTTTTTTAGGCCTTTGTCTATTTTTTTTGGTTTGTCTAAAGCAGGGGTGCCCAAACTTTTTAAGGAACCAGCCGAAGTGACTTTGAGTGGGCCGCACAAACAGTGTCGATCAGAACTAGAAAACGGATTCTAGGGAAATTTGATGCAAAAACTAGCGAAAATCTACGTGAAGACCAAAACAGAAAAAGGTCTTCACCATATTTTGATGTAATTTTTTATGGAGTTTTTGTTGGCGACCAAACGAATCAAAAGAAAATTGATTTGGCTTATTGCGAAATGCCTCGGCAAGTTCATTAAGAAACCACTCATGGACCGCAAATCTTCTTATGCAAGGTTTAAGCAGCCCTGGTCGAAAGATTCTTTCATTTTAAAAATTAATTATGATGAATGATAAAAATACAACGTATTGCCAAGTAAAATGAATATACTATATGTCACTTTATGCTCCAATAAAATGTAAGAACATATTAAGAACAAATGAGGCTTAACTCAACCCAAAATTTACTGAATCTTATTAAAAAAAATGTAACTGGCAATAATTTTCTCCCGGTGATCTATTTGGTCATCATCTTAAATTTGATCTATGGTGATGACGATTTCCTCTCGCCTCCAGGTGACCAAATTTTAGTTCTTTTTAAAGAAAATCGCTGAGCGCAATAAGGTTGACGTAAAAAAATAACAACAACAACGTGCACATTCTTTGTTGCTTATTACAGTATAATAGATTTTTTTAAGTACAACAAATGAATACATATTGCAAAACCACATATCAACCACATTGCTTCGAGTCAAGACTTTTGCTTGACGTACGCTCTAATGTGCGCTTTTGTTTGTTTGAGTGATTCCTCAAAAGAGAGCAGAGGGCTGTAATCAAAATCGTTGGCAAACTTCCGATGACTGAAAGTGAAAGGCGTCACTGCTGCTGTAATTGTTCTTGGCGTTATCGTGGTCTGAAAAATAATTTTACCATAACCTTTAGTCAAAATCGATTTTTCAAATTCGTATTATTTTCATTGCAAGCTTTAATATACCAAAAAATTCTATCTACTTTTTGTCAATTTCGATCTAGTATAAGTCTAGCCCTAACTCAAATCTGAACAATTTTGAGGGCTTTACTTGCTAAAGCAAATGGGAGAAGATCAGTTGGCTGACCTAAACTAGATGGACTAATTACATTGAGGATCTTGGAAGGAATCGCTTGGGACTTCACCCAAGCAAAATGACGGACGTAATGGAAGACCGTGAAGTGTGGCGGCTTAATCTCGAACTGTTGCCCCCGCAGCTCTCACGGAAAAGTGGGCAATGAAGAAAAAAGAAAAGAAGAAGAAGAAAAAACTTAATTATGATTTTCAACAAAGTCAATTTTATACGCTTTCAAACATTATTCTCCGGTAGCGATCTCTGTCTACTATCGAATCTTTACTGTAAAACTAAACCTAAATCAAGCTTCAACCCAAATCCTAATCCTACAAAAACGCAACTCCAAAATAGTCCAGTAAAGATATGAAAAAAAAGGCCCTAGCCCCCAAAAAATTGCTAGGAAACGTTTTTCAACGGTTTTTGGTAGTATTGGATGTATCAAGTAACATACTAAAAATCTACCAAAATCGGGCGGCCGGAAAGGGGAAAAATCGGCCTCCAAAAAATTAGTCTATCCCCCCCCTAGTGGCGAAACTATAATTTACTGATAATTTGTTGTATATCTTGAGTAACTTAAGTTTTTCAAATGTTTTTAATGCAGTGGTGAATGTTAACGATTGCAAGATGATGCTGACGTCATTGGAGGTAATTGTGACGTCACAATCACGCCTAAATAATTGTCATTGTAGAGCTAAGAAGTGCTGTTATTGCCAAACATATTAGGCAAGACTTTTACTCAGAACATTGCTCAAGCCATATAACAGAAAGCAACATGATGTCACTATGACGTCATAGCAATGACATCATAAAGGTGACGTAATTTCTTAACCTAGCATTACGAAAACGAGCAAAATATGTTTACATAAAGTAAACCAAATTTCCAATTTAGTGTTCCTACGTTTACATAAACTTCTGAGCTTAACGGATTAGTTTAATTTTATTTTGGTATTTTTAGCCTTATTTGCAAGCTAATGGATGTTATAAATTTGTTGTGGCAGATGCAGGTAAAATCCATGTCTTTTCAAACAACAGCAAGCACTGGTGTTTGAGCAGGTTTGAGGCCATCACTCTCCTATGCGATTTTTCAAGTAATTTTGGCAACACTATTTGGTGCATTGATAACGATGGTTATGACGACAAAAATTTCATTGTTGCGTAAATAGATAGATACTCGGAAAGTGGGTTTAGCTGGATAGCTGCATTCTCGTCTCAAAGCACACTATTAGCTTGTTAGGTTAGGCTTGTCCAGCAGTAGCAGTTTAAAACTTCCAGCCTTGCACAGCTAAGTAATTTGTGTCGAAATTTAGTGCGAAAGTTCTAGCAGTGTAAGTTTTTGCGGTAGCCCCTCACTTGATCGAAAACGCCTTTTTTCTTCAGTTTTCCTGCTTGACGCTCGCATACAGCTACATTTGGCCGAAAATCGAAACGTAGTTTTTTCGGTCAAATGTAAGTAATCCAGTTTTTGCAGCAGTAGCCTAGTACTTTTCCTGCAGTTTGCAGTTATCAAGCTTGCTTGAGATATTATAGACAGGCTAGTGATTATACTCAGTACTGGTACCTTACCAGCACTAAGTTAGGTCAGCGTTTCGAAATAAAGCTCTGATACTAGTGCTGAATTTAAGTTGTTCTTGAGGATGGCGTTGCATATTGGTTATGTTTCAGAAGCTGCGTAAAACAGGTTTTAAACAAGAAAAACTTCAGTAGAAAGTGCTAGTAGAAAGTACAACAGTACAAGCGTGAACTGAGTGAAGTAATGGTGTTGCTGAGGGAAAGCCATCAATCCACCATATCGTTAAACGTGGAAGGAGAGCTGATACCTTCAACAATCAAGTTAGTTAATTGAATATTTGTTACTTTTTTTTCTTGAAATGAACTAAGGGTATTTTCAAGCATGTAGCAGTTACAGATTCCAATCGCACTTACAGATTCCAGAACTGGTAAAGCATAACGTAAAATTCATAAGCCAATTGCTTTGAGCGCAGACTTAAAGAGAGCAAAATAGCAAGCAAGGGGCCGATAGGCCTACTTTTTTTTGTGAAAATTAACATAAAATAACTAAACTATATTGCTTTGAGCGCAGAACTAGAGAGAAAATAACAAGCATGGGTACCGGTAGGCCCATACATTTTATTTTTTATTCTTTGGAAATTGTTTATTGCTTGTATGTTTAATTTAGGCTTGGGAATGAGCGACTCAGACGTTTTATCTCGCGTATGTGTGATTTGTAAAGAAAGAATTGAAGATCACGACTCCTCGGTTCGAATTCGGGAAAAAGGTGCCGAAGGAATTAATGCTGCAAGCATTCAACGAGGTGACAGTATTGTTGTAACTGCTGGCTGTGAAGTTCATGTGGATTGCCGTAAGCAGTACACTAATCACCGTATGATTAGCCATGCTTTAAACAAGACCATAGTTGAAGTACCTCGGAAAAGAAGCGCACGACTTTCAGATGGACCGTTTAATAGCAGTACTGATTGTATTTACTGCGGAACGACAGTAAAATTTGATGCATCAGACTTTAGTTATGTTAAAACTGATACGTTTGTGAAAACAATATTGCAATGCTGTAATGATCGTTGTGATGAGTGGGGTTTGGTAGTGAGAAGTCGGATTGAATATTATGGATTTGATTTACAAGCAGCTGATTGTGTATACCATCATTCTTGAGACGGGAATTTTCGCTCAAGTCGTGACATTCCACTTAGATTTAGTAAACAGGCTAAACAGCAGGGCGAAAAACGCAGAAAACCAGGTCGGCCAGAAGACGATGATAAGCAGCAGGCTTTTATAAAAATGTGTTCGTACTTAGAGGCCAATGATGAGGAACAAATTACGGTTGCTGATCTTGCCAAAAAAATGAAAGAATATTTGTGCGAAAATGACGCCCTTGGTTATGGCAATTATTACCTGAAACAAAAATTACAGGAACACTATGGGAATTCTGTATGTTTTGCGCAAAAAGATGGACTCAATGACGTTGTAACTATGAGGGAAAAAACTTCATATATCCTTAGATCGCATTTTGAAGCTGATGAAGACATCGACGAAGAAGCTCGGAAAATGAAAATTATCAAAACTGCTGCCAGATTGCTGAAAAGTGACATTAAAACTGTTGTTCCCTCTGGTACTGGAGATATCCTGATACAGATATGCTTCAGCTTGACAACGCTTTGGAATATCTTCCTAGCTCACTTCGCGTGTTTCTGGATGGTTTGTTTGTGGGAACTGATAAAAAGCAAAAAATTGTGAGAATACGCCAGTCCATCATTCAAGCCGTGCGACCAAGAGCTGTTCTTGCCCCAGCGCAAATAGACCTTGCCTTACATACACATCATTTGTACCGCTCAAGATTCATCATCGACAATCTGCATAAAGCCGCATTTACACGGGCGACTTTTTTGCGTGCGATTTTTTGATAAAAATGGATCTGGCAAAGTTGCATTTTCTCAACGGCGGTTTTGATCATGATAATTGGGACCTTACTGATGGAAGTAATTGTCTTAAGTTGGTTTCATACCAATATTGTTATAATTGAAAACTTTAGAAGAGAATCGGTGCTGCGATAAAAAATCGCAGTGAGATCAGTTCCGATTTTGTTTTAAAAATGTTTAGAATATCACTATCGGAATGGAAACAACTTGAGACAGTCATTTTCAGCAGTAAGATAACTTTCATCACAATGAGAACCATTATTGAATAGATGCAACTTTGCCACATCCATTTTTATCAAAAAATCGCACGCAAAAAAGTCGCCCGTGTAAATGCGGCTTAAGATGGGATTTGCTGCCTTATACGCAGAAGTTTTAAAATTCGAAAAAAACGCTGCTGATACTGCTGCGGTAGACATTTTTGGTACAAGTAATGCATCAAGTGATGTTGCCATACTATTTGCTGGTGACAACGTCGATCACAATATCATCAGTCTCGACGGAAAAGGTACGTTTCATGGAATGGGGATGATTGCTGCTGTGACACCAAAACAAAATACAATGCTTATCATTCCAAGGCGAAGTATCTTAGAACTGAATCACGCAGAAAAATCAAAGATTGATATAGTTGAGTAACGTTTTGCTAACTACAACTGCCGTAAGGTTTTGTTCAAACCACTTCCAAGCTTCATCAAGCGTGATCAAGAAGCTGCAGACATTTTATGGGAACTTTCTTCTTGCTTTAAGCAGAAAACTCCTAGCTGGTCAGGTCTGATGCATCTTATTCATCGAAACCACACACATCCAGGCCGGTCTTCTATTTATTATCTTCCAATGATTGACTTGCCACCTGGAAACAAAGCTGCATTTGTCTACTCTTGAATTTATCTACAAAGAAGCAGTCAAACATAGCGTGATCCCCATTATAACTTTTGATCAGCCTCTTGACTGGAAGGCCAGTGAGATTATTGCAAACGCACCTGATAACAGCCATTTAAAAGAAATTGTCCTATTGCTGGGTTGCTTTCATACGTTGATGAACTTGCTGGGTGCTGTCGGATACCTCATGAATGGTACAGGATTGAAAGATATTTTGCAAGTGATATATGGCGAAAACCAGTACAACATGCGCTGACTGGAAAAGCTGTTCAAAGAGCTATACGCGGTCACCTGCTTGTGGACAAATGTTTAGGTCAAATGATTGTGTCCGACTTAGCTAATGGTATGCCTGAATTCGCAATGCTGCTAGCTGAGTCTGAAGAACAGTTTTCTTTACTTTTGAAAGAGCAGATATCACTAGAAAGTGTTATCACATCACACATATTCGGGCAAATCAATCAGGTGCTGAACAAACACAAGAAAAAACTTACAGATCGTTCAAAAACAAGTCACCTGTGGCTCAATTATCGTGAGATGTTGGAAATCGTAAGAAGATTGATTATGGCAGATCGGACTGGTTCTTGGCAAATGCATTTGAATGCTGTAACTGACTGTATTCTAATATTCGCTGCAGCTGGACATTGCAGTTATCTTAAGTCCGCACATTTGTATGTTCAACAAATGGCGCACTTGGAAAACACTCATCCAACTGTGTTTTGCCAATTTTTCAATGGTTTGCATGTCATCCGTCGAAGTAATCAGTACTGGGCAGCTGTTAGCTTAGATCTTGCAATTGAGCAAACCTTAATGAGGTCCTTAAAAACTTCTGGCGGACTAACACGAGGAAGTGGTATGACTGAAGAGCAAAGAGCTCTTTGGATAATGTCAGCTCCCATCACAGCCGAATATAACAAGGCCAAGCAGAAACTCAACAGCCTGTCTTATACCACTTGTGAACAGCACAAAGATTTGTCCAAAGCGAGACTGAAGCGAGACAATATGGATTTAGAAAAGCTCAAGACAAAATTAACGTCTTACTCTCCCTTTTCCGAAGACCCTTCACTGCGAAATATAATCACTGGTGTCGTGGCAAATCCGAATGTTAATGTTGTTGAGTTCGAGTCTGTTGGAAGAAGTATAACTGAAGCTATGATCGGACAGTGTACATTTACCTATTCTTTTAAACGAAAAAATAAAGCTAAAACGCTAGGTGACGAATCAGCTATTACAGTAACTTCTGATCGAAGTATCGACCCGGCCTTGTTGTTTCACCGGCTGCTTGTTGTGGCAAAAACCGATGATTTGTCTCTGGAAAATGTATTGGATTTTGAGCTTAGCCCGTATCCTCCGGCGCTTTTTGAAGCAACCAATGTACTTCGAAAACCTAACAAACCACAGCTTGCTCACGCCATATCGGAGTATATGATAAGTGAGGCTCAAACTGAATGCAATCATCGTCATGAACATTATGTACTGGATGGAGGGTCGTTACTACATCGAATATCATGGACAAAAGGAGACAGTTACGAAGAAATAGCTGAATCATATGCGGATTTTACTATTCGGCATTATGGCTTAGCAACTGTAGTTTTTGATGGTTATACCAGAGGCCCATCAATCAAAGACAACACTCATGAAAGACGAACAAGACATAAAGTTTGTCCTGTTGTTAGCTTTACTGCTGAAACAAAATTTGTTGGCAAAAAAGAAGATTTTCTGTCTAGGCCAACCAACGAGCAGAACATCATTGATATGATCAGTGTTAAAATGCAAAAGAAAGGATGCCATGTCATCAATTCACTTGGAGATGCTGATGCAGACATTGCGAAGGTTGCAGTTAAAGCAACTCATTATGATGTTACCACCGTGATTGGAGATGACACAGATCTCTTAGTTTTGCTTCTTTTCTATGCTAATGCTGATATCAAAGACCTGTACTTCCGATCGGATAAACCAAGCTGTGCAAAGATTGCGTATCACATCAACAGTCTTCAAGCACGTTTGGGAAAAAACACATGCTGTCAGTTGCTTTTTATTCACGCCTTTACTGGTTGCGATAGTACTTCTCGCATCTTTGGAGTTGGAAAAAAGGCTGCCTTTGAAAAAATTATAAATGGTCATTCTGTAATGATTTCTTGTGCTGATCAGTTTCTTATTCCAAACCAAGAAAGAGAACTTATTCAAAAGATTGGAATCCAGGCAATGGTTGTACTTTTTGGTGGCAAAGGTGGCGAGTCATTGACTACTATGCGATCTCGCATTTTAACCAAAAAAATTG
This sequence comes from Trididemnum nubilum, assembly GCA_963965965.1. NCBI lineage: Eukaryota > Metazoa > Chordata > Ascidiacea > Aplousobranchia > Didemnidae > Trididemnum > Trididemnum nubilum. The sequence continues at coordinate 26,020,170 of OZ014487.1, forward strand.
TTTCATCAAATGCGTTTGTTGCTCCAGAACGTTTACCCCCTACAGCATTGTCTACCAGATTTCACTCTTTCAGAGTTTACTACCAAATAATGGCATGGATGGGAAAGGAGAACGAGATGAACGTAATGAACTGGGGTTGGATGTCAGCAAACAACAATCTGAAGCCAGTGATGACAGATAAGTTTGCTGTCCCAACCCAACTATTACAGATGATCCACTGCAACTGTAAAACTGGATGTGCAACAAATCGTTACAGCTGCAGGGTCTATGGACTGCCTTGTACATATGCATGCGGGCAATGCCAAATAGATGCCTGCGAAAATCCATTCAATTTCACAATCGATAATGACGAAGAATCGCAACAATAACAGTTACTGTGTTATTAATGTTGATGTTGTTGTTGTGATGAAGTACATTTAATTGAAAAAAATTGTGCGTGATTTTATGGCGCTATTAACTGCTAAGGTCATAAAGAGCCAGGGCTGAGTTTTGACTTAAAAGTAACTGACATATGTTTTTTTTCGCGGTTCATTTCATTCTCCACGCTACTTAATTGCCGAACGTTTAGCAAGTGCTTGGCAGTACCAATGTATTTCTAAAGCTCTGCAACAACGAAAAATAAAGCGTTCTTCACGGTAACGTTATGATGACCTAGTTACCACTTTGCAGCAAACACTTGATCAATATTTTTGAAGGAAATTTAAACCGAATTGCATTTGATAGTAATATTGTTTCTAGCTCTACAATGACAATTATTTAGGCGTGATTGTGACGTCACAATTACCTCCAATGACGTCAGCATCATCTTGCAATCGTTAACATTCACCACTGCATTAAAAACATTTGAAAAACTTAAGTTACTCAAGATATACAACAAATTATCAGTAAATTATAGTTTCGCCACTAGGGGGGGGATAGACTAATTTTTTGGAGGCCGATTTTTCCCCTTTCCGGCCGCCCGATTTTGGTAGATTTTTAGTATGTTACTTGATACATCCAATACTACCAAAAACCGTTGAAAAACGTTTTCTAGCAATTTTTTGGTGGTTAAACCATATCTTTACTGGACTAAAATGCGTGGATAAATATTCTTTATTTTACTTTCACTCTTTTTAACTTAAAAATTTAAGATTAGCCACTTTCTATTTCTTGTTCAGGACTTCAAATATAATAATCAATTAATTGTTTATCTACAGTAAAACAGATTCATAAAGTAGCTGGGAAATGAACTATACAATAAGTAGAAAATACTTTTAGATTTCCTTAGTGATAAAATTTAAAAAATCTTAAAATAAATTGACAATTTATTTTTGATAAAATTTAAGAAATCTTAAACTTTTAGATTTCCTTAGTGATAAAATTTAAGAAATCTTAAAAATAAATTGACAATTAACAACAAAAACGATTGCAGCATGGAACTCAGTATAGTAATATATTAGACGCGTTTCGCTTTAAAAGGGCATTCAAATCAAGTTTTTCACTCTTGACCAAAATGTTGGGAAAAGCCTCAATGCACCTCACCAACTTTGAACTTTCTACATCTTCTTGTCTTCAAGATATTGCCGTTCAAAGTTAACAATTTTTCCTCTGACTTCAGTGTTGCTGTTTTGCCAGTATTGTGACTGTAGATTAACTTTTGGAAAGTTGCTTGATTTACTTGCAAAGCAGTTAATTTACAATTCAGACCTTTTACTTTGTTTTGACAACAACTTTACTGCAAAACAATCTTTGAAAGTTATAAACATGCAGTAACTTTTTGAAATTTTGTTTGTAGTTGGCAACCATGATAAAATTTCTAAGGGGAAAACCCTTTCTAACGGGAAACCTAAATTGTCATATCTTGGGAGCGGCAAGTCGTACAAAGCTCAAATTTGGTGAAGGTGGTTTTCAAATTTGTCAAAATTTTTTGAGAAAAAAACCAACAAAAATTTTTTTGATCTGAATTCCCTTTTAACTTAAAGCATCATCAGTAGAAAGAATTATTCAATTTACAGCACGAATTTATATATTGGGCGATTTTTTGTAATTTTTTTTGGAAAAAAAAGCTAGTTTAATGCCATTAAATCACATTTCGCAAGTGTTCAGAGCCATTTGAAAGCACTAGATTTTTGACATTTGAAAGCCAATTGAAAAAATTAAATTGTTTAATCCTCCTGTTACTTGCAATTTAAGTCCAAAACACGTTTAACATCTTGCATTTTGGAATTAAATTTTAATTGTAAGTGATTTGGTCCAGGTAGGGGGAAGTAAGGTGCATTTTCTCTTGAAACGTTTTAGCAGTAAATAATAATCCACTCGAAGATTTTCCTTAAGAGATTTTTGTTTTGTCATGAAAATAACCAGTTATAGGAGTACATGTTCGGCCAGGGGGCACAGGCCCCCTCAATTGAAGTTCAATGGTTTGTTCAATCAGCATTTTCATGGCTAATTTTTAAAAACAGTATTTTGTGTGTTAAAACCGGCGAGGTTGGGGTGAATTACTGAATTGTTATTGAAAAATGGTACAATAGATGGTTACGTCTACTAACCATGTTATTGCCGAACCGGATTTACATCGCGCTAGGCCTCTGGCACTTTGGAGATTTTCGCTACATCTTTCTGCCAAATATAGGTGAAGGCCAAAAAAGTCTTATGATTTCAGCTCGGGGACCCTAGCTGGTACTGCGTCATATTATGGTAAATCCGGCCCTAATTAATGCATTACGTTCATAAAAAAGCTAGATGTGGGCCAGAGATGGCAACTTTTAAGACGAAAACTTTCCATTTCCTCCGGGTGATACGTTTAAATTGGCTGGCAAAAATTGAATTGAGGGGGGCGCCCCTGGTCTTTAATAGTGTTGTTAGTTACTGTTGTAAGCGAAAAATGCTAAAAAGAAACTGAAACTGAAAAAACAATAGTATTTTTTGTCACATTTTTGCAATTGGTGAAATTCCAATAATTGTGGGGGGGCCGGGTCCCCTGGCCTCCCCCTCTTGGCTACGCCTATGCTCCAAGTGAGGAAAACAAAAAAAGGTCTTCGCAAATTTTCCGTGAGGTTTCTGGCGCTTTCCAACGAAATTTCAACTGTTCAAAAAATAGTGCTGTCCTCGAGTCGAGGACATGGCAATTTTCGAGGACTTGAGGCTTCGAGGCTAAGCCAAGGCCAAGGACTTGAAATTCGAGGCCGAGGCCAAGGACTTCAAAATGTGTCCTCGAGGCCAAGGACGTCCTCGAGGACTCCACCTCTGCAGATTAGAGCAGCATTTGAATTTAAACAAATAAGGTTACGTTCAATTCACAAATAAACCAAACCAAAGTCGTTCAAATTGATTCGCAGATTCCCGATACAACACTCAAGATTAAGGTAACTTGGTAAATAGCTTCTGAGTATAAAAATCAATTTAAAAAACAATTTTTTTGTTTTGTTTTCGTGCTTTATTTTTTAGTCGTTTGTTTTTTTATTTGCGTTTTTTTTGTGAATCATTTTTTTTATCTCATTGCGCTATTTATTTAGACTGCAACGTGACTAACAAGATGGATGCTCTACCAAATGACTTCCCAGTCTCTTCGTTTCCACCTTGTCGCTACACTCAAATGTGTTACTTATTTTACGAAAATTATTTATTCAAAAAATTGAGCAGCGCAATAAATTATGTTATATTACGTTCAACTACTACATTTTATGACACAGAGTAAGCGTACCTTGAAAGGAATGTTGAAAAAAGTACAAATATCTCTGATCACAAGGCTAATAATTGCGATAATATAAAACAACCAGAAAGGCAAAAAAGGTTCCCTGGATAATGAAAACCCGAAATCTTTCAAAAACGTGTGGTTCAACCTCATGTAAGGGAGGTCAGGGGTATCATCACCGAGAAAATAAGCTTTTCCACCAACTTTATCTTTCAGTTCCTATAAAATAGATGCTATGTAAGAACTAAGAAACTAGGTGATCTGGAAACATAAATTTTTTTGAAAAAAAGCATAAAAAAATTATTAATTCTGAAATTGGACTTGGACTCTTTATCTTTTTTTAAGAGCGCTTTCGACTCCTACGGAAAACAGTGTTAAAATGAGCAGAACACCTATTTTTGAAGATCACCTTTTTTCAAACAAAAATTTGTCTCTCAACACCGGCTATGTAGGGGTCTTCTTTATTCTGCTCCCGAGAAGCGCATGGACGTTTACCCAGTACGGGTATTCGAATACCTTTCGTGGTCATTGTTTGGGCATTTTTAAACAATGTTGGCCACTTCCAACAAAACTTTTCTCAGTCAAACTTTATGCAGGTTATGAAGCCGTATTATTCCGATTATCAGACCTCACTAACAACATACTTGGGTGACAAAGTCAAGAGGTTGCTTCTCCTCCTAACCAGTGGTGCTATTTAGTTGGTTCACATCGGTTCGCGCAATCCGGTTGGTAAATTTAGAGAACCGTTTGCTAAAAATTACCTACATATTTCCAAAAATGAACCGCAACTGAATGTCGATAACCAATCGCGACATTCAGCGAACTGGTTTCAGTGGTTTGTGATGTTGAACGTGCTGTAATTAGTGAACAAATTTGTCAATTTAATAGCATAACGGTCGGAATTTCTGCTTAATCTAAGAAAAACGATTACCAAATTACGCATTAAAGAAACCCTACATATTTCCAAAAATGAACCGCAACTGAATGTCAATAACCAATCTCGCTATACAGCAAACTGGTTTCAGTTGTTTTGTAATTAAGTTGATTGGTTCTTTATCCTCCTATCACGAGAAAGTGACGGAGGCGCTATATTTCGGACAAATCCGCTCCCGCTAGAAAGTTGACTATTTTCCAAGCTTTCCGTTTGATGTTTGACGACTTCTTCCCACGTAAGTTTACTGCTTGTTCGAAGCCGCCAAGCAGAGATAATCATCTTAAAGCGTCTTATCTAAGGACGCAACTACATAAACAGGCTGCTGGTTGAACCCAGGATGATACGATCATGGTTGTCGTAAAAACGAAGCCTTTACCCTCTCGGCCATGCTAAATAAAGACGTGGTCTACCTACCTGTATTTTTTTGGCTGCTAAAACATGACTCCAAGCAACATTGTCAACGTTTATTCTTGTATGGCACACGTCCCGGCTGCAGGGGCTGACCATGCACTTTATGGAGTTGAACGACCGGTACATTTGGAGAATCAGTTGATCACCTCGCCCATATATTCCGCCGGGGCGCAAAGCACAAGTGTAAAATTTCTGCAGCAAAAATTAGGCCTCAATTTCTCAATCTGGTTACATCCATTAAAACGAGATCTTTCAAGCTTCCGCAGAAATTTCAGTTAATGACCGTACTAATGCATTGTCACACCACCCAAAAATTCCTTAATTTTAGCTTTTGTTGGCTAGTTTTTTTGTCACGCCACAAAGATTATAACTTATCACAACGTGCAAACTGCTTGGAGTTGACCACAAGGTCATACAAAAAAAACTGTAAATGCCACTTTCAAAGTTTGGTTTATCGTGACCATGAATCGAATGCAAGTCCATCGTTTTCACAGCAGATGTTTTAAAAATCTCTGACGTAGGCTATTATAAATGTTCAAGTTGAGTGAAAAAGTGAGAAAACAAAGTGGAAAAGTAATACAACAATGCAATACTTTCTCGTTGAGTTTCAATTGCACTGCAGTAGTTTACAAGACGCTCTTTTTGTGGTTGTTTAACTATTCGGCCACGCATGATTCGCAGCTTTTTGTGGTAAGCTAAAAAGGTTCTCATTTCTTATGTAAAAATTTCACTCGTTATTTATGATTTTTATGTGCGGATAAAAGGAGGAACTAAAAAAATATATAAATGTTGAACAACCACAAATATGAGAACTTAATGAATAGCACCATGAAAATTACACTCTCGCGCTTTACATATATTGCTTATTCTTTATAATCATTAATGACCACCATGATTGCCATGCCTATTTGAAAAAGCCTACCGGTACTGAATTTATCATGCCTATTTGCACAAGCCTGTTGAATAAGATTCCATTGGAATCAGACTACATTAAATTTTAGTTTCCTGAAGAAACCGTACGGGCGAAACAGACTGTTGGGCAATGACAAATTGCTGTGGTCAGTAACTAGTTAATAATACTTCACTCTGATTCGATATTGTCCACTTTATATGGTTTGCCAACCCCAATGCTAACATTGCTTATTCTTTACGCTTTTTCAAAATGTTACCTTTCCGTTAGATAGTAATTTTCCGTTTGCTTTTCTGATTTTCTCTTCCGCTTTTACTTTTGTTTTGTCATAAGCGGTTGCTGGTTTAATGAGGTAAGGTGTTGTTTCGTCACCATCTCTAAAAGGATCCCCATTTGCGTTGGGTCCAACAACACTAGTGGAGCTGGTGTAGACACAATATTGTACGTTGTTATTCAAACAAGCCTCAATAAGGATGTTAGTACCTACAAACGGATTTTTCAGACATGGAAAAAGTTAAACAAGATTGGGTTAGTGAACTTTATCAGCAAAGTTCAACCTACTAAATGCACAGAAAAAGTTATAAGGGCCTTCAGGTCAAGTTTTCCATTGTTGACCAAAGTATTGGGATAAGCCTAAAATGCATTTCACCAAATTTGAACTTTCTACGTCTTGCCGCTTTCAAGATATTGCAGTTCAAACTTAACCATTTTCCTTACTTCAGTGTTGCCATTTTTCCAGTATTATCATAGAAGGTTAACTTTTAGAAGTTGGCTTGAATTTACTTGAATAGCAGTTAATTTGAAATTCTGAACATATACTTTGTTTCTACAACAATACTGCCGAATATACTTATTGAAAGTTACAAACACGCAGTAACTTTTTGAAATTTTATTTATACTTGGCAACCCTGCCAAAACTTCTAAGGGGAAAAAGCCTTTCAAAGGGGAAATCTAAACTGGCATATTTCGGGAACGGAAGGTCCTAGAAAGCTCAATTTTGGTGAAGTTAATCTTCACATTTGTCAAAATTTTTTGCAAAAAAATCGAGCAAAAAAATTCTCGACTTGAATGCCCTTTTAAGTTATGGTTTTCAATGTAATGGGAAAAAAAAACAGTGTTCTTTCGAGAACATTAAAAAAATCAATCAGAAATTTTTCATTGCAAATTTACAAGCACGATAGCCTACGTTAAAACGTGCAGCAAGGTAACGGGTCCTATTTTTTCAATTTCCTAGCATTGCTGATAAGCTTACATTCGAGTGACCACACAAATACTATATGAAATGCTGCAACTATGCTGGGATATTACCAACATCGTCGTTACTTGACAAGCCTAGCAAATGAGCCCACGGACTACTCGTTCCTGAAAAGAAAACATTAACCACTCCCACATTCGGGCGGTATTTTGAGGTTGGCAAAAAGAAATGAGAAGTGCGCCTTTTCTTCTTATTTTGAGATCACCCGAATACGATATTCTCCTACAGCTTCCACATCTTAATTCAACTCAGTGTTGATTTCGCCGGTTACAACCGTAAAGTTACAAAGCATTTACCTTCAACATTAACTTTCCAAAGAAGGTCTTTATCAACTTGGTCTAAATGATCAACCACTGCAGCAGAGTGTATTACAACGTCGACGTTGGCTAAAGCTTGTGAAACAGATTTAAAACTCGTGATGTCTCCAGCCACCCATTCCACCTTGATTTTGGCATCTGTAAAATCAAAGAAAGCTTTGTTACACCAGAGATTTTTATCGGATTTTTTATTAATTCTGACCCAAATTTAACTCAAACTCAAATCTTTCATTTTACTCACTGTGATACGTCGAAGCGTCTAACGAGTTTGCGGGGCCCATCTCCGCGTCATTACGCCCGGGCAACACAACTTCTTTCAAACAAATGTGGTAGCGGTGACAAACCGTTGGCAACAATGTGTCCTACTTGACCGGCCCGAGATTTGAACCTCAGACCTCCCGCTCGGGAGTCGAACGCGTTACCGCTCGATCAACTGGCCGATCTCAAACTCAAATCCTTACTTCAAAACTAATTTCAAACCTAACTCTAACTCAAATCCTAACTTAAAGGGGGTGAAGCATCCAGCTGGGATTATGTGCAAAAAACAAAGAATAATCTAGAACATATCTTCACCAAGTTTCGCCAGTTTATGTCTTAACGTTTGCTGGATATTTGATTTCAAAGCAAGGAGATCTCCCCAACAGTGTTGCCAGTTAAAATTTTATTTTTCTTAAAAGAATGTTTATTGTAATCTTTTACATTGGTTTGAAAGCTCCTGAATGCCAGACTTATGCGAAAATTAGTGTTACAACAGAAATACTTCTAAGATTTAAATAGTATATTCCAATTCCTAGAAACTTGGATTTCAGCTAGCAACACTGTCGGGGAGATCTCCCAACTTTGAAATGAAATATCTCAGAAACGATAAATCGTAGAAAACTGAAATTTAGCATAGAAGTGTTTTAGATATTTCTTTAATTTTTGCCCATAATCCCAGCTGGATGCTTCACCCCCTTTAAGCATTAATGATGACCCTCTAAAAAGCAACTAAAATGTGCGAATGAATATACCGTATTTTTACTCCCTCTAAATTTTCAAGGTACTGTCTACATCGTTATCCATCAAATAGCCTCGACCAGGAAACAGCGTGAAGGGACCTTATGAGCTTTGGGTCTTCGAGTTAAGCTACCACCTGCCCACCAATCTACCACACACGATGGATGCTTCACACTGTCCCTTTTATTGCTGAACGTCAAGCAGGGAAGCTGTGAATACTAATTGGCATGTATAGCCATTGGTTTGACCTAACCGGTGACCGTATCTGATTCTACCAACGTTTCAGTAGCAGACGTTCAATTCATTCGACAACTAATCAGTTAAATTGAAGGGTTAAAGATTAAGGTGTCAGTCTTAGGCTTGATTTGAGTCAGAATTGATCAAAAAGTAGATAAGAATTTCTGGTGACATAGACTCTTCCTATCCGTAAGGTAAACTTTTAAGACTAGTTTGTATAACTCAATCTGGACTATAATTTCCACAAGCTTGATGAATAAAAACAATACGAGGGTTTATTAAGTTTAAAAATCACGGCTGTTTGGCTCCGCCTAGGTAAGCCATTGACAACGTATCTTGAAAGGACTATTTTTATTCTCTCTCGCAACCAATGCCAAGCTATAGTGAATGAATTAGGTTTGCGCAGCGCAAGACTAGCAAAGCTTACACGCTTCGTAAAGAAAAACGTGCTTTTCTTTTTATGAAGTAACAATGCTATTGTTCGTTCGTATGAACCAGGCACCAGTAGCGCAGCCAGGGGGCGGGGAGGGCTATAGCCCCCCCTTTGACCTAAAGAGTATTCAAAATACCCCATTTTCAGCACTTTTGAAGCCGATTTTTGCACTAAAAACGAAAATAGCCCCCCAATAGTATTGGCGATGAGAATTGGTGAAAGACCTGATGTGATTTCGACCAGAAGTGGGTTTCAGCTTTTTGGAGATCACCTCATTTTGGACAAAAAAACCGACTCAATCTGATTGAAGATCGATCAAAGTCTTGGTTAAGATCGTTTGATGTTGTTTCCAGCCTCGAAAACAGCTCCCCCCACTGCAAATTCCTGGCTACGCGCCTGCCAGGCACTCTGCGTCTGTCTAACCACACCAACGCAGAGCACTTTTTTAGTTCTTATTGCAAGCCTTTCGTCAGGCTGTACAACCACAACGGATAGACTGCTTGGCCACAATAGGAAGTAAATTTGAAGTGTCTTTCCCAAGGACACAACGACGCTGTTGTGAACAGAGGTGCAAATCTTTGTTGAGCATTGGGGGGATAATTTACAATTTCAACCAAATTTTGTACTATTTTCAACATTGGGGGGATGAACCTCGACCACGTGTTTTTTCAGGTGAGCAAATTAAATGAAGACCAACAAAAAAAAAGGTCTTCACCAAAAATGGAACACTTTTTTCCCCAAATTCAGGTGAAGACCAAAAGAAAAAAAAAAAAGGTTTTCACCAAAAATGGAACACTTTTTTCCTCGAACTCAAGTGGACTCCTGCGCTCAGATGCACACCAGAGTCAAATTATTGGAGGGGATGCAGATGTAGACCATACCCAAATTATTGAGGGGGATACAGTCAAATTATTGCTGGTTGTGACGCATCATAATGGGATTGTAGGAATAGGATGGTTTTGACTGAAATTTAAATTAGCGAATATCAGAGTAAAATTTTGAAAAAATACTACCGCTAATTGAAGTTTCAGTCTACCGATTAGTTGCGAAGTTCTTGTAAAATTGCAAAGCATTTCAGCGAATCCTGAATATAATACGCCAACTTATAAAAAGCTTTACAAAAATCAAGTTGTTGATTGGTGATGCTATAAGCTCACAGCAATCCGTGTCAAAAAAAAACAAACATTAGGACACAATAATTCTGGGTTTACATTATTGTTTTTCAAACCACATTTTCATTGTACTCGCTGTATTACGCCGAAACGCGTAAAGAGTTGGCAGGGCCCATTTCCACGTCATTGTGTCTGCTGGCAACACAGTTTCTTTTAAAGAAATGTCACAGCTGTGGCAAGCTGTTGGCAACACGTGAAGCCTCCACCGTGTGTGGTAGACATATGGGCAAGTAGCAGCTTGACTTGAAGACCAAAAGATCCCTTCGCTGTCTATTGGCTAAGGCAACTTGGTGAATAAAAGATGTAATTACAATTACAACACTTTGTCCGATTTGAACGGCCCGAGAATTGAACGGCTTCCCTCTTCATAGACGAACGCGTTACCGCCAGGCCAAACTAAATTTTTAAAAATCTCTTCAAGTATCACAATTTACTCCATCAATACTCTTTCCAAATGGGTAAAAAGTACTCGAAAAGTGCAATCATGTAAAAGTTTTGTTACTTGGACCAAAAACTACTTGAAGTAAAGTGCAAAGTATTGACCCAAAAGTACTTGAGAAAAAGAAAAAACGAAGTCGTTTTAAAAGTACTCAAGTAGAATTATTTCTAAAAGTACTTAAGAAAAATAAACAAATCATTCAATCGAAAAACTATAGTTTATGACTACTAGACTACCTTCACATCACTGTCACATGCTCGGCAGAGTTGTAAACGGGCCGACTAGTTCAGGCCCGAACCCGAAAATATAAGCCCGAACCCGGCCCCAACCCAAAAACTAATTTGAACCCCAAATCATGCCCGAAAAAAACGGAAAGTTAAGTTAGGTCTAAAAAATTTAGCAATGTTGCCAAGTTATTTTGATTATATTTTTGTGCACTTAAAACAAAAAGCACGTCTCAGGCCCGACTTAAGCCCAAAATTTTTGTCAACTTTAGTTAGACCCGAACCCGACCCGAAAAGTCCGGCCCGACTTACAACTCTGATGCTCGGTCTTCTAATCCCTCGCTCTCTCAAGAAGTCATAATTGATAAATTATTAATTGTTAATATATTCAAATCAAAAAGAACAACAGCAAAAGTTTGACATTTGAAAATCATGTCACGCAGAATTTAATTGGAGTAATTTCACCAAATCTTTGCTAACTTAACTTAATTGAATAATTGCCGGTAGAAAACTCAACCGTTCTGACGAATTTGTGGTTCAAATTTAAAACGACTGTCCTCGAGTACTTTTCTGAATCACGCTAAAAGTAAGCAAGTGAAAGTAGAAAGCATTCGAAAATATAAATTACTTTTAAAAGTGCTCGTTACCGACAAATTCTACTCGAGTAGGCTACTTAAGTAGAGCTAACTTTCGTTATACTTTACACTTATGGTCTTACCTTTGGCTAATTTTTCAATTGTTTGTTTTACATGTACTGAAAACTTCAGATCAAATAACTTCAGCTTTGTAACAGCATCAATATTGTTTTTACACAGTATCTCTACAATTCTAGAGCCCACCCAACCCCCAGCGCCGGTTATCAAGTACACTTTTTTCATTCTGAGTGCGCTCTGATTTCAAACGACTGTTCAAAAAAAAAAAGGCTACACAAGTTTTTTGCTGCAAGTTAATTTGTGTGAAGATGGCATGTACTTGCATGGGTTTGATTCTAAGTCTGAGTTTTAACTTCTAAGAAAAATAAATACGAATCACATCCGGTAGTTTGATCTCATTCTTTATTCTATAAGATTATTTTTAATGCTGCGGCGATACTCAGATGGCAGAGCGTCGAATTAGAGGTGATTACTGGCTCCCGGGTCAATTGCTGAATTAGCAATGGGTCGTTTTGTCCTTTGAAAGACCCTTAACGCGTTATTTCTCATTACGATCAGGTAGCCTACTAGTTATGGTAGCCCAGCCTGATGAAAGCCATAAAAATCGAATTCAAAAAGGTGCTCTGTATTGATGTTTAGACAATCGCAGAGTATCTGAGTGAGAGTATGCGTAAATTTATATGCGTACGCGTAAATGAATAATTTTTTAAACAAATTTTTTAAGATGCATATAGAAAAAAACAACAAAAACCATACTAGCTATCTAGCAACGTTGGCGTTTTGCAAAAAGTTTAAACAGTTTCAATACTGAACTAAACCATAAACTTTGCCAGCTATTAACGAGATGCAAAAATCTCTCAAATTCAAACCAATACAGTAAACTGCAGCTTTGAAAATCTAAACGTAGTTGATTTGCCACTGATTGCACTTAGAGCGGTCCAAATGAAAAATCAATAAGTTAATGTTTTTACTCCTTTTTATATCAGCGAGTCAATTTGCAGCCCATATAAAAGCAAAAAATTGTTTACTAAAATCGTTTATCTTCACCATATTGTCTATTCTCACGCGTGTAATACATCTGGAGTCAAACACCCTAAATGCAAACAGTCAACTTTACAAGAACCGCATTTACAGAAAGCACCAAAAATATCGTTTTGAGCGCAACGCATTATGTATTCAACATAGGAAGAATTTGAAGTTGTTGCGGTAGCGAGCCGAATTCACACGGGCGAGGTTTAGCTGTGAGAATCTGCATTTTGCCTTTTTTCTTTCTCAATTGCTCTTGTTTCTTTCTTTCTCGATTTGAGAAAGAAAAAAAGCAAAATCCCGATTCTCGCAGTTAAAAGTCGCCCGTATGAATGCAGCTTTACGCTGACAGGTTCGAGATTTAAACCTAAGATCCAGTGTTGGGCCACAGTGTAAACATCATACAGTACTCTCACTCCATGCAAAAACTATTGTGACGTGTGTCCGCATTTTTTGAGAGGTAAAAGCAGAGCTGGTTTTTTTTTGACGTCATAATAGTGACATGGTGAGCGGACGAGGAAAACGCCAAAAAATAGGAATTGTTTTGAAATTTTACGTGTGTTTTCTTGGCTTGACGACGTTACCGTCTTCATCCTTTTTTGCGCCCCTAAACGTTAGAAGGCAGCATTTCCACCTCTGCATTAGTCCAGAAATATCGCGGTCTAACTCCTTTTGTAGAGTTCGCACGGAATCAGAATTAGTCTCGATGGAACCGTCAAAGCTTGGGCTTGGACTGGCTATAATTTTGACGTCACTTTCTTGTGACGTCACAAAGTAGTATGTTTAAGCGGAAAAAATCGGAAATTTTCTTACATCAACAACCTTTAGTTACTTGGGGTTTTGCTCGCAGCCGGAGCCCAACATTAAAAGTTTGTCCACACTTGGTTCGTATCGTTAACTAACTATCCTGCAAATTTTGTTTCAATAGCTTAACGTTTTACGAAAATATCCTTGATTGTTTGCTTTGTCGTTGTAAAATTCGTCTTGAATTGCAGTTATATGTAGTGATTGTGTTATTGCTCAGGCCGATCACCAAATAGACTGTGACATCATTATGAAGTAGTAATCGTGAACCTCTAGAACTTTTGATCGAAAAAAAGCTTTCATAGACTGTATGAGTTATCGTTTATTGATGCAGATGTTCAGTGTAATTCATGATAAAACTTTAATTTAGCTGCAATAATTTTGCCCAATCCTAGTTATTTTTTTCTAGTTGTAGAGGTATTGAACAAAATCATTTATTCATTGCGTGTTTAAATGGGTTTGGTATTAGTCACTTTTTTGAAGTCTTGTCCCGCTTGATGAGTAGTTGGTCTTCATCTCAAATCCGCAAAAAATTGTGATTTACATTTTACTTATGATGAAGATGTTCACCTTTTGTGAAATTTTTTGATTTAACTTCACCTCATATTCGAACAAATTTGCAATTTTTTTGAAGTGAATAAACATCGTTTTTTCTGATTTTTTTTTGATTCAAATTCAGGAGAAAATGCGGTTCTCTAATAATTCTGTTTTGCGTTTCTACTTCAAAAATATGGCAACCGTTCATTTGAGCAAAAATAGAGTGGCGCAGCGAGACTCTTGCTGAGGAAAACGGGGGATTGAACCCAAGTTTTAAAAAAAATTGATCAAAAACATGTCATTTAAGCGACGACCTGAGTAAACTGGTGCAACTAAGCATATGTCACATACAAGGGTCTGCGGGTGGGCAGCCGCCGTCCGAGGCCATGGGGTCATTTTAAGCGATGTTAGTGATTTTTCCCAAAAAAATAGCTATTTTAACGCCATTTGAATACAATTTTGCACGTTTTGGAATCATTTGAAAGAAAAAAAAAAAAAGGTATTCGCCAATTTTTAAGGTAGTTTTTCGCCGATTTGTAGATGAGGACCCTAAGAAAAAAAAGGTTTTGTCAAATGTTGGGGTAGTTTCAGAGCAGGATTTGGTTGCGAGGCCAACGACTTCCGGAAGTCACATAAGGGATCTCGGATGGATGTTTGAGATCGCGGGCCGGATACAGCCCAAGGGATATAAGTTGCCGACCACTGTTCTAGTGGCGTACGCAGGATTTTCGAAAGAATCCAGGCGAGTAGCCAGAAATTTGAAAAGGTAGATAAAAACCAGATGAGAAACATGAAGACCAAAAAGATGAAGATACAAAGGTTTTCACTCAGATTCAGCCCGTTCTTCTGTCCAGATTTAGGTGAAGACCAAAAAAAAAAGAAAAAGGTCTTTACTCAGGTCATAGTCAGATTTAGTCGTTTTTTTTTCCCAGATTTTCTAACCAAATTCCAAAGAGGGGGGGCATGGCTCAATTTTGCGTTATTCAAATATTACTGGCGACCCAAAGGGGGGCTTTGGCACAATGCCCCCCTCCTAAGCACGACCCTGCCCTGTTCAACGAAATAGTTAGCTACAGGTGCAGGCATAGTCAAGAATTTACAATCGAGTGTTGAACCGATATCAGAGATAATAATGATTACCGCATGATCAGAGAGACTAGCTCATTATAACCGTTGGAAGTCAATGGGGAAAATTAAAACTCACGTTAAGCGAGATATAATTAACTACCAAGCAGAGTTGTAAACGGGCCGACTAGTTCAGGTCCAAACCTGGCCCAAACCCGAAAATATAAGCCCCAACCCGAAAACTAATTTGAAGCCCAATTTATACCCGAAAAAAACCGAAAGTTAAGGTTGATCTGAAAAATTTAGCAATGTTGTCAAGTTATTTTGATTATATTTTTGTGCACCTAAGACAAAAAGCATGTCTTAGACCCGAATTAGGCACAAAATTTTGTCAACTTGAGGCCCGAACCCGACCTGAAAAGCCCGGTTCGACTTACAACTCTGCTACCATGCGGTAATTAACTCTTTACGTCCATAGAACTTTTTTTAGATCGCTTGTTGTCATAAATATTTTTAAGCGGGTTAGTCATACGGCGAACTAAAAACTTTCTTCATGATATCACAGTCTATTTGGTGATCGGCCTGAGCAATAACACAATCACTACATATAACTGCAATTCAAGACGAATTTTACAACGACAAAGCAAACAATCAAGGATATTTTCGTAAAACGTTAAGCTATTGAAACAAAATTTGCAGGATAGTTAGTTAACGATACGAACCAAGTGTGGACAAACTTTTAATGTTGGGCTCCGGCTGCGAGCAAAACCCCAAGTAACTAAAGGTTGTTGATGTAAGAAAATTTCCGATTTTTTCCTCTTAAACATACTACTTTGTGACGTCACAAGAAAGTGACGTCAAAATTATAGCCAGTCCAAGCCCAAGCTTTGACGGTTCCATCGAGACTAATTCTGATTCCGTGCGAACTCTACAAAAGGAGTTAGACCGCGATATTTCTGGACTAATGCAGAGGTGGAAATGCTGCCTTCTAACGTTTAGGGGCGCAAAAAAGGATGAAGACGGTAACGTCGTCAAGCCAAGAAAACACACGTAAAATTTCAAAACAATTCCTATTTTTTGGCGTTATCCTCGTCCGCTCACCATGTCACTATTATGACGTCAAAAAAAAACCAGCTCTGCTTTTACCTCTCAAAAAAATGCGGACACACGTCACAATTGAGTAAGATTACTCTATGATATTTATACTGTGGTTGGGCGTTAACTCGTTAATAACAAAGTTAAGTTTTTCATTAACGAGTTAAAAAGCTTTTGTGAGTTAACTTATTAACTATAACTTTCGTTAAACTACTTCAATGTTTACGTTAATCCGTTACATTTCTCTAGAAATAAAAAAAATTAAAAAAGGCTTCCACTGTGTCTATCTTTATTAGAATAGTAAATACCATAGTAACAGAAATCAGAATGAGTAATTTTTATCTCGTATGGAAATGGAATTATTTTATTGGACATCAACTGTAGGTTATTATTAAATTAAAAAAAAATTAACAAATTAACTTTTAACTTTAACTTGCGTTACTTTTATTTTTCAGTTAACTAAGGTACTTGGAGCAGAGTTGTACGTCGGGCCGGGCTTTTCGGGTCGGGTTCGGGCCTAAAGTTGACAAAAATTTTGGGCTTAAGTCGGGCCTGAGACGTGCTTTTTGTCTTTAGGTGCACAAAAATATAATCAAAATAAAAAGGCAACATTGCTAAATTTTTCAAACCTAACTTAACTCTCGTTTTTTTCCGGGCATGATTTGGGGTTCAAATTAGTTTTCGGGTTCGGGCCTGAACTAGTTGGCCCGTTTACAACTCTGACCTGCAAGTAATAAGGCCCGTCTAACACCCTTTTTGATGTCTGCAAAAACCTACTCGCCCATTTTAATTGAAACTTTGCATGGTAGTAGCTTACATCCATAGTAACCCAACATCAAAATTAGGCAAAGCCATAATATTACAGTTTAGCGTGATCTCCTTTGAAAAAAAAATTTTTTGAGCCTTGTTACCTGCATATGCTGGCAATAAGACCCTACACTGCAAAGCTATCATAAAGCAACAGTTACTGCATATAACTTGTATTGTGTCAAGTATAAGTTGAAAAAATTATGATAAAGAAGCCCAAAAAGTTCTATACAGATCTCCGTAAAGTCGTTTAATCTAAATTTAAAACGAGTATTTTGTCGCTAAATTACAGGGTGGCAATAAAGACCCCCCAAAATCAGCAAAGCTCAAGTCACTAAACCATGCTCAAATTTTGGAAGCCAGATGATGTCAATTATACAGTTTGATAACAATTTATAACAAGCACTCAAGTGTAAATGAAGCTAACAATAATTTTTGTTTGTCAAAGCAGTAGCGTAGTCAGGAGGGGAGGCGGGGATGGGCTATAGCCCCCCCAATTGGCCTGAAGAGTAAGCAAAATACCCCGTTTTTAGCATTTTTGAGGCCGACTTTTGCACTAAAAACGAAAATACCCCCTAATGGTATTGCCGATGAGAATTGGTGAAAGACCTGATACGATTTCGACCAGGAAAAAAAATTTTTTTTGGAGATCACCTAAATCTGGACCGAAAAACTGACTTAATCTGATTCAAGATCGCTCAAAATCTGGGTAAGATAGTTTGATGTTGTTTCCAGCCTCCAAAACAGCCCCCCCCTGCAAATTCCTGGCTACGCGCCTGTATCATAGCGTGACAAAATGCTGGCTAAAAAATCTTGCTTGGGCCTCAGTAGCTGCAAAGCCTACCATTACCTTACCTAAATTATAAAACTAACATTAAATTTTGCCCTAGCATTTAATTTATTTAAACGTAATATAAAGAAATATTTTACCGCCTCGTCCAAAAAAGTTGTCAACTGACAAGCTTAAGCACTCAATTTTTGAGCATGGGTAAGGCACAATTTTTACATCAGTATGTCAAAAATGGACTTGGAAATTTCAATTGCCTTTCGCAATTTCGTTTTTGCACGGATTAATCTCAATTTTTGCGGATCGAATTTGTTTTAAACATGTTTTACCTTAAAAGAAAAAAAACAAAAAGAAAAAAGTCTGGTTAGCTTCGGAAATATGGGTAGCGGGCCTTATTACCTGCTGAGCTTTATTACCTTCAGATACCATAAATATTACCTTTATAACCGATCAGAGGTCGAGTGGATAGAGCATCTGCTACTGAAACGGTAGACTCGGGTTCGATTCCAGGTCGGGTCAAACCAAAGATTATAAAAATTGCTATTCAGAGCTTCCCTGCTTGAAGTTCAGCAATTAAAGGGACAGTATGAAGCCTCCACCGAGTGTGGTAGACAGGTGGGCAGGTGGCAGCTTAACTCGAAGACCGAAAGGTCCCTTCCTGGCCAAGGCAACTTTGTGAATAAAATGTAATTACAATTACAATTACAATCATACTTAAGTTTAATTTAGTTAAAAAATTGCTTGAAAATTCTAAGCGAATTAACGTTTAATGAAGTTCACGTTTCTCACTAACTTGCTCAATACAGCTCAGACTCCCCGTTCTATAAACAAACACGTGCGCGCAGCTAACTGGTCGCCCGCCAAATTGACGCCTGGCGTAAAATCACATAGTTTTAGCGCATGCTTAGTTTTTCTAACTGATTGGCGCCTTGCATACACTGGAAAGGCGGGACGCCGCGGTAGCACCAAATTTCTGTTTAAAATAAACCAAAAGTACATTAATACGCTTACGATTTTACGCTCTATGTCAGTGTTTCCCAACCTTTTTTCACATGCGTACCATTTCGAGGTTTTATGCTGTGCCGCGTACCACCTACTGTACATAAGTTACGCGCGCAGAAGGCGGTCAAAAATTTCCCCACCTGTCACAAGAAGAACAATATAATGAAATAACAACAAATAAGAAAAGTCAATTTAGTTAATAGTCAATGCGATGGCTGCATTTGTTTATTTTCCACTAGCTTGTCGATGCGTGGCATACATTTGCTCACAGCGCATCGAAAGTTATGCATGGGCGCAACAAGTCGGTTTCGTTTCGTCGACTTGATAGTCATCAGGGCTGAAAATCCTTGTTCGCACTCCCACGTAGAAGGGAAAATTAGCAGCTGGGGAATAGCATGTGAAGCTAGCGTCGAGTACGAGGAGGCCATGCTAAGCCAGAAGTTTATCGGAGAACAATCTTTGTGTTTCGTCTTTGCTGTCTGGTCAGCCTGGATATCTATGAGCTCCTCTTGCTCCCCTGTCCCGACAGGCAGGTCGGCTGGATCAACAGAGAATGGATCGGTCATGTAGGCACAACATGTCACATCCGGAAAGTAATGCCTCACCTCAGCATTGAGCAGTGAGAGATGATCAATGATTTCATGGGAAACTTCATTATTGGGAGCGCTGTCAAGACTTGTCAAGTATTTAAACATTCCATATTTCTTGCTCTCCACGTTCTTCTTCCACAGATCTAACTTCAGGATAAACGCCCCCAGTTTTGAAATAAACTCTACGACGGTGCAGTTTGGTCCTTGAAATGACAGATTTAAGTGGTTGATGGCTTCGAAAATGTCTGACAAGTAAGCCAATCTTATGATAAATTCCTCGTCTTCCAGATATTTTCGAAAATCGTGATCCTTCTCTCTTAAAAATGTAAGTAGCTCATCCCTCAGTTCAAAAAGACGCTTTGTTATATTCCCCCTGGAGAGCCAGCGCACGTCTGTGTGATAGAGAAGGCAAGTGTGATTAGAGCCGAGATCTTCACAAATCAGCTTAAACAGCCGGGTATTTAGAGCTGAAGTTTTGACGACATTTACCATTTTGATAATTCGGTCCAAGCACGATAACAACTTTGGTGGGAGCACCTTAGCGCTAAGGGCGAATCTGTGTATAAAACAGTGCACACTGGTGACGTTTGGTGACACAGCTTTCACATGGGCTTGAAACCCAGACTTTCGACCAAGCATTGACGGAGCCCCATCAGTCGTGCATCCGATTAATTTTCTCCAATCCAGTTCATTCCGCTTGAAGAAATTGTCTAAAACGTTGAAAACATCCTTTCCTTTTGTTGTACTACACATTTCTTGGCTCAGCAATAATTCAGTTTTCACAGCATTGTTCTGCGTGAATCGGACGTAGACAAGTAGTTGACAGCATTTGGCAACGTCTGTAGATTCGTCAACTTGAATTGCAAACCCAAATTTTGATGCTCTTACTCCCGCAATCACTTGGTCGGCAATGTCAACTGACATTTCTTCGATACGGCGCTTTACAGTGTTGTTAGAGAGAGACACATTCTTTAACTTTGCCGCAGACTCCTCTCCCATCACACGTCTGACCAAAATCTTTGCCGCTGGCATTATAAGAGACTCCGCAATAGTATGTGCCTTCATGCTTTTAGCCACCAGAAGAGCGACTTCATACGATGCTTTGACAATCTCTGCCCCCTTCTGGTGGAATAGGCCAGTTTTGTCCAAGCGCTGCCGCTTCACGTTTTCCGCAAGTCGCTGGAAGTAGCTCTGATCTTGGTTCTTCTTATCAGCATGGTTCGTTCCAAGATGACGTTGGAGCAGGCTGGGTTTCATGGACGCATTGGAAAGGGTCTTCATGCAGACCACACATTGAGGAAGAACTTCTCCTCTGTGTTCGATTGAGATGAAACCATATTTTAAATACTCTGGATTATATTTACGCTTGGACATGGTATAAAATTTAGCCCGACTTATACTAATCTAATGAGACAAAATAGCAGTAGTGCTCGGGTTGTTCAAATTGAACTATGGTATCTGACTCATAATGACCGTTGCCGGTTAAATAGCATACATTGAAAGAATCTTAAGCAAAAACTGCCTTGACTTTTGTACTAAACACGCATGATTAACTTAGCTGACATAGGCTTTTCTGCCACTACCAAACCTTCCATAAATAAACCCCCACGTGTTCCCAGTACATCTATCCTAGACATTCTATGACGTCACAGTGGTGAGAGAAAAAAGTCGTTCCTTACCAAGACGTCAACGGCTTCAAAAACTCAAAATCAACCCAACCTAAACTAAGAACTCCCTTCGGTCTAATAAAAAACAGAATGTACTCGCGTACCACCTGGAAGACCTTCGCGTACCACTAGTGGTACGCGTACCACAGGTTGGGAACCACTGCTCTATGTAGACTGGGCCAAAAAAGTTTCTTTTTCATCAATTGCCTGCTTTGAGGATTGAAAAAATAAATCGTTAACAATATTCGCACGCACAATTTATTTTGAGTTAATTTATTGCACATTGTCTTTATTGCACATTATTCATTACTGTATAGCATTTTAAACACTTCCTGAAAAATGGAGGGACATGTAACTTCATTTTCGGCCAACCTTGATTGTAAATGTGACGCTCATTGTTCAGGTGCAAGGATTAAGGGAATTAATTTATTGACGAAAGTTATTTACATAGGGATCTTCTTGAGGTGGATGAAAAAATAAATGATAAAATAGGTCTAAAAGTATCAGGACTGGAAAAATATATAAAAAGTGGGTAAATACAGAAATCTCAAGAAATAGAAGAAAAACAAAAAAAATAAACAAGGCGTAACAAACAAAAGCAAAAAAGAAGAGAAAGAAGGGAAGTAAAATGAGTGTCCATAAAAAATTAAGAAATTCCGAGTCGCGATCAAAGCAACACATAATTTTCGTCTCTTATCACCAATGCACATTAATTATTACGTCATACTGTTGTCACAGCGGTGAAGATAGGGCACCATTACTTTAGCGTAAATTTCTTCTGTGTTTAACTTTTTCTTGGAATTCTGTATTGAAAAGTGCTTTGTAGCAAATTGATGCCAAGCCAAGTTGAGTGACTAAGTGATACGTTCTCTTTTCAAGCAAGGAATACCACGCTTCCGCGCAACATTGGACCAGAAATCCAAATATCTTTAAAAAATAATAATTTTTAAATCAACTGTTTCGCGTGCTTATAAGCCTTTTCACCAGTGGCGCAACCACAGGAGGATCTAAAGGGGTTTCAGCTCTCAGACTCTACCATACATTTGAGTAGCAACAGTTTGGCCCGCACGCTGTCCAGCAATTGAGAGATTTTTCAAACGAAAAATTTGAACTTTTGGTTCAACACCCCCCTCTTAGAGAAATTCGTCTGATTTTCACTGATTCGTTAAGAGAAATTCCGAGTCCGGAAACAAGAATTAAGACAGAGCTTCTCAACCGAATAGCTATCTTGTAGCCTTCGTGTTTAGGGTCAAGACTAAAAAAAGAGGTCTTCAATCAATTTGGGCTTGTTGTTCTCCTAAATTTAAGGTCATTAATGAGCGCTGGCCTTCAAAAAATCTTATCCAGGGTACTTCATACCCTTTTTCCTCATCCTCTAATCGCTCCTGCTTTTCACCAAAAAAAGTTAACCTCTTTGTAGCGAACAAAAGCCAGGTTTTTTAAAAACCCTCATAACCCTTCGTGTTAGTCAACGACAAGGCGTCAAAACTTAAGTAAAAGCACTCTACGAAACACACTTGTCTAATAAAATTCGCTGTTTTAGAAGCAAGTGGCTTACTGTTCTTGGCCTACCACTCTAAGCAAAAACTCAACACATCTGTGTGAATAGGCTTTATATTTGCGGTGACATAGCAAGCCTGAAGCCTCTCCGTGCTTTCAGAACAACACTATGATAACGTTGCCGAAAATCCAAAGAAATGAAGAATGAAAGACTAGCGTATTTTTCGCTTTTGTGAGTTTAGCTTGCGTGACAAAACTGGAAGTAACCGCATGTTATCACTTCATAACGTCATTGTTGAACGTCACTTAAATGTAAAGTTTTTTGAAGAAATTGGTATGTAGTTTCTGCAGAAAAGACACTATAGCATTCAAGGATAAATTTCTGGACTTTTGCTAGTATTACGACATTTTGATACAACTGCGATGTACAGTTGTACACACATCGCTGCGATATATGATACAGCCTCAATGCATGGTCAATGATAGTTTTTGGTGACACTCTAAGCGATAGCCCTCTCTAAACCTGAAAATTGATTTTTAAACATTTCAAAATTAAGAAGTTTGACGTCATCAAGAAAAGAGTGCTCAATGAAAACCCAAAGTCGAATAATTTAAATTGCTGTGACTAGAGAGTGAAAATCCTACACTTCAGCCTTAACGGGTTACGAACAATGTTATTCACATACAATATGAAATTTCAAAACTTTTGAGCACTTTTAGACAATTTGGATAAAATTGTGAGAATGATTTTACCTTCACAAATATACATGCTAATAGCTAAGTCCCAGGAAGCAAGCAAAATAAAACTGTAGAGTTATCTACTTCACTGGTGAAGCTCTAGTGGGTCAAATAATATTATTATTCTACTCCCGCCAGACCTGCAATGTTTATTTTGTGGCATGTATGTATTTATGTAAATTTTCAGAGAGGCTGAGACAAGGGTCACAAGAAATTTCCGAACCGGGAGTGCTCAAACCGCTTCGGACTTGGTGAACGTAAATCAAATTCAGTTAGGGGGTTCAGGACAAGAGCACTGGTGACATTGTTTTGCAAAATAAATAATGATTTAATGACAATACGACAATAAATAGATTTGAGCCATCGCGATGCGTTTATACTTGCTCAATGGACTCATCAAGCGACAAAGGCCAATTTTCTTTTTTTAGCCAAAGAATATTGTGATTGTAATTGGCCCCCCCTTACCGTTTATCTATTTCTTCCCGAGCAATAGTGCTACTTCAAAACTTTTTTGCCTACAACTACCGATCACCGGCAAATTCCAATCACAATTTTTTTTGGCTAATAAAACAAAATTGGCCATTGTCACTTGATGAGTCCATTGAGCTTGGACGAAACGCGTCGCGGCGGCTCAAATCCTTTTATTGTCATAGTGTCATTAAATAATTATTCATTTTGTGAAACAATGTCCCAAGTGCTCTTGTCCTGAAATCCCTTAACTAAATATGTATGTATGTATGCAGTGCCTTTGCTACGGGGGAAGGGGGAGAAGGGGGCCGTATCCCCCGCAACGAATGCTTATGTCCCCCATTTTGGTTCACTCAAGTTATTGTTTTTGGAACATCACGTTACTGCAAGACAACAACAATGATGGTAAAAGGAGTAATTACGTTCAAACGTAATCCTCCTTTGAAGTTTTTTTGATTCTTTGCGAAATTGCTGGCAACTAACACAGAACTGTTGTACATAAATCTGACGTAATAATCCATCTTATTAACATACCTTTACGGATGTGTCGCGGAAGAGAGAAGTAAGCCTGTAGAATCGCTACCGGTACTTCGTCAGTGATCATGACATGAAACAATACGTGAAAATATTTTTTTCAAAGACAGCCTGTTTTAATTTTTAAAGTACATTCAAGATTTTGAGGTCGCGGTCTGTGGCGCAACCAGAGTGGCGGGGCTTAAGCTCCCTAAGCTAATACACTTAGAAATTTAACCTCAAAATACAAGCGTTTAAAAGGATTTTAGACTTGAAATGAAGTAAGGGGGAGCTAAAGAAACTAAGAAATTTAATTCTTCTTTAAAATAACTTCTGAATTTAAGCAATTTAGTGATTCGTATGGCTTAAAACGAGCGAAGTGCGATTAAAATGACCTAAAAATTGCTTCTTTTTTGCTTCAAAAATCACAAAAATTGCCCAACGGCTGGGGGCTCCGCCCCTAGGCCCCCGTCCACACTCACTATATATTTAGTGACTATGCCCCCGTTTGTGACACGCTTGAGTTGCATTAGTTTGTTTACTACAGAGCCTAAATCAGACAAGCTTAGTGCAAAACATTTACTTCTCGTTCACCCCCTCTTAGCAAAATCCTGGTTGCGTGTCTATTAGCATTCACTGCTGTAGATAGATTTTTCCGGAAATTGTGGGCCGCAGACGAAACAAGCTAAGAAATGCTGCCGGCCTTATTGGTCTCTCTTTTTTTAGACATGAATACAGAATTGTAAAGATTGCGCATATTGGTAGCCGTACAAGATCTGAAGATCAGTTTTTATATGCAAAAGTTCAAGTTTATTTTAGTGCCCCCCTACTTTCAGCGAGTGCCTCCTCACTACGTTTGCTCTGGCGACGGCACGTATGTATGTATGTATGTATGTATGTATGTATGTATGTATGTATGTATGTATGTATGTATGTATGTATGTATGTATGTATGTATGTATGTATGTATGTATGTATGTATGTATGTATGTATGTATGTATGTATGTATGTATGTATGTATGTATGTATGTATGTATGTATGTATGTATGTATGTATGTATGTATGTATGTATGTATGTATGTATGTATGTATGTATGTATGTATGTATGTATGTATGTATGTATGTATGTATGTATGTATGTATGTATGTATGTATGTATGTATGTATGTATGTATGTATGTATGTATGTATGTATGTATGTATGTATGTATGTATGTATGTATGTATGTATGTATGTATGTATGTATGTATGTATGTATGTATGTATGTATGTATGTATGTATGTATGTATGTATGTATGTATGCATGTATGTACGTACGTATGTATGTATGTACGTATGTATGTATGTATGTACGTATGTACGTATGTATGTACGTATGTACGTATGTATGTATGCACGTATGTATGTATGTATGTACGTATGTATGTATGTATGTATGTACGTATGCATGTATGTATGTATGTACGTACGTACGTACGTATGTACGCATAAGTCGATTCTTCCGGTATTAAATTGATGTTCGCCACAGCTACACGCACCGTCTGGCATGATATAATAGTTATAAAACTTGCTAACGTTTGTTCCCTGCAGCTATTAGCATTGTAAATACGTAAACAACTTAACATGCTGATGTTTTAATTAATAAAAAACCTGCAATTCTGTTAAACAAACCTCGTGTATAAAATGCTACCTGCTTTGACAAATTGCTTTATCTCTGCGATTAATGAAAAACAAACAAAATTAACTAGGGCATAGATCAAAGAACTACAGTAAGTTTTGTGGTTGTAAGCAATTTCAAATAACAAAAGTGCTGGCCGTTTTGAGCATTGCCAACCCCATAATTTCACGCAAAATTTACATCATCTGAATAATTTATTGCTTGAAAATAAAAAGATTCTTTTACCGTCCGGAGTAGTATTATATGGGATATTGACCTGAATACGGGTTGCAACTGAATATGGAACTTGCACATAAATCCGTCTTCAGGTGAAGTTCGCTATCAAATGCTGTTGTCCGGTACTGGTTTGAACACTTTCGGTTTTGAAATCTTTTGACTATGACACTTGTCTTAGACTCTCTCAAGGTTTTTCGGTGCTGTTTATTTTTGATGTGCAACATGTTTTTGTCCAATTTTTAATCAAATCCTTTTTTATACTCTCTGTGTTTTTGCGCCCGTGCCCACAGCTATGCTTATATTTTTGGTTAATTAGCAGAGGTAGAGTCCTCGAGAACGTCCTTGGCCTGGAGGACGTCCTCGAGGACACATTTTGAAGTCCTTAGCCTTGGCCTCGAAGGTCAAGTCTTTCGCCTTGGCCTTGACCTCGAAGCCTCAAGTCCTCGAAAATTGCCCTGTCCTCGGCTCGAGGACAGCACTTTTTTTTTGAATTGTTGAAATTTTGTAGCTCTCATGAAAAATGTTTTTTAAGACCTTAATTTTAGGAGATCGCTTGAAAAATTATTTTGAAGACCTTTTTTATTTTTTGTTTTATTTTATCTTTTTTAAAAAGTTTTGGAGAACGCCTGAAAAATTTTCTTGAAGACCTTTTTTCTGGAGAACACTTGCGCCTGTGTCCTTGGTCCTTGGCCTCAAGCATTCCTGTCCTTGGCCTCGGGGTGTCTGTCCTTGGAAAGGCTGTCCTTGGCCCTGGGCTTTGCCTCGGATTTTTTTTGTGCACTTGGCCTTGGCCTCGAGCCTTATGTCCTCGACTCCACCTCCGTTAATTAGAGTGAGAACTTTGCATGACTAATAGTTTCAGGTTTAACATTTAACAATTGGAATTGGTAGGAATTTAAAAGACCAATACAGATTGGCACGAATTTATGCAATATTTTAAACTTTCAAGTCTGTTAAAACGTTTTACGTTTGAGTTTGAAACCCGTTTCTTCTTAATGGCACTTGGATTTTACTCCAATCGGATTATGACTCTCAGGCTGCTACAAAAATTAATCAAACGATCACTGAGCCCTCAACAATCCTCAATGACAGTTTCCATTTCTTTGACAGTTCAGAAATGAATAATTCGTCTATTATAATATAATTATTATAGACGAACATATTGACGAAAAGTTATGTAAAATTTATTTAAAGACAGTGTAAACATTTACAGTAAGTATTGTTTTACAGTAAAGGTTATTCTAGGGCACTGGTTACCCGTTTTATAACTCGTCAAATTCTGTCTGTCCTTTAGTATGACGTCAGCAATGAGGTTTTATTAAAATATTTTCCATTTTTTAGCATTTTATGTACACAAACGTTTTACCATCGCTTTTCATTATTTTTTACATAAACTGTGGTTCCTATTTTCGGAATGCCGGTAGCAAAAAATGAACTGATATCGTGTTATCCACTATACTTCAAATATTAAATCGAAGTTAGGTTTGTCGCGTACTATTTGTCTGTTGCATTGCTTATTGGAGCCATTTTTACACCAAAAAATTATTTTAAGTAAGTCTCAGAAAGTCATTCAAATTATCCTCCAAGACATCAGTGTCGAAAAGACAGTGTCGAAAACACTGAACTTTTAGCACGGAATTCCGCGTAAAAGATTAAAGCTAAAGTTATAGGGTTGTTAAGGTTAGTACCGGTTTGAAATTCGCGAAAAAATAAATATCCGCGTCTTCCCACATACCCTTAAAAAACTTGTTTAAGGCAAAATTTACACAGCAACTTTACTGTAATTGAAGAAAAAAAACTCACAAAAATGTTTTTTTTGTATTCTGCAACTTTTTATTGCGCAATCCTCGGACTTTCTACATATAAATCCAAAAAAGGGTAATCAAATGACTTGTAAAATTATTCACTGGACCATAAAAGGAACACCAACAATCAGTGGTCTGCATGGTGTGGACAAAGCGTTGATACTGAAACGGTAAACTTGGGTTTGATTCCCAGTAGGATCAAACCATAATCACCAAAGGTGGAGTCCTCAAGGATGTTTTTGGCCTCGAGGACACGTTTTGAAGTCCTTGGCCTCGAAGCCTACAAGTCCTCGAAAATGTCCTGTCCTAGGCTCGAGGACAGCACTTTTTTTTGATCGGTTAAAAATGGGAAAAAAACTTAAAAAATCTTTCCACTAAGCTTTGGAAAACGGCAGAAACCTCGCGGAAAATTTGCAAGACCTCTTCTTTTTTTTGAGAACAGTTCCGCCTTGTGTCCTTGGTCCTTAGCCTTGGCCTCGAAGGTTATGTCCTCGACTTCACCTCTGATAGTCACTAATATTTAGTGACTATGATCAAACCTTAAAATTGATATTCACAGCATCCCAGCTTGACGCTCAGCATTAAAGGAACATTGTAAAGCCTCTACTGTTTTGGTGAAGCTTTCACCGTTCTTGGTAAACGTGCTTAGGCAACAACTTGACTCGAAGATCGAATTATCAATCTATTTACTGGTTCCCAACCAAGGTAACTTGGCAAATAAATATGCTATTACTTATCAAATATATTTTACAAATACAATTTGACAAGAGTTTAAAGTTAACCAAAAAACCTTTCGAAAATATTTTTACATGATTGGATGATCTAATTAAAAAATTTTTTTCATGAACTACCGTACGTTAGTCTTTTAACAAAAACTTTATGCTCAACATTGTTATGAATTTACCATAATATCCAATAATATTTCAAAGACATTTCTCAATAAATTCGCGTTGTCGTCATCATCCAATTCTCCCATTCCTTCATAGTTTCGTTAAAATTCTACTAATTTGGCCAATTTTAATTTTTTTGGTGGTTATTCTGATCATTGTTTTAACTTATAACTAACTACATACGAACTATATCTTTTAACTAAATTATTAGTCGTATGACATCATAAATATTTAGTTTAATCATTGCGATTATATATTATCTACTAAAAACCGTTTACTATAAAGCCATTGGAAATAATTATGTTCTTTTCGAAATAAAATAAATGCTTTTAGAATTATTTATAATCATAACATAATTGAAATAAAATTGGCGATCAGTTTTTAAAATAACATTTACGATTTTGTGGTGTTAAACAATTTATGGTTGGTAAAAGTTGAAATTGAAAACCATGAAGTTAACAGATATATTTCGCCTTAATTAATTGAGGTTATCCAATATTATTTTCTAGCAACAGGGTAGATTTCATACCTATACAATTCTCTGTCAGAGCCATTTTTAATCGAATTTGTTTTCGCATTTTACAGAAAGGCCAGCCTTTGACTCAATCAAACAATCTAAAGTTTTTACTTTGAACAAGCAAAGAAAAATTCTAAATCTAGCTTGGTGGTTATTTTGCTGCAGTCTATTTGAATTAATTTGTGGTGCTAAAAAAACAAAATTTGGTAAATTTTTGCTCTAGCGGTTCGAAAAATTGCCATATTATTCTGCCAGACTTAAAAAAAAAATTTCTAATATAGCTATACAATACATTTAAAGTGACAAAATGCTGAAAGAAATTTGAGAGTCAAGAAATATTTATCAAACAATCAAAAAATTAATTAAAATTAAGAACCATACTGCATATATCAGAGAATTTTAAACAATTACTGAAACCAAAGCCTTCAAAGTCTCTACGCAAAAATAAATAGAAATCTTTATCTTGCTTTATTATTCAACGTGGGGGGCAGGGCAGAAAAAGAAACAAAAGCTAAAATCTCGCGTTCTTGCAACACCATTCATAAGTTCTGGCTCTTTAATCGTCAATAAAAACACCACAAAGACATTGAAGAATTTCTCACGCAAAAAGCACAAAATGAAAATACTGAAAGTTAAATACAAAACAAATCAATTATTAGGGCAATAAACTTGTTCGATTCTACATCAATTCCGAAATCAAGCGTTGTTAGTTTTTAGTTTCGCTCAATTTTGGTGTTTATTTTAAAATTCATTAAATTTGGCGTGGAGAAAACGTTTTTCAGGACATTTTCCTTTTTTGTTTTGAGAAAAATCTGTTTTAAATTTACTGTCTCGACTTGTAATTCATAGATGAACAACAAGCATGAAAAATGACATAACGTAAGCCTTCCGCCCCCTCCCCCCGAAAAAAAAAGCAACAACAACATTAAAGGACTACAAATTGCGCATTTACACTTGTAACAAAAATATCCATTCAAAAGCTGAACTTAGTTAAAAATTTGCTGAGACTTTTAAAAAATATTTGTCTATGTTTGAAGCAACATATGCCAACAGAAGTGAAATTCAAAAACCTGAGCTCAATACTAACAATGTGAAACATCAAAAAAACTATGTTATTTAAGAACTGGTCCTAAGAATTTTACAGTATACCTGTTTTACCGTTCAATTCTATGTTTTACCGTTCAAAAGAAAATAACCATTTGCATTTTCAAGATTTTAGTTAGGGTTGAGGTAGGGTTTGAGCTAAAGTAACTATCAAGGTTTATTTTAGACTTTAGTGCGAGTATTTGATTTTGGTTTAAATTTTGATAACACTACTACAGTCCGGCCAGTTGGTCGAGCGGTAACACGTTCGTCTTTGAAGCAGGAGGTCTGAGATTCAAATCTCGGGCTGGTCGAATCAGACAAAGTAGGGTTGCCAACAGCTGTCACCGCTGTGAAACTGTGTTACCCACAGGCACAGTAACGAAGACTTAGGTCCCGCTGACTTGTTACACGCTATGGGGTATTAAAGCAAGCATAATGAAAGATTTATTGATTTGAACAGTACTAAGTAACGTCATTACTAGGTTGTATCTCCTTATTTCATTTTTTGGAAATTTTTGTATTCTGATTTTAATCCATGGTTTGTCCCGTTAAGAAGTTGAAATATCATCAGTCTTCTGATTTTTGTCAGCTAATTTTGAACCATAATACCGGTATCAAATACGATAACTTCCTTTGGCTGTTCAGAATAAATGGGAGTTTTTTAAACTTTGGGGTGATGATTCACATCTTTAAATCAATAACAGGGGAAAAAGAAGAAAAAAGTTAATAAAGAATAAAAAAACAACAAATAAAATTCAATGATTTACCAATTACGAAAAAATGTAACTAATTAAAACAATAAAAAGTTGGACAAAAAACAACCACAATTTCTTCGTGGATAACTTGGGAGTTGAATTTGGCTGCGGAGTTGTTTGTGTATCCGTTTTTGAATCCACTCCCACCCATTTGTCAAAAATGTTTGCATTGCTTTCAGTAGTTACAGTAATTTCTGATAAAGGAATTGAAGTTTCTTGAAGAGAGTTGATTTCAATAATTTGTCTTTCATTTGGGCGACTATTTGAATTTTCAACCAAAGTAGGCTTTTGCGGTGCTGAAAAAAGAAAAATAAACATCGTCATAAGAAAACAAATCTTATGGAATACATTTAGGCATTTAACGAACCCGCGGGTACTTATTTTATGTACTTTGTGCCGTTTGCTGTTTCTTTCGTTTGTTATTCGTTATATTGCATTGCGCAATTCAATTTTAGTACGTCATAATTAAAAGTATATAATTCATGTTTTAATTTATGGCATTCCAGTTTAATTATGGCGCAAAAATAAGTAACAAAGAGTGCAAAAAAATTCTCTGCTTTGGTAACGGGTAGCCAGGCATTCAGTTTCTGGGCCCGTCAAATCGGACCCAGCGTTGCAAGCGGTTCATACAAGCCATTCCATCAATTGCATTTACGGCATACTGTCGATACTGGCAAAAGTTGTCGTCCTTAATTCTTATAAACAGTGCATACCTAAATGCATTGGTGAATTTGCGTCATATCCTGTGAAAACGTCATTATCTCCTGATCCAGTTTCTGTACATCCATCTTCATCGTCACCACATGGGTCTCCGAATATTCGATCCGACGGATCTGATTGGTTGTTTACACTTGTGACGTAACTAGCAGCATGTTGAAGCAAAAGAGGTATTGGGTCATCCACACCGAGCTTAAGCACCTAAAACAAAAATTTTGATACGTTGGTTGCAAGGTTATTTGATTTAAATTATGAATTTCTTTGGTTGATATAATTTGAATAACGATATTTATTGGTTGATTTAAATCGTGATAAAAAACATAGCTCAAAATTTAGAAAATTTGAAATTTTAATGTTAAAATTGCATAGTCTCAAAAATATTTTGTAACAAACCAACTTTTTTCTTCCGTAATAATTGGTATTAATTAACTTACTGATTAGCCTTTAGAAAGAACGAAATGCGCCAAAACCTTTTCAGCAAACAAATCCTACTTCTATAGTGACGTATTTTGTATAAAATAGTAGAAGCTTAAATTTTGTTTAATTCCGATTTATTTAACCAATATGTTTGTAATCGATTTGAAAGATTACTCAGTAAGCCAAATATTGACTATGGAGTACCATCTTCCCCCAAAACAAACTGAAGAATTTTAAAAATCAAAAAAATCTAATTCAAATCAAAAAAATCCGATTGAAACGAGGACTAAAGGCAAAATCAATGGGGGTATCTAAAGTTAGGCGAATCGCATAAGACTAGATCAGCGTTGACTCCATCCTTTCTGACCCATCCGTTGCAGAGATATTTTACTTCAAACACGACGTCGGTGACTCTATTGTAATGTTTCAAATTTTAATAATTTTTACTGGCAAGTGGCAACCCTGTCGTTGATAAGCATTAGCGTCTTAGCAACGCCTTCCATGTTCAATTCTAAAGCAACGATTAGGCTACTGCATTGAGTCGTTTGGCTGCGCACCAATCAGTTTGATCTTGTCAGCAGAACAGATCCGAGCTAGAAAAAAGAGTAGACTGTACGATAGCCTAGGTTACAAAGTCCAAGAATAAGCGAAAGTAAGGTTTGTAGAGTTATTAAAGTAGGCTAGTAGGCCATTGTTTTCAGCTTAGATGGAAAAGTTCATTCTGCGGTCACAAAATATCGTCAGCAAATACAATAGGCTTACTCAAGTATTGGCAGTCTTATCATCAGGTAAGAGTTTGCACTGTGTAGCCTAGTACTAAAAATCTTATTGATAGGCTAGACTAGGATTTATACTGAAATGCATCTGCCAGCTTGATTTTTACTGAAATCGCTAGGCTGCCGAACAGTCTACTCTTTTTACCAGCTGGGATCTGTTGTGCTGATAAGATCAAACTGATTTGTGCGCAGCGAAACGAGTCAGTGCAGTAGCCTAATCACTGCTTCAGGTTAGGACTGGGATGACGTCGCTAAGACGCTTATGCTTATCAACGACAGGGTTGCCAATAAAAATCATTAAAATTTGAAACATTACAGTAGAGTCACCGACGTCGTGTTTGAAGTAAAATATCTCTGCAACGGATGGGTCAAAAAGAATGGAGTCAACGCTAATCTAGTCTTATGCGATTTGCCTAACTTTAGATACCACCATTGATTTTGTCTTTAGTCCACCTTTAATAACAAAAAACCCAATTTTGTGGATTTGTTCAAAAAATCATGATTTTGATCAATCCTGATTGGCTGCATCTTTATCCGACTGCTACAAAAATTGACTGTATCCGTTGAATAAATGCACACCAGCTAAAAAGTTTACCACTTTTCCAGGTTTTCCAGGAGAATTTTGACTTCTTCCCCTGTGAATTTGCTACTTATTTAAAGTCATCAAGCGGAGATAATCATCGGAAACCGCCTTAACCAAGGGCACAATAACGTGACCAGGGTGGTGATTGCACCCACATCATGCGATCAAGATTGTCGAAAAACGACATCATTTATTTCTCGGTCACGCGGCCGACTACCACTGTAAGATAAAAACTTAATAACTTTAGGTTTAGCATTATAGTGCTTTAGAAATAATTTATATTAAAAATTGTTTCTAACCGTTTCTTGGTGAGAGACGTCGCCAAGAAACTATTAGAACCAATTTTAATATACAATTATTTCTGAAGTTCAAGACGTCGCCAGTTCTATGGTAGGAAAAAGACTTGCTGAAAAATCTTGCTTTTCAACGAGCCGAAGAGGTTAAATTGGGGTGGTTTTTAGTCCCTTTGACTTCCCATGTTAGATTTTTAAGCCTTAGCTCTCTAGAGTAGAGGTCGGCAACCTTTACATAATCGCGGGCCAAAACCAAACTCAGCGTAGTCCCAGCGGGCAAGCGGAAATTTGCTCGACTGATGTCCCTACCCAACATAGATGAAGACCTCTACAAAAAGATTTTTAGCAGTTTCCGGCCCAAGTTTAAGCTAGTCCTTCGAATTTAAAAAGGTCTTTAGCCGTTTCAAGTATGAGGTTCAAACTTTGCGAAGATGTCACGGGCCGAATAGATTTCTTTGGCGGGCTGGATCAGGCCCGCGGGCAGTAGGTTACCGATCCCTGCTCTAGAACTAACCAAATATGTCTAAGAATGCAGAAAAACAAACAAGACAGTAGGTGTATCAACTTACTTTCGTACTAATTCTCAAACTTTCTGCGCTCTTCTGCACCACAGGGTTAAATCCATTAATTCGGACCTCTGGGTTGTTTAGTTGGGCTTCGTATTCATTGAAGGCAACAGGGTTAAGATAGCTGTAAAATTGCCATTTACGAAGTTATTTTGCAGCAGTAAAATTTAGCTCTCAATCCTTTGACGTTTCGCTTCATCGGTGACAATCAGGAGCAAAAGAAAATATAAAGGAGATTTCTTGCTGGTGTAGGTAGAAAACGCCAAAACAGCTGCTTTAAGTCAAGAATATTTTGTAGCCTTTTTTGTACGAAACATTTTTCCTACGATAAAGAAAGCAGACTGGCATTGTGTAAAATTGGAAAATTAGCTTTTCCATACTTCTATTCTGCTGCTTCGGCATTATCATGTTATCCTTTTACGAATAGTTTTCTAGTTTTGTGTATTGCACATCACTAAAATGTGTTAAAACGCATGTTTTATAATTCTCTCGGCTTATATGCAGGAAAACTGGACCTTTTCCACAATCAACGCTCCGCTTTGTAAAGATATAAAAATCAAATTTCAAACGGTAATGTATTTCATGTACGAGTCTCACCTGTTCACTACAGTGTTGCCATTCCAACAATTGTCATCAACAGAAAGGTATTGTTGGGAATCACAAATTTTTTCGGGAAGAGAGCCAAAAAAATTGGTGTGAGAGTCCAGAAATTGAACAAAACTGAATACAAAATGATAAAATAATTATCCTTATGAACCAAGAACCCTCCCCGTATATCTAACCACATCAGTGCAGAAAGCACATCTTTGGAGTTTCTGTCTGCAAGTCTTCCTCCAGTCTAAGCCACCGCAACGGGTAGAATAGCTTGACCGCAATTGAAAATTAGAGTGAACTTTCTTTGTCAAAAACACAAGGATGCATTATCAGGACGAAAATCAAACTAGTACCAAGCAACCTTTTGATCACTTACCCGAAGACCAGCCAACTGAACTATCGCCGCCAGATTTTCATTAAAGGAATAATTTTCTACATTAAATATTAATTTAACTATTATATCAAACTTCGAGTTTAAAAGTTCGTTTTTCGAAAACGATTTCACGTTTAGCATTTCAGAAAAATATGAAACTGACCTTTCCAGCAGTGATTTTAGTTTCAGTGTTTCTTCCTCTCGTAATTCATTCCTGCGATTAACTTTACTATGGCGTTTGTTTTTCTTCTTGAGTCCAGGAGTACCTAGAAATAATATTTTTAAGCAGGGGTTGGCAACCTACAGCCCGCGGGCCGGGCCGGCCCACCAAGAAAATTCAACAGGCCTGCGATCCTATGGATCCATTCGCCTCGTTCATTTTTGATGAAGCATTTTTCATTTATCGCAAAAAAAAACATTTATCATTATCATTTATAATTCAAAAGAATTCAATTAAAATAAAACCATTTTCGAAAATGGGAATTGGTGTTTCTCATGACTTTGCAATTCCATTTTGAAAAATTTCGATTGCATTAATCACATTATGAATACTGAGAAAGGTTTCGATTTGAATTTAAAATTTTACGATGGTGAATTAAAAAGTTTGCGGATAAAAACACTTCTTTCAATAAAATATGTTGGCAGGAAAAAAAAAAGAAACTCCTTCAGTGAATCCCCGAATATCGTTGGCCCCGCATCCCTCCGACCGGAAACTACCTCAGAATTTGGTGAAGACCTTATATCTATTTCTTGGTCTTCCTCAACAGTTCAGCCGCAAATTGCCTCAAATATGGGGTTGACCTTATTTCAAAATTATGTCGGCCAGCTTGGACCTAACTGGATTTGGCTGAGGCCAGCGTAGGCAAAAAGGTTACCGTGCTCTGTTTTAAACCAAAGGATTTTGAAAAAATTTAAACCAAGTAGATATTGCAAACGCAAAAAAGCCTGAGAAAAAAGTTATAATTAAACCCAGAAATAAGAAATCGGGAAAAAAACAATCAACTTTTTAAAAAATTTACTTTGTTGAAAAAATTTAATCACCCTTTATTACTATTTTTCTACTTTCTAGTTTTATAGTGGACTTAGAACACGACTTTTGACTCCTATAACTGAAAAAAAGCTTCAGCTCCCGACTCCGCCTTACTCACTTCCTAATCTCAAATTGTCAATTTTCCAACCCTGATTCAATTCCAAAATTAGTCAAAGTTTAACAGAGTTTTGATCTTTTGATATTTTCGGTATATGACTGAAAATTGTTTAAGGCAAAAGTACAAATTAATTGCAAAACTCAATCAGAATGTGGCATTCCTCATAAAAATTTTTGCCGGAAAATTATGTATCTAATCAAAAAAGAATAAAAGAAGGGGCAATATTATTGTTTTAGATTTTTCATAAACTATTAGAATTAATCCCGTACCTGTAACATTTATGATCTTGAACGATATTATCAAAAATACCATTTTTAAATATTTGAATAAAAGCTTAATTGTTAATATTCAAAAACGTCAAATTGTTTTAAAACCAAGAGCAACAGTACATTACGTAATGCATTAAATTTGAAACCTCTAACAATTTCATGAAATATTAACGGTGCTTTCTTACTAATTCAATTTCATAAAACCAATACGTAAGTTCTGGAGAATTTAAACCGCAAAATTAATCTTAAAAATAAAAAGCATAATAAAATTCTCGAAATGCATTGGTCTCAGCAATTACACTGTTGATTCATTTATGCGTATAAAAGCTTCCTTTGTGTCTGCCTTGCCACAACAAGGCTATAGTTTAAGCAATTAAGCACCCTTTATTGTGGAAGCTCTTTGTAAGTCTTTTAGTAGGCTGCTAATTGTAATCGTAATTACATTTTATCCTCCAAGTTGCTTGGCCAGGGACAGCGAAGGGACCTTTCGGTCTTCGAGTCAAGCTGCCACCTGCCCACCTGTCCACCACACACGGTGGACGCTTCACACTGTCCTTTAAATTGTTGAACGTCAAGCAGGGAAGATAATTGTACCTTTTTGTGAATTAAAAACTTTCTAATAAACTCTATTTCAAATCACGAAAATTGAATATTACAATGAAAAGAGTTAAAATTCAACTGATTCACAAAAGTGCTCGAGGATTTCTTAAAAAGAAGTCAAAATCAACGTTTTTAATTTAGTTCTTTAACTTTTAAAATGTTAAGAATAAAAATATTTGCTCATGTTTTGGTTTATTTGCTTTAAACATTTAAATGTTCTACTCATTACTACCTGAAGACCGTCTGTGCCTGGTGCGATAATGCGGAAGATTACAAGAGCGTGAAATCTGTAAAAATAGAAAAAATTACAAGTTACTTTGAAATAAAACAGAGCAATCTCAGGCGCGATTTAAATTGTGCACAAAACCATGAGCGTACAAGCTTGTTTTGGGGTCCACGCAGCTGACCGCGAACCAATTATCCCTGATGTTGGTGGCCGATGTACCGCCTCACCGATGTGCAAGCTGCCAGTTGATGAAAATAAACTAATAGTTGCGAGCACCACCGAGGATTAACTTTAATCCGCAGATCATCAATTTTCTGTATCCTTTACATCGATGAACTTCTTAGATTAAATTTAGCTGAATTTACAAGCTCAGAAACGCTATTTTTAATTACTTTATTTTTATAGCAATTTAGCCGGCCACCTGTTTTAACTTCCTTCCTAAAGTTTTGTTAATCCTTACTTCAAAGTTAATCCAAGCTGGGTACATACAACTCTAAAAAATCGCTCGTACGCTAACGGTTTTATGTTTAGTGTAAACCGGACCTTTGAATTGAAGTATCTTTTTAAACATTTCGAAATATGTTAAATACATCATCAGTATATCTTATTGGAATGCAATTCCGAACTTGCATATATATATGAATTGTTTATATAAAGACATTTGAGTTCTAATCTTTTACATAACTCACTGTAATAAAAAAATTAAGTAAAAAAAAACAAACTCATCACGTAAATGGATATTTAATTATGGTAAAGAAATGCAGCTAACTAACTACAAGTTGTTCAATGTACAAAGCTAACTGTATGAATAAGAAGCAAAACATGTAAGCTTAACAAATATTTTCAATACATCCTTTATGATTTTCTACAGTATAAAGTATTTTTCTTAGTTACCTAAAATGCCTCATTAAATTTGGCAAAGTTTTTAACTTCAAGACATTGTAAAAAGTACGAGCATTTGTAAAAAATTAGTTCATTAAATTTTCATCAAACATTCTGGCCAATAATTACTATTGCAGTATAAAAGTCTTCTACTGCATGACATAATCTCAAAAACAGCTATTAAAATTAGTTTTTCGATTTTAATGATATATGAATTGTATAAAAATCTTCTTTTGAAATACAATCATGGTTGTCTTGTGTAACTACAGTACTGTAACTTACGTCAAATAAAAAGCTCACGTTGAATAAAAAACTCAAATTTAAGGACACAAGCCATTCTCAACTTTTACTTCTTGCCTTTTAGTAATAGCTGCTGGCTTTAGCAAGTACGTCATTGCAAATTTGCGATTTATTTAATTAATTTTATTTTTAGTTTTAGTAATTTTGTGATGAAGCCAGCTAGTATGGATCGGCAATACGTTTGCGATGGTTATAATAATTTTACCAGTCAAGTCAAATTAGTAAAACATACGATATTCTTACCCATTGAACGACATTTCTTCCAATAGCCAAGTCCAAGAGTCGTTGAACTTGTTCTTTGAAACGGATCAAAAACGACTCCACGTCATTGCGTCGTTCCATAATCCGATTGGACAGCTTGATGAGAGAAGTGACGTAATGGAACCAGTATCGATTTATTTCACCGACTCCGACTAAGCAGCTGCAGAAACAGAAATAAATTAAAAGCGGCGACTACAATCTGAAACGGAGTGATTGATTGTCCAAATTCATTCTCCACTCACCATAAACGGAGCTATTAATTGTCCCACTTATCCTCTACTCACAAAAAAAGAACGATTTAATGCCAATTTTCATTTAGGTGATTAATAAACAAATACCGATCGTGGTCTATTGGATAGAACGTTTTTTACTGAATCAGAAGTCTGGGATCCCGCACCCAGCCTGGTCTCATCCAAAACTACATCCAAAGATTCCGAGCCCGGTAACATCCAACGGCTAGAAATGAACGCTGACAGCATGTTGAGCAAAAAAAAGGGTCAGCCTGGAGCTTTCTTTGTGTATGGTTGGTAGGTGGTAATCTTAAAAGTCCTATCCCTGTCTTTCTGCAAAAACAACTTGATAAAAAAAAGGTTTAAATGACTTCCTTACCCGCTCACAACGTTTAAGCAGTAATTTCTGCAGGGTTTTGCTTCAGTTAGTAGTTGACAGTGGGCGCAATATTTCATTTGTACCAATGCATTTCGACATTCGGCGCTCATGAAATCAGCGCTTCTCACTCTGAGGGCATCAACAGCTGATTGCACTGCCTGGAATGAGAATAAAGATATTTATTTTTTTGAGAAACCGAAACTTAAAGCGAGTTTTGCAGCAGACGTTTCGACTTTCTTCTGATATCATTGTCTACAACCACTTTGTTTTGTGCCGACAATGACACCAGAAGTTGAACGTCCGCAGCGTATATTTTTCTATAATGTTGCCAAGGCTCCAAACTTGAACTTGAAATCGAACTCGAAAAACTCGATCGTTTTGCCAAACTAGAACTCAAAAAAACTTTTTTCTGAACTCGAATAAAGCTGTTCAAGTTCATTAAAATAAAAATAAAAGATTTAAAAATTGTCGGATAGAAATATCCTTTGTTGGTTATGCCCGTGTAAATTGAGATTGTCGTTCATTTGTTTATGCTGTGGCGATCTAGAAAAACAGCATGCATACAAAACAAAAGCGATTAAGTCGAGAAGTAAATTTAGTATTTTCGTCAGCCTAACTCATTTCGAGAAACTTGAAGGATCAAATTAGAGAACTCGAAGTTGAACTCGGACTCGCTAAAATAGGCAGAACTTGCACTCGAATAAAAATCGATCGAGTTTACAGCCTTGCAAGCTACTTTCCTGAAAATGAATCAAGATAGACTTCCCAAACAAGTTCTCCTTGCAAAAGCAAACGGGAAAAGCCCACTCATGCTATTCAAATTTTGCATTAACCGTTTCTGTAACCGGCTATTTAAACTTAGCAACCAGTTCAAGCCAAAAGTGCAGAATATTATCTATGAAAGCAATTTTGACCAACTGTTCTTTTAATTTAACAAAGCACAAGATAAGCAATGCAAACCGATTGAATTGCACCACAGAAAAGGACCAGTTGGACTACCCAAGCTAGGCGATTAATTACACTGAGGAACTTGCATCGTCATCCGCGTGTCATTTCGACTAAAAATTGCTCATTATCTTTATAGACGTGCCGCTGTCATCCGTAAGAATTCCGGATAACGTAACGGTCAACAAATAAAGAATCTATAAATATATCAAATTTATGCAAAGTTTATAATATAAATGTGTACTGCACTGCTAAAAATATACAGCCGAAGATTAAAATATCAAAAAACGCGACCAGAATTATGAAAAGGACTATAGTATTGGCTACCTCTACATACGATTCATTAAATATGCTAAATACCTGAGTAAACATTGCGGTCTGATTAAGAGCGTCGATAAGATGTTTACTAAGCTCTTTAAGAATGCGTTTATAGTGAGGTGAAATCGCCGCCTGGCCCGAAATGCATTGAAGATCTTGGGTATTTAATTCATTATATGTCTCTTCCCCAAACTTGAGAGCAAAGACAGCATCGCCAAACCTAAAAAACGTGTTTCCAATAAAACCTCGACATTTCCAATGTCCTGATCATCGTGACTGTTAACATTCTAAAGTTAATTTAATATGCACCCTATTTAAAGCTCTGTTCACAATATAGTCTATTCTAGAGCTCGACAATTGATATACGTAGTTGTTCGACTAGACCTGTCAATAAATTCCGCCTCCTTGTTGATAAGAACTATTTTATCAATAAATACTAGAAGACAGTACGTCATACATAAACGATAGATTTATTTTTGACTTGGTTGTATTGCACAAAATAGCCTCAATGGTTGGATATTGTAATTAAATGCACATTTATTTACCAAATTGCCTTAGCCGGGAGACAGCGAGGGGATTTTTTTGATCTTTGAGTCAAGCAGCCATCTGCCTAGTGCCCACCTGTCTGCCACCCGGAGTGGAGACTTCATGCTGTCCTTTTTACTGCTGAGCGCCGAGCAAGAAAGCTGTCAAAATCATTTTTCATTGTCTTTGGTTTGACCCATTCTGAAATCGAAACAAAATCTACCGTTTCAGTAACAGACCTCAATCCTTTCGACCATTGATCGGTTAATGGTTATTTTCCAAATGGTAGCCTATTTCTATAGAAAAATTATGGTAGTGACTATTTCAACGAAAA
This sequence comes from Trididemnum nubilum, assembly GCA_963965965.1. Taxonomy (NCBI): domain Eukaryota; kingdom Metazoa; phylum Chordata; class Ascidiacea; order Aplousobranchia; family Didemnidae; genus Trididemnum; species Trididemnum nubilum. The sequence continues at coordinate 26,062,111 of OZ014487.1, forward strand.
TTTTCAAATAAAAGAGAATAAAACGAAAATGAGAAATATTCATCCGCGCTTTTTTCACGTGCTTTTTTAGGGATGAAGATTAGGTTTAGGTTAGGATTTGGGTTAGGGTTCGATTAGGAAATAGTTTTAGAGTAAGCATTTGAGTTTGGGTTAGATATGAGTCAGAAGTAATAAAAACTAGATAAAAATTTCCGGTAAAATAAAGCCTTCCAAAAATTATCCCGACACGCAAATTCCACAATTGCACAAGAATGAAAACAGTTCTGAAATTATTTATACATAAATAATTTATTTACGAGAAGTTCCGATTCAGGACTTCACTATTATACGTTTTATTCAACTAAGCTTTATTTGAATATTTTTGGCTTTTCTTATAAATTAATCGAGTTTATTTTGCTTTTGTCTTCGTTGTATGTTATGGATCTATTGCATTTAAATTATTTTCGCGTTTCGTCGGAAGATTCACACACGTGCATTTTTCGTCACCATGTACTGTTACATGCACTGTCTGATTTTGTTCTTAAAACGACTTTTCGGTTTAAAATTTACTTTTTTTAGAATGCAGTATATGGTGTAATGAAAACACTAAATTGAACTAAAGTGTAATGCATTCATAAAAATAATTCAAAAATGTTGAAAATATTTCGCGGTATCCTAAAAAAATCGCATTTCAAACGTAATTTAATGTTAAAATCGATAGATAATAATAAAAAAGGCGCACAATTGTAGCTTTTCCCATTCCAAGATCGAAACTGAACAAATAAGATACTGTTCATTTATCTCTCCTTAAAAATTTAAACATTCTTGAATAGTGTAATTATTCATAAAAAATAAATAAACATTCTAATTGAGCTGTTGTTTAATGTAAACAATGTACAAAAACTCGTGCTAGCTCATTGTTTCAGGCAATTTTAAAAAAGTGCTGAAATAATGAAATTAAACAACAAAAAGCGTATTTATAAAAATTTTTCATTTGTTTTACTGAAAAATTTATCTTTGAATAATGAAAGTTTTAATGATTTTAAGACCTTTCCAATTAAAGTGAGAACAAAAATTGAAACCAATAAATGCGAGCCAAAGGATTTTGATTAAACGTTTGTTCCATTTTGTTTTTATGAAAAATTTTGACTCAAAAAGTAACATTAAAACCGGTTTACGCAAAATTGCGCTAAAGTTTTTGGGTGAATTTCTTTGGTTATTTTAACTTTTCTGCGTCTTGTGTAAAAACTAAAAAAAGCCAATCAGCTACGTGTTATCGTAGTTTACTGTATATATTTTTTGTTACAGAATTGAAACCAATTTGGACAACAGGCAAATTTAATCAAATAGATAGCAATATTCTGGTTGAAATAAACTAGCCAAAAAGGTTGTTTGGTTCATACTGGTATGTTGGCACAAGCCAAAGAGCACCTCTATGTCAGATGTATTCAAAGCCCGGTCCGCGATGAAAGTTTATGCGACTCGCACCAGGCGCAGATTTCACAAATTTTGTGATCAAAATGACCTCGCAGATACGTAAACGGTGCCTCCATTTTTACCATGCTTTAAAATTTTTCTGCAGTCTTATCTTGTTTTCGCCAACTTTTACCTGGTTAAAATATGAAACTAGGCCGAAAATCTTTCGATGGCAACTCTTGTGAAAATTGGGTAATGGGTAATCTAGAAGGCAACCCGTAAATAGTAATATACACCGAAAATAGTGCTAAACTGAAATTCATCTCAGAGAAATGCTAAAATAAATAGGAAATAACTTTCTTAGTTTAATGTTTCCGATTTCGTTTTGTTCAAAACATAAATTTTAAGTGAGAAATTTGTAATGAAAAAAAAAAAGAAGAGAAACAGCGAGGTCAAAGACAAACATTATTACACTGCAAGTAATAATTCGTTTTAAAGAAATATTGAGAAACGATGATAATGAAATAATTATGGATGATAAGGGGTCATTGTTACGTTGATTATTCGTTATTTGCAAACAAAAGGATAAGATGTAGATTTTTACGGTCAAATTAACTTCACTTACGATGCGAAGCCAGTTTAACGACTAATGTCCAGTCGCAAACGTTTTATTGAAAAAATTTTGCGATACAATCTTATCTTAATTTTGATGTCATCAAAAGCGTTAATAGGTGCCTGGCACTAGTTTACCTACTCGCTTTAAAAGTCTTAAGCAGAAAACTGTGGCATTTTTGTGCTGCATTATCATACGCCATTTTGAAGAGTGTTAATCCGTCTGACAATAACGCATTTGGTTTCAAAGTCAATAATTTGGCTTTCTGAGTATATCCACTACATATCAGATTTTAGCAAATCTATAGTACTAAACTCAATTCAAAACATAAAAAGATGCCTTCTAATAAAATCTTTCACAAAAATATGCAAAAAAATTTCACCAAGAAAGATTTCACAAAACAAAGCAAAAATTTTCGAAACTTTTACACACCAAGACTACGTCTTGCATCTTCATACTGCTTGTTCAAAATAAAAGTTAAGTTATGCTTTCAAAAAAAAAAGAAGATAGCGCTACTATACATTATTTATGGTATGTGTTGGTCGTCGGGTATATAATATGATGTCATTAAATTGGAGCAAGTTAGTGTTTCCCAAACAAAAACTCTTGAATTCCTTTATGTCCGTGCAATAATCGTGTAAGAAAACCTCGTATTTGTTCACTAAGGAGCAAAACTCGTGGCCATATCAGTGCTACAAATCAAATCTATTAACTCAGGTTTGAAAAAAATTTATTACTACTTTGTAATACGCAGTGAGTTTCGGGTGCAGAGCGCTTAGTTGCGACGTCTGGGCATTATGACAATTATCTTGTCCAAGATGCCCGCAAAACGCGTTTTTGTGCTTGAAGGTCAGCTGTCTTAAAGTTCACAAATTTCCCATCAATTTAATGAAACACCATGGCCAGCCAAAGACAAGCATATCTTTCATTGGACTGTAGAATATAGATTGGCTATAATTGTAGCCTCACACTCCAGCATAGCCGCAAGTAAGAGTTAAATCGGATAGATTAGTTTTTAACTCAAGCCGGAGGGGATAGTGGGCAGGGATGTGGAAGCGATGAAAGCAAAAAATTTCGTGGAAGAGGAAGCTGGTAGCGTAAAAGGGTACCTCTTCCACTTTGGCTTTTCATATCAAACGTCAAAAGCTTGAATGTGGTGTCGATTTTTGTAAAATATATGACAAAAACTTTAGTTCAAGAAACCAACATTCGCAAAGAAACCTTTTCAAAGGTTTGAGGTTCACTAGGTCTGAGGCCAGCTACCACTCCTATCAATTCAAAGACGAACCATGCAGCCTACCAACTCATTTTAAAATCTAGGACTGTTCAACAATTCGCTGTGTCAGTCCTAAGATTTAAGACTTTCTCAAAAATTTTGGAGGCATTGTCCATTCTTAAAAAAAAATTAGGGACATAATAATATTGATCCAGTAGAATCCGCTTTATACATCCACAGCTAATAAATCCCGACGCTTTTTGCATCCAAATTGCTTGGAACGAAATTTTCCTACTTCTTTTGCATCGAAAAAATTTCTTTTAATAAATCCAGCCTCTGCTTAATAAATCCAGTTTTTATTACGATCGTTGGTAATGTGTTATTAAAACTTGCGTACCAATAGCAATTGAAAACAATACTTCAATTGTCTTTAAGACAAATCGAATTTGGAATAGAAATCACGAGAATTTTAAAACATTTCGTTAAAGCCAGAGCAGTTAAAAGTACGTTTTGTCTGGATCCAGCATAGAACTAAGAAATCGATACGAGATAAAACGACGGCTGAAAAGCTTGACGAAAATTGTTAAGTTAAGTGCATGTTGCCCCCTAGGGGTGGTTTAGATTGCATTTGAAAAAATTCGGTGATTAAATACTCCGCTTATCAAATCCAAAATTTGTTGGCTCGTAGTAGATGTATTAAGCAGATTCTACTGTATAACATAGCATCCACTGATTAACATAAAGTAGGTTTCCACTTTCCGCATCTAATTTTCTTACTGTGACAATACAATATTTAAAAAGTAGACAAGGAAAGCATCATAGCTTCTCTTAAACAAAGTATAATATCATAGAACTTTTAAGGTTGATATGTTATATAATGCATGTGTACGTTATATATGTTATATACGTGCATGTTATATATATATATATATAATATGTTACATATATAATACGTTATATATGTGCATAGATATGTTATATATCTTATTACATAGAACCGTTGCCATATTAAACAGAATTATAATCTCTTGTGGTATGTATTACCACAACATTTTCGCAATGTTTTTTATTTTGCAGTCTTAAAAATGCACGCTGCTATGCAGAAATTTGGAACGAAGCCGCTTATAAAAACGAAATACAGCAAAAATTCTGCGGTTGTTGAAGTTTAACCCCAGTAGGTTTAACTAATTACAGCCACGTAAAGAATTACACGCTACCGCAGATGCAATTAACACATTATTATCCAGAGCGCTTGGAAATCCATATCGCGACTCCAACAAGTAATTGGTCTTTGTTTTAGATCAAGACCAAGTAATTGGAAATTTCGATTTTGGGTCGCTTCTAATATAAATTTCTGGTGACGCCTATGCTCAGATCCTTGCAACGACAAACTAATTCCACAATTTGGTTTCATTCTTCTTATGATGGTGACAACATAAAACCGTTTAAGCTTGACAAATCTGGAAAAAAATCTTGCCAAAAAAATTTCTAGAAAAAAAAAGTCGTCATAAAGTGGTGGAAGCGGAAGTGATAAAGATGGAGTCGGGAGCAACTCAAAAACTGCCCCTTCCACACCCCTGTTTGTGGGTGGTGTAACCGAGTCGGACAACCACATTGGGACGCGTCCTTTTCACACGGATGTTGCATAATTACTGTGGATAACACGTTTTTTATCATAAATTAAAAAAAAAATTACGGATCCACAACCAAGAACAAGACGGTTCAATTACATTGGGGTTCTGACGTGGAGTCGCTTAGGGCTACCCGCAAAAGAATAAAGAAGATAATGAAAAAACGTGCTGAAGCTAGTTTTTACGCTACAGACCCGCAACCACAAGGAAAAGCAGGCAATGAAAAACGATGAATTTAGGTGAGGTTGCATCGGTAAACCTCAAAATCGGGAAATTTTTCCTCACTCCAGCAACTTTAAATTTTTAGGGATTATTTCTAAATGAATTTGACTCAAAGTCAAGTTAGTTCAAACTTCAAACTATCAATTGAAGTTATAAATGCTACTGTTATGGCCGTTTACAGGGTACAATCATTTCATTGGGACACCCTGCATGCATAAAAATGTAACAGAACAAATAAACCCGTTTTCAAAACTTACCTTTGAATAAAATGAGGTGTATCGTGCTTAATTTGCAGAAACGTGTTTTCGTTTTTAGCTATGGTGATGTCATCAAAAAATGATGTGACAATGGAATCGACAACCTTCACTCTCGCGGTATTTGGTAACTTCTGCATTATCAGCTCATATATTCCCGTCTTTGTTTTTTGAATCAGAGATATGAATTGATCTGTAACATGAAATAAACATTACATTGCTCAACGTTAAATTGCAGTAAATTTGAATTACTCATACGTCAATTGTAATTGACTGCAATTAACTAGTTATTACCAATTTGCCTTGGTAGAGGTAGAAAAATGACCTTGGTGTCTTCGATATAAATTGCCATCATTGCGTGCTAATCGCTGTGGGCATTTCATTCTTAACGTCACAGCCAGAAAGTTTGAATTCCAAAGACTTTTTGTTAGTTCTCGTATGGAATCGAACCCGAGTCTAACGTTCCAACAACAGAGAATCATTTGCTAAACAATTGAATGGCCTCGGTGCTCATGAACTAGAAGTGTAAACCCTTGTTTTTTGTTTAATCTTTAGCAATTCTATGCATGATTTTAGCCGATTTAAACTCAACTTAAAACTAATTTAAATTCAGTTTTCTTCTGGCGTGAGAGTTTTTTTTTCTAACGCGATTGCGATTGTTCACGACTCCGAAAATGACTGAATATTATAGCATTTGACATTGTTATTCCATAAAATCTATTATATTTTTTAAGGATTTTTATTGAACATCAGTGGTTTGTACACGTACAGTACCTTAAAAAACACAAAATTATACCCAGAACAACAAAACTATAACACTAATAAGTCAATATTTTAATCGTTTTGCGTGCTTCTGGCCTAAAGGCTACCAGCTCGGAAGCCTAGGGAAGAGCCACCAGAACGGCGACCACTTAAAAGAAGCAATGCGAAAAATTGTCTTCCCACAGGAATCGAACCTGCAGCCTTTGGATTACCGGTCCATTACTCTACCACTTGAGCTAGAAAAGACGCCTCCTCGCATGCTAAATTTTGGCTATTTAAACCCAGCAACTTGCTTTTTGTATGATTGTAATAATAAGTCAATTAAGATGTTTTTTGACGTTTGCAGGCCAGAGTTTTAATATTTTAATCGTTTTGCGTGCTTCTGGCCTAAAGGCTACCAGCTCGGAAGCCTAGGAAGAGCCACAATCACAATCATACAAAAAGCAAGTTGCTGGGTTTAAATAGCCAAAATTAAGCATGCGAGGAGGCGTCTTCTCTAGCTCAAGTGGTAGAGCAGTGGACCGATAGTCCAAAGGCTGCAGGTTCGATTCCTATGGGAAGACAATTTTTCGCATTGCTTGTTTTAAGTGGTCGCCGTTCTGGTGGCTCTTCCCTAGGCTTCCGAGCTGGTAGCCTTTAGGCCAGAAGCACGCAAAACGATTAAAATATTAAAACTCTGGCCTGCAAACGTCAAAAAACATCTTAATTGACTTATTATTACAATCATACTAATAAGTCAGTCATGCGGCTGAACACTAACTTAAAAGGAAGACGAAAACTAAATAAACTATTCTACGCCTTACGGAGCAAAAGAGCCTTGGCATGATTAAAAAGACTGTTAATATTAAGAAACTAAACTGTATGTATAAGTTACATATTTGATGTAACACAACAGACCTTCATACCAAAGCAAGCTTGAGCCGACGTGAATATTCAATGCGCAAACAAGAAATTTCAGAAGTGATTTCTTCTTTTGGAGAAAACGTACGGTTGAAGGTAAAATACTCAATATTGTCATTTGTTTGTCCGGATTATACGTCAGAACACAGTGTAGAGCATTACGAGTATTCAATTAAGTTTGTTCAACCCGTCTTTATCTTCACAAAGCCAAAAAAATCCTTTCTTAAATTTTTATCGTCGCTTTGAATTTTTATTCAAGACAACTTTGACTCAAGACTTCATCTCAAGAAATCAAAGGTTTTCATGGTTACGAAAAATGAAGCCTATAAGGGAAGATTTACAGACAGTGGCTCTTTATTTTAGTACGCGCGGAAGCATTCCACCGTGTGCGAAGTTCAGCGGAAAAAAATTTTGGCAAAATCACCATTCGGAAAGTCAAATCTTCTGTAAATATGAAGAACAAGTCTTACATTTGACAGAATACTTTAGCTCACGCTTATCTGCCATTACATCAAAATATTAGCTAACCACGAAATGATAAAGATCAATATTATCGGGCACTGAAGCGCACCAATCGCACTATGATTATTATCAGTAAATTTAATCTAAAATTCTAATGCTTTATGCTGAAATATTTACGTAATAAGCAGCATAAATCATTCTTTTGTTGTAAGTAAAAAGGCACATCAGAGCAAAAATAACGTTATAAAAAAATTACCATCAAAAATTTTTGAAAATTCTTGATATAAGCATATCTAAAACTACAGAAAATTGACCAAAAAACTTTCCTTGAGTGGTAACAGTTTTGTAGAGCGTTACGATAAAAAAAAACAGCTAAAAAGTAGTGACGTAATCAAATCAAATTAAACCCTAAAAAGTCACCAAATGAAAAAACACGTCACCAACTGACAATTCGTGTTCATGAGTTAAAGCATTAGAAATTACCAGAAAGGTTCAAAAAAATCTGCTGCGCTATATCAATCCTAAACATTATTTGGTTTTAAAGCGCTTACTCTCTTTTAAGCGTATTTACATATTCAAAATCGTCTACAAAAATTATCAAGATTATGTTACACCGAGGGTACTTCCAATATGGCCGTACTGAAGTACTCATACCATACAAAAACTTCAATCCATGCTAATAATAGATAATGATATGCTAAGAATTTTCTCATAATTACACATTAAAACGCATGTTGCCTGCAGCAATTGGAATAGTTTGAACTTATACCTAGGCCATCTTGAACATTAATTACTTATCGAGATGATGCAGCACTAACTTATTACAACTTGATAAACTCGAAAAACCGAAAAACTTTAAAATATATGTCAGGCCGCAAAATTCTTTTCAACTGGATGAACTTATTCTGAAGTAGTCTCCGTGCAACCACCTAATCATGCAATTATTGCCATATGTTCACGGTATCAGGTATCAAATGCTTTTGTCAGAAGTCAATAAATACTAATATTAAACCAGGACCGCTTAGGTTGCAAAATAGGGAATTTTTTAAACATTGAACATTCTAAACTTTTCGTAAACATCATAAGTTTTATCACTACAACGTATCATTTTGAAACCATAAAAAACAAAAAAATGAAGAAATGCCAAATAAAGCATAGCTAAAATCTAGTTAAATTTAGTGATGTCTCGCAAGGAAGACCCAAAAGAGTATAGTAGTTACAAACCCTCAATTCAAATTATTTGTGAGTGATTGAAAAAGATTGGGCTAAAAACAAACCGGAATTTTCATGAAACCAAAGCTAGCTAGATCCAACGGACAACGATATGCTACTAAAAAATTGTGTTTGAAGGATCACTGCAAAAACTAAATTCTAGAAACCTTGGTCTCTGGCCCGAGGTAACATCACAATTGTAGCAGCTAATGATTCATGACAACATATTTCTGGCAATAACACCTTCCGAGGCAAATAACACCTTCCAAGGCAATTGTAACATCCAAAAGCTTTCAATTTGAACATTTGAACTTAAGATAGCTGTTGAAACTATAAATTGAAAATGTCCGATGCTTAATTACCATGTACTTGCGTAGATTTGGTCAAAGTTATAGCTTAAAAACACAAGTTCATAAATGGATAAACATAATTGGCTGATTAACGGTTTGATTTAAAAAGTCATGATTAAAATGAAAGCTTTCTACGGGTAATTATGGATATGTTTTGGTTCAACAGAATACTTCAAAGCGAATTGACATCATAATTAGTTTTACCAATCCTAAGTTTTTCCTGCTATTGGTTTTGAACATTAACTCGGGTAATTGTCAATACGTCATTTCAAAAATCAATTTCTTGGTCTTCCTCAGCCGAAATTGCTGGAAGCATATTAGTGGTCGGTCAAAACAATTAAATGGTGTTGCGACTAGAACGTAGTCGTAAACCTCATTTTTATCTAGAATTTTCATGGAAATTTTCTATCCATAAAAATTTCCCCAAATGCATTAAGTGATGTAAATTTAGACAATTTTACAAGATCTACGTAGAATCGCTCATTGGATAACGCAGAGTCAAATCACCGTAAAACCTGACAAGAGGCCTAATAAACTTTGCAACATTTGAAGTGGAAATGATAAGTAAAATAAAAACTGATGATATTCTCCCAAAAGAAGTTTGGCTGGGGGCTTGGGGGCAGAGTTGTAAGTCGGGAGGGGCTTTTCGGGTCGGTTTCGGGTTCGGGCCTAAAGTTGACAAAAATTTTGGGCTTAATTCGGGCCTGAAATGTGCTTTTTGTCTTAGGGGCACAAAAATATAATCAAAATAACTCGGCAATATTGATAAAATTTTCAGACCTAACTTAACTTTCGTTGTTTTTCGGACATGATTTGGGCCTATTTTTTTTCGGTTTTTATTTCGGGTTCGGGCCTAAACTAGTCGGCCGGTTTACAACTCTGCTTAGAGGGTGGAGCATGAATTGATTTCCTAATTAAGTGCTGAAAAGGAGGGAAGGAAGGCAGCTAAGCCTTTAGCAAGCTGTTAGATTTAAAAAAAAAGATGTTCAAGGTTGCGAAAGAAAGGCAACCCAAAATGACGTGGAACGCAAGTCTCGAAAAGAGGCAAAAAAGACAAGTGTTAAAGGAAGATGCTTTTTGCCACGTAACGTGGCGAAAAGGTGTTTGAATTAAAGATAGATAAATTCTATCACCTCTATGTCGTCAATAACACAGTTAAGAGTATTAAAACAATCGTTTAATGAAAAGAAACAAAGTTTTATTAAAAAAATATGAGACTTAGAAAATTGTTGTTGTTACCATGCCCACTTTTTCAGCACATTTTAGCTGTTTCAGAAAAAACGCAAAAAGCAGAATCGAAAAAGGAACTAAGAAAGATAGTTTAAACCATAAAAAGAACATTCACCTCACTTTTTCAAAGATTCTGTTTTGTAGAAAGAAACAAAAATTAAGAAATAGAAAAAGAACGAAAAAAAAACTGCGCCAGAAAGGTGAACAACTGTACAAAAAAAAAGCTCTACTTTGTATTGTATTCTGCATTTAGCTGAAAACCAAAACCATGTTTCGTGCGAAGAAACCAAAATAATTGTAGTTATTTTACGCAATCAAAGCTAATAAAATGTTAATGTAAGGCTCGGTCTATGTTATTGCAATAATTATACGTTAATTTCTACGAAATTGCCAAAGAATTTGCCTGAACTTAAGTGTATGAAGATATTTGATACGTGAAAATTAAAAATATATAGCTAACCATCTGCTAGCTTCAATATTAGAAAAGTGATGGCCGCTAGCTTTTGTCGTAACCGTCAGAGATATCTCCGCCCTAACATTTGTCACATTCACGAAAATAAATTCGTTTTTCGGTAACCTTGTGGGCTGAGTTTATGAATTTTGTTTACAACAAAGAGACAAACAATGCTTGGATCTACCAAACACTTCACACAGTCTTCTGACCTTTAATGCAACTTTTCAGCTATTAATTAGTGGATTTATTTAGTCATTTAGATAAAATTTTCGAAGAAAATAATTTTATTGAAAATATTCAAACTCAAATTTGAATGCCTGCAATAGACAAGTAAATCGCTTAACACGAACAGAGCGCTTTTTATTTACTATAAGACTAGTATGTGCCTAAGCGGCTTTAAACAGCTTTAGGTGACCGCATGTGGTGGTGCAATTGTGGCATTCTGGTGGTTTATTCAAGGCCAAACCTCCAGCTTTGCTTTACTATATAGGTTATAAAAACTTTCAAAACTGATTTGGCTTCTTTGCTAAAAAACGATTATTCTGAGGAAAGAGTATCTGCAGGCAGGTTGAAATTACCTTGCCCCTTCAGCCCTACCCACAACTTCCTGCTCAAGTTCAAACGTGTTTAAAAGCATGCATGTTTGGGTTAAATGTTCTTAGTGAATTGGCGAAGTGGGGGCTTCAGCCCCTTTGCCCCCTTATGGTTACGTGACTGTCTGCAATACGATACTCGCATTCGATTACAAGTCCGAAATAAAAGCCTTGATCACTTTCTTAACTTATATAAAGTAACAAATAGAGATATTTGCTTGATCTAGTTAGGTCATCATACAAGAGCTTGTTTACATTACACATAAAACCACAAGATTTTGGAATTGGTAAATTTTACCTGAGGTATTTTAGAAAGGCTTACTTTGACGTTTGAGATCTCAAACTAGAGATACTAACGTGTTTCGACACAGTCTTATATCATCTTCACGGCGTTACATTAAAAAACACAAGCAATACACTGAAAACAATTTAATGCAAAATGCGCTGAACGATCGCGACGCGTTTCAACCTTGCTCAAGGGTCTCATCAGGTGGCAATAAAACAATATCTAAATCACTTATACAAAATATACACATTATGCGATTGAGTTAAAATTGGGGTAGAAAATTATTACAGTATACGCATCTGTTCAGTCTATGTACAATTCCGTGACGACAAACACTTATGACAGTACATGAAAAAGTACAGGGAGAGGTCTAGTTGAATGTAATTGGGCGACACTATTTAAGGGAGCTTAAGCAATTTTGCTAAATTATTTGCTAAGTTATCTGAGACAATAATACCAAAATAATCTACAATCTTTTATTAATTGACTGTCATTTCGTGATCCAGAGTTGCAAAGCAGCAGCTAATTGAAAATAGAATCTCCACCCACCACGTCTCCAACCATTATGATCACCACGAATTTTTATGTTACTTTTGAACAAAATTTGCATAGGTCGGCCATTCATGCATGCTTATATGAACCAGTTACTCTGCCTCTCTCGAAGCACACCAACACAACACAGAGCACCAATTTGGGTTCTTTGCAAATCTTTTGTTAGGTCGAGTCAACACATTGGGAAAACTGGTTGGCCCCAATATGCTGGCTTGTCAATGGGTATATTTTTCTGTCCCATCCCATAGCAGTTGATGCCTATCCCATCCCATGCCATGCCATTGGATTCCCATCAAAATACAATTCAATAAAAGTTAATAAATTTATGAAAATTTAAGTATAATGTGTTCTAGATAGGACTACAAGTACAAAGAGAAATACAAAACGACAAACTTTATTAGCTTTGTTAACTTTAAAGTTTAGAAGAGTTCACAATTTATTATCACTCTGGCATTTATTATCATTAACTTATCGTTCGTGGGAAAGGTAATGCGTGCTATTCCATCCCATCCCATGGGATTCTCATGGGAATCCCATTCCCATGGACAAACCAGCCAATGCGAAATAAACATTGTCTTCCCAAAGGACACATTGCTATTTATTGCTAAGATATCCAAGTTTTTGCTTCAAGTTAAAATAGAGTAATAAAGAAAGGCATTCCAAACAAGGTTTATTCGCAACAGTAGAACGGGGAAAAAAAACAAAAAACGAAACAAAAACAACTGTTTGATGAATACGCAATTACAAAACAGATTAGGTGAAACCGTTTTTTAGGACTTCACTCCAATGGAAATGAAGGATTCGAAGGAAAATGCTAAACTCTGGCAGCTCGATCGCGATCGTCAGGTCTCCCTAACCCTAACGGAAAAACGCGCAATGATGATAATATTCTAGTTAAAAACAAAATAGCCTTAAATTTAAGATTAAGGCTGTTTTGTTTTCCAAAACGACCGTAACCTTAAATTTAAGACTAGTTTGTTTTTAACTAAAATTTACAAATAAGCTCGAACCCTAAAAAAGGGTTCTCTGCGTTAATGGGTGAGTCAATAATAGCAGATAGACAGAATAAGAAAACGCTACTTACTTTCATATTTTCGTAAAAAATTAACAAAAAATTGGTTCAACGAAGAGAATTTGTCGTCTATCATGGCGCTCATGTCCTTTCTTGCTAGATGAGAAAATCTTCCTTCAGTTTGATAATTACAACATGTTGGCCCATCCGAAGGGCAAATTGAAAGACGTTGAACTGAAAGATAGGAAACATTATCAATTTACAAACTAAAAAGAATAAGTTCCAAAATAACAGCGCATAGCATCTACAATTAAAAATAATTCTGCCGCAACAATATCCCCAACTTTCCGGAAAAAAAAAAGTTGAAAAGTACATAAACCACCCCATGAGTTACACTACATGTCTGTCACGATAGCCTAGAAGCCTAGACCAGCTTTCCTGAAAAAGTCGCCCCAGTTTATTGACAAGCTATTATAGATTTTTGGTTGCCGAACAGTAACAAAAGTATTAAAAATCTAACTAAAATGTACAAATATTTGCGTAAGATTAACAATGGTTTAAACAAAACAACCGAAACGCTTCAGTAAATTTGCTCAACAGTATTTTGGTTGTATTGTTTTTCACTAAATTATTCAAGAACTCCATTAACCAAACTTCTAAACTGAAACAACCACAATAAAATATATTGGAAAACTAAAAATCTATAGAATATTTATCTTGCAATACAAAATGATCCACTTATCGAAATATCAGCTCTGCGTCAATATTCTGACGTAGTTTAAGCTGGATTGATTGCTGCGAGCACGTTCACTACTAGTCGTGCTATCCTCAAGCCGCACTAAATCCCAAAAGCAATTTAAAATTAAATGAGTCAGTTAATTAACAGAGCCATGTTTCATCTTCACGTTTAAACTAACAAAAACCAGTTCGTTTTTGAATTTATTTGTCCATTGTCCGTTTTTGAATTTTAGAGGAAAAGTAAAATTTGAGCAATGCAAAACCGTTATGTGTTCAACTTGCGATAAAACAAAATCGCAAACTTTTTTAGAAAAGTTAGAAAACGATTACTTTATAAAATTTTTGACTAAAAGATTTTCAAAACTCGGTTTATCGCTTTTACATTTTTTCTGCATTTCAGGGACCCTTTAAAGGTTGCTTTTCCGACTTAAAATTTTCGATATATGTATAGTATCATAATAAAATAATTGATGCTGGAGCACATATCTGAGTTTTTGAACATTGAATGTCGCATGCAAGCTAATTATTGATTAAAAATTTACAAAACTTAAGACAGATTAAGAATTTACAAAATTCGACATTTAAGGTAAGCTTACAAAAAGTTTTTAACTTTTCTGAAAAAGGTTATCAGCATCCCCAAATAAAGGTTATCAACATTTCTCCAAATACACTCATATTTTTCCCAATTACATGTATCTGCTGGCTTGCGCCAAACGTAGTGCAAAAAATGTTAATACGATTACGATGCTAGCATAATGAAATTCAAACCCAAGCAGAAGTTCAAGATCAGCAAGTTCTTACGTAATAGCAAGATTTTCGGTATAATTGTAAAGAAGGAACTATTTTACAGGAAATTTTTAAGTAATAACGAAAAAAACGAAAATGAGAAATATTCATCCGTACATTTTTCATTTAAGCTTACTTTTTTTAAGGTTAAAATTTAGGGTTGTTAGTTTTAGAGTAAGGATTTGAGTTTGGGTTAGAAGTAATAAAAAAATAAAATAAAAGTTGACGATGGAATAATCTCTTCCTGATTATAACGTACCGTTGTTAACTAAGTTGCATTGACCACCAGAAGACAGCTGGCTCGGAAGACTTTGTACTCTTCCAAGCTAAACTACCATGTATTCGCCACTAAAATTACAGGCTCTTTTGAAAAAATATCGCAGCGATGGCGAGCCGTAAGCAGTACTGTGCCCGATTTGACCGGCCCAAGGTTCGAACCTCATATCTTCCGCTCTTTTATTAATAAAGCGGTGACTGTAGTGTCCACCATTACAGTAAACCAATGAAAGCATATATTATTATAGACTGATACTTTACCGATCAGTGGTCGAGTGGATAAAGCGGCTGAAACGATAAACTCCGGTTCGATTCCCGGGCGGGTCAAACCAAATACTATAAAAATTGGTATTTACGGCTTCTCAGCTAGACGTTCAGCATTGAAAAGGGACAGCGTGAAGCCTCCACCGTGTCTTATAGACAGGTACAAGCTTGGCTTGAACATGATTAAAAGGTTCCTATTGCCTGGCCAAGGCAACTTGGTACATAAAATGCAATTACAATTACTAACCTTGGGCGTGATCGGGAAAAACAATTTTGCTAGTAAACATCTGTCTTCTAAAAGCTCGTCTTGCCTCTGCACACGAGAGTCCATCTTTGACTTCACTCCTTACACAAGTTGAAAACCAGCAGCATAAACCACTCAACATCAACAGATAATGCTTCATTTTACAAGTATCTCCGAGCTGTAGTTTTTTCTTTTTGCAATAACAACTTACAGCTCTACTCAAAAGTTTCTTAATTTTCTCGCTTATGAAAATTTTGTGGCTCCTAGGCAACAAGACAGTTTGGAAACCGTCTGTCGATGCCAGATAAGCTTTTCTCTTCTGTACCAAACTGTGCCAAGGTGCCTTTTAAATATTTCGTCAAAAACCGCTAATTATCGCACCCGGTAATCTAACTGTCTGAGCGCACAGCTTCTCAGTTCAAATTCCATTCCAATGGAGCTCTCTGAATAAGAAAAAAAAGATGAGGCAATGCATGTACCATACGTCACTAAATGCAGCAACCTGAATCTGTGTTCTCTCAGCGGTTGGTTACTAAATGGTTTATCCGACACTCTTATGCACACCAAAAAGTTTTTGCCTTAGGCTGAAGCTGGAGGTGTGTGGCTGGCGGTGAAATGAATTGTTTGGTGCCAATCAAAATTGAACAAAAAGCAGGCAAAATGACCAAAACAAATAAATATGAAATTTGTATTCTGCTCATCAGCTTATGTTCACTGTGACCTAATAATGAAAGAAAAAAATTTATGAAAAGCTAGCTTGGTTTGAAAATATTAACTGTTTAAATCAAATCAAATATTTTATAATATTCGCTGTATCATGCCTAAGCGCGTAACGTCTTTACGGGGTCCATCTCTGCATCATTTCGCCCGGGCTACACAGACCCTTTTGAAGAAATGTCGCACCAATTAGCTCTTTGAAACCAAGCAAATAAGGAAAACCGTCTTCCAATGGTGGATACCTCAACTCTAGCTCAAACTCTTAGGCTGGGTCTACAGTGGACGTAAAGTCGTGCGCGTACGAGCATACTACAGTTTATATACCTGTAAGTATAGACACGCCGGGCGCGCCGAATTTTTCTTAAAAATAAACCGAAAATACGCTCATACGCTTACGATTTTATCCCCACTGTGAACCGATATTAAGTCTTACCCAGCGCTTCATTGCTATCCTAATTGTAGCTCTATATATACAAAGCCATAATTCTAAACTCGAACTCATTTTTTGAAATGAAGATTGCCTAGGAATAGGTTTTAAACTTTGAAATAAAATATCTCTGAAACGAAAGGTCGCAGAAGCTGAAATTCATTAAAGGTATGCTTTGGTAACGACCTATAAGCCAACACGGGCCACTTTAAGGTACGACGTGTGGATAGACTAAAAGGTATTTTGATCAACGGAAAACTTACGCATCAATCTATCGATTTTTTAACAAGCTCCATTTAATCAGCACTCAAAAAATCAATCACAATTGTAGCAGCTGGGTCTTGGCGGCTTCTTTCTGCTCATGCGTATAAACCAGCATGCACGCGGCGTCTGCTTCACCACAGTACAAACGCAGAGCACTATTTTGGAATTCTGTTTGCAAGTCTTTGGTCAGGCTGGGCCATAACAATGGGTAGACTGGTTGGCCCCAATGGAAAATAAACGTAAATTGTCTTTCCCAATGACGCATTAACAGTTCGGGAATCGAGCCAGGGGTCAGCAACTTTTTAACCACGAACCCGACGTGCTACTAACTGAGTTGCGTTTTGGTGGCCCACACACCATTTATTTATTTATTTGATGCAGAAACGGAAAAACGAAAGTGTTACGCTTCGAAAATTCACACAAAAATTTGTTTCAAAAATTAGTATCACACTAATTAGCTATATTGCGAGCAACCAGTCAACAAGGAACTGGTATCAGTAGGTTCCACTCATGTATGACCAAATAAGAACTGCCTCAGAGTTGTAAACGGGCCGACAATTTCAGGCCCGAACCCGGCCGTAACCGAAAATTAAGTAGAAGCCCAAATCATGCCCGAAAAAAAAAACGAAAGTTAAGTTAGGTCTGAAAAATTTAGCAATGTTGCCAAGTTATTTTTAATTATGTTTTTGTGCACCTAAAACAAAAAGCACGTCTCAGGCCCGAATTAAGCCCGAAATTTTTGTCAACTTTAGGCCCGAACACGGCCCGAAACCAACTCCAAAAGCCCGGCCCGACTTACAACTCGGGACTGCTTACTAGTGCAACATGCAAATGCGGGGCAGAAGAACAGATCGCTGACCATATCATGCTATCCTGTCCGCTATACCGGATCAGGACGTTTTGACGTTAGCGGTTTCAACGCGCCAGTGTGAGGTATAAGACTAGAGGTAGGGATAGAGGTTTCGTCAAATAGTTTTAGGAATTGAGGCAAGGATTCAATGATCAAAGGGGAGCCCTGTCAAGTAAATCGACGGCGTAAAATTTTCTCTCGTCAAAAAGTCGCAAGTACCCAAAATACAAGGTTCAAATTGGGGAGGGTTCAAATCCTGGACGACAACCTCATTCGCTGACTAACACACATTTGAAGACAAGCTACTCAAACGATGACGAAGAGAGCTACACCAATACTCGGTTACACGTTTATAATCTAAGAACTTCAATTGTTTGAAATTTCGAGTTTACAGCATAATCATAAAATTGAAGCAAAAATAATTAAGAAATTTTATAAAAGGGGGGAAGTTTTCTCGTGAGCATATACCGCAGGATGCGCCCATCTGATAATATATTTTTGGGGATACATAACAACGAAAAAATATAGAGCTTAAAGTCGCCTAAAGAGTGTATTCAGTGCTAAATTTTAGGAGATAATGGTACCAGCCAATGCCAGTAAAAATCAACAAAGAAAAGGCTTATCGCATCTTATCAAAATGTATAAGCATGTAACATGTGGCTATTTTTATTACAAAATGCATGAAATATTTTCGAAGTACGTAACTCAAAGCACATTATATAAAGCCTTTACAAAAGTCCGCTTTTTCGCGACTTTTTAGGTCTTAAGCGCAGTGGTGGCCTCAGGAAAGGGGGCCCCCTGTCCAAATTAAATGGGGGAGGGGATTTTCTTTACACACCACTTTATTATGATTTATCTGCACATGCAATTAAGCGCAACAATGCATTTCACAAATAACAAGACCAGAAGACCAATGCTATTGCAGCCCTAATTAAATCAAATGTTTGTTCATAAGCTCCTCTCATCTAGCATATCAACTCAATTAATTGCAGTAAATTAACGTAAACTTTCAGCAATTGCTTTCAGTATGCTAGTGTTATTACAGAATATGTTTAAGTACTTAACAATAATATTTGAATGCTTTATACTGCTTAGCATATGATGTACTGCATAAGTTAGTCAAAAACCTATTACTGCCAGTAGCTGAAAGCAGTTGAAAAAAAAACGAGTGGAAAAACGACTACCTGAGTCACAAGCGTAGCCAGGATTTTTCATTGGGGGTGACCCAAACCACAAATCACATGCTACGACGTTATCCGAAACTTCAAAACAGGAATTTTTGTGGGGGCAAAAATATCGTAGAATGGAAGATCAGAAGCTGTGGCCTGGTGTTGGCACGTAACTAGGAACTCGTTCATGGGGGAGGACTTAAACCAATAATTAAAATGCAAAAATGTCTAAATTGGGAGACGTGCTTGAATAAAGAAGTGTACTGTAATTCAAACGTATCACAGACGGAGGTCTGGGGGCGAAGCCCCCAGGCGCTGGGCAATTTTTGGCAATTTTGGCAATTGAAAAAAAAAAGCTATTTTAATACCATTGGATCACGTTTCGCTCGTATTCAGAGCCATTTGAAAGTACTAGATTTTTAAAATTTGAAAGCCATTTGAAAAAACTAAGTTGTTCAATCCTCCTTTTGCTTGCAATATTTAAGTCCAAAACACGTTTAAAATCTTGCATTTGGGGGTTAAATTTTGTAAGTGATTCGGCCCAGGTAGGGGGAAGTAACGTAAATTCTCTACTGCAATATTTTAGCAGTAAATAACAATCCAGTCGATTATTTTCCTGAGAGATTATTGTTTTGTCATGAAAAACAGTCAGTTATAGGAGTGCATACACGGCCAGGGGGCCCAGGCCCTTTCAATTCAAAAATTTGTTCAATAAGCATTGCCATTGCTGTAGCTAATTTTTGTCAAAAATATTTTGTTGCATAAAAACTGGCGAGGTGGAGGTGAATTGTTATTGAAAAATGCACAATAGATAGTTACGCCTACAAACCATGTTATTGCTCGGGCCGGATTTACAATGGGTTGGGCCCCTGGCACTTTGAGATTTTTGTAATAGTTTCCTGCCAAATACAGGTGAAGACCAAAATAATTCTTATCTGAGCGCGGGGTTCCTGGCACTGTGCCATATGTTAAATCCGTCCCTGGCGTTGCATTACATACATAAAAAGGTTAGATGAGGGCCTCAGTTAGGAAGTTTTAGGAAAAAAACTCTTAACTTCAGTCGGGTTATACGTTCAAATTGGTTGGCAAACATTAAATTAAAGGGGTCCGGGCCCCCCTGAAAAAATATTATTGTTGGGGGCCCATTTAAATTGGGGGGCATTTAAATATTATTGCAGGGGGTCCATTTAAATTGGTTGGTAAAAAATAAATTAAGGGGGCCCGGGCCCCCTGGATCAATACAATTGTTAGTTACTGCTGTACGAGTGTACTGTTGCACGTGAAGATGCTAAAAGAAACTGAAGAAACATTAGTCTTTTTTGCGACATTTTTATCATTGGTAACATTTCAATTTGGGGGGGCCCTCTGGGTCCCCGCTGGCTACGCCTATGAACAGAGTAGTCTAACAGTAGCAAGCAAAAAAAGAGTAGTAAGTTGACTTTACCAGTAAATTTTTATTGTCTGTTTACTAAATCTTACTTAAAAGTTAAAACTATAATTGTCTTGGAAAGGGGGATATGTGTAATAACACTTGAAGCAAGTGCACCCTAAGGGAGGGGGTACACATGTAATGACACTTAAAACAAGAGCATAAACTTTTTGTCATAATTTGTTATAGTTTTTCACAATCAAATTTTTTCTGCGCGGGATAGGTCAAATGGGGCCCCCCCCCAGAAGTGGGGGCCCCCTGTGCATTTGCACATTCCTAAGACCACTACTGCTTAAGCGAAAAAGAATAAAAACTAATGATCCGCGGATTAAACTAAATTTTTGTTGGTGCACATGATCCTTAGAGCAGTGGTTCCCAACCGCCGTTTCGCGTTAATTTTTTTGCCGGTCCGCAGAATATCTTCTTTCCACTCATCGTTGCAACGTTTTTGTCCTATGTTTGGCCAATTTTTAGGCAATAAAACCAGCATTTCTCCGCTTCCTTTTCACCATTTATCGAAGATTTCGGCACATATAACCGTTATCCAAAGAAATATTGTGACTTGAATGTTAGCAACCAAAACACTATAAACTGTTGGGCAAAATTTTATTCAAGATTGTTCTGCATAATATCCTTGATAGCCACACATCTGAGAAGCTCTGATGCCACTCTGTTATCCTGCATTGTTTGAACAAGAAGACTACGAGAGGTTGGTTATTGGACTGATTAAATGGTTTGTAAAAGCATATATTTTGCGTAGTTGGCTTCAGAGGCTGCTTTTAGGATGCACAATACAATCGCACTAATAACACTATGTACAGCAACAACTATTGCATTTTCTTTTTCAAAATGAGTACGCGACCAGGTCGTAGAATTGTTTCAAGATTGTGCGAGTGCACTTAGAGTTACCATCTAATCAAACAACAGTTTCATTTTTGTGGAAGAATAGTGTTACCACTCATTTATAAGGCGTTAGTTAGAACCACAGGAAAATAAGAGGTTGGTTGCCAAGCTGATTTTGTTATTATAATACGAAACCACTAACATTAAAACGACGCAAAAACTAATGTTTCCTGAATTTTTGCTGAATTAAATTACTGTAAAACGTCGGTTAGATTGGTAGATAATTCAGCGTTTGGTCGTGAGACTTTGTAACTCTTCGCAATGAATCATTCCAACTTTCAACTTTTTACAATTTTACAGTACCTTGAAAAACCAAAGAGTCAAAAAATGGGACGACCATAAAGTTGTCCTGGCTAAAAATTAATACAACCAACACAGAAAAGCTCAACTGCGAAAAAATAATGTTTGAAACTTCATCAACTTCTGGTTGTTGACTCACATTATAGCAGTTGTGATCGTAATGATAAATCATATTTCTAATCAAGGGCGTCGGCAAAAAATCTTACAGGGGGAGAGGGCAATAAGAATAGAGCCAGTATTAAGTACCAAAAATGGAAGAATTTTTGAAATTTGGTAGGTTTAAGAGAGAGTGTGTGAAAATCCAAGGGGGCATGCCCCCCCCCCCTTGCCGAACATTGTTTCAATAACTTGGTGTATGTCATCGTCTAGACTTGAAGAAGGACGTTAGATGAGTTTCCAGGTAGAAATCGGTCTTTTATTTCAGTTTATGCAGTGCTTTGTAGGGCAGCATTGGTGTTAGAAAGCAGTCAACGTGGCAGCTTGACGAATTTTACTTAAAATAGCAAAAAAAAGAAACTTTTTTGTTATTAAATTTACAAAAAAACACTACAAACTAGTTTAGACTAGGTCTAATATGTAATTTGAGCAATATTAACGCTAAAAAAGCTTAAATACCAGGTATTTTGACTGCAAAAATTAATGCTAAAATGGGCAAAAAATCCATATTTTTCGACGAAAATTCAAGATTTTGAATTGCATGCCCTCCTCTTTCTGTAGACCGAATGAGCCGAAATTTAGTATGTGGGGTTTCTATCACCAGTCTAACAGTTTGCGGGGGTGATGGGTTAAATTTAAACAATATGTTTTTTTTTTTACTACACTATCGTTCAGTCAGATGATTTTACTCGTAACGTTGCTTCAGCAACATTGCTACCTTACCTGACAGTTATTATTTTATGCCTACCGCCAGATGGCAATAAAGATAAAACTGAAATTGCATTCATGATTTCAAATTGTAAAAACAATATCTAAAACACTAATCCATTATGCTCAGAGATGGGCACGATACTCTAAATTTGAGTAAAGCGATATCGACACTCTCAATTTTCCTTAATTCGATGCCCATATCAGTACAGCATTGCCAATAAATTTTAACGATAGATTTAATTTACACAAGAGTCTTGTCAAATTACTAAACATATTTATTTTGGCAAGGCGCCTGTAATTTTTTATGATTTGATTAAAATGCCCGCTTAAACTTTAGATGGAAAATACTGCACAAAACGGGCAGCAAATGTCACGTGACGGCAGCATGATTGTTTCTTCATTATTGGTCAATATATTGAAATTTATTTACACTGGTGCAGTTGGCCCCACTTTTCTATGCTATAAACTAAAGATGAATTTAATATTACATCAACTACTTTCGACTTGAGAATTATAGTAATAACCTTTGAATGATAATAATCTGCTGGCAAATTCAAGAATACAAATAAATTTATAAAAACTTTTTTGAAAAAATATCCAAAATGAAAGCCAATTTTTTAAAATAAAATTTGTATCATCTCTGTTTAAATACGCCGCAGCGTGTGACGAGTTCAGCGAGACCCATCTCCGCCTGATTGCGTCGGTAAGCTGAGTTCTTTCAAAAAAAAAAAAAGCCCGCGAATTGGATCCAAAAACTCCCCGCGTACCAGAGACGAACGCGCTACGTGAGACTAACAGACTGATAAACTACGTGACGGCAAAGCAAATTCAACCGCTGTTTTCACCGTTTTATCACTAAAATTATTATTGTCGATTGAATAAATTCTAAGCATAAGAAGTTAAAGATTTACGCTATTTTTGCTCACGCTGCAGATCAATTTTTGGTCAATGAAATAATTAACAAACTTGACCTCTTTTTGAGTTTGATAAGACCACACTCTTAGCATTTTGCGCAACATGCCAGTTGCAAGGTCGCAATGAGCTGCTGCTTAATGGGTTTAGAGAAAAAATATCACCGATACTTTTGTAGCGGAAATATGTTGAAAACAAATTATTATTCGATTTCGATTACCTATAACAAAAACTAATCAATTTCAAGGAAAGCAAGGCTTTCAAAAGACAAATTTTCACCATCGGGAAGTTATTAGTTGCTTGGCCGTGTCAATGGTGAAGTGACTCAAGCTCTTTTGGAGTGTAGACAATTCTCCCCCAAACAAACAACCATGAGACTACAGGAAAATTTAAACCAAACAAGCAAATCGGGGGCAATTTTTCCAAATCACTGCCCTGGACTCGAGTTTCGCTTAATTCCAAAGCTCATCAGCAGGGTTGGCGTAAACGAAAAGTTTTGCTTTAGAGCCTATTTTTGATTTAAGAGATGTATTAATGGTTTGATTGGGTTAAAAAGATCTCTGCTGCCAGTCCCGAAAACGGGATTATATTGAGAGACACATAGTGGATTAAACAAAAAAATCCAACTAATCGTACAACACGACTCTCGATTTTATGTCATGAATTTTTGCTCTCCGATAGCTCAAGAAGCCTTATCTATGTTATTTATTGCGACGTATATAAACAAATGTCATTCAAATGCACAATATCAATACACTGCAATAAATAAAATTTGATGACGGCACAATAAAACTAACAAAAAAATCCAATCTGAGAAAAAAAACTGCTGGAAAAGCTAAAAAAATCAAATTCCAAAAAAGGTCGTTCAAAACAAATCTTTGAAAAGAGCGCGGACCCTCATTTCCACCCAAGCATTTACGTCTTGCACTTTAATGCGTAACACTAAAACAACTGACTGTATCTCTCCATCAACACCTACAGTAGTTATAACGGCGTAATTGGTCGACTATACTTTGATCAATAACAGTGCAATGCATGCGATAGTGTATTGCAACTGATATTGACCGAATATAGACACTCAGAATGACATAATGGCTTCAAAATGCTGCCGGCTAGACGCACGCTAACTAGCTGTACAAAGTACAAACCGCAAATTGTAAGAGTAGGTCCGGGACTTTTAGACGCCAACGATTATGAGGGACAATTATTCGCGACTGATTATGAACCAGGACTATTAGGTATCAAATATGTAAAATTCTTTGGTCAGGAGTGGAGATTTTGACCTTTGGGCGAAAGGATTACGCGTCTTCCGAGTCAGGCGGCCACTTTTAACCACTCAGATGCTTGACATTACTGTTTTCTAAATGTGGAACGCCAAACAAAGAAAAGTGTGAATGCCAGTTTTAAAATCTTGGATTTGGCCCGACAAGAAATCGAACCAGACTCGACGCAAGCAGTCTTTTTAGCATTGCCGTTAGTTAAACTTGAAGACAAGTTTTTTATGCCTCACGACAATTAATTTTGCTGTTCTGCGCTCAGAAAGTCTTTCATTAATCCACTAACTTACACTGTTACCCGGACGTCTATACGCCGAAAATTTGACGCCGTCGTCTAGTCGCCGCAATTTTTAGGACTACTTAGCGAAGTTTTTCGACTGACTTAATCGATCCAACGCCACTTGTGTTAAATCCAGTTTCGCGTAGATGTAGTTCATCAAATTGTGAAGGCCGGGTCAAGTGCAATACAAAAGCAAACGTGTACAGCACTAAACCGGACCGACACAAAATGAGATTGATACGCGATCCTCTCTAACTTTCTCACTTAGGCTCTTGTCTTCAGATTTTTTACAAACTGCAACGGCAGTGAACGTTTTTGATGCTATCTGCGATCACAGAACGTTAAATTAAATAAAGTTCAACAAATGACAAGACTGAACTTGTGACTAAATATTTTTTTCTCTTTGAAAGTTGGATTCGCTGTAACGCGGCGCGATAGCTTCGCCCCCACTAGAAAAAAACAATTGCGCAAAGGGTGAGCCCGAATCAGTCTACTCATTCGTCGACCATCTTTTTCACCATTTAACCACAAAGCATGCAACAAATCGGCAAAAAGCCGTTTTTTTTTCGATATTCAACAAGCAAACTTAGATTGCATGCAAAACAACATCAACTTTCTTAACAGTACTAACACCTAGTATCTTTTCAACAACAGCTACTAGCAATCGCCCATTTTCTGCTGCAATCCCAACACCGAAGATGACCAAACAATTCGCACACTTATTCATTATTTGAGAGTAACGAAACGTTGTTCGACCCCAAACATGAGCACTCACTTTCGATATATCTTCCGTTTTCTAATCCAATCTTCAGCAGGTCTTATTGTAGCTTACTTTCCCTACAACATCGCCTACCTACTATAATCTTATTGGGTGAGTCAAAACGGAGTTCTAAGTATCGCAATTAGGACTTCAGTCAACTGCTGCGATCGCCAATTGACTGATATTAATTACTTTATGGTATCGATTTTCGCGACCTTGCACATCATTGATGCAATTACGTCGTTTATAGCTTACCAATTAAGGCTTCATAAAATTGCAATAGCTAAAACGCTCGATATAAATTAAACTTGGTCACGGTAAGTCTTTGTCATGAGCATAGTCTGTGTTTAGTATATGTGATATGATAGGATTGCTGCGACAAATTTCACATTTCAAACTGGGGGCAGAGGGGAAAATCGCTACTAGGCTTCTTGTGGCAGAAACGCAGTGATTTCTGCTAAATATGAAAAAATATTTAATTACTCAAAAATTATAACAGATAACATAAATGAGCAATTTATCAATCACTGCCCTTTTTATTTGCGATGCGAAGTTGAAATTGGAGTGTATTTGGCGTAGATACTGTAGAGAGTTGAAACTAGAAAAATTAGAACAAAATCAAATTATCTGGAAACCAATAGGCTTTTCATTATTTAAAAAACAACAGATTTGTACCCATCAGCAAGCATACATTGATTGATTGGTACATCTTTATCCTCCTATGACGAGAAAGCGGCGGTGGCGCTCTCCTTTAGACGAATCCGCACCCGCTTAGGGGTTGACCATTTTCCAAGTTTTCCACGTTTGATTTCTTCCCGAGTAAATTTGCTGCTTGCTCAAAGTACACCAAGCAGAGAAAATCATCGTAAAGCGTCTTATCAAAGGACGCAACAACGTGACCAGGGTACGGGTTGAACCCATGATTATGCGATCAGGGTGGTCGTAAAAACGACGCCTTCAACGATTCGGTCACGCTGCCGACATCTTGGACCACTTTCAAATCCAAATCAGATCCATGCCTGCAAATAAAAAGAAATTGTTACTGGTAGGACAAGTAAAGAACTTAATCCTTATCGCGGTACTTGAAACTTTCTTCTTGGCAAAATGAAAGGTCACTTGAAAACGCTAATTTTCAAATCTATCAAGTGACTCATGGCGCCACTTCAATGGAACGGAATGACGTCAAAATCACGTGACCCACAAACACGTGGGCTAGGTGATATATCGGTAAACTGCAAAGTGCAAAATTATGTCAATAAATTGTTTTAAACATCAAATAGGATCTCCGAGTACATACTCGATGTGTGTAAAATTGTTTAGGGAAGTAAGGTTATGTAAAAAGACTTGGGCACTCTTCCCAAAACAATATTGCACAAACGTTTAATGAATCTTAGTATTTTGAAATTGTTGTGTTTTAGCGTTGTACTAAATTAAACCTCGATTTTAGTACAGATTTTGACTCCCCATTGCAACGTTCTTTTCAGTATCAGTAAGAGGAAATTATTAACTTCCTAAGTGATTAATACAGGAAATGAAAAACCGTAATGAACGACAGTTAAGTGTTATTACAATGATTCTGGCGTGTGCTACACTTTGCGGTCAAATAGTCTTGCATAACAAACATAGGGTAGAGAAACAACAGCAATAAGTAAAATTTTGATGATTTTTCCACTAACGAAGTAGCTTCATTTATGCTCATTTTGAACCAGATACTCAGTGTTTGTCTCGGCACAAATAGCAGAGCACATATTGTTTAGTTAGGGTTCTGTTTGCAAGTCTTATTAAGCTACGCCCCCACGACGGCTTGGCCTCATTGGAAAATAAGGGCTAAGAGTCTTTTCCAAGAACACAAAGCGAACGGCCAGTTCTGGAATCGAGCCGGGGACAGCAAACTTTCCATCACTACACCGACGTTTCTAAAAACAGAGCTAATCCGCTGAGGAGACGCGACTTTTTGACGCGAGATACTTTTACGCAGTAGATTCACTTGACAGAAAGTCCCTTGGAACACTGAAACTCTTGCCTCTATTCTAAAGACGTTTTGACGCGAAACCCCATTCCTAGCTCTAGCCCTAACGCCGCGTTGAAACTGCTCGCGTAAAAACGTCCTGATCCGGCTGCAGAAGCCTGGCAGATGAATGATTACCACGCAAGCCGCAAGAACGAAAGGTCTCCTGTCTCATAACCAGGTCCTTCAAATCGAGTCCATGGTATCGACGGACACTCTAACTCCTTACATGCTTCGATAAGACATGATGAGTAAAATAATTTCGTTTTAGGTAACACATTAACACTACCTCACAACTTTAAATCATTATAAATCCTATGTTGTTCAAACGAGTCCATTAAGCTAATGTGTATTACCAAGACCATTAGTATCATCAGTTAAGTTCTCTTCAAGATAGAATGCTTTCTAGTTTTAAATACCTAATATACAAACGAAATTTAATACCAACAAAACACTTAAGCATTAGATAAACACTCAAATAGTCGTTCACAAGTCGGTTTTGATCTCAAACCCATTGACTAGTAATTGTTTAAATTGGCCTCTTTAAACGATTCTCTGTGGGTTAGTCATGCTAGTGATGGATGATCTTGCAACCTGAGCAACTTAGGTGATTAAATCAAAAACTGTGATTGAGTAAGTAGCTATCTACGACTCTGGGTAAATTTTTTCTGTTTATTTCGGTTATTTTCATCATTGCAAACTCAATTTGAGCTCCTGAATTTAAAACGTCGCTGATTTTTTTCGGTCATTCACAAAAAATTTAGGTCCGTGACCTACAAATGACCAAAGAAAAAACCTAGATCTACGTATACTAACAGCTTTCAAAAATGTGGGATATTTGCTATTTATGACAACCACAAAAATGCGCGCTTTCTATGTCTACTTTTTCGATACAATTTTCGCTCATCCTCGAAAAAAGGGGAAGCGACATCCAGAACAAAGGTCTCGCAAAAAAGTCATGGCGGGTTTAAATCTTATAGTTCCGACCAGTTTGACGCTTAAACCCTACCCAAATAGATTCGAAAACTCAAGGAAAAGACTATTTCACCGGAATTTTTATCCAATTTTTTATTAATTCCAACCAAAACTCAAATTTTTAATCTAAAATTAACCCCAAACCTAAGCTAAACAAACTCACACGCGAATCATAGCCCTTAAAAAAGCAAATGAAAAAAGCGCGGATGAATATTTCTCATTTCGTTTTATTCTCTTTAACTTGAAAATTTTTGGTGAAATAATAACTACCAACACTAAATGACCCATTCCTACTTTGGGGCAACAATCGGTTAAGTAAACTTGTTTAGTGCAGAAAGGTTGGGAGCGAGGTTCGATTCATTCATTTAATGCGGAACTATTGATGAACTGGTCTTTGCGTCTGTAATCACACCAATGCAAGAGTGCAGAATGCATTATTTGGGTTCAACTTACAAATCCGAGACTTCAAAACGGCTTAACAAGTGCATAAAGGTACCGTTTTACAACACCACAATGGGTGTTGATTTAATGAGCAAATTGCCAAGGGAAAAAGCAAATATCCAGCGAGTATTACGTTCGAGTTGATTGCGTAGCGCGAAGGATATAATACGCTACGGTACGCGGATCAAAGCTAACAGAGACGTAGAATTTCGAACAAAAATTAAGTTTAAGAAATACAATCTTAGAAAGTAAATAGAGTGGGTTATGAGAATTCAAACAGCTAATACCAGCTGGACTAGAAGGCTTGGTCTTTTGCAATGACTTTCGAGCCTTAAAGCATGTGTGGTAAGCAGGCAATCACCCAAAACTATGCAAACCTTAAAAAACGCTAGCAAAAATACACGAAAAAATAATCTCATTTCTCTCTCAACTATAATTTTCCAGTTAAACCGATACTTTGGAATGTACATCAACAGAACGAACTACCGTCATCTTACTAGTGTAGTGTTTTCTCTGTACATACAAATTTTCCGGTTAAATAGTTACTCCGAAACACTGGTGCAACCAGGAGAGGTCTAAGTGGGTTCTACTCCCCTTAGCCAAGACAATCAGAAAATTTAACCCTAAAATGCAAGCGTTTAAACGTGTTTTGGACTTACCTGTCAGTACAGGGAGGCTAGACGCTTCAATCCTTCAACTCAGAACTAGCTTTTAAATCTAGGCGATTTAGTTTCAAATGGGTCTAAAAACGTGCGAAATTTGATCCCAATGGCGTTAAATTGGCGATTTTTTCCAGAAAAATCACAAAAATTGCCCAGCGGCTGCAAGATACACCCCGAGATTCCATCGCCTCAGGCGGCAATTGATACATTTTTAGATCAAAATTTTTACTTTTGGGTTCTAAGCCCCCTTCCCTAAAAGCAAAGTCGTGGTTACGCGCCTGCTCCGAAATATAAATCCACAGATCCACCTACAGCACGGTCTTCTTAATGTAAAGCTACCCGAGATATCCCTCATCGAAAAATCTACCATCACTTGCAACTGAGCTACACTACCGCCTTAATAGAACTAATTATCTTCGATCACACAACTCAGCTATAACCTCAAAACTGTTCCACAAAGAGTGACGAATAACATTTTTCTACAGAAGCGTCACCTAAACAAACTTTCAAACTAATCAAAATAAACAAAAGTAATTTTAAATTTCTACAACAATAGTAAAAGAGTTTCTTGTAAAGACCTTCAACTGAAAACTCAACTGTATAGTTGTAAAGATAATAGAAAATAGGCTAAACGCTTCACTGTTTTTCAATTGAAATTCTTTTCACAAAAGCTTAGCAATTTTGAAAAGGTTGCAAAGAAAAACTATTTCCACATCAAAATTCTTTCTTATGCCCGAATAGACACTGCTTGCGAAAATGCTTACGCCTGTTTTATCTTACAATGTCACATGGCGATACCTGAGAAAACTGTTAACAGTCTTTTCAGCACTTTCAAAAAGCTTGCCATTACATGAACGAACAGTTGTGAGGCAAAGGAAATGATCTACAAACTAGGGACAAGTTAAATTTCAAAAGTGGGGGAAAACTTACTTTTTCATTTCAGAATTCTGTCCAAACGTAGAACAAAATTTTCCAGTTTCACGATAATTAGCGCTATTTTAGGATTTGCGTGCAATGATATGCAAAATTTTTATTTATTTTGTCCGACATCGCTAAACTTTTTTCGGTCATTCGTACAAATTTAAGTCAATGACTGTTAAACGACCGAAAAAATAAAGCTGCTAATTCAGATTTCTTGCGCTGAAAATATTCGAGCAAAAAAAAAGTTTTAGAATTGACATATCTTCGTAAACTAGGGTAACCCACAAGCATTTCTACTCTGTTACTCAACTTTCTTATGCATTTCTATAAAAATTATTACGCTTATTCTGTGTTTTTCAACTACAAACTTGGGTGGAGATCAGGGTCGCGGCTACAGGAACTCTTTTTTGCCACAAATTGCTACAAAAAAATCAAAAAACTTGCTTTATGAACAAAGACTGCCAAAAGTTCGGGCGGTTTGAGGGCTCGTTTGCAGAAGTCTTCAGAAGCATTGGGACCTCAGGAGCCATTGAATAGGCCCCGAGTTTAACCATGTAGAAGAGTCCAACAACCAGACTTTTCTGAGGGTGCTGTATAGTATAAACCGAGCAGCAAATAAATACTGACAATGTGCAGAAGGACGAGTACATTGCAAAAACTTGGAAGGTCCTTTCGCAGGGTTTCATTAAGATAAAAACTGACTGCCTTCAATCACTTTGAGGGTAGGAGAGAGAGAGCTCAAAGTTGGCCGGCCCTTTACCTAACAGCTCAAAATACATTGGGCAACCATACGGTTAGCCGCTAAACACTAGTAATTTCCAATGCTGGAGTGAAAATTTAGCAAGCAACAAATCACTTTGCCAGCTGCTTTCGATCGTTAACCAGCCAGCTGTTGTTTCAATTTAAAACTGTTCTAAATAAAAGTGTCAATTCGATCAAACTTTGTGTATCCGTAAATGTCACAAATCAGGGATTTGGAAAATATTTTTCTGGTTCTGGCGTATCGATAAATTTTCGTCCTAATTTCTTAAAAATTGGCCCCCAAAAATTAAACAGACAAAATATCCCAAAAGACCAAGCTCAAAAAGTTGGGATTAATTTACATGCTTGTCATAAGTTTTGATACCCCTAAATCTAAATTGACTGATAACCGATTAACCGCAGAGGGAAAACAAAGCTAATGCCAAGTTTATGATTTGCACATTCTCAAAGGTCTTCAGTGCTTCTCGGCTTACAAGCTTAGATTGAGCTATTATAAATCATATAGCTGGAAATAATGATAAGATATACAAATGCCATTTTAATATAAACTACATGCATATGCTTAGCTTTGTGAGGCACTTCAAAAATCAGTTATTATTAACAGCCCCGGGCTAACAAATACTAACTATAATAACCAAAACAATGCTGAAACCGTACCTACAAATACCGTGCTACACCAACGCTAAAAACGCTAATTTTTCGAAAAAAACTTAATCCTAAAATGCAAGCGTTTAAACGTGTTTTGGACTAGCCTGTAAACTATAGTGGGGCTGGGTGATTCAATTCTTCAACTCAGAACTGGCATAAAATTGGCGATTTTTTCGCCTCTGGTGCCTAAAAGTTCCGGCTCCTAAATATCCCGGTGCGTAATCGGCGTCGCATAAACGTCCGCATCTAAAAGTCACGGTCCCATAATATCATTCAGTTTGACTGGCTTAGTTTGTTATTTTTCACTGTCGAAATAACGGCGAATAAAACGAATATTTTCTCACAGATAAAACAAAATTACACAGTGCAAAGATACCCCGGCTGAGTTCTGTTGCAGAGTCAAAACGAGAGCTAGTTTTTCGAAACAAAAACTTTACGCCATAGCGTGGGGTGAACTGGTACGATCGATCTCCGCATTATGACATCTGAGCTACACAGATCTTTGAGAAAAAATGTCACAAAAATGGAGAGCTTGTAGCAACGCTGTGTCTGATTTGACTGGCCCGGGAATAGAACCACAGGTAGTCAGGTACCTCTGAACCCAAAGGCAGCAAGCGCACCCGTGCTATGTCGTCCAGGAGCGGAATTGGGACCACCATTTCATTTTCACACTTTCCATGATACACTCACTGATTATGAAATCAAGGAGGAAGGCAGGTATTACCTCGAAATAATTTGAGTTGTTAAAAATCAGTCATACCGGTCAGTTGATCAAGTGGTAACGCATTCGTCGCTGGAGTGGGAGGTCTAAAGTTCAAATCTCAGGCAGATTAAATCGGATACAGTGTTGCCAACGGCTGGCCACCGTTGCGACTTTTCTTCAAATAGAGCAATGCTGCCCGGGCGCAACCACGAGAAGATGGGACCGGCCAGCTCAATACATGCTTCGGCGTAACACACCCAGTATAATAACTTAATTTAAAAATCAGATATTAAATTGAACGAGAGGTTTCTGGAATTTAATAGGTGATTCATCAAAGTAGGAAAATCAATCCTTACGCTTGCTAAGCTTATGTGAATATTTGTTGACCAAACATCGGATATCAATAACATCTAAAACGCATTTCACAAAGATGTTTGCTCAGTAGTTAACGAGTAACAGCAAAAGTTAATCCGAAATTTATAATACGAAGCTTAGAATTCTCAGCTATCTCTCTCGAAAAAAAACGGCTCTTCTTCTTCAAACTTAATTCTAGTGAAATTACTGCTAGCTACACCAGATCTCTAAGCGTCCTATTGCATATATTTTTAATAAAACGCTATCAAACGTTCTTGGCGGCCACCATTGTGCCCTCGTCAGGATCTGAGCATCTAACTCTACTGTCTAAACCTCTGCAACACACGCAAAGGCAAAGATTTTGGCTTAATATTTATCGTTTTACAGGTCCATTTTCTAGAATCGCTTTGATCAGAACGTTCGTTTCTTCAAACCTTTTTGTCTGAGGCTTGTCAAGTTTAAGTCAAAAACTAAAATGAACGTGACTTTCTCTACAGTACAGCAACATAAGCTTTCATATCGCTATAGCTTCAGAAACAATCCAAAATCATCATCAAAAAAATTATTAAATGATAGTCAGTGCAATAGGTTGTGGGGTGTCAAGAACTAAAATAAACGTGACTTTCTCTACAGTACAACGAAATAAACTTTCACATCGCCATTGCTTTTGAAACAATCCAAAATTATTTTCATGAAAAAAATTATCAAATAATAGTCAGTGCAATAGGTTTCGGCGTGTTTTACTGTACAGCACTAATGTGCTGCAGCTTTACTTTCGTCAAGCTAAAACACTGATTTAGTATTCTGATTTAAAAAGGCATGCTTGCTGCATATACGCTATATACTACGGAACCTCTACATTCACTGTGTAACCACAGAACCTTCTTGAGTAGAATAATTTGTAACTCGAGAAGTTACATCCTAAACTACCACTACAAGTTATTCATGCTTCAATTATGTCAAAAATAAGCCTTCACTCCATCGAGGGTAAAATTACAAAATACAGGTAAGTCACCTCACACAACGAGAAAAAAAAAACAATTTAGAGTAACTGAAATTTATAGTAGATTTTCAGCGGCGAAATCTCCCCTAAACGTGAAGTCACTAAACTACTTAAGCGATTGCTGCATCTAAAGCAGCATATGGGTTCTTGGAAAGTATTTTTATGGTGATGGGGAATGGTGCAACACTAAATTATGTTACTAATTTGCACCATCAAAGAACAAAAACGATTGCCAGAATAGAACTAAGCATAGCAGTTTGACGCGTCTAATAAATTACTATGCTTAGTTTTATTTTGGCAATGGTTTTTGTTCTTAAGCAGAAATACCGACTGTAACTGTAAAGGTTTTCCTACCGCTGTTCAGGTCGACTCGACAGAAAATTTCGAGGTCGGCTACTCTCACCAACGGCTTTATTAAATTTAAAATGTTAATCCTAACAACGAATAAACAGCAACCGTACTGTTAATTCACAGCTTTCATTTATGGCTACATTCTAGAGTTTCAATTAGCAAAAGCATCTTATCAACAAATCACTTTTGTTACTTTGCCTTACGTTATCGTTATTGGGTAGAGTTTTGAGTCATTGTCAAACAACAAATAATTACGAACAAAAGCAAATAATTTCAACGAAAGACGCGCCTTAACGGACAATGAAAAAGAATGAACATTGAACAGTGACAGCCCTCAGACAGACGCTAGAAAAGAAACCAAAAAGACAAAGAGTTGTCCAACGGTTCGCCTCAAAAAGAAAACAAAAGCTCTTCAAATAAAACATTTCAGCACAAGAAAATTCTAAAGTCTTTACCTCCAAAACGATACAGGCGTAAAAACTAGTCCACATAAGGCGACCAAGATCCTTTCAAAACACGTGCCACACTTGTTCAAATTAAAAATGATGAGTTAAAAATAGCAATTTCTAATCAAATTTCAACTTTATTTATGCAAATTTCTTGACTTTTAATACAGTCGCGGTGGATAGGTACTTTTCAAATACTATAGCAAACTTAGCGCTAGCAGCAACAAAGGACTCAGCGTTAATTTGCTTATTTATCACTTATTAGTTAGTAACAAATATTGAACGTTTTCGGTGTTTCACATTGAAACCTCATCAGGATCTAAATGCAATGTTCTGAAAAATTTACGCTACACTCATATACAATGTATATACGAGTGTAGGCTCAAATTTGATTTCGAGTTGGGTCAAAAGTGCATCAGCAAAGATGTATGCTAATTGCGCTGCTTGAACAAGCAGCAACTCTGATTGTGCGATAGTATGCAAATTACCAGAGTAAAATTTTGAAAATATTTATAATGAATTTAGATCCTGATTAAGGCACAAAGTGGGGGTCCACAACTGACCGCAAGCAAACTGACCGCGAACCAACTGACCCTGATCGGCTGATAAGGGGGTCATAAAAATATATTACTATCCCCAGAGCCATCATGCCCAAACCCTCACTTTGTGACGAAATCACTTTGTGACGAGATCACAGGTAACCGTTGGTCCGTAATTAGTATTTTTGCGATCAGTTGACTTGGCTCGCAAAGTGGGATGTTGAAAACATTAGACATTTGTTATTGATTAATAATTACATAATTTCATGCTGAACCTTGTGGTGCTGCTAGTGCTAACTTCCCTACGTTTTTTTGACTAATGCTGCTTAAACCATTTTACAGCAGCACCTTGTTTTTTTTTAGTGACACTTTAAACTGATTAAAGTAAACAAAAAATTATAGCACAACACAATGTTTTTCTAGGGGAGAGAATTTGTTTAAGTTGTCTTTGTGCAACAATTATGGGTTCAGAAATGTTTGAGTATAAGTAATTTTGTAATTGCAATTTTTTTCACCAAGTTTTCTTGGCCACTGTACAGTGAAGGGACCTTTAGTACTGTATTCGAGTCAAGTTACAACCTGCCCACCTGTCTACCAAACATGGTGGAAACTTCACACAGTCCTTTAAACACTGAAGATCAAGCAGGGAAACTGTGAATAATTTTTATAGTCTTTGATTTGACCAAACAGGGAATCAAACTTGAGTTTACTGTTTTAGAAGCAGATGCTTGATCCACTCAACTACTGATTGGTTCAATCTAACAATAAGCTACTGATCTAAAACTATTTAATCAGTTTACGTGTGAAATCTTTCAAGTTCCAAAAGATCTATTATTCTCAACAGTAGCGCAGCCAAAGGATGGGGCAGGGGCTATAGCCACTCCCCCATTGACCTGTCGACCAAAATGCGGAATAAGAAAAATACATTTTTGGCAGTTTTGAAACTGTCTTTCATACTGGAAGGGACTCAAAGATGATTTAAAATATATTTAAGGGGGGTGGTGGCTAATATTTCAAAAATAAAATGCACAAATCAGTAGCAATCAAATTTGAATCGCTAGTTTAAAAATGCTGAACAAGAATTCAACAAAACATATATAAGCTCAGAAATACGGGGAAAGCAGAAAGTGGCTATTCAGTATTACTTATAATTTCCAGTCACTTCTCTCAAATCTCATTCCATTAGTCCCTCCTTCAATTATTTTTCTTTATAAAATATAGACGAAATAGATTACTCCTTGTGAGTTATATTGACCTATAGAATTTATGATTTACCAGCTTGTAAATAAAAGAACTGAAATGCTACCATTATCCACCTTCTACATGGCCCATGTATGCAATCAGTTAATTGTTTAATCATGATTTGCATTGCTAACTTTAATGTCACGATTAAAAAGCATTAATATTTATCAAAATAGGCCAAAAATTAAGTTATTGTTACAAGAAAATACAAAACTATGCTTGAATCAGCCCCCCATTCAGGATTTCTGGCTATGTGCCTGATTTCCAATGAGCTAAAAACTGAAAAGTATGATGGCAATTGGTAACCTATTGGTAACAATTTTAAACACAAAACAAAATCAGAAATAAATAAAGCCTAAACTGCAGTACCTGAGTACAATGTACCGTTACACATTCCAGATTTCAAAAGTTATTGATTTTGAATAGGCCTACAGTAACTTTCTGAATTTTTAATGCAATTCCTGGCAAGTGTATGCCTCAGACATCTCAGCTGCTTTTCTTATGACCTGCCAACAGTTCTGAGCCCCACTCTGCACTTACACTTAACAGTATATGGTAATCTTAAATCTGTATATACCGTAAAACTAAATAGTAAATCAAAATTTGAAATAGAAAAGGCTTGTGCGAAAATCTTTCAAAATTTAAGCAGAGCTAGCCCCAGGATGTAATTTGTGTTGTTGATTCAAATAATCTGACCATTGACTAATTACTGGTAGTACCCATATGATAAACCTAACAGGCCAGCAGTAAACAAAAACAAGCTAATTGCTACCTAAGCTACCAGGCTATTGTTAATATCTCAATCCCTGATCTAATCAACTAACTAGAAAACTAATTCATATCTAACTTCCACAATGAGATCATTTTTCAGCAGTGTAGTAACACTTGATCAGTGATTGAATTTTATTAAGCTGGGCTATGCACTATGCAGTATGGTAGACTTTTGACCTTCATTACAACTTCAGCTCTAGTCCAGAGTCTCAGGTCTAAATTGCACAGTTTCTGAGAGAAGACCTACTTTGTACACTAGTGCAGTGTATGCTGTTGCTATGCTCTGCAGTAGACTAACAAGTAGCCTACTGGTAGCTTACTTAATTCTGACTGATCTCCACTTTCCTAAGCAGATCAGATATGGCATTGCAAAAAAGTCTCAAAGGTGGAAGTTATTTGCATGGTTCAGTTACACTACAGTAGTGGGCATTGGTAAATTTAGTCAAATTGTTTTTGCTGAGCTATCTTCACGTCTTGAATGAAATGCACTGTCCAACTCAAATTGTCAATAGCATCAGGCCTGCAATGCTGAGACTGGCCACAAGTGGCCAGTGAATGAGTTGGCAATTGCCGACAGATCGCACTTTGCAGTAGCTTGATGTGTGTTTACTTCTCTGTTCTACTGAAGAAAGTCACTGATAGAATACATTTTAGACTGCAACCAAAGCATTACCTACCTGTTACAGTGACCGAGGTGCTGTTACAATGACCGAAATGTCGTTGCAGGCCTGTTACAGTAGGACTGCTACAGTGACCGAGGTGCCACCACCACGACACATGTTTTTCTGTTTTCTCATTAGCGCCATTTTGCGGTTTTGCGCCCAAACAGTTTCATAACTATGGTGTCTATAACCTAACGAACGATTTATTTTGTTCTTGTAGCTCACATCAATGCAAGCGCGTCGCCAGCGGAGGGGCAGGGGGGCATTGCCTCCCCCGATTTTTATTTTTGCCCCCCCCCCGATTTATTTCTTGCCCCCACTGTATTATTTTGGGAGAAAAAAGTTGGTGTTTTTGGCCGGAAAAACCGTTTAAATTTGTAATTTCGGCCTGAAAAAGCCTTCGAATTTCGGCAAAGACCTTTTTTTTGAGATCACCTGTTTTTGGCCGGAAAAACCGTTTTAATTTCTGATTTCGGCCAGAAAAAGCCTTTTTTTGGAGATCACCTGTTTTTAGCCGAAAAAACCGTTTAAATCTCTGAGTTCGGCCAGAAAAAGCCTTTGGATTTCGGCGAAAACCTTTTTTTTTTTAGATCACCTGATTTTCACTGAAAATTCGCCTAAATCCAATTCAGGAATAACGTAATTTGGGTCAAGTTCAACGCTGGTTTTCAGCTTTTCCCCCCTGATTTCAGCTTTGCCCCCCCCCCGATCTCGCTAAGCTGGCGACGCCCATGCATCAATAATTCCAATGAATTCAATAATTAATAAAAACACCATGTAAAATATTCAAAAAGACAACTAGGATGCTGCGAAGTGACCGGTTCAGGGTCTTCAAGATGGTCGAGCAGTCACCCTAAAAGCGAAGGTTTCCACAATACAACAAAAATACAAATATCAGAGCACTTCTAGGCAAAGTAGTAAACTTGTGAAAAAAAATTGGCAAATATATAATATCAAACTACTATTATAGCAGAGGTGGAGCCCTCGAGGACGTCCTTGGCCTCGAGGAGACATTTTGAAGTCCTTGGCCTTGGCCTCGAAGCCTCAAGTCCTCGAAAATTGCCCTGTCCTCGGCTCGAGGACAGCACTATTTTTGAACCGTTGAAATTTCGTTGGAAAACGCCAGAAACCCCGCAGAAAATCTGCAAAGACCTTTTTTTTGGTTTCCTCAAGTAGAGATCGCCTGAAAAAAAATTTTTTGAACATCTTTTTCGCCTGAAAAAATTTTTTGACCTTTTTTTTTGAGATCGCCTGAAAAAAATTTTTGAAGACCTTTTTTTTTTGAGAACACTTGCGTCTGTGTCCTTGGTCCTTGGCCTTAGCCTCGAGAGGGTCTGTCTTTGGCCTAGAAATTTTTTTGTGTCCTTGGCCTTGGTCTCGAGCCTTGTGTTCTCGACTCCAACTCTGTATTAAAAACAAAAAACATGTTTCAAATTCTAAGGCAGGCTATATTGACTTGAATGTAAGAATAGTATTGCCAGAAAACAAGTACACTAATTGTGTGAATTTGGAAATCTTATTGTGTGAAAGTAATCTTTAGTAAAAAGCAATTAAACATTGTGTGTACTTTTTCTTAAAAACTTTATAGAAACTATTTCTAGTTTCAGACGAAATCCAGTCCCAGTTTTTAATTCCGCTATATTTAATAGAACGTTGCGGTCGAGATGTGCTGTATCGCGGAATAGCAAACTTACGAGCTAATTTTGCCTCGTTCTTAATTTGTATACAGTATCAGTTTTAAAAAAAGTACTTCGAAAAAGTAATTGGAAGTTTCTTTTGGCAGAATTTATGCGTGAATATTGAGACTTCATAGATATTTGATAATTTAAGTAATTTATTTTGCTTGTATAACAAAAACACACTTACGAAGGGTGGATGGAATGTGAAATTAATAGTTATTAATCTTAAAGCTTTATTTTGTACAGATACAAGTTTTAGTAAGTATGATTTATAGGTTAATCCCCATACGATAATACCACACAACAGGTGAGGATGAAGTATAGCATAGTATAGTTTATATAAATTTGAGGTCGTAGCATAATGTTTTAGTTTAGAAATGATGCTAATTGACCGAGATACTTTTTTTGCTACATTTCGTATGTGGTCAAAAAAAGTTAGTTTATTGTTTAATATTACTCCAAGGTATTGGAAAGAGTCAACTTTTGGTATAGGGATGTCATTAATTAAAATTGGAATAGTACTTGAAGGCGATGTAAGCTTAGGAGCAATAAGCATGGCTTTGCATTTTAACAAATTAATCGTGAGTTTATTAGCCGTTGACCATTAATCAGTACTACACAGCAACTTATTCGCTTTTTAGCGTTCAGTTTGTCGAAATTAATTTATAATTACGAGACAAGTGTCATCAGCGTATTGTTTTACGCTATCGTTAGAATAAGTATCAATATTGTTGATATCATTGATATGTAGTAAAAATAGAAGGAGACCCAGTATTGACTTTGAGGTACTCCATAGCTTAAATGACTAAAAGCAGAAAGACGACCATTAATGCTTACACATTGATTTTTGTGGTTTAGGTGAGATGAAATTAGTTTGAGAGCTGGGCCACATATTTCATAATGTTCTAGTTTTGAAAGGATAATTTTATGACAAACAGTATCAAATGCTTTTTGTAATCAATGAAAATCAATAGAGTGAACAACATTTTGTTGATGTTATCATGAGCAGTTGTTACCACATTTAATACAGCATGATTTGTGGATGGGCCACTGCAAAAACCATATTGATTATGG
Organism: Trididemnum nubilum; assembly: GCA_963965965.1. Classification (NCBI taxonomy): domain Eukaryota; kingdom Metazoa; phylum Chordata; class Ascidiacea; order Aplousobranchia; family Didemnidae; genus Trididemnum; species Trididemnum nubilum. The sequence continues at coordinate 26,102,959 of OZ014487.1, forward strand.
TGTAATATTGAATTTTTATTGAGATAATTTATTAGTCTAGAGTACAGTGGCGTACACAAGATTTTTCAATGGGATGGGGGGTTTCAAAAGTGACATCAAAAATTTGTTCACAATCTATACTTTGGCAAATAAATAACTTAGTGCAGTGTTACAAAATGGAATCAAAGTCACACAGAGCGTAATGCAAATAAAACTTTCAAACAAAAAACGATTAAGCGCTAGGCATACATCTGTACTTAACATCATCATAAGGTTTGCATCTGAACGATCGAAAAAAAATTGCTCCGGGCAAAAGCTACAAAAACGCATATAATTATTATAAACAGTACAAACTTGCCGGGAACGTCGGCAGAAATTTGCTATGGGGGGGCTGTGTCTGGAAGTCTGGGGGCGGAGCCCCCAGCCGCCGGAGGCTATTGGGGGTCTGGGGGCGAAGCCCCCAGCCGCCGGAAGCACGGGGGTCTGGGGGCAGATCCCATAGCGCTTGAAAATTTTGCATTTTTTTTCAAAAATAACTTTATTTTAGGGCTATTTTGATAAAAAATAATGCTTTCAAAACGTGGCATAAACACTGGTAGTGCAAACCTGATTAAACTGTTTGCATAAATAGGCTATGTGGGCGGTGTACAAGCCGGTAAACCACAAAATCATGCTTTGAAAAAACTCACAAGCATTTATATTCTGCAGTTTATAGAATGAGACAGTTGGGGATAGAGGGGGAGGGCTAATGGAACAAGATTTGAGTGGATTAATAATTAACTAATAATGATTAATTAACAAATAGTAAAACCCCACCTCCATTTTTTTGACAAAGCCAATGTTAAGCATTTTTAGCGGTTAAAGGCGGTGAATCATCCAGCCAATTCCGGTGGTTTACAATAGCTAAAATTGAACTGTAATTTTTGATATATTTTGTTGTAATTTTGGGGCTGCGTTTGCAAAGATATTCAATAATTACAAAAAGATATCCCCTGAAAAAAGTTTTTGGAAACTCTGAGTTTTGTTCTTCCCGCCAAAACCACAGTTCTCTAAACTATTAGGCCTACTGTAATTTTATTAAACTATTAGGCCTAACTATCTCAAAACTATTAGGCCTAACAGTTTAGAGATAATTAGGCCTAAACTATTTAGAAATAAACTATCTCTTAACTATTAGGCCTATCACAGTTTTCTAAACTATTAGGCCTACTGTGGTTTTGGCGGGAAGAACAAAACTCAGAGTTTCCAAAAACTTTTTTCAGGGGATATCTTTTTGTAGTTGTTGAATATCTTTGCAAACGCAGTCCCAAAATTAAAACAAAAAATATCAAAAATTATATTTCAATTTTAACTATTGTAAACCACCGGAATTGGCTGCGTGATTTACCGCCTTTAAATTTACTAATTTTTGCAATTTTTTTGACGTTGTTACTGGTTTGTAAGGTCTATCTTTAACAAATTAACACCTCCCTCCCCAAAGAAACTCTTAAATGTTTGAAAAGTGGCTTTAAATCGTGTTGGAGTCCATGTCATTGCAAAAAAAAAAAGGCTCAGAAGTGCTAAAACGTAGTTTTTTCTTTATTGTGCATTTTAGTCGACGGGCCAATGGGAGGGGGGGGGTTGAATCCCCAACCCCCCCCCGTGTACTCCCTTGCTAGAGTAAATTAGTTTTTCTATTACTTTGAACAGACGCGTTACCAGTGATATTGGTCTAGAGTTTGAAAGTTCACTTTTACTGCCTGTTTTAAACAGAAAAGAACTTTATCATTTTTCATGCAATTTGGAAAAACACCTTCGGAAAATGACAAATTACACACAAAAAAAAATTGGAATTGCAATAATGTCGCAGATTAGTCTTATAAAATAAGCAGATATGCCATCTAGCCCAGGTGATGTGTTGAGATTCAATGAATTGATCTCTTTAAAAACCTCTTGTGGAGATGTTTGTTCAAGATAAATTGAGTTTGATACCCTTTTACCTAGAAATTTAATATGATCTGTGTCATTTTGTCCAGACAATGTCATCGCGAGATTTTTATCAACACTGAAAAAATATTTGTTAAATGGTTCGTAATACTAGCAGTGTCATTAATTTCAGTTTCATTGACTACAATTTTATTAATGGTGGGTGAAGTTTCTTTAACTGTTGGAAGAAGAGATTTAATCACTTGCCAAGTTTTTCGTGGATTGGATTCAGTAGTGGTCTTAGGAATGTGCAAAGTGTGCAAATGCACAGCGCCCCCCTCCCACTTCTGGGGGCCCCCCCATTTGACCTATCGCGCGCAGAAAAAATTTGATTATGAAAAACTATAGCAAATTATGATAAAAAGTTTATGCGTTTGTTTTAAGTGTCATTACATATGTACCCCCTCCCTCAAGATGCACTTGTTCCAAGTGTTATTACACATATCCCCCTTTACAAGACAATATTACTTTTAACTTTTAAGTCAGATTTAGTAAACAAATAATAAAAATTTACTGGTAAAGTCAACTCACTACTCTTTTTTTTTGCTTGCTACTGTTAGGCTACTGAGGTCATATGCGTAACCAGGGGGGGCCCAAGGGCCCCCCCCAATTGAAATGCTACCCATGATAAAAATGTCACAAAAAAGACTGTTGTTTCTTCAGCTTCAGTTTCTTTTAGCACCTTTGCATACAACAGTACACCCGTACAGCAGTAATTAACAATTGTATTGAGCCAGGGGGCCCTGGCCCTCTCAATTTAATTTTTACCAACCAATTTAAATGGGCCTCCTACAATAATAATTAAAAGGGCTCCAACAACAATATTGATCCAGGGGCCAGGGCTCCTTAATTTAATTTTTGCCAACCAATTTTAAGGGGCCCCCTACAAGAATATTTATATGGCTCTCTAATTTATATGGGCCCCCAACAATAATACTGTTTCAGGGGGCGATGGCTCCTTCAATTTAATGTTGCCAACCAATTTAAACGTATAACCCGAGTGAAATTAAGCGTTTCTATCCTAAAAGTTGCTAACTGAGGTTCTCATCTAACCTTTTTATGAATGTAATGCAATAACCAGGGACAGATTTAACACATGGCACAGAACCAGGGGCCCCGCACTCAGATAAGACTTTTTTGGTCTTCACCTGTATTTGGCGCGAAAATATTGCAAAAATCTCAAAGTGCCAGGGGCCCAACTCAATGTAAATCCGACTCGGGCAATAACATGGTTTGTTGGCGTAACTATCTATTGTACATTTTTCAATTACAATTCACCTCCACCTCGCCAGTTTTTGTGCAACAAAATATTTTTGAAAAAAAATTAGCTTCAGTAAGGGGAATGCTCATTGACAAATTTTTGATTTGAAAGAGCCTGGGCCCCTGGCCGTATATGTACTCCTATAACTGGTTGTTTTCTAGACAAAACAATAATCTACAAAGAAAATAATCGACTGGATTGTTATTTACTGCTAAAATATTGCAGGAGGGAATGTACTTTACTTCCCCTACCTGGGCGAAATCTCTAATAAAATTTAACCACAAAATGCAAGATTTTAAACGTGTTTTGGACTTAAATTGCAAGCAAAAGGAGGACTAAACAACTTAATTTTTTCAATTGGCTTTCAAATTTTAAAAATCTAGTACTTTCAAATGGTTATGAAAATGTGCAAAATGTGATCCAATGGTATTAAAAATACTTTTTTTCCAAAAAAATACGAAAAATCGTCCAGCGGCTGGGGGCTTCGTCCATAACCTCGGGCGGCTGGAGGCTCCGTCCCCAAACCCCCGTCTGTGATACATTTGAATTACAGTACACTTCTTTACTTAAGCACGTCTCCCAGTTTACACATTTTCGCGTTTTAACCAGGCTATTGGTTTAAGCTCTCTCCTTAAACGAGTTACATAACCTCGGGCGGACCCCATAACCTCGGGCCATAACCTCATAACCTCGGACCCCATAACCTCGGGCGGCTGGAGGCTCCGCCTCCAGACCCCGGTCTGTGATACATTTGAATTACAGTACACTTCTTTACTTAAGCACGTCTCCCAATTTACACATTTTCGCATTTTAACCAGGCTATTGGTTTAAGCTCTCTCCTTGAACGAGTTCCTAGTTACATACCTACACAAGGCCACGACTTCTGATCTTCCATTCTACGATATCTTTGCCCCACCAAAAAATTCCTCTTTCGAAGTTTCTGATGACGTTATTGCGTGTGATTTGTGGTTTTTGTCCCCCCCCCAGTCAAAAATCCTGGCTACGCCTATGACTCAGGTAGTCGTTTTTCCACTTGTTTTTTTCAACTGCTTTCAGCAACTGGCAGTAATAGGTTTTTGACTAACGTATACAGTATATCATATGCTAAGCAGTATAAAGCATTCAAACATTTTGCTAAGTACTCAAACATATTCTGTAATAACACAAGCATACTGAAAGCAATATTGCTGAAAGTTTACGTTAATTTACTGCAATTAATTGAGTTGATAATCTAGATGAGAGGAACTTATGAACAAACATTTGATTTAATTAGGGCTGCAATAGCATTGGTCTTCTGGTCTTGTTATTTATGAAATGCATTGTTGCGCTTAATTGCAAGTGCAGATGAAACATGTTAAAGTAGTGTGTAAAGAAAAGGGCCCCCCAATTTTATTTGCACAGGGGCCCCCCCTTTCCTAAGGCCACCACTGATTGGATTTGTGGTTATCAAACATCTTTTGATGTTCGTTTTTTTAGCAATATATTTCATTTTGTTTAGTTTGTATCGCATAAGTTCTATATTGTGAAATTAAGTTCTCATCTTTGCACAAAAAATAAGTCTTGTACATTTTTTTGTTTTCGTTTGATAGAAATTAAAAGTCCGCGGGGTGATCCAAGGTCGTTCAAGCAATTTTTGTCTCTTTCGCGAAGCAATTTTTATTGGAGCATGTTCGTCGATTGTTCACTTAGTTATGTTAGTACACTTGTCATACATAGCATCAAGAACTAAGGTGTAAGCTGTAGATAAGTCGTTTTTGATAAACTCACTCGACTTATCTACAGCAAACATCTTCTCGGTGCGGAGGTGTGAAACGAAGTCAGAAACAATAGTTAAGTAAAAAGTGTTGTTACTAACAATTAAAATATACAGTGCAAGTCGAGTAGAAAGTATTAAACCATTTAACTAAGCGAGTAAAACTACAAAGTAAACAGGGTTTTAAACTACTCAAGTACCCAATAGAAAATTTTCTTCTTGTGTTGTTTGCATTCTGGTCTACAAATTTTGCTAAATATCATGTTTAAATATGCGATCATGCGCATTAAATTGAGAGCCTAAACCGACTATAACTGCCAAGAGTTAGTGATTTTTAAATGTGCAAACGCAATATCAGTTGTTCAGTACTATAAACCTGAAGCGGTTCCATTGTTAATTGCATCAAAAGCATGAATGTGGTACAGTATTTCAATTATAACACTTTATAATAGTAGTAACGAAACATGATTAGTTGGTTACTGATGGAGATGGAGTCCTCGAGAACACATTTTGAAATCTTTGGCCTTGGCCTCGAAGCCTCCAAGTCCTCGAAAATGCCCTGTCCTCGGCCAAGAACAGCACTGTTTTTTGATTTATTAAAAATGGGCTCAGATGATAACCTTTTTTTCTTCGTCGCGATTTTCTGCGCGAGCAGGCTTGAAAATATCGGTTAGTAATCGATAATCGATACTACTTTCTTTGCTTTTCTGTTATCGATTATCGCAGATGCTTTGCCTTTAATTTTTTCAATCGATTATCACCTTGTTTATGCTTTTTGCTTGCATTTTATCGATTGGTGGAATTTTTTTATTTTGCTTTTGTTCTTGTTGAGTCTGCCTAAGCTTACATCATTTCGTTTCTCTTATGCTATATTGCTCTGTATAATTATCCTGAGAGTGTATTTTTTTATATCCTGTATAGTACAGCAATGATAGTTTTTGTTCTCACAAGTTTCATTTAATGGTCAAACCAGTAAATATTTTGCTGCATCCTAGTGAAAAATAGAATAAAAATTTTGGTTCACATTTCGGCATCGATTGCCAGGACATGGTATATGGAATGGAAGATGATGTTTCCATATTCCATACTGGCAATTTCCTTCCATTCCATACTAAAAATCTTCCATTCCATATTAAAATTTTCATCCATATTCCATTCCACACTTCCATACCAAAGAACTTTTTGACTGGAAGCAATACAACCTATATTTTGCACCTTTGCAATGTTTTAAGAAACAACTCGTGAAAGTGCACATAACAATACAAAGATGCAACAACCGTATCTGGTAGGCACATTGCGCATGGTTTAATGCATAGGTGTAGCCGGGATTTTTGATCGGGGGGGGGGGGGGGGGGGGGAATGGGCCAAACCGTAAATTACATGCAATAACGTCATCAGAAATTCTCGAAAAGAGGAACTTTTTATGGGACAAGGCTGAAAGATCAGAAGCTGGGGGTCTGGTTTTGCACGCAACCAGGATTTTGCTAAAGGGGAAGAACTAGAACCGCAAGTTATAAAGTTTTACAATTGGATCAAAATCTGGATACACGGTGAGGAAGTTAGTGCAACTCAAACGCATCACGGACGCGGCGGCTCCGCCCCCAGCTGCCCCCAGATCTTTTGTATTTTTTCAGAAAAATAGCTATTTTAATGCTTTTTCGATCACATTTCATATATTTTCAGAGCCATTTAAAAGATCAATATTTTTGAGATTTAAAAGCCAATTGAAAAAATCCCTCCCTTTACTTCAGGTCAAGTTCAAAACACGTTCAAAACCTTGCATTTTGGGGTTAAATTTTGTGACTTAATTCAGATCAGTGGAAGCTCGGTATATTTTCTACTGCAACATTTTTAGCATTAAATAATTCGCTCCAAGATTTGCCTGGGAGTTTGTAGGATTATGAAAATAACCAGTTTTAGGAATATTAGAGAGCCATTCAATAAATGAGGTGAACTTTTCAGTATAAGCACTTATAATTCAGATAGAAGCTTTTTTTCAACCCAGTCTCTCATCAATTTCACACATTTTCCTCATCTGTACACAAGCATCTGTACTCCCTCAGCATAAAAATCTTTGGACTAAAGTCTCAACTAGTCGCTCACAACACTTTTGACTTCATCGTCACTTTCGAACTTTGTGGCTCTTGTGAACTCTTTCAAGGGACCAAACCGATGGAAGTCTGAAAGGGCAAGGTCTGGGCTGTAGGGTAGATGAGGGAGCAGTTCTCAGCCTAGGTTGTTAATGGTCTGCACCGTTTGGGCTGCTGTATAAGGCCTTGCGTTGTCATGATGCAAGATGACTCCTTTCGACTGATGACCCCTGCGTTTGTTCTTTATATCTTTTTTGCGTTTGTTCTTTATGTTTGCCCCTGCGTTTGTTTTTTAGATTTGTCTTTTATGAAACATGCAGCACCACACACAGTTGACATTCTTTTATGAATTTCCGCAGCTTTGCGCTCTTCTGCAACTAAGAACTTGATAACCGACTGCTGTTCAATCCTGGAGCATGCTTCTTTATCTGACCTTTTTGTTTATGACTTATGTTCCAGCATCGGTAATTAAAAACTTTGTCCTTTAGTTTCAAATTGTTTTTATTTTTTGTTTTGTGGTATGCTGGAGGCGAACTCTTGGCCTTTGTTTCACTCTTTTATATCTTGATTACGTTTCAGTTGCAGCTACTAAGGGCAATCAACTATTGCAACTACAAACAGCTCTTTTCAGCTGCCCTTTTGTTGCACACCATCATCATTGCCTTTTAAAAATTTTCAAGCACGATCAGTTTTGATATTTTGAGTTACAAGATGGACTGCTTTTAATTTTCACAGTAGAGAGTCTCGGTTAAATTTGCATTGCTTTTTATTCGAATATTCAGTTTGACTGAATATCTGTGTTATGGTGTTATTATTACTACTATTGCAACTTAATTCAACTGAACAAAACCTAGACGACTGCCTTCTAGAGGACTGTTTGTAATTCAGGCATACCGAAGAGTGCAGTCTTGTAAGAAAGCATAGCAAGGCTTGGGCGCTCCGCCGGGCTCTTGTGGTTTTCTACCACCCAAAATTCTTAAACTTTTTTTTTAATCAGCAAAAGAAATGTCATCCAAGCGAATAAGAAGAAAAATAAAAAAATTAAGCTTTTATCTGAATTGTAAGTCCTTATGTACTGAAAAATTCACTTTATCTATTGAACGACCCTTGTATGTTCGACCAGGGGCCCAGGCACCCTCGATTCAAATTCAATAATTTGTTTAATAAGCATTTCCTCTAGCCAGGTTTCTTGTTTTTCAAAAGTATTTTGTCGTGTGAAAACTGGCGAGGTGGAGGTGGATTGTTATTTAATGTTGGTAGGTGGTGGAGGTGGATTTAGAAGTTATTTAAAGTTGGCTCTGCATTAAATGCACTAGATGCTTACTAATCATGTGCGTTATTGCAATATAGAAACTAACTGGGAGTCTAAAACATATCATTGCTTAAAAAAGTTAGATGAGGGTCTTAGATGGCACCTTTTTGAACAAACCCACTGAATTTTTTCCAGCTTGTACATTTAACTTGGGTGGCAAAAATTTAAATTGAGGGAGCCCTGGCCCCTTATATTGGTCGTCAATATCATTATTGTTGCTCATTGCTGTTGTACCCGAGTACTGTTGCTCTCGAAAAATGCTAAAAGAAACTGAAACTGAATAAACAATAGACTTTGTGTCATTATTTTTATCATTGGTAGCATTTCAGTTGGGGGTAGGGGCCGGGGACCCGTACTCCTTGGCTATGCTAATCGGTGAATGATTACCGTACAAGTTTGCTCTCAAACCAACTATAAAATTAGCAAAACCAACCTGCTAAAGAACATTTAACGCAATAGAAATAATAAGCTTTACTACCATAACGAGTCACTATAAGTATAAAAAATGAAAACATAAATGAAATTAAGCTGAAAGGGGGATGAAATAGCAAATACGAATTTTCGTGACGATGGAAGACGAAAAAAATTACGACTTGGCAAACTGTCAATCTCAAAATAAAATAAAAAACAAGTCACACCGGTCAAAACATCAATGCTGCAAATTGCAATGCGCTTATTATGATGCAATACATACACGGTTTGCGCAATACATACAACAAAACTACCGCAATCAGTCGACAAATAATACCCGTAGATAATGAAGTTCAACACTTCTGAGACAATATTATTTGTCACTACCCGACATCCGTAAATGTTTATCTGTAAATACAATGCAAGAAATCTAGTATGGAATTGGTATGGAAGTATGGAAGATTGCATTCCATTCCCTCCTGGCGCATTTCCAAAGGTGGGCACTTGCGCCGCGATTATTTTTAAACGGTTGCTGAAGAGAAAGGACTTGAATCAAAAGTTAAAAAGATTTCCAAACTTGTCTAAACTGAGAGACGTGTGAGCAAACTTGTTTAACCCAAACGTATCACAGCCGTGGGTCTTGAGGCCGGCTGCTAGGGCAATTTTATGTAATTTTTTTAGAAAAAATAGCTATTTTGATGCCGTTTGGATCACATCTTGCGCGTTTTTATAGAGTCATTTAAAATAACTAAAGTTTTTAAGATTTGAAAGTCAATTGAAAAAAACGTGAGTTTTTCTTTTACTTGCAAAACAAGTTCAAACACATGCAAAATCTTGAATTTGGGATTAAATTTTGTAAGTGACTTGGCCCAGGTGAGAGAAGCAAGGTATACATTGCCACCTGCAATATTTTTAGCAATAATGTTACTCGAGTATTTGCTTTGGAGATTTTTATTTTGTCATGAAAATAACCAGTTTTAGGAGTTTATGTACCGCCAGTTTTTAGAGTGCATGTACGACCCAGGCTCCCTCATTTCAAATTCAATAATTTGTTCAATAAGCATTTTCCCTAGCTAGTTTTTCTTTTTGTCAAAGGTATTTGGTGGCGTATAAACTTACAAGGTAGAGATTGATTGTTATTTGAAATTGGTGCAATAGATTGTTACTAAGTTGTGATTTTATTGAATTAGGTTCACAAATTGATTAGATGAGGGCCTGAGGTTTAAATTTTAGGACAAACACCTCGAACTTCTTCCGGATTATACATTCAAATTGAATGACAAAAATTTGATTCGAGGGGGCTTAGGCTACCTAGTCGTTAATATTATTACTCAGTTGTGCACGTGTGCTTTTGCACGCAAAAATGCTAAAGGAAACTGAAACTGAAAAACATAAGGCTTTGTTGTTATTATTTTTATGATTGGTGGCATTTCAATTTGAGGGGGGGCGGGACTCTTGCCCTCCCACTTGGATACGCCTATAACAAGGTAGGTTCATAAAGCCACTTCATGGGAAATTCCATTTGTCTACTGCTTGCAATACTTCTATTGGTTTTATAGCAGGAATCTTATTCGCTGAAACGTTTGTCTCTAAAATTTAATATTTTTTGCCCATTTTTCAAAAAAACATTTCTAGTTGAGTAATTTAAAAAATGGTCGTAAAATCAAATTTAAAGCAGAAAATTTTTTTTAGAATGGTAATTGTCTTTCTAGAAATACGCTACTTGTTTCTAAAAAATCTCAAACTTGCTTTGGGCATTAAACGCGTTACTTGCAACAGTTTAACTTTTTGTCGTAAATCAAAAACAAGAAACAACAAAAATTATTAATAATTACAACTTTTTTGCTAGTTCGGAAAACTTAAGAGATATTGTATACAGGAGTGATAGCATTGGTAGCTCTTATAATTAATACTTAAATGGTTCAATTTCCTTCAACAAAAAACAAACTCATTTTTCTAGCGTGCTCCATTCGTCACAAAGTGATTCACAAGCACAAAATATGTATTGAAGCTTGTAAAGGATTTCCATGACATGCCATTAGAAAAAAATAATGACCACGGAATCGTCCGATAACCCTCACATGATGATTCTATTAGTGCAATCTTTTAACACCCCGGTTCCTTTTAGCGTGGGTATTGAGAGTATTTTTTCGTTAGGTATAAAGACTTTCTTCTCCCACAGGGGATAAGCGATGCGCCTCTTCAAATGATTTTGTTTTTTAAGGAAACCAATAATTTTTTGTTTACTAATTTGGCAGCGTGCATAATTTGCTTTTAATATTGGATTCGTACCGTAACCTAATTAGGTTTGAGCCGTGAGTCAATTAGAATTACCCTTTTCAACACGTCACACTTGCGGTTGCGCTTGCGGCGCAATTATGTTTTTGGGGCCAGAGGAAACGCTTGCGGCGCAAGATTTTCAGAGTAGTTGCGCGTGTGCTTGCAGCGCAACTTTTATGACTTGCGCTGCCCTCCTGTGCATATTCCATATTCCATACCGAAATTTCCCTTCCATTCCATACCATGCTCTGTCCATTTCTAATCTTTGATTTTCGTTTCTGATATCTTTGCTTTTTGTTTCTTTTGTAGTCTTTGCTTTTTGTTTCTGATATCGCCTATCGACCATTCTTTGCTTTTTGTGTGAATTATCGATATAGATTCGTCTTTATTTTTAAACAGCATCGACTTCCAACTCTGGGGCGAATACCTTTTCTTTGTTTTTTTGGAGAACGCCTGAAATTTCGCGGAAAATTTACGATTTCTGCGCAAAGACTTTTTTCTTGTTTTGGAGAACACTTGCGCGCAGAGGTGGGCACTTCTGCCGCAATAATAGCGGCGCAAGCTTGCGGCGCAACTATTTTAATTGCGATAGCGCTTGAGCCGCAATTATTTTTAAACGGTTTGCGCTGACGCTTGCGCCGCAAGTATTTTAGCAATTTTGAGCGCAATCGCGCAAACGCAATTCAAATACGCTTAGGAATGTTTTTTTTTTCAATCAAATGTGATTAAAGTTAAAAAAAATTATATATGAGGTCAGGCACGTAGCCAGGAATTTGCTTTGGGGGCCTGTTTTGGATACTGGAAAAAATATCAAACGATTTTGACCCAGATTTTAATCGATCTTTAATTAGTTTAAGTCGGTTTCTCCGGCCAAAATTAGGTGATCTCCAAAAAAAAAAAAAAAGGTCCTCACCCAAATTCAGTCACTTCTTTTGTCCACCTTTAGGTGAGATCCAAAAGAAAATCTCCAGTTTTGTGGTCCAAATCACAGCAAGTCCTTCACAACTTTTGATCGCCAATCCCGTTGGGGGGGGCTATTTTCATTTTTGGAGCAAAACTCGGCCTCAAAAGCACTAAAAACGTGGTACTTTGCATACTTTTCAGACCAATCGGAGGGCTCGAGCCCCCCCCCCCCCGCCCCCCTCCCTGCTTGGCCACGCTACTGTATTAGGTAGACAGGCATTGCCAGGATTTTTGCTTGGAAAGGAGGGCCAAACCGCAAATCACACGCAATGACGTTATCAAAAGTTTTCGAAAAGAGGGACTTTTACGAGACAAAGATATCGTAAAAAGAGGGGATCAGAAGTCGGGGCCTGGGTGGGCATATAACCTGCATTTTGCTGAAGGGAAAGGACTTGAACCAAAAGTTAAAAATTTTTCCAAAATTGTCTAAGTTGAGAGACGTGGTGAGCAAACTTGTTTAACCCAAACGTATATTAAACTGGGGTATGGTAGCCGGCCGCTGGGCAATTTTTTTGTACTTTTGGGGAAAAATAGCTATTTTAATACCATTTGGATCATATTTCGCATGTTTTTAGAGCCATTTGAAATAACTAAGTTTTTAAGATTTGAAAGCCAATTTTAAGATTGAAATAACTAAGTTTTTAAGATTTGAAAAAATCAAACTGATGAATCTTTCCTTTCCTTACAGATCAAGTCCAAAACACACTTAAAATCTTGAATTTGGGATTAAATTTTGTAAGTGACTTGGCCCAAGTGGAAGAAGCAAGATACATTGCCTCCTGCAATATTTTTAGCAGTAAATAATCACTAGAGTATTATTTGCTTTGGATTTTTTGTTTTATCTTGAAAATAACCGGGTTTAGGAGTATATGTTAGACTAAGGGGTTCCAGGCCCCCTCAATTCAAAATCAATGATTTGTTTAATAAGCATTTTGCCCAGCATTCAATAAGCATTTTTTTTTGTCGAAAGTATTTCGTCACATTAAAACTGGCGTGGTGGAGATGGACTGTCATTGGAAATTGGTGCAATAGGCTGTTACTAAGTAGTCATTTTATTGCATTAAGTTCACAAACTGATTAGATGAGGGTCTGAGGCTGCAACTTTTAAGACAAAAACGTTGAATTTCTTCTGGGTTATATATTTAAATTGGATGGCAAAAATTTGATTTCAAGTGGCCCAGGCCACCTGGTCGTCAATATTAATATTAGTCTGTTGTACTCGTATACTGTTGCATACGCGAAAACGCTAAAAAAAAAACTGAAAAGACATAAGGCTTTGTTGTTATTATTTTTATCATTGGTGGCATTTCAATAGGGAGGCGGGCCTTTCCCCTTGGCTACGCATATAACGAGGTAGTAGGTTCATAAAAAACCTCGTTATGGGAAACTCCATTCGACCATTACGTGCAAAACTTTCATTTGATTTACAGCAGGGGTCTTCTTTTGCTGAAACGTTTCTCTCTAAAATATTTTTGCCGATTTAAAAAAGATACAAATTACAATTGAATGATTTAAAAAATGGTAGTAAAAGCAAATTTGAGACAAAAAATTATTTTTGTAATTGTCTTTCTAGAAATACGCTACTCGTTTCTAAAAAATCTTATACTTGTTTTAAGCATTAAGCGCGCACCTCGCAACAGTCCGACGTTGTTACCGTAATTCAAAAACAAGAAACAACAAAAACTACTAATTACAACTTTTCTGCTATATAGTGCGGTAAAACTTAAAAGATATTGCTAACAAGAGTGACAACATTGGCATAGCTAGAGTATACTGTGGTATAGCTCTTATAAGTAAATCATTGATGGTTCAATCTCTTTAAACAAAAAACAAAACAATTTTTTAGCGAGCTCCATTCGTTAGAGTGTGATGCTGGTTATTCCACAAGTACAAAATCGAAGCTTGTAAAGGCCGATTTCTTTGACGAGCGATCAGCAAAAAACAGTGACTCCGAACTCCGAAGTCGTTCGCTTACCACCACATGATGACTTTATTAGTGGAATTTTTTTAGCACCCCGGCTTTTTTAAGTCCGGGTGTTGAGAGTATTTGAAACACGTTGTTGCAAAAGTTGATAAATGACATTGTTCAAAAAATGAGTTTTTATAGATTTTAATTTACTGTATTTACTAAAACTAATTTCGCTGAGAAAAAAATTGTTTGAATTTTCAATCAATTTTCGGTACTAAATAGTTTAACATGTCGCACTTGACAACAGGGCCAAATCGAAATTTAAACCTTTAAATGCGATTAACTCGAAACCGCGAAATGTGACTTATCAACTTTTGCCAAAACATGCTTCATTTTTTTCGTCAGAACTAAAGACGTTCTTCGCCCAAAGAGGTTAAGCGATGCACATTTTCAAATCCTTGTGTTTTTTAAAGGAAATCAATAATCTTTTGTTTTCTAATTTTGTAGCGTGCATAAGTGTTTTGAATATTGGTTTCGTACTGTAGCCTAGCGCAGTTTGAGTCGTGACTTACTCAGAATTGTACTTTATAAAATGCCCCACTTGCGCTTGCGGCGCAAGACTTCACAGAGTAGTTGCGCGTGCGCTTGCAGCACAACTTTTATGACTTGCGCTGCCCACCTCTGCTTGCTCATTGTTTCCTTAGTCCTTGGCCTTTAGCATTCCCGTCCTTGGCCTCGAGAGGGTCGGTCCTTGGCCTCGGATTTTCTTTGTGTCCTTGGCCTTGGCCTCTAACCTTGTGTCCTCGACTTCACCTCTGGTTACTGAAACTATTTACCAAGCTGTGTTCTGTCCTCGCAAGATTATTGCGATAAGTTGTGATATCGTCATATGTGAAACCTAAGCAATTTATTCGGTGCACACCAAAGAACAGTGGAATACCAAATGAATTTACAAATTTAAAATACTATATAGTTTACCACTAAAACCCTTCAAAGCGAAAACAATGGAAACTCATTAATTCGATTAGCATTTCTGATTTATTGCTAAAACAAAATACCTTAAAAATGTTAACATTTGCTGTGAACTCATATAATAACAGTTGAGTCCTGAAAGTTTGGGACCTTTAGCTAAATTTTAAAGTTTATTTAAATACATGCTCCAAATGACCACCATTTTGTCTCAGGCAGCTTTGAAGCCGACGAGAAAAGTTATCAGCCACTATGGCACATTCTTTTCTTTTTATTTCAAAAATGTTCAGCGTAATGGCCAATTTCAATTCATGAATAATTTTTGGAATTATTCTGATAAACTCTATTTTTTAACAAGCCCCACAGATTGAAGTCTGGGGAACTCAAGTCAGGCGAATGTGGCGACCATTCTGTATCATCCAGCCTGCTAATCATACGATCATAGAATCGTTGATCAAGGTGATATTTGCTGTATGTGGAGTAGTTCGATTCCGTTGGAACCACTGCTAATTTCAATTTATTTCCTGCTGTGTTTCAAGGTCCATCCACTTATCCACAACATATCATTTTTACCAGAGGGCACAGTTCGTACATTTTGTTCAACGTTTCCAATTAAGAAAAAAAAGCCCCGTTAAGCGCATTTTACTTTTAACTTAAAATGTAAGCAAGTAGCGTTATGTTCTGCTAATGTTAATCAAGTGAAAGTAGAAAGTAACCAAAAATAGAATTACTTAAAAAGTGCTCGTTACCGACAAATTCTACTTGAGTAGGCTACTTAAGTAGAGCTACTTTCGTTACTTTACACCTGTGTGTAGGTGTCATCATGGAAAATCCATTGGTGCCATTACGTAAAAGCTATTGTTGGCGCCAGGGCCTCCGAGAAGGGGGGGTAGAGGGGGACAATGACCCCGGGGCCCACGGAGTTCAGGAGGCCCATGGGCTTGAGGGGGCCTATCAGAGGGCCCAATGGTCTCATAGGGCCGATCAAGATGACACTGAAAAATCAGTTTGTAAAAGATGGAAGACCTGTTTTTTTTGTTTATTTTTGAGATCACATCAAAATCCAGACAAAATTGGGTCATTTTCCTATTCTATTTTGGAAAACGCTGAACCAAACTTGCATAATATTTGAGCTGACCCTGGGCCCACGTTTGGCTCTCGGCGCCCCTGGTTGGCGCAGAGTAAAAGGATCATGCACAGATAATTTATATCACTGCTGATTGCAGCGTATTTGCCTGGTAAAGTTTTTATAATATAATCAATGACGTAAAACTAGTTTACGTTTTATGTCATTGATATGATCATAATATGATTGCAAAAGCAGTCATTAAGTTACAGTATAATGTCATCGACTGTATTTAATGAAAAACTTCAAAATCAAATCAAATCTTTTATTATGCTCGCTGTGCTACACCGAAGCTTGTAGCGAGTTTGCGAGGCCCATCTCTGCGTCATTGCGCCAGGGCAACACAGCTCGTTTTTAAGAAATGCTGCAGCGGTGACAAGTCGTTGGCAACACTGTGTCCGACTCCGATTTGACCGGCTCTAGGTTTGAACCTGAAACCTCTTCCGGTCCGTTGACGAACGTGTTACCACTCGACCAACTGGCCAAGAATTGGAAAGGCTTAGCCGCTTTACGGTCAATAAATCTCTGCTTGGTAGCATTTAACAAGCAACCAATTTAACCAGAAAAAATTAAAAACAATAATCAAGAAAGCCTCGAAAATGTAGCCAACACCTAAGCATAGATTCTTTATGACCCAAACCAGCGAATCAGTGACGTCATAAAAACGTCAAGATTTTTCTCTTGTGACGCGAGAAAAAGATAAAAACAACTAAAATGAATAACACAGACATTAAAGCAAGGAAAAACTTTTTCAAAACAGTTGATCGTCCAGTGGATTGTATTTTTGAAGCGTGGCCAAATGGGTAAAGACGTTTTTACGACGACCCAGATCGCATGATCTGGGTATAACCCGCACCCTGGTCACGTTGTTGCGTCTTTGGATAAGACGTTTTACGATGATTGTCTCTGCTTAGTGGCTTCGAACAAACAGCAAGTTTAATGTACAAGAATTCAAAAAAATCCACAGGAACATTGGATCACCAGAATCTCCTAAGCAGGTGCGGATTCCTCCAACTACGAAGTAGTCAATGCAATGAAAAGTGTGCGGATCGTCCAATAGTAAGCGTCTGACGCTGTTCGGTAACAGGAGGATAAATATGCAATGCAACAACAACCTTTCACACGCTATAACTGTATTCCATAAATAATATCACGCAAAATGATTCATATGCAAGCAAAATAAAACAATATTTTATTACGCTTTTCGAGAAAATTTTGCCCTATCTTAGTTCTTAAACAGTCTTCTGAAATATTCAGTTACTGTAGATGTATTACATATTTATTCACCAAGTTGCCTTTAGCCACGAGACAAGGAATAGACATTTCAGTCTTCGAGTCAAGCTCTATACCTGCCCATCTGTCTACCTCACGCGGTGGAGGCTTCACACTGTCCTTTTGATTGTTAAACGTCAGCCGGGAAAACTGTGAATACCAATTTTTATAGTGTTTGGTTTGACCAGGTTTGACCTGACCAGGAATCGAACTCTATAGTTTATAATTTCTTATAAGATGTTTGGCACATCGCATCTTTTCCAAGAGTGGTCAAAATGTGAAAAATTTAGATCAAATAGGGCGTTGTTATATGGCTAAAGTGCCCCACATTTTCCCTTTTTCAACATGATTGTTTTCAAATCATTTACTGTTAGTACTAATTGAGCGCTGTCCACGAAAAAGTCACATGGTTAGGTTTTTTAACCTTTCCGACAAAATAAACTGAAACACGATTACGAAACTAATCAAAGGCAAATAACTCAACACAATAAAACAAAGCTGCTCTACAGGTTCGCATTCTTCAGTCTTTGTACTGGTATTTATTTCCAATGATACGAATAGTAAGGATTATGAGTACGTCGACCTATTAAAAAAGTTAATATGGAAGTTACAGACATCTTTACAAATTGAAAATCAATGAAGACTATTGACTAAAACAATTAGTGCTATAGAAGCCTTGAATAACATCAGTAATTAACTCAATAGTGAAGCTGTAAGTGAAGTTTAGCTGTTATGTAGCTCTCGTCACCTAAGCTTACTGTAGCCTCCTATACCATTAAATCTTTCATTAACTCGCTGTATTGCGTCAAAGCGTGTTACGAGTTTGCGGGGCCCATCTCCGCCTCATTGCGCCAGGGCAACAAACACAGCTCCTTTTGAAGAAGTGTTGCAACGGTTGCGAGCCATTGGCAACTCTGTCCAATTTGACCCAGTGCCGTCGCCAGAGCAAACGAAGTGAGGGGGGCACTAGCAGAAAATAGGGGGCACTAAAATAGACTGAACTTTTGCAAATAAAAACTGGTATTTTACGGCTGCAAATTACGCGCCATTTTAAAAATTTTGTATTCATGTTTGAAAAATGATATATAAAACCTCAGCAGCGTTTATTATTGGCTCGTTTCGTACATGTTTTTTAGCTCGCTTCGTATGCGGCCCGTATGTTCGCTTGAAAAATCTGTTTGTAAATGCGACCAGGGCCCACGTCACAGAAATTTCCTCTCTCGCATTAATAACGAAATTTTTTTAAGAGGCGCTACCAAACGAAATACTCGCTGAAGCAGAGGTGGAGTCGAGGACACAAGGCTCGAGGCCAAGGCCAAGGACACAAAAAAAAAACTGAGGCCAAGGCCAAGGCCAAGGACAGCCTTTCTGAGAACAGACACTCTCGAGGCCAAGGACAGGAATGCTCGAGGCCAAGGCCAAGGACCAAGGACACAAGCGCAAGTGCTCTCCAAAATCACAAAAATTTTTTAGGCGATCTCAAAAAAAAAAAAAAAAAAAAGGTCTTCACAAAATTTTTTCGGCGATCTCCAAAAAAAAAATAAAAATAAAAATAAAAAAAGGTCTTCGCAAAAATTTTTCTAGCGATCTCCACAAAAACACGTTTTCCAAAAAATTTTTCAAGCGCTTCACAAAATTTTAGCAATTCAAAAAACAGTGCTGTCCTCGAGCCGAGGACAGGCCAATTTTCGAGGACTTGAGGCCTCGAGGCCAAGGCCAAGGACTTGACCTTCGAGGCCAAGGACTTCAAAATGTGTCCTCGAGGACTCCACATCTGCGCTAAAGGCAAGAGGTTATTTTTGGACGTGCATCTGAAGCTCTGCGAGCTGGGTAACATCTTTTTTGCTCGCTAAGTTGCTTGGATCAATTGCGAGATGTAACTGGAGGAAAAAAACGTCACATTTTCCACGCTAACTTAACGAAGATTTTGAAGCATTTTTTAAGCGTACGAGAAAATTTTTTTTGGCCGAAAATTCAATGGCAAAATGTTGAAAACTCTTAACTAAAGCGAATTTTTGCTGAAAATTACTTAAAATAGTAGCCATGTTTGCTACTAGCTACTGCTAATAAGAAAGCGAATTGCATTGTGAACCGTTTGCTACATCATCTGATAAAGAAATATTCAGTAGCTCTAGTTGACAAAAATAGAGATACACTCTTTTTATAAGACCAATTTTCTAAGAACACGAAGCTCATTTTTGCTCAAAATTTAAGGACAAATTAAAAAGAATGCCAGCCTCGGCAGCAAAATAAACCAAAAACAAACGAAAAAAAAAAAAATTCAAATCAAAGAAAGAAACTAAATTTTGTGCTGATTCAAAACGGTGAAATTTTAGTGAAATTGTTGTGTTGCAAGCAAAATTGCAACTATTCGAAGAGTATAGAGCGCTGTTTGAGAATTTTTTTGGCATTCGTTCGAAAAAAGCTTGCTTTTTTCAAGTTGAACGACTGCCAAAAAAATTTTACGATGCTGCAAAGCAAGAAAAAAAAAGCTTTTACCCAGGCCGACAAAGCATTAGAAATTAACCACTGTTGCAAGCATTGTCGCTAAAATTGACATCGATGCTCTAAAATTTTTTTTTAAATCAAGAACAAATGAGGCTCAAAATCGGCAAAAAATTAAAAACAGCCAGTCTCAACTCTAGATTTACTGGTTCCAAAAAAAGAACGGTGTACTTCGACTTGCTCACTTTTAAAAAATTTTGAAACCGATTATTGATGTTAGCATAAAAGTATACCCACCAACAACTTCAAGAGCGCTTCACATCATTTAAAAAATTGTTGTATGGTAAAAGGTGTTCTTTTTTTTACATTGATTCAAAAATAGTTATGATGAAACTCTGTCGTTCATTAACTAATTATTATCAAAGGAGGATTTTGCAAGCTTAGAATATTAACGCAAGGCCCATAGCATCTTTTTCCGTAACAATTGCAGTACATACGTCATACAGACGAAGTACGCTCGAACGCATTATTTTGTTAGCAATGCATCTGACGTCACAACGAGGTATTTATTGCGTACTAATACCATGCTAATACAACATCTCGCAGAGAAATTCGAGCGAGCATTTTTGATGCATGTTAGGAGAGACGCAGTGGCGTTGCTAGGCGGGGGGTGGCCCGACCTGGGTGTCACCATTTTGGGGTGACACCATATTATGATATGAAATCATAACTCCACCGATTTGTGGTGAATACCTTTCTTTTTTCACTTTGTTTGGTTCTCATCCTCATTTGGACCGAAAGCCCACTGATTTTGCGGCGAAGAGCTTTTTATAATCTTCACATACTTTTGGACCAAAAATCGACTCATTTTGCAGCGAAGACCTTTTTTTTTGTTTTTGCTTTTTGGATCTTCACCTACTTTTGGACCGAAAAAGGGTGCCACCACGAAATCCCGCCCCGGATGCCACCATCCTAAGCAATGCCACTAGCGAGACGGTTGGCAAATGGCAGTTTGTCCGCGAAGTTTTTTTGCTAGTTAACGCCTTTTAGCGAGTGAAAAGGGCCTTTACGAGCTCGCTAACATGTTCTGTCGAGTGAGCCCAGAAGTGCAACTAGGATTTCGCTAAGAAAGGGGCTTGAACCAAAAGTAAATTTATTTGCACAAAAATTGTCTAATTTGGGCCCCGTGCTGATCAAACCGATCAACTCAAATCTCTCAAGCATATCACAGAGGGAGCTTGGGGGCAGAGCCCCCAGCCGCTGGGTGATTTTTGCAATTTTGCGGCAAAAATAGTGATTTTAACGTCATTTCAATCACATTTCGCACGTTTTTAAAGCCATATGAAAAATTACAGTAAGTTGCCAAAATTCAGCAGTCATTGAAAAAATTTTATTGCCTAGCCCCTTGAACCATCCTTATACTTAAGGTCAAGTCCACAACATGTTTAAACGCTTGATTTTTTGGGTTATATTTTTTAAATAATTAGGCTAAAGGGGTTGTTGCCCCCTTAGCCCCTTCTTCCTGGTTGCGCAACTGCCTGCGATCTAAAAAAAATCTTGAGTCAGCTCTAAAAAAAAAAACAATTGGTTTTTAAAAACATGTTTTCACGCATTGTTTCAGGTCATAATCACTAACGAAGTACCGGTAACGATTCTATAGGCTTACATCCATATTCTGCGACACATCCGTAAAGGCGTGTTTATGGAGTGCAGTTTGAGGCCAGCAATTTTGCAAAAAATCAAAAAAACTTTCAACGAGAATTATTTTTAAACGGTATTGTTCCTTTTTCCGTTATTGCCTGTTGTCTTGTCATTATACGCGTGATGCTACAAAAAAATAATTTGAATAAACCGAAATGGGGGGGCACAAGTAGTCATTACGGGGGCACAGCTTCTCTGCCCCCCGCCCCCTTTTCTAAAAAAAATTACAGCACTGGTATCATTAAGATAACTGAACTGCTGCCAGACGTCAAGATTAGATCAGAAAAATTTGGGCGAGGCTCAACGTATTTCGCTTAAATTTGAAGCAATTAAATGACCAAAAAAGATCCCCAGTAAAATATGGCGGTCAGTTTTGTCCAAATTTAAGCGAAGGCCACAAAAAAATTCTCGGTCAAAGTACAGGTCAGCTTGGTTTTAGATGCTACAGGAGTGGTGGTGATGCTACCCGACTTCCTCCTAAGGAAGACTGGGTACGTAAAGAAACTCCGCGGAAACTCACAGTCGGATTACACCCCAAAGTCTGGCTGGATCAAAGGTCGAAAATGAGAGTGTAGAGCCGTTATTGCTGTTATAGGAGGAATCGTTATTAGTAGTGAAAATGTGATAGTTTAAAGGCGGTGAATCATCCAGCTAATTACGGTGGTTTACAATAGCTAAAATTGAACTATAATTTTTGATATTTTTTGTTTTAATTTTGGGGCTGCAGTTGCAAAGATATTCAAGAAATACAAAAAAATATCCTCCGAAAAAAGTTTTTGGAAACTCTGAGTTTTGTTCTTCCCGCCAAAACCACAGTAGGCCTAGTAGTTTAGAGAACTGTGGTTTTGGCGGGAAGAACAAAACTCAGAGTTTCCAAAAACTTTTTTCGGAGGATATTTTTTTGTATTTGTTGAATATCTTTGCAACTGCAGCCCCAAAATTAGAGTTCAATTTTAGCTATTGTAAACCACCGTAATTAGCTGGATGATTCACCGCCTTTAATGGCGTAGCAATTATAAGGCATAGCCCTCTCTGGCTATTGCGCTGTAACTTTAGTGAGCCGTCTAGGAGTTTGTCCCCCCCCAAAAAAAGAAAAAAATTCGAGTTGAATTGTTGTACCGGACAGCGGCATTTATCTGGTCAATTCAACGTTTCCATTTAATTAAACAAATAAAAAACGTACCTGATGAAGCTCACACGATCTGGGTTTAAAATGTTTAAGCACCCTACTTCTCACGTAGTTAGGACTTAGATAAGTCGCTTTCCGCCTATTAACCCTATTTTACTCGGAAAAAACCAAAAATGCACTTTTCTCTTTTTTTTTTTGTTTTTTGTGTTAAATTCTTTCAGAAATAACCTTTGTATTTCAAATTAACTTGACTTTAAATCAAATTTTTTCACAATAAACAACTTCTGAAAATTTGAAGTTGCTAAGGTAAAAAAAAGTTTCCCAATTTTGAAGTTTGCCGAAGTCAATTTCTAAAATCACATCATTTTTTAGCCAATATTTAAGTTAAGTGATGTTATAAAACATTTTTAGGATTTAGTATTAGAAAACAAACCTATGTGCAAAATTTGAACCGCCTATGACGTCATTAAAAAAACGACGCCAATTTTCAAAAATATGGTCCTGTCATAAACTTGATAACGCCATCAACTTAAAACCAGTTTTTCTAAAAAATTATGGTGAACACCAACCTGCATACCAAACTTGGTGTTTCCATGACTTTTGGTTTAGGAGTTAAAGAGAGGGAGTATTTTTGCGCCCTCCCCACCACAGTGTAATATGCGTTGGTCAAAAAGCAGCTCGTGTAGGGTCAAATCTTTATACTTGGTGGCTTTAAACAATGAAGCAATCAATTTAACCAAAAAAAGTTTAAGAATAATCCAGAAAGCTGTGGGAAAGTGTCCAACTCCCAAACTAGCGATTCAATGGCGCTGTAAAAAACGTCATAGATTCTCTCTTGTGACGCGAGAAAAAAAAATAAACCACTCACAACAAAGCAAAAATACTGCAGACAACACGGCTTTTCATTGATTTCGAAGCTTGTAAAAGCGAAAATTTTACTGATTAGTTTCAAAAGTTCTCTCTCAATTATTTCTGGATCGGTAGGTTTTAGGTAAGTCACGTTAGATATTCTTACACGATTCGTGAGTCGCGACTGCTGCTTTTTCACGCGAAAACATGCAGCTTAAGCAAGTGTTTATATAAATGGGCCCTGCTAACTCGTTACACAAGTTGGTGAAATAATTCGAGTTTGTTTCTTTTTGTGCTTATGTCTATTACTAAATCAATTCAATAAAATCTTTCATTATACTAGCTGCTCTAGGCCGAAGCGTGTAAAGAGTTAGCGGGACCCATCGTCAGGTCTGTGTGCTTAGGCAACACAGCTTCTTTCGAAGAAATGTTGCATCGGTGGCGTCTCTGTGTTCGATTTGACCAGTTCAAGATTTAAACCACCGATTTCTTGCTCCAGAGACGAACGCGTTACCATTCGACCAACTGGCCTAGGTGTCTGTTACTATACCTTCGAAAATAAAATACTTACAAGCAAAAATGTTGCAATCATCAAACTCTCTTGCTCTTCCATTAAAACGTTGCATGCAGTATATTGGAGTAGTATGAGACACTTGATCGTGGGAACGATAACAATCACGGGTTCTCATTTTTTGTCCACCACCGCAAGTACGGGAGCATCGGGAAAAAGATGTCCACTGTCCCCAAAAGTAAAACTCTTGGCGACACTTTCGGATTTTGCAACCTCGATGCTCCGAGGATGAGCCAATGCATCCGTTTGACTCCTCTCTTGTATCCTCTGCTGATCTACACGTTCTCCGTCTGTCTTCCCTTCCTTCATTGCATGTTTTGGAACAAGAACTCCATCCACTCCAATCACTCCAAAATGGATCTAAACATAAATTAACGATGGTTGAAGGAAAGAATTTCGCATTAAAAGAAGGCAGATATTTGAACACTAAAGACTTTTAGGAGAGAGATGCGGATAAATTGGCTCCTATTAAAAGCAAAGACATTACGTACCACCAGGGAAGACGCTCACGGCACAAGATTCGAGTGGTTCGCGAAGTGGCGTGTCAGCTCTGGTTAAAGAAACAAATCTATACGGCCATCTAGTGGTAACAAATGACTCTGTGTTTGCTGTGGCCTCGCACCTAAAAAAATACAAAATCATGATTGAAATTATCCATTTAAGAGCAATAGTTTGGCAAGACGGAGCGAAGGGGCTGAAGACCCGGTCTGCACTTGACATATCAACCTTAAACATAGAAGCGTATTTTAGGTTTAATTTAACAAATTTGATGCTGACACGTTACTACTTTGTTAAATAAGTATGCCAGGCGTGGCGTATTTTTTTAAGAGACAAACGGCACACCCGTACGCTCACAATTTTTGGCCAAAAGTAAGCCAGCCCCAAGCCATCGTTTAAGGTCAAACATGCTTCCTTGTCAGAAGTCACGTGCAATGTCTCCTTTTACAGCAATCATGTCTACTGGTGGCTTTGGCAAAGCAGCAGTTTTAACGGAGAAAACAAAAATCAACCTGAAAACTAAGAAAATCAAATATATCTAGCCGCAGGGGCGTATTTAGAGAGGGGAGGCATTGTGCCATGCCCCCCCCCCCCCCCGTTTGGGTCGCCAGGATTGTAAAATTGCATTGAAAAGTAAGCAAAATTGAGGCATAGCTCCCCCTTTGGAAGTTGTGCATTAGGTTTGATCACACAAAGGGTATGTTCTGTGCGTGTTTTCCAGGCTTGTACCCAGGTTTGGGCGAAAAATTGGACCAAATTTGAGTGAAGACCTTTTTTTTTTCTTTGCTCTTCACCTGATTTTGTGCGAAAAATCGGACTGATTTTTAATGGAACAATTTCTGATTCAGATCTTTGTTCTTCTCAAATATTCTGAAGTTCCTGTCCCCCCCCCCCCCCTTTTCAAAATCCTGCGTACGCTACTGTCTAGCCGAGTGCGGAATTATTCAAACGAGTTTCACCGCGGTCGCTTCCTCATAACTATACTGTCACAATGTCACTCATACAAAGTTTTAAGTCCAGCCGGGCCTTTCGGATTCACGCTTAGGGTTGACAAACTTCGAGCTGAGTTCGGGCCTAATATACTGCCTTGTGTTTCAGAGGTGCAATAAAAACACAATCAAAATAACTTTGTACACTGAATGACGAACTGGTTTAAGCATCAACACAATTACAATCCCATAATTAAAAATATTAACATCACAATTCATCAATAAATAAGTTCTTAGTTTTATTTACTCAGTCGACAAAAGTTCTTTAAAAACGGGAACACTTTTAATCGTATTGGTTTTTTAGGCTTAAGTTAATTTTCGAGCTAAGTCGGGCCTAGTTTGAGCTTAATTTATTTTTCGGATTCGGGCCTAAACTGTTCA
This sequence comes from Trididemnum nubilum, assembly GCA_963965965.1. Lineage (NCBI taxonomy): Eukaryota > Metazoa > Chordata > Ascidiacea > Aplousobranchia > Didemnidae > Trididemnum > Trididemnum nubilum. The sequence continues at coordinate 26,128,812 of OZ014487.1, forward strand.
CAACTCTGTCAGGGTAATTTAAGCCCGGAATGTTGTTTTACCAACGTACAACCTGCAGTCAAATAAATAGCTGTCCACTTTTCACTTCATTTTTTTGGACAAACCATACCTTTTTAAAGCATATCTGTTATTATGAGTTAACGCTAAAACTTAACTTACAAGCTGAGAGTATTCCTTGCAATGAAAATCGAAAGTTGTTCAAAGCTTAGAGTGTTTCTATCTTCTTGTAAAGAAACCGATGACTCCAAACACGAATCGTATCTAGGCAGCCTTTCACTTCCAGCAATACTGGGAAGTAAGGAGGAATTGAATCTGTTTTGCTGGGTGGTAGTTCTCTTCGTCCGTCTTTGTGTGGCCGCAGCGTATCTGTCTACAAATTAATCAATGATTGAGAATAGAATAGTAATTTTACTAATTTAATTACCAAACAAAGTAATAATTCTTTCCTAGAAATTCTTTGGTTCCCAGCTTTTTCGGGTGGAAAAAGAGGTAAAAAGCATAAGAATAAGGTTAGCGCATTAAGCCTTATTAATCCTAGAGAGTATTGTAGATGGTTTGCAGAATTTTGCATAATATAGAAGCTATTACGCCAATGGCAATTTGTTAAGAGCTTACATTTAACGTTTCGCAAGAATTTGGTTAAAATTTATAGATTTTGAATTTGACTACCTCAAAATTTTTTCGTTAATTTGAGCTTACAGAAATTTCAAATAAATGAATTTGAATTTTGGGCTTTCGAAAACGATGAATTTGCATTTCACGTTTCGAACATCTGAATTTTCTCGACCATATAAGCAATAAATATATTCCACTTCCACTTACTGACTGGTGGATCCTGGCCTGAGTCCTCCGCAAAGTCCATGATGCATTGTTTAGCTTCTGTCCGTACACCATCGACATTAGCTTCCAGAAAATTTCCAATCTCTTGTTGCCAACAAGCACTGGTGGAACCTCCAGCTGCAGGGCTGTGCAAAAACATAAAATTAGTTCTGAAACCAGCTGGTCGTGTGTGTTTGCCGCTTTGCCAGTCGGTCAAGCGGTAACGCGTTCAACTCTGGAAAGGGAGGTCTGGGGGTTCGAATTTGGAACCGGTAAATCGGACACAATGTTGCCAACAGCTTGCCACGGTTGTGGCGATATTTTTGTTTTGAAGATGTGCTACAGCTAGAGGAGCAAATGACTCGGAGATAGGCCCAGCCAACTCGTTTCATGCTTCGGCATAGTCCATTGAAAACAAGATTGATTTTCTTTTTTCATTTTGAATGTTAATGTTAGTTCAAATCGAAAAAACTATCCTTCATCTTTCATATTGATATACCTCAACCCACTGGGTAAACTTAATCATTTTTGATAAGAAGTTAAAAAATATATGAACCACCCCATGAGGTGCGCCGCATGTCTGTCATTATTCTTTTTTCGAATTTTTTTCAAGAAACTTATCCCTTGCCAAAAGACAGGTTTGGAGGACGTGTTCACCATGGGAAATCACTTTTGACGTTATATGTCATAGATGGGTTAAATTTTCGCACCAAAAATCATCGATTTTACATTATAATGATGGATATGATGGCAACTAATTCAAAGCACTGACTACGAATTTGAAAATCTTTTTAGGGAAGGGGTTGCCAATAATATTGTGCATAATCAAATCGTTTGTTATACTCGATGTATTACGCCGAAGCGTGCAACGGTATTACGCCGAAGCGTGGAAGACCATCTCGCATCATTTCGCCCGGGCCACACAGCCTATTTCAAAGAAATATTGCAGCGGTGGCGAGCTATTGGCAACACCGTGTTCGATTTGACTGGTCCAAGATTTGAACCTCAGACCTCTAGCTCCAGAGACGAACGCGTTACCGCTCAACCACGGCCCGATAAATTTTTTTATGTAGCTTTTAATTAAAAAGAAACGTTTCGGTAAAAACTTTACCAATTTTTAATCTTATTTGATCAAATATAGCTACAATTTTTGAATTTTATTTCAATCTCAAAATTATTCAAAATTTAAACACGTTAAATCTTTCTCAATATTGTTTAAACGTTATTTTAATTAGATTGAAAATGGATAAAGTTATTGAAAGCAACGTCTTAAACAGAACATTACGTTCAAAATATTTTTGGCTCTTGTTTTCCAAATGAGTCAAAGTAATTAACTAACTATTTTTATTAAAAGCTTTTAAACGTGTTTCTGAAAAATATGAGAATAGCACAATTTCTTGTCTCACCAGCTTCCATTGGGCCAAAATTGGGTTGAAACACGTACGAAAAATAATTAAAATAATTTGTATGGTGCGAATATTTTTTAGTTATTGAGTATTCGCAATTCATTTTCCTCGTCGCTAAAGTTTGAAAGACCAAGGTCTTCTGCGTATACTGTAGTTCTAATGATGTAGAACTGAAAATGACTAATACCATGTCTTTCTTGCGATAGAATACAACTTTCGTTTTCGAGCAAAGTTCGATCTAAATTAGTAACAGATTGACACTAGTAGATATCTTTTTTTAACTGCTGATGATGTATCTATTTTAAATGGCGAAACATTTCAAAAATGTTGATAGTCAGCATCATGGCCCCCACGTATTGCTTTTGCTAAATTATGATTGATTCAAATTGAAATGTATCATTTTATTTGCATAATATTTTCGCTGCATTATTTATGCAAAAAGTTGAATTTAATTGTGTAAGATAATTTAAAGCGTAAGTAAAGCAATCTTCACGGCTGAAAATATTGTTTAAAAAACCTCAATGGGCAAGAACGACAAAAAAGTTAAATATATAAATAACTAAATAACTTGAAAGTACAGGATGGGTCTCTAGGTGAAACATAGTAATCACGTATAAACACTTTTAATTCCTTTTACGTCTTATACTATTCCAAAGCACTTCACATTACTTTTAAGTAAGAGAAACTGAAAAAATATGACTTGAACTTAAGTACTATCAACTTAAAAAAGGTCTGGAAGCTCCGTTAGGTGATACATGCTGCCTGCTCATGAATCACGCTGCTTTTCTAAAGACAACATGTGAAGCGGACATTAGCTAATAATAAATAAGACCGTGATTTTTCAAATAGAAGATTATGCCATTGTGTTAGCTGTGACTGCCGCTGCTTGCATCTTTACGCACAATATAAGGCTAGTTTATGTTCTTTTATGTGCGAAAAAAGTCTGAAACAATTTACTAAAAAGTAAACTCAAACATACCTGCAGTATACTTGAAGTGTGTTCAAATGCCACAAACTATCAAGGACTGTGAAATCAACTATAGTCTGCCAATCATAAATGGGATTGGGAATCTAAAAACGTGTTTAAGTTTGAAAACTGTTTAAAATAAGTTGTAATTTAAGGTATTTTTTAGTTTAATTTTTATACAAAACCAAAGCATAGCTTTTAGGTCAGCTACTTGGCTTTAGCAATGAGATGAATTAATTTTCGAAAAGTCATCATATCAAGTTTGACCAAAATATTGTCTATTTTAAAAAGTAGAGGAAAACAAGCTTAAAAATTTGAACAGTTGGTAAATGCGCTCCAATATCATCAACCAAATAAGCTCAATGGAAAGCTCAGATTCAAGTATTTTTTTATGGTTTTACTGTTATAATCAAACTATAGAGTTCAGATTTCGCCACTTTCAAAATAATGATAAAATGCAGATATAACAATGCGAACAGTATTTACGGAAGAGCGACGAAGAGACAGTTTAAAGATTTTCAACTCAAGAAGCCACCCATTTAAAAACTTGTATTATTTAATGGTATTGTGATGTGTTTCAACTTTCAAGTTGAATGACGTTCTTGGCTGATTTTGTTTTACTGCATTCAAAACTTACTCTAGAAGTCATACAAGCTGTGAAGTAATTTCGGAGAAACTCCGTTTCTTCCGCATTATAATCCGTCGCCCGTTTTCTCCTTCTTCCTCCGTCACGGTAGTAGTGACAACCTAAAAAAACCTACGTAACAATCAATAATATAATTATTGATACAGCAATCAATAATAATAATAAAAACAATGAAATACACAGTAATAGTTGGTTTTTGCAGCTTCTTGTATGATGTTCAGCATTAAAAACAGTGTTAAACGTTTTGCTCTGGCCAAGCATCGTGGTAAATAAAGTTGTAATAATCACAAAAAACAAAGATATTGCTCAGCGGTATATTTAATGTAATTGTTACAATAAATAGAGGCAAACGGGCTCTTTTTTCTGCCGAGTAACTTACTAGAACTTACCTAAGCTGACGTTGTATAAATACGAAATGAAGAGCAGAATCACTGCAAAACAAATTCGATGCATTCTCTATCAAGTTGAATGACAGAACAATTAGCAACAGTCTTAGCAATTATCAATCTTAATAGAACCGTGATTAATTTCGTCCAAATTTACGAAAAATTGGCGAAAATCCTCTGAGCGCAACATATTTCTTATGACTATGAGACTAGTACTTTTGCCAATATGATCAGTAGAATAACATTACTAACTAACTATATCTATCATAGCATGTCATCAGAACCAAAAGCTCGAAAGAAAAGTAGTCACGATACCAAAATATAGCAAAAAAGTAATTAAATGACCTAATGCAATATAATTAAATTTGCCGGCCAAAGAAAAGACAAACTGGTAGTTGAATCATCAATTTTTACTTCTGCGAAATTGAAAGATTTCTGCATAGATGCAGGCAATATGCCTCAAAAAAAGCCTCTCAAACACCCTTTTTGCAAAGATAAAAGAGAAAGGGTCTGTGAAATAAGTATAAAAAAGATGAATTTTGGAGGTTGGGAGTGCTTAGAACAGCAATTTTTCTACAAGGTAATGAATCTTTTTCTACGTGGTACCTCTTTCAAATCACCTACCACCAGCTTTGCGCCTCTGTCTATATAGAGTAGAATTGCAATAATTCAAAAAATCTTTTTTTTTCGAAATAACACTTATGATGATAAATGAGGGCATTTAGACTATTAATGTATTAGGGCCACAAACGAAACACATATGATTCTACATCCTTGCATCCATTACAAACTAACTTCTGGCAAAAGCGTTGGTTTAGAATGTTTTTAAAAAAATCTCTTTACTCATAAAAAATAGAATCTCCTAATTCATAAAAAATAAAATCTCTTAATTTATAAATAAGATACATTATCGCTGGCAAAATAAGATAACTTTTGCTGAAAAGTTGGCAATCATTAAAAATATGATCTAACAATTAAAGAGAAAATTCAACTATTTTAACTTGTTGACTACTGAAGAATTAGTTTTGAATGTTATCCTTTACCAAGACAGTGCTATCGCTTTGGTTCGCGCCATTCCAACTTATTTTAATCTGCTTATTGTAAACTTTTGACAAACATTTATCTTCAACCCTATTCTCCTCAACCCTTTTCAGTATGGTGATCTTCAATGTGGTCTGGTTTCAAAGTCTTTATACTGTTTTTTTTGCGTAATAATGCGAAAAATATACCAGCTATAAATCGAAAAAAATTACTAAATGATATAGTAATCTATTTATTTATCTTTTAATACAGCAACAAGCAGCAGAAAAATTTTATCGAGTAAAAGCTGCAAATCTGTTTTTTAAGTTTAATTCTCGCTGAGGAGAATTAAATATTCTTCTCAGCGAGAAGAATATTTAATTCTCCTCAGCGAGAATTAAACTTAAAAACCATGTCAGAACCAAATATCTACGTTAATATACCACGAATATACTTTACAAGTGATAATAGCGCCCTGGTAAGAAAAAAACAAACTAGGCCATAAGCGAAATAGAACATAGACCATATCTTCCTCAAATGCGCTTAATTGTCTTTGCTTCACTACCGATACCAGAAATGTCCTCTTTTGCAGTGCCGTTAAAGTTCAAGCACTTTGTTTCTCAACGCTAGCAACAGCGATTTGACCAAAAAATTGGTGTTGACATGCTTTTATTTAGTACCAAAGTCTGCCAATGACAAAGCATATTTAAATCGGAAACTGCCTTTGATTTGAATTGCCGCGCTGGTATGAAGTAGTAAGTTGGTATAGCTACTCCTCAAAATTGATTGTTGTGAGTGTTTGTCGGTATCATATTCAATTAAGTTCATTTAGCAACTAAACATTCTCTAAATACAGGCATACGCGGGAAATAATTTTGCTGCGTAAGATCACCCTCGGATCCTAAAGTAAAAAAAAAAAAAAAAAAAAACAATAGAAAGAGATTGGTATTAGTTTTTTAAATGATTCATCCGGTTTGATCTTCGCAAATGGAAAAGTTCAGACTTTATTGTTCATGAAAAGGTTACTCAAATAAAAAAAGTGTGATCAATAATTTTTACCATAATCCAAATATCAATTTTTTTGAAAAGAGTGGCAGAAATTTAGTTCCTCAACAACTTGCACTAAAATACACATCAAGAAGGCCTGCCAATCAATCAACCGTGGGACTAGATAAGTTTGAACCAAGCAAACAAACCGGGGACATTTTGCAAAGCACTGCGCTGAAAACATAGTGGAGTTGAAAACATGTAATATTGTTATTCGATTTTCAACCAGAAGTAGTGATTAACATCAACAAATTAGTGCTTGCAACTTTTTTGCCAGAATAGCTGCGTTTGATTTGTCCAAATTTAGCTTCTCGTCTCGCCCGAAGCGGAACTCTTTTTTTTTCGAAAATCTCCCGAATTCTTTTTAGGCTTGCTTTTTTGCCAGTGCAACGACACAAATTTCAATAAATCATATAGTTACCAGAAAGAGGAATTATCTGAGACTAGTTTCCCTGTTTCTTTATGATGATTGCTTATTTGGATATTTCATAAAATTGTTTACTACTGTTCAAAAGAGACAATAAAAATACAACAAAAAAGCAAATGAATTCAAAAATCGTTTAACTGAATTTGAGAACGTTTCGAAACTCCTATTATGGTTAATGAGATTAAACGAAATCAGAAAAAAACAACACAATTAATTCGTATGACATTATAAAAAAAGTTTCTTTAGAAATAGTACGCCGTTTATATAAATAAAAAACCTTCAATAACAATATTAGCGATTGTTTTTAGACATATTAGTAGATGTTAGCATCACTATTGACCTTTCGCAATCCACTTTTTTAAAATTTCAAATCTCGATGTATCATTATTCTAAGGAATGTAGCCAAGCATACTAAAGTGAAAATGGACATTGTTAGGAGGGATAGAGGCGTCGTGATTAAAGAGACTCAAAAAAATCTCAGAAAAAGTTACCAAGGACGAGTTACTGTACTTCAAGAAGTAGAAAAAATGTTTTGTTTCGCAAAGTCTGTAAATTACTGTGCACGTTGTTTAATAGCGAAGTAGAAATCGATGAACAACCTTTACTTCGGAGACAGATTATTTAATCTTTGATAATGAGCTATAAATACCTTTATTTTACTTGTTTTTGGCCAACATAGATTCCCATTTGTTAGGATCTTTTTTTGCTCTGCTGAGCGCTAAAAAGAACAACTTTTGGCAATTTTCAACACTTTTCTTTAGTTTTGGTGGGAGAATGAAATTTTAAAGTGGCAACACTGAATATTTTCAAAACGTTTCAACTAAAAACCCGTGCTGTTGCCTCTAGCACGAAACTAATTAGTTTGTTTATATGTGCAGATGCGAGACAAACGAAAACCCGGAAAGTCTTTTTATTAAAATACAACGCCAAACGCCTTCTTTATCACAGAACATTGCTTAATATAGTTATAACATAACCCAATAGCATTAGGTCATGCGGTCGCATTATTAGCATAGAGCTAAAATCTATATTTTGACATATGTCACGCTAAAAATAATGAAGTAAAATATGTAGTGTGTATTCAAAATGGAATTTCTTTGCATGTTGCAATAGTTTAACCGAGATCAGACGACCAAAATTCAGACAAAATAAATATCAGTAAAATGCCCCTTTCCGGAAAAGTTTTCAAAAAAGAGAGATTTTTGAACCCTCTAATGCCATATTAGGAGAGTTTGGGCAATTTTTGCATACGGTATGTTTTTAAACTATTTTCTTTTGTTTATTTTTTGATAAGCATCTCAACTCATATTTTATTCTTTCAAGCTGCATAATAAATTAGCAATTTTGTTGGCGATGAATAGAAAAATAAAACGTAATCAGCAGTCTTTTAATTTTAGGTTGTATGAACTTTAACCTTATAGCTGAGGTTGCCCAGCCTAAAAAGTTTGTTGCCAAGTTTCTTTTGATATTACTTTGCACGATAAGCTCAGAAGCCCAAAAATTGAGTCCAAAAGTACTAAGCATTTTTTTATCATCTTCACAGGATTTTCAGTTTACATTTTGCCGATCTAACGCTGGCTAAGTTACTTGTCGTTGTGAAATTTTTAACATTTTGCCCACCCTACTTTCAAATCATTAAAAAAAGCACTGTTGCATTTACTCTCACAACATTATTGCCAGCCGTTATTATAATATTGTTGTTTGGTTGATCTTCAATTTCGAAAAATTTATCAACTATAATTATCTTTTTTCATCAAAATGGTGATTTCTTTGAAGCGTTTTGTCTTACAAGTGCCTGGAAAAATCGCTAAAATTGAAAGCGCAGAAAAAGAACGGCTACTTTTTGAATGAAGCAATTCTCAACCCTTGAACACAAAACAGGTTTTTAAAATATACTTTTTTAATTTGAATATTACCAAAGATCAGCTTACAAACCAAAATTTCAAGATAGGTTTTGAGAGCTTTGATAGATTTAAAAAGATGGATCTTGAGAGATTGTTGAAAATTTTTAAAAAATTTTTACAGCAATTCCTATGTCTTCAATAAGCATTTTTTTCGAAGAACATATTTTTGTAAGCTGTGTCTCACCCTCTCCATTATAAGATATTTTTCTTTACCCTTTCGCTAAGTTCGGCTTTTGAACCGTTTGCTCTACCCTCTTCCCGGTAGCTATTGTATAATAATTGAGCGCTTTCTTATCTTTGTATAATATTCTTGATTTACATAAAAAAAATACTCGCCACATAAACTATCCAGGCTACTAGGTTCATAATTAATCGGCTTAAAAGACAACGCAACTTATATACCGGAATTGTTGTCTTTTGTCAAGTCTGAAAATTCGAGAAAAAAATAATAGCATTCGAATACGAGCTACTGCAAAAATTATGTCCTGTAATTATAAGAAGCAAAGAATGTGAATTCTTGTTTCTCAATTAATTTAGCAGCAATTTACACGCTGAAAAACACGGTCAATAGGCTAATTGTAGTTGATTATACAGCTTTGTAAAAATATCGTCTGCTTTTTGTGGAATACTTTAATTACGAGAATGACAAATGTTAGTCAAGAAAATTGATGTAGGCCATTTATTTTGATTGATTTAATTGAAAATTTGTCAAAATTAAGGCTATAAGTGTAAAATAGCTTGTAAATAATATGCGTTAATTGAGGAGTCATGAAATACTTGACTAGGACTTTGTCTCTTTGCTTCGTAACTTAGTTTCAACAGCTAAATTTTGAAAATACCGTATTATTAATGCTTCTTGAGCATAAAGAACATCTTTCTTAAATGAGCGAAAGCCTGCAATGCTCTTTAAATATACAACAGTTCTTATTAAAACAGCCTGAAAAAGTTAACAATACGCGAAAAAGTGGAGTTTTTTGTTTACGGAAAGAATAGAAAAATCAAAATAATATCTGATATTATATTTTCCAAGCATTCATTTTTAAGTCACAAAGCGCATATCAGCAAAAAATTTATTCCAGAAAGCATTTTCATTTTATTCGAAACGTTTTCGGCGTATTTTCTAAATGGCCCTTTTCAGTAAATTAAAAAGCAGTTCGCATTTACTTTAAAATTTAAAAATGAAAGATGACCAAAGTATTATCGACAAAACTCAAATGTTTCAATATAACAACAACCAGAACTTACATTGTAAAATTTTGCATGGGGGGACGCTTTTACACCCTTGACCAAACGCGTTTGGCATGCGAAAGTACGTTAGTGAAGATTACGTAATGCCGTTGCCGAAATTGCATGCAGACCAAAAAAGAAAAGGTCTTTGCCGAAAATTGAAGTGCTTTTTCGGTAAAGACCAAAAAAAAGGTCTTCGCCGACAGTTAAAGTGTTTCTCCGTCTGAATTACTTTTCCCGCGGAATTTGATGCTATATTCGACCGGAATTTGTAAGTCTTTTTCCTCTGATCATCTAGCGCTTAAATCTCGATTGGGGGACACCTAAATCTCGCTGGGGGTACGCTCAATCTCGATGGGTGGACGCTAACTCTCGATGGGGGACGCGTCCTCCCTACAATATAAGTACTGACAACAACTATAAGTTTATACATTTAATATTGTGATGTGCACATTAGACCTTTTTCATAGCAAAATTAAGTCAGAACAACGAGAAAAATCAAGCAACATTGTAAATAGCAATGCTGTATGTGGTACTAACAATATAGACAATAGGCACGCAGAATAAATTGTTGTTGTAGCGCGTATTTATCCTCCTGTCACCGGACAGCGTCAGACGCAAACTTGTTGGACGATCCGCACACTTTTCATCACCAGGACTAGTTTGTGATTGGAGGAATCCGCACCTGCTTAGGAGTTTCTGATGATCCAATGTTCCTGTGATTTCTTCGAATTCTTATCCTTTGAATTTGCTGCTTGTTTGAAGTTACCAAGCAGAGATAATTATCGTAAAGCGTCTTATCCAAGGACGCAACAACGTGACCAGGGGAGGGGGGGTTTGAACCCAGATCATTCAATCAGGGTCGTCGTAAAAACGACGCCTTTACCCATTCGGCCACGCTGCCGATATAATAAAAAAAAGTTAAAACACATCGAAAAGAAAAGAGTAACCGTTGGATTAATAATTGTAAATTCAATCGAGGTGTTAGCTTTTTTTATCAATCATGCCTCCTGTATTTTGGTTTCATATTCATTGTGGCAGTTTCTAACTACATGAAACGGACTAACATCCAAACTATAATTTTGACAACTTTGACAAGAAGAAATGTGTTGGCTTAGGGCACTTTTCGCAGAGTTGGATTTTTGCTCTGGCCATAGTCACCAAGTGGCGCGTTAACATACCAATGTATGTCGTGTTCGCATCACGTTAACATGTAAATTTATAAACCCCATTAGATTTTAAAGCAGCAGGAGTTTTGGATTTCAGATTAGAATATGATCCACTTTTCAGCGAGATGCAATAAGTAAAAATTCAAACGTTAAATCTTTGCTTTGGTAACGTAGACAATTGGGATGCAAATTTATGCGATGCTAGTTTCTCAAAATACGGCAAGCTAAGTATGTACGCATAGTCATCAACTTCTTTAACTTGTGGGTCCAGTTTGGTGACTCTTTCAAATTTTCTGAAGCATTTATGAAAAACCAGTCTGGATAATATTTTTTTGTGAAAATGCATTGTAGTTTAGTGATTTCGTCTTTAAACCATTCCTAATCAGAGCGTAAAACTTAGGCACGTTTCAATAAACTAGTAATTGAACCCAGTGGCGTACGGTGAGCATTTTTTCAGGGTGTGCGCTGACACTTCAGTTTAAGTAAACCAGTTATTTTCCCAATAAATATCGCAAAAAAGTCATTTTCTGGTCAAACTAATTTCCGATACAAAAATTGACGACAATACATATACGTCACGCAGAAGTGACACCCACCGGCGAAGTTAAAATGCAAATGTAACAGCTAGATGTCGCCTAGCTTGCCGTTAAAAATTTAGAAGCGTCAAAAACTAAACAATTAAATAAAGAACTAACAAAGTAACAAACCCATTATGGAAATGACGCATATAGTTCACAGATTAGGAGACATTCAGCTTAAGAGTTTATACTTGGCTCATTGTACACTAAGAACGGGTTGGAGTTCGTCACCGTTTATATTCTGTCAACACTTTTGCGGCCAAAAATATTGATTTAAAAAAACAACAACAATAAAGCAAAAGTGAAATGGTTTTCGCCTCACTTAGTCCACTAACACGTTCTTGATGTTGACTACACCGAAAGCATGAGCTTATTCGCTTCAAAGCGGAAAATTTTCTTTTAGCAGAAACTGTGTTACTCGGAATAGTACATATCAATTGACGAAGCTTGTACACTTCTAGGTTGGGGTTCACAGATTTTATGAAAGTGATTAGCTCATGTGCATGTTTTCTAACAAAATCATTGGAGCGGTAAAGCACATCAAGTTCGTTTTCTAAGCGAATACAATCAAACAGAGGTCGGCAAATTGTTTGTACTTTGTTAAACAAATCTTTTGGAAATTTGCTTTATATTCACCATATTTAGCAGGCCATTGTAGTTGGAAAAAGTCAAGTTTTGATAGAGACGCATACCTAATTTTTCACTAAAGCTTTCGCTTGGAAACGGCTGTTTGATTATTATGCTGTCTGCACGATTTTCCATCGAGATTTTAGAAATAATTTTGAACTATTTTATTGATTTGAATGTACACTTACATTTAAACCTTACAAACAAAACTATAGCGATTAGCAAAACGGAAGTTGCTGTCAATTTCATGGTCTTGTTCTTTTTGCACGCATTTATTTGGCGTCACATCTAGTCTCGTGCTCTTTTCCAAGCGCACGAGCCGATCATTTAAAATGCGTGGATTTTTGACGAAAAAGGCATCGTCACCGTCCGCTATATATCTCCAAGCCAAAATACACGGCAAGGTATAGCGTGGCTCAGGTGCGCAAAATTTCTTGAATAGATCGAACTGTTTCGTTATACTCCAGTAGTTTCGTGAAAGAAAAAAAGCATTGGATTGTGTTGCGCTGGCAGAAATGTTTCTAACATTAAATCGATGTAACAAAAGTTTTAAATAAATAATTTTTTGTGAGTGTAATTTCACAGGGTGTGCGCCGCACACTGCGCACCTATGGAGAATACGCCCCTGATTGAACCGATTTCCAAGCATTTGATTAAGTTGATGAAAAATTTAACAACTGTCGCATGAACGCAAGTGTGCGCCAGACTCTAGTTCTAAAACCAAGTTTGTCAAATTTTACTTGCACATCAAGAAACGGCAGTGAATCTGTGGCTTTTTCAACTGTAAATTTCACGCTTTAATGCTGTGCGTTCAAAATCGGAAGAAACTCGTCACGATTTTGGTTGCTATCGAAAATCGCTTGCACATCATCAATATATCAAAGATAAACCTTAGGTGGAAGTGGTCCAGTAGACTTTTCCGCACAAATTTTCTCTTCTGAACGAGTCATGTAGAAATTTAGCCATTGTTGATACAAACGGACTGCCCATTACGATTCGTTCAACTTGTTTTTGAAGCCGTTTGCTTTGCATGAAAATTCCTTGTGTGGCAAGAAGCATTAATTTTTCAAAAATATTCTTTGGAATCCGAATAGAATTGTTGATCTGTTCATCGTATAATCCATCTGTGATTATATCAATTGTTTTGACAAAAGCAAGATTTGTGACGAGCGAAAGCACATCAAAGCTTACCATATTTTGAGTGTTTGGATTAAATTCTTTCAATTCCTCTACGAAGCATAGTTGTAAACGGGCCGACTAGTTCGAGCCCGAACCCGATAACTAATTTGAAGCCAAATTTATTTTGATTATATTTTTATGCATCCAAGACAAAAAGCTCGTCTCAGGCCTGATTTAAGCCCAAAATTTTTGTCAACTTTAGGCCCGAGCCCGGCCCTAACCCGATCCGAAAAGCCCAGCCCGACTGACAACTCTGCTACGAAATAATCAGTTGATTTCAGCACACGAGTCTGCGGTAAATAGGGCTTGATCATGTCATCCAAAAAATTAGCTAGGGCATATTCCGGTGAGTTAAACATTGATACGACAGGTCTTAATGGAAAAAAATTGGCTCGTAAACTGTAACGGTACCATATACCTTTCCAGGCGAGCAATACCTGATGGCACAAGCCCGTTACCATTCTGTTGTTATAGTGCTTTTTCAAATATTTCTCACATAGCACGCAATAGAATCCTCTTTCGCTATTAGCGGGTGCATATTGGAATTGAAAAAAAAAAACTTTTTTAAATTTCGATTTGTCACCGATTATGGCGTCCAGTTTAGCATTGCAGTTATTTGTATTAAGAATTGATACACTATTTTTTAAGAAACCTTTGGTAATTTGAAACGATCTCAATGAAAATGAAACCAAAATACAAGAGGCATTTCTGATAAAAAAGGTAACACCACGATTGAATTCACAATTATCTGGATAATCTTTTATTTCTAAATTTTAAAATTACTGTGACCTACTTTCTAACTCGTTGAAGTGGGCCATTTAGAAAATGCGCTAAAAACGTTTCGAATAAAAATAAATTGCTTTCTGGAATAAAATTTCTGCTGATATGCGCTTTGCAGATAATATTTTGATAATCTTTTATTTTTAAATTTTAAAGTTACTGAGACCTGCTTTCTAATTTGCTAAGAGGGCCATTTGGAAAATCCGCTGAAAACGTGTCGAATAAAATAAAAATGCTTTCTGGAATAAAATTTTTGCTGATAAGCGCTTTGTGGTTTAAAAGAATTTACATCCCTTCACCGAAATATTTCATTTTTTTAAGTGTTTACCAAAATTTCACCATTTTTAACAAGCTCCCGCGTTAAAATCATGCAAAATAATCTGCCCTGTACTCACCACGTGACTAACGACCTAATTTTAATCTAATCACTCATTGTGCATTTTTGTTTGATTAATTAGCTTATTGGTTTTTTGCGATTCTGCGACCGATAATAGAAAAATTTGTTTGTCATTGTCTCATTTGCACTTAATTCAAATTAGTGTGTATTATGCTTTGCTAAAAATTAAGCTGCTAATGTACGCACCAACTAGGACCGTCTTTTAAGAATCGTTATCTTTGTATTAGGTCTTTTGCATTATTTGTTTTTCGAGACGACTTTAGGTTGCCAGCACGCAACTTTTGTTGTTTTAATTTCCGTCCCGTGGTTGCTAGAAGACGCAGATCATCTACTACGTGCTATCACTGCTCTGTTGCTGATTCAATCGTGCTTGGAGCCTTGGCAGACAGGAGTGACTAGCGAGGAGTGAACAGTGTCATTTTTTGTGAAACGTGTTCTTGGGTAAATTGCGTTTTGTGATCCCCTTTTTTTGGATTTTGATTATTGACTGTAGGGGAACAGTCATATGACGTTGAAGAAAAGTCCTGAAATAGTTTTCACATCGGTTTCAAGACTACGTATTTCACATCCTGCATCTTTTATTGACTCATTGCATCAATAAAATTTCATCAAAAAAGCATTAATTCAAGTGTGCTGCTAGTGCAAGGAAAAGAGGATTGGGGTAGTTTGGCGTAGCTATCCTACACGTAACTATGAATTACAGTTATAAAACCCTGCATCGCGACAATGCGAGAAACATAAAACAGTCCGGCTTTTCAACTCGTAGCAGATATCCGCTTAAGAATTTACCATTTAGCGAAAAACCGTCTGCAAATCGAAACACCGTGCTATTTTAAAACTAAAGTATGGTTATGCTTATTAGAATACGATTGGATTATGGATGGGTACCTATCGCACAATAACCGAAATGGTTTCAAGCAGTCCCTAGACTGTTTACAGCAAGACGTACCCTGGTTTGTAGTAATCGATCTCAGGTAAAACTAGCTGCGTCGCCGATTGTTAATTTTTGCTGTTGTGGAATATTGAAGAACTCAAATTATTCTAGCTTTGTTATTGCTAACTTGCGGTGAAAATAGTTGTAACATGAAACGCAGAACAACAGTTTCAACTGTACTTTCATTGCCACCATTGTTGTTTCCCATCACTACTTCCCGGAGTCCACTCCTTAGGACTGGTTCAATCATTTACACATTTTGGAGTTGAAGCAGTATCTTTGAAATTACGTGGATTACTGCTTGCCTTAAGAAACCACTGAAACTTTGTAAACGACGCGAGATTTTTGCACAGATTTATTTGACTTGTGATAATGTACTAAATCATTTTTTGAATTTAAATACATACAAACAAATAAAACTAGCAAATAAATAATTCCATCACCTTGGAATATTTGCGAGTAAATGAGAAATCAATCCAAATCATCCACCATACGATGATTCGAAGGGATTAGCTGCAGGTGTTAAATTCTTCAAGAAAAAGGGTAAGAAAAATGCCATACGTCTTTACCCTACCTCATCTAATGCCAATACTGTATTTTGACCGAATTTTTACGGTTTCAATCGTATGCTGGCCGTTCAGCAAGTAGAGAGTACTTTATAACAAACATTAAGTGATGTTGTATACGGAAGAAAAAAGTTTAGTTTGTTAAATTCCATGGGCAGAAGTTAAAGCTTGCACCAAAAGCGTCATATGATAATTAATCGTCCACTGGCATTTGTCCTAATACTTTTAAGTAATGATCAAACAATAAATCACATTCTGTTCCAGTTAATAACAAAAATCAGATAGCACTAGGCTGGTGGAAACTAGAGATGTTCACTTTAAAATATTTCAGGACACAATACCATTGGGAAAAATCAAATGACCAAAATATAACCAATTTATCAAAATATATTTTAGGTGCAAGGTGCTTCATCTAAATTACTTAATCGCAAATCTGGCTGCAAACAATGTTGCACTAGTCGTTCTATTTAGCACAAAATCAATTTCAGCCATCTTTAATTCTTCAATTGCCTAAAACAGTATGCGCGAATACGCCAGCAAACGACTTTGACATAAGTCAGTGGGCCTTGGCCTAGCAGTTCAGCAAAAATTTGCAAAAGCAATGATTAAAAACTGCACAAAATTTTTGAAAAGTTTCACCACCATTTTTCATAAAAAACACTTTTTTCCAAACAACCTAAATTCAATAAATAATCTTTCATTTTATCTATAAAAGCAGGAGGTCCGCAAATATATGTGTCTGTAGTTTTGGGTTGGAAAGGCTTCATGAAATCAGAAATAATCTCTTTCGATATCTTTTCATTTGATGATGTAATATTTTGAGATTTTTGCGCATCCGAAAGATCGGCTTTGTCTTGGGTAAGATGGAACTGGCATTTTGAAGGAATGGATTCACAAATCCGTCGGATTTTGTCCTGTTTCAATACAACTATTAACAAAGCCACAAAATTTACTAAACAATCCAAGCAATTTCTTATTTTGCCCAGCAACATGTAGTAAAACGTCAAAATGACCAGTAGAATACCTACCAAACTATCAAAAGCAATACGACAAAAAGCTCGGAGTTCCAGAGAAAGAGTCTAAGGGTCAACTTTATGACGCTTTTTTGAACAAACTTTGAGTCCTACCCACTGCAAAAAATTGTACTAACCCCCTCCTCGCATTATTTGTCATAATATAGGAAAATCAAAAAAAACTAAGTAAAATATCAATCAAAATTGAGGTAATGTGTTTAATTCTCAGTCAAAATGTTATACTTTCGCCAAAATATTTCATCCGAGATAATAATGTCGAATTTTTATTGCAGAAACTCGAAACGTTATTTCAATTTGTCGTGTGAAAAAATCTTTTTGAAGTGATGGGCTATTTCCACACAACAATTACCTCAAATATCAATTGATGAACTGTTCTAGCGCTGTAGAGTAAAGCTGTCCGGTGGGTTGATTTGTTTCTTTGGTGTAAATCTCTGCAACAAAAGACACATAAATGTAATGGTGGATTAAATAATAGAGCTTTATTAAAAACAATGTACTGAGAAATCAATGATAAGCTATAGAGTATAGACAGTATTCCGAGTCTTAAAGGCACAATCAAAACAGCTTAAGACATACCGTTTCGGAATCAACTTTCCTCTGTTATTCCTCGTTAGTACAGCTAGGACTTCGGGATTCAGGTATGAACATGAGCGTCGAAAGGCTAAGAATCATAAATCAATCAGATCATACCTGAACATGAAAATTTTGGGGGGGAAAATATTAAGTAATCACAATATTACGAGAGATATACTACTTCAATTCAAAATAATTTCCGATTCAAAGTTATCCGAATCACCCGCGTCGCTAGGGGGTTGAAACGATTGTAAACCCATTTCGAAATGGAGGCAGCATTGCTTAAGTCTGTCTTTTACCTCACTGGTCCACTTAACCTCTTGTTCCCTTTGCCCAAATTATTTAATTAATTTTTCATCCTTGTCTATTAGCCCATTTGGTACCCCGTCCAGATTAATTTTTATTCCTCTTTTTTTTTTCTTGGTTTACATGGTTACAGCTGCAATTAGTTTTCACAATCATATTTTAATTCAATTTAATGGGCTAGTTTAGTCAGATTTTGAATTTCGGTTAATCTTAGGCCAACCCAGCTTAGCTTGTGAAATTTGGATTGAACATCAGCCCTGCCGATGAGCTTTCGTATAAGAGATACTTGAGTCCAGGGCAGGACGTGGGAAAAGTTTAGTTATTTCTCTTTAATAGCTAAAGTTAAAAGAAGAAAACGATAGCCTATACTAGTAGCTTAGTTATTGAAATTTACCAGTCGAGTTTGCCTAATTCAGGGATCAAAATTCCTGCAGCAATAGGTTTCAAGATTTTAAACCAGTAAATCTTGAGTTGAGACAGACTGTTTTTAATTTTTTGCCGATTTTCGGCCTCATTTGCTCTTGATTTATTCTTGAACTCGGAGCAAAAATGAGTTTCATGTTCTTAGAAAATTGTTCTTGTAAAAAGTGTATTGCTATTTTTGTCAACTGGCGCTACTCAATATTTCTTTATCAGTCGATACAGCGAGCAGTTTTCAATGTAATTTGCTTTCTTCTTAGCAGTCTAATAGCAAACATGAAGACCATTCTAAGTAATTTTCAGCAAAAATTCGCTCAAGTTGAAGTTTTCAACAATTTGCCATTAAATTTCTGACCAAAAAAATTTCTCGTATGCTTAAAGAGTGCTTCAAAATCTTCGTTAAGTTGGCGAGGAAAATGGGACGTTCTTTTACTCCAGTTATATCTCGCAATCGATCCAGGCAACTTAGTAAGCGAAAATGACGTTACCCAGCTCGCAGAACTTCAGCTGCACGTGCAAACATAACCTTTTGCCTTTAGCGAGTATTTCGTTCGGTATCGCCTCTAAAAAATTCTCGTTATTAATGCGAGCGAGGAAATTTCTAAGTGTTGCCTTGATGTCTCTGTGAACTACTAAATTGGTTCTGCCTATTTCACTTCAGAAATAATTTAATTTCCAATAACTTTTTATATCCTTGTAGGATCTGATAAATGTGCGATTTTTTGCCTTTCTACGCTCATGTTCATACCTGTAGTGCTAGATATATTGACGAGGAATAAAAGACGAAAGCCGAAACACTTTGTCTTAAGCTGTTAATCATAGGTTTGATTGTGCCTCTAAAACTCTAGATACTGTTTATAGCTTTTCCAGGGGCGTATTTAGGGGGGGGGCCAATGGGCCATGGCCCCCCTTTGGGTCGCCAGGATAGTATATTTAGCATAGGATAGCATGCAAAATTGCGGCATGCCCCCCTCCCTTTGTTAGTTGGAGAGAAGGTTTGAGCACATAAAGGCGATGTTGCAGACGTGTGTTCTTCAATTTTGGGCAGAAAATCGGACCAAATTTGAGTGAAGACTTTTTTTTTAGCTCTTCACCTAATTTTGGGCAGAAAATCGTAGTGATTTCGGGAAGAACATTTTTTTGCTTTGTTCTTTTCTTTTCTCAAATTTTCTGAAGTTCCTGCCCCCCCCCCCTTTTCAAAATCCTGCGTACCCTACTGAGCTTGTCATAAAAGAGCTTGATACTAAAAGATGTGCATCATCAGTGGCTATTCACTAGCAGCACTACCTCTTGTTTTGTATACACTACGTATGTATGAGGAACCTTGCTGTATTTATTGCTATAATTAGCATTAATAGTCGCGTGTTCAGGAACCACTCAACGTGCCCAGTTTTCAAAACGTAAAATTTAATGCTTTTAGTTCTTTAACGCCTTTGCGCAAGTGTATTTTTTCTGGCATTTAAATGGTTCGCTAACTAAAATAACAAGGCCAAAAAAAACAAACAAACCAGAACTGGGCTAGAAAGAGATCTACTGTAAAAAGGGTAATAAGAGCAAATATTATTTCACAATTAAAAAAGGTTAAAAAAAACTTTTTCTCTTAAAGATTAATGTTCCTAAACTGGTTACTATTGTGTTGGTATTGTCATATCGTAATCCAAAAACTTCACAAAATAGCAGGTATTATAAAGAAACATGTCATACCGTCGATGTCTCAAAATTGACAAAAGAGGGTTGATTCCAACTCCACCAGCTATCAGCAATGCATCTTTGTTGTTTGTTTCCTGGTAAAAGAAATTTCCTCCGACTCGGATATCAACAAGCGAACCAACTTTGCACTGCAATATTACCAGAAGTGTATTAGATGGACACAAAACAATGTACCATAAGGTTTACAAAAATCAAAAAAATCAATCTCAAGCTGACTCAGTAAAAAAGTGAAGCTCATCAAGTCATAAGACACAAAACCACTCCTTACATCTAAAAACACAAGTCGAAACAATAAATCATCAAATAAAAGATCTCAAAACATTGCTACCTTTGTGTGAATCCAAAAGGCAGGTGGATGTTTACTAAATTGAACTGCCAACTCAAGATAGCCATCTTGTTGCAGATCAAAAGGAGAGTTGCATATGGAAAATCCACCAACTGTACTCACTCCTGGAATCATCAAGTCAACCCATTGTCCTGCCTTTAAATGAATTAGTGAAAATTAATATATAATCAAATATACTTTCAAGTCAAGTCATGATTACTACTTCTTATTTTCACAAGAAAAACATAAAATTCAGTACCAGTACTATAGGTATAGCATGTAACAAATGCTCCAATAACACTGATAAGGCATTTTCCTGAATATTCTGCCACTATTAGTAAAAAATCTTAAAAACATCATTTTTGGAGGGGTATGGTTGTTGCTTTAACTCCCACTTCTACTTAGTTTTGTAGCAGCATTCTTAGATGATGTGCATTGTGGCAATAATCTCTGAATGGCAGATACAAAAAGCAACAAAATTATGACAAAAAAGCCAAAGAATCAAGCAAAACATGGTTTATTCAAAACTCCAGGAGAGATGAGGAATCATAAAAATCAAACCAAATTTTCACTTCATCATAACTAGAAAAATAAATCGGTCCTATAGCTCACTAGTCAATAATATGTACATTTTAACAGCTTATCCAATCCAAACCTGAAATGCTGCAGCAGGCCTATCATATTCCTTCACTAATAACTTTATTCCTTTCACATCTGAAGACAAGTTTCTAACATCTACCACTGTAGTGGAGACAATTGAATTTTTTCGTTCCATGTTTTTGGTTCTATTCAAATGGTCCCTTGCATCATGTTTATTTTCATGGGTTCCATTAAAAGAAGCCTTTTTGCTTAATTTTTTATCCTTTGAATTAGCTTGTAGTTTGCTGAAAAAAAGGAAAAAGAAATTAGGTAGTAAACTTTTTTAAAGTGCAATTTCGGGGTAACATGTATCATTGTGGATCATTTTTCTTAATTAACAAAACTGTGGAAGAACCAGCATACGGTACAAATTGGCACATGCATAACTATAAGCCCATCCATGCTTTCTGATTCTGAATTTAAGAATTTAATCGATGTTATTCCACATCCTTAATGCTGTAGAAAAACTGGAAATCTACAATTAATTTTAGTCTTAGGTGGTACAATGCAATCAATTCAATAAAACAAAAGTCATGGGCACCTTATTTGGGAATTCTTTAAACTATTACTTGCACGTACTATTCATTTATTCATTACTATTTATTGTATTTATTTATATATGTAGTGCTGCGCAATATAAGAAATCTGACTAAATTTAACAGGCAGAATACTGCAATTGTAGAACTATCGTGTTTTAGACAATACTTAACAACTGATAATTAAAAAAAACAATCTGATCATGAAGAAGCATTTATAGAACAAGAAGCATAAGAATGCACAAAGCGATTTTAAAACAAATCATATAAATTGGTCTCGAGAAACAGCTTCACTAAGAATAAAAGAGCCAAAGTTGTTGTAAATATTTTATTTAAAAAGAGGCATTTTGACTAGCTACTTACCAGTAAGTCATTGTCAATTTTACTCAAGCAGAAGATCATATTCAATTTGAATAAGATTGACAATGACTGAAGTAACTAGTTCAAACATCTCTTTTTAAATAAAATGTTTACAAAAACTTTGTCTTTTTATTCTTAATGAAGCATTTATAATATTTGCATTTATATACTTGAACATAACATAAAGATTGGACTGCAAAGGTATAGAAAAAACCTTGCCATTGTAACTTTGAAACAAAACCCAACATAAAGAAAATTGCCAAAAAAACGATAAAAAAAGATCAAATCTTAGCTAGCAATGATTGAATAGACTAATGAAGTCTATTGCTCTAGCAAAAAGCAATTCTGAATATGCAGTACTACTATTATGAAGTTGCAACTATTGGACCACATTTAATAACTTTTAATACATCTGACATTACCAATGCAAATAACCAGCAGCAGCACGAATAGAAATGGCTTGTTTATATAACTTCAACAATCTCCAGCATCTTGTATTCAAGTCCATTAACACAAATTGAATGTTTACCGGTTTTATAAGCCTAGGCCTACCACATTAGGCTACTATCAGCGAGTATGATACATCTGACATAACCAAAATTAGAATTTAGGAAAACTTTAGTGATAGTGATTTTTCATTTCAGATTTCTGGCTCAGGGCTCAGCCTACCACTTTAACAAAAAAATTTGAAAAGGTAACACTTCTGCAAGCCAGAAAAAGAAAACAGCGACAAAAATGATATCAATTGAAACATGCACAATTTTTAGATGTCATTAAGTATAAGCCGTTTGCTTTCTTTTGGAACCTCTGCGACCTGTGTATGAGCGCTCACACTCTCACTCCTCTAATGTGTGTACTCATTAGGGTTAACATGTTAGGGCTAGATGTGGGGAACACTACAGGTTAAATCGGTGAGGAGAGAGCGCACACGCGCCCATACATGAGTGGCAGAACTTCTGAAAAAAAAGTCAATGGCTTATACAGTACTTCTTGACACCCTAATTTTTGACTTTAGTTCAAAGTTTACTAGCCTACTTAAGGTCCTAATGTTTTTATCTTACTCAAACTTTGAAATCTGACATAAAAAGTAGCCTAAATAATACTAAGCTCACCAGTCTGCAGTAGTTAGGCAGTTAAGGTTACATACCAGTATCTGAATACACAGATCTAAAATCCTTAATAAGGTACCGGTAACTGATAGGCTCAGGGCTAATAATGGCATTGGGCTATTCAGTAGGCCTATTGAAGATCCTGTATACACCAGACACTGTATTGTACAGCACACTGACTAGTTAAAAGTGAAAGGTGATTCATATGAACTGAATGCAACAACAAAATACATTTTAGGAATACAGTGCACATTTTGCACAACTTTTTACATTCTGAGGTTTTGCAATGATGTTCATGAAAAAAAAAACGATATAGCATGCCACGGTGAAGGACCACGGTCGCTATAATGATTTTTATAAAGTCGTAATATTCGTGATACAAACTTTAGTACGGTAATGTAATAACAATTATTTATGACGAAATCGTGTTAAACACAATTTTCATCGACAGTTCGACACCATCCACTATCAAACAATTCAAAATTTGTAAAAAAAATTCGGCGCGGCGCAATATCTTTTCCACAGCGCAAATGATTTACAGCATGAACTATGGAAATCAACAATCACTCCAATATTGGTACCATCTTGGTACACTAGGCCCGGCGCGCGAAATTTTTTTTTCTACCATGGTTTTGCAGATTTATTACGTCACATCCGCATCCTATCCATACTCCGCGCTCACTTTGGCTTGATCCGCTGTATTCACAGGCAAATTAATGCAAGAGGTAGGTTAGCTTATAGGTTAGTGATCACAGGCATATACGCCTAATATATGTTAGCGTATCTAGTTAGCCTAGTATCTAGATAGCGTCTGACAAGTTGTTGTAAGCATCACGGTTAAGCTGTTGACTCGAGTCTGAGCAATTGCTGCTATATTAGGCCTACTAGATACCGGTATAAAATTTAAATAATAGCCTAATATCATACCAGGGATGTCTAATGTGATGGTAGTCAGATAACGATGATGTTAGTGCAATTCAAAGTTTTAATCATGTTATGTATATTTACTTACTATTCGTAAATGGCAGATAATAGCCAAATAATTGATTTTTTGATACAGAATAGACTAGCTTACAGTAAACAGCGTCACTCTTGCATTCAGTTAATGTTAGTCAGTCGATTCATCTGTTCGATGGTCAGAGTAACTACCGTAGTAAGTAAATTAAATTTCTCCTAAGTCTAAACAAATAGCTTCTGGATTTTGGTAGGTCTCAGTAAGCATAGTAGCCTAGGTGAGGTATGCATAGGTGGGCACAAGTCCTTTAATCGTTAATCCGTTAATAACGAAGCTAACTTTTTTATTAACTTGTTAATCCGTTAAAAAGTTTTTTCATGTTAACGGATTAAATTAACTTCCGTTAAGTGCTGCAAACGGACTAAAGTAACTTCCGTTAAGTTTTGTTAACTTCCGTTAAGGTTTTATTTGTATCTTGCACCATTCATTCATCGTACCGGTATACACCAGTTTGCTCTGGTAACACTTGTTGCATATTAGCATGAGTTTTATAGAAGAAAGCAAAGAAAGGAGCTCTTTTTTGAGGCAAATAATAACCTGCAGCCTCAGAGGTCTATTATATAGTTATTGCTGTTCCCAATTTCCAAAGATTTTCAGGTCGCAGCTTCGATTGTGCATTCGAACTTGTTTTTATCGTAAAATTAGATTAGACTGTAAAATGTAACTACCAAAACACAAAAAGACCACCAGAGCAATAAATTTTTTCTTACAATCTGCTCAACAGCGTCAATACATGTTCTAGAAGCGAGTGAATAAAAAAGAAATGTAAATTACCCGCAAAATGTTAACGGATTAACAGACTTTATTAACTTCCGTTAATCTAAGCTGAAAATAACGAATTAACGTTAACGGAAGTGTGATGTTTGTTAACAAACTAGTGGTTAACAAAGCTAACGTCTTGCATTAACTTGCCCACCTATGGAGGTATGATATAGCCATACAGTAGTAAGGGGTTAGGTTGAGAGTTCACAATTCAGTTCAGGGTTACCGGTTAACGTTGGCGTACTTACCGATTCTGTGCTATGCCAACTACACCATCCTTGAGATATTATACTTCGCTCTCGGTTTTGGCTTGATGTGCACTGTTAACATCAAAATGTTAAGAAGACCTAGGGCTATGTCAGATGTGTAGGGTAGGTTTATTTTGCTGTTTACATATTTTAAGGTGTTGAGCCTGAGTTAATTGTGGCAATTTCTTGATAGTGTAGACAATGGTAACGCCAAATTTACTACTGGTACTAGCTACTTCTACCGGTACATCTCAGATTAAGTAGCCTAAATCGTTTGTCTCTAACCTGCTCATAGAAAGTTTAGTACCCTAATTTTTTTACACAATAGGTATTAGATTGTTGAACTTAAGAAATGTTCACATGTTGTACTCTATGATTATTCAACATACAAAATTGTGTTGCAGGCATAAAATGTTACCCAGCATAGTATACAAGTAGATCAATTTTTTGATATGCCCATGTTGTAGTCTATTTTATTTTTAAAACGTAGGTATGTTCTGTTGTGGTGATCTGTGGTAACCAGTCCAAACCATTTGCAATTAATATAGATTCCTGTTCTTACCATTAGTATGTGACCTATGAAGACGGAAAATTGCATTTCTTGTGTAGAGTGTGGGCAGGCAATGATATCGTGTACAATTTATTGGCAAGAAAAAAATACTGATTGTGTACATGCTTAACAGTAAACAAAGAAGCTATAAGGTTTGTTTGCCAAAGTTTCAAGAAGTATCAAGCATCCAGCATCTGTACTACATTTCAAGAATTCTTCCAATCATCTTTTGTATTTGTGCTTACTTTTCAGTCAAAGCCTACTAACAATCGAATTTGAAAAACATGACTGCTCTAACACTTCAGAGTTTTGGTTATAGCAGTTCAAAAGAAGCCTTGTATGTAATCTTAAATTGATTTTTTGTGGAATTGTGAACATGGACTAATGAAAACTTTGGTTTTACCAACTGGATAGTGCATCAGTATACCAATACAGAGTTTGCAGCTTATGCAATAGTGATATACTGTATGGATTGGGTTTGTTTGAGCTGGTAGGTAGGTGTTGTTTTTAGGTAGCAAAGTTCATATTTAGTCCTTTAATGCATACCGGTATTTAACAATTTAGCGTATTATATAGGCAGAGGCTGCTGTTACGTTACATAAGAAAAAGAAAATCGCTATTTTAACCCTAACCCCAACCCTAAACCTAACTTTAACCCTAGGTCTAACCCTAACGATAATCCTAACCCAAACTCAAAATCTAACCCAAACCCTAACGATAATTTAAAAAACAAAAAAGAGTAAATGAGCACTCACTCTTTACTCTCTTATTCTCTTCATGGGCGTTACATAACGTAATGCTAGCCACTTCGTATTATATATTATGTCTTATTAACAAAATAATGGGATTTAAATTGCATCATGGTTTGAGAGCGTTTGCAGTTTTTTACTGTTAAAATGGTCTTGAAACAGTAGTTAATTTGTTGAGGTATATGATCAATGACTGCTTATTTACATACCTAAAAGAGATTTACTTGGAAACTTTGAGGTTGATCAAATAGCAAATTACTGAATGGTTTATGATGCAAAAAGTATCAAAGTCACCCTTAATCACAAATTGCAGAAAAGGACCACAGAAAAAAATCTGGTATATAAAGTCTTTTCCAATTCAACCTAGTTTGTTTTTTTAGTGGGATTTCCCAAGCATGACGTTCTTGTTAGAGCACTGTTGAATCGAATGCTGACATCTTGATTTGGTCTTCTTGGAAATTTTTGATGGCCTTCCTGCTCCATGCACTCTTCTACCCCGGCTGATATTTGATCTTCTTGCTGGAGTTGTTCCAGAAATGGGAATCTGAATTGAGGTAGATAACCTATGTTGCGTTGATGTTTATTGTGCATACTTTGGTTTTATTTTTGAAACAGTTGTAGCCAGAGATGGCTTTTGTTAAACGTGTACAGTGCAGTATTAAATTGAGAATCTGCAGTGATTTTGTGAAAGTTATTAACAAATGACTGTAATGCTGGTCCATGATATTGAAGGTTTGTCTTGCACTTTTCAATTACCGGTATGGTCTGAAAGCAGTGTGAGGCATGATTGAGCAGGTCTTAATGCACGAAATTAGTATCTGTCTTTGCTTGTAGATACTGAAGGAAGACTGTTAACAAGGCATTTCATCAAACTAAAAAGTTCTTAACCTTTTTGATTTTGTTATAAAACACACTTGATTGATTGTATAGTCATTGAAAAGATTATATGTATCAAAGGTGCGTTTAGACCGGAAACAGCAAAATGCCTAAATTGCACTTTTGCAATGTTTGCTAGTCTTCATGGGGGACATACGCAACAATTTGTGAACGCTGATGTAAACAAACATTCACCAACTTAAATCTTTTATTTATTTGTTGTATTATGCAGAAGTGTGTAATGAGTTGGCGGGCCCATCTTTGCATCATTGAGCCTGAACAATGCACCCTTCAAAGAAATGTTGCACAGATGCAAGTGGTTGGCAACACTGTGCCAATTTCACTGACCCAAGATTTGAACCTCAGACCTCACGCTCCAGAGATGAATGCGTTAGCGTTCGATTAACTAGCATCAGCAAATAGTCCCCAAAGTAGCTTTGCATCAAGTCTAACTGCCAATTTGCTGTGCTTATTTGTATTGTAACTTTTAGTTGATCAGCTATAGATCACACATACTAAAGAGACATTCTAATTTATGTAATGGTGACAGAATTAGTGTCGCAGTAATACATACTTACTGATATTTGGTAATTTTTTTTTGGCAGTTTATGCTGGTATGAAAAGTTATACTGTGGTGTGAAAAGAATTCTATGAATGATGATTTCACTGGAAATTTTTAAGTTAAAGTGAGTGAAATAAAAATTTTCATTATTCATCTTTGCATTTTTTGTTTGCCTTTTTTAAGATCATGAAGAAAGTAGGTCAACAAGCTCACATGGTCTTATGTCTGTCCTGCGTTGAAAAACTGCTGCGACTTTGAAGCCAGTATATGTCTGTGGTTGTTTCGGGCATGGGTTGGAATCCCTTCTGTAGGCATTTTTGTAACAATCAGAGGCTGATTCAGATTGTGACTTAATATGTCTTATTTTCGTGATTTTTTAAGGGTTAAGATTTGGGTTAGTTTTAGAGTGAGTTTTGGAGTAAGAATTTGAGTTTGGGTTAGATCTGGATCAAAATTAATAAAAAAGTAGACAAAAATTTCCAGTGAAAGAGTCTCGTCCGAAGAATCATTATTTAACTTAGGTTATTGATAGTGTTGTAATGCCATGCCAAACTATCCCCATCCAGTTTAAGTTTTTTTGTTTGGTTTCACCTAGAACTTTAGCTGAAATGGTATCAAATTAATGCTAACTTTGGCAAGGTTTCCTGGTTTGACGCTTGAATATATATGCGTCAGTTGTTTTTTTTTCTTATTAGTTGTTTTTAGAGCTGAAGGTAAATCAGACTGCACTAATTATCTTCACCACTTTTTCAAAAAACAAACTTTAACTGCTTTTCAACCTCTAAAATTAGTTTTTGTTAGTCTTTTTCGAACTCTGTTTGCAATCCTTAACTGTTAAATGCAATGGAACATCGAAGTATACATTTTTACAACTCATTTTGTTTTTAGAGAAATCTGACCATGGGATCCAGCTTCGAAATACAACCGCTATTCGAAACATTACTTCAATTGCTTGCAAGACTCTGCAAATAAACATTTAACTGTCCAAGCATCATTTTTAAGATGTACAAAAAAAGAATTTTGGAACAGAGAAGTTTGTGAAAATCATCTAATATGAAATCTGATCCTTGTGCAACAAGACACTCATTAGCGTTTTTGATAAAACCATCTTCATACGATAACTCTTTGTATTATTCCTGGCAACAAAAGAGACATTAATTTTATGCCTACTTGTTTTACAATGGTGAATATTACATGTACTATTTAATCAGTTAAATTTGTTTATTTATTTAGTTTTAATAATTAATGTAATATGCTTTTCAAATTTTGCTGATTAATTTAGTTTGGTTTAGTTGCAGACAAATGCTGTGATTGAAGTATTCACTACGTCAGTATTTGTATCAGAATTCTTTATAGCAGCGTACCTGTTAGATCGCACTTAATTTTTTTTTTTTAAGTTTATTTTGCTAGTTAAGTATTCATAAGCAAAGCATAAATTAATATGTTTGAGTTTGAAGTGTTTAAATAATGTTGTGTGTTTTTTTTTCTGCAAGATTTCTTCCTTGTTCATAGAGTAAATGCTTTTGCATGTTGGCTTTACTTGCCCTTAACTTTTCATAGACTGTAAGGCTGTTTTAACACATCTGCGCTTGACAACCACCAGAAACAAAATTGTGAAATAATTTTTTTTAAGTTAACAAATATGTGAGTATTTGACTAATCGTTACTGGTTTTAAAGTAATTAATGCAGGCGTTGCGTAGACTAGATACCCATGCAAAAGTTCGTTATTAAGTTATGAGGATGTGGTTTTGAAATGACAAGAGCTTTTCTCAAAATAGCCATTGTGTCAGTCATAACAATGTTATGAGAAAGCGGGATACTAGCGCTAACATAACGCTTTTTATTGCTCTTGGTGACAACGATTTATCGCTTTAAAGGTTTGGTCACAAACCATTGTTATTCTGAGTAAAATGTTCATGCCTTCGAAGCAATTTCAATCAAAGCAATTCTCGAGTTTTGTACCACCAGTCAACGTTTCAAATATTACTACTCTACAATATTTAGATCTATGCGATTTCATAATTAAGTAGCATAAACGTTCTCGACCGAAGTGATGTTGCTTTAAATCTAGAATTTGATGAGAGGTTGTAGACTAGACGAACGCGTTTAATCTCTCTGGATGCGGATTCTAAATCTCGTTGCAATTATTAGTTTTCCCTTGGCATATTTTGTTATTCGCTTGATCGCGCTCAACAAAATTAAACTAAAACAAATATTAATAATGCAATTAGGAACAGGAATGTGGAAGCACCGCTTTGTTAATTGCTTCCACCTTCTTTACACGAACTTATGTTTTGATCTGAAATTGTTTCAGTCAACTTTTTTTTAGGATTTTTCAAAAACGGCTTATGTTCAGTATCATCTAGACAGACTCATGGAACAAAAATGTCGTTACTTTGTTTGTTTTTATTTATTTTTTTGGCTGCACACCAGAGACATGCAATAAGACGCTTTTGCGTGGAGCCTATATGGCTCGAGGTTTTAGATTCAACATAAAAATAGCTTGTCTTTAATCATTTATGCTGCATATTTGTACATGGCTGTAGTTATGGGTGAAATGAATCTTCAACGGTCGGAGAATTTTTCTTAAAAATAACTCGTTTTTAGGTATGGTAAATTTCAACTTTAGTGGCAACGTCCATTTTCTGCACAGCAAAATAACCAACACTCATTACGAAGCTTATTCTGCTTCGGGATATATTCTGATTATTAGAACAATCTCATAGTTACAGTCACCGTCGGTCAGTGGTGTAAAGTAACGAAATACTTGAGTAGATTACTCAAGTGGTTTTTTCCAGCAGCGAATATTTCTTGAGTAGTTTTTAGTAGGTACTTTTTCTTGCTTACTTATAGACTAAAGTAACGCTATTTAACTAGTATTTTGTATCAGAAAAGTACAAAGTACTGTAATTTTAAGTTAGAACCTCAAATTCGGCAGAACGATCGACTTTTCTACCGGCAATTGTTCAGTTCAGCCAAGTTAGTTGTCTTTTTCTCCTTTTGCGGCTGGCTACTCTTGCGTCAGAGGTCAGACCACCACAGCGACTTTCACAATGCCTTTTTTCTACGTGTGCGCTTACGTATCACATCCAGTCTGGCGAAAATTTGTTTAAGATGGTTTTAGTTTCACGTTCGTTGTTTGGTATCTGCCCTTCGCCTCATACTGGCATAGATGTTTGTTTATTCTATTAAAAGTAAATCATGAAAGAGTCAAACAGAGATATATAGATTTGCCAAAAATGTGTCCTTTGATTACTTACCGTCCTTTGATTACTTGATTACTATCGCTAAATTCTACAGTGTGAGTTAAAAATCGCACACCATATATGCAAGAAACATTATCGTGCAGTACTGTAATATTTATTGTTCAATGTAATTACAAAATCTTTTTAATATGATGATCAATTTCGTCCCATGGAAACTCAGACTATGTAGATGGGCTATCTGCAATAGATTTAGTGACGTAATGTTTATCAGGCTTCTGCCTGCCTTCACATGTTCTGAAATAAATTAAATTTAAAAAATCCGCAATAAGTTTGATTAATTAAATCCAAAAAAGGTTATCGCAGAATATACTGAAATAGCTATGGTACGTAACTTTTAGCCCACCCTTGAGTATACTGTACACTGATAAGGCACGTACAACGAGTTTTTTTAATTTAAGCATAATTTAACAATAACAGTAAATGAGTATTTGAGCCAAGATGTAATAAAATGATTCAAAGTAAATTCTGCGTGGCATGATATTCAAATCTCGAAGTCTAACAGTTGTTGTTCTTTTTGATTAATTGTCTTGAATATAATAAGAAACTTGCCAAGTTACAATTAAGAATTCATGACTTATTGAGAGAGGAGGGGTTATAGAAGACTAAGCGCTTTGTGGCAGTGATGTAAAGGTAATTGGCCAGTTGTGATATGTCGAGTGAATAGTTTCTGTATTTTGCTTGAATACTTTCAGAAAAACTTGTACTCGAGTACTTTTAAAACTACGTTTTTACTTTTACTCCAGTCCTTTTTTGGTCAGTACTTTACTTCAAGTAATTTTTTGTCAGTAACGAAACTTTTACTTGATTACAATTCTCGAATACTTTTTACACCACTGGTTGCGGTCCGTTATAAGACGTCCATAACTTTATAAAGACTAAAAACTTGATCTTGTTTGGCTTACAATTATAAAAAAAATACAAATAAAAGTCCAAAAAGCTTTTCAGTTGTAGTGAATGGTCGTGACTGTTGGTTAACTTGTAAGAAAATCTAGATATAGAAAGACATTGATAAACGGTAAATTTTTGAATTGATAGTGGGCTAGCTGGCCCTCGATAAAAACAATAACTTTTCGTCGCAACTAGTAGTTCACTCACAAACTTGCGATCAAGCGTTTAATGTGTGGATGAAGGGTGCACATTTATTGTTTCAACTTTCGCAACTAAGAAATACAGTTTTCACATTTCTGCATAGCAGACTGCCACACTATGCTTACGGAGAAAAAAATTAATGATGAGTTTTTCATGCAATCAACAATACTATAGCGACCCCTGTTTTTCTATGCTTTTATGAATTTGTTTCTGCGATGTGATTTTGTTTTTAAAAATTCTTAAATATACGGTAGCAATTTTTCAGATTGAATGTGTTATAAAAAGTAAACAGCAAAGCCCGCTCCTGGTTTATATGTGTCTTATTTTTAGGCGGAAGCAAATAAACAGGCATTTCTTTTACTCAAAATGATCTTAAGTTTTTGTACTACTTGAAAATGACGTCTTAATCAACAGGGTTTATACGGAATTTTTCTGACATATTCCCCTGACTTTCGTCAAAATCGCACCTGTTTTCCCTGACTTACGTTTAAAAATCCCTATGTTTTTCCCTCACCCAATCCTGAAAAACATACTTTTTCCCTGACTTTCAGAATATAAACGAACAGTATAATATCAACCAGCAGCAAAAAGAACTATGCACACCTAATGCATACATACATACATAGAAACATCAATTCAGCAGCAGAAATAAGAATTTCACAGGTGACCTGTCTTAATTGTATCTTAAAAAAGATTGATTGTATCTTAAAAAACAATGGATCTTGATTCATAGGAGATAAGAACTTTCCAAAAAAATCTCCCTGACTTTTTCCAACTTTTCCCTGACTTTTTCGTTGAATTCCCTGACTTTCCCTGACTTTCCCTGACCATCTCAAAAAAGATGTGTTTTCCCCTGATTTTCCCTGACCGTATAAACCCTGATCAATATCCCTATTTACGCTTTCACCAGAGAACATATTAGATGTTGTCGTTGGTCCATCTTGTACATTGTAGAACTTGATTGTGTATACTGCACAGCGCAGCCGTCCTAAGAAAATTAAGTGGGTTGGTGTAAACCTGCTGCATCGACAAGTTTAGAGTAAGGTCTGGGGGTTTCAGACCTCCAAATTGTTGTCTGCGTCAATTTAAGTCATATGTCCCATGTGAAAACAGAAGACATGGATTGCATGAGCCAATAGCTATACAGTAATTCAAGCTACTTCAACAATTGTTGGTTCAACTCCCACCAGCATCCTTGTTGCTTCCTTGGATGAGTAAATGCTTAGCTTTATCGCTGTTGTTTCTAACGAGCAGTAAAAAGCAGCAAAAATCTAAATTCATCCATACTATCAATCATTCTCAACAACCTACTCTGCAAAACTGAACAAATCGAACCGAAGCAAACCGGTATCTCTAATTTTGTTTATTGAAATGCAGAACTGATGCAAAGAATGAAATGAACGGAAAAGCATAAAATGAAATACTTGTAAAAACTATTGACCGAAAAATCACGACAAATGCTAAAAAAAGTATCACCAAAGTCCCAATCAATTAATCCTGATAATCGCGTAAAAAAAAATTATGAAGCGGTCTGGAAGCTGTTTTTCATCTAACTCGGTAATTTCCAAAGTGGGGTCCGCAGACCTTTTAGAGTTCTTGAACCACTTTCGGATGGTCCGCAAAACAAATTTGGTAAAGCGTTACTTGGCTCATAGCCTAATAATTTTGCTTCCCACTCCTTAGCATTTGGGAGGTACGCAATCTGTGCTTGCGAGAGTTATTTTGTGCTTCCTATGCGTTCGTTGCGATTACACTACCCGACTCCCCCATGGTGTCACAGAGAGAAAAGTTCAGTTCATCGGTGGCTAATGCTATAGATAGCTACTTCTGTGGCGTAGCAGAAGCTCAGGCTTTTTGTATCTGTGTTAGTGAAGAAAGGAGTGGGCGTCTGGAAGTAACTGCACCTATCCCATTAAACTTCGTTAATTACTGTATATTTGCGCTCTGTGTAGGCCTATTTTTCACAATACGGTACATTGATCTCGTAGTTGTGATGGACAAATTTTAAGCTTTGTAGATAAGGCAGCCAAACATTTAAAATTTGCATGGGGACTGCTGTGAATTTTTTTAGTTTGGGAACCACTGATCTTACTTAAAACCAAAATGCCTTTGTACGGGTTAAAACGCTTTACGTTGTAGCAAGACAGAAACATAACTGAGCCTACCGCTGCAAAAAAAAGACAAAATAGGTGGAGCCTACCCTTGACGACACCATTGATTTAATTGTAAACCATAACTAGATCATTTATATTTCAATTATCAACTATAAGTAGGGTGTAAGTGACTTTGATGACCGTACTGTTTTGTTCGTTGTCTCCCAAGTTTTTGTATTTACCTGTGGTGTATTTAAAAAGTTGATGTAAATAAATATGATATTGCACAAAACTAAAAATCCTTATCCGCTTATTCCATCATCTTTCGTGGTAAGTTGTGCCTTCCCTCAGGGATATCGAGAACAACCATGCCTAAATCCTCTTTCTTCTATCCTCCTGATGAACTCTGCTATTTGAAAAACACTGGAGAGGCCATTCAGGCGAATACAATGCACAAAATTTAGTATTTCATTCGTTTTTCGTCTCTATCAAACGATAACTGCGCACGATATAACGATTTTCTATCACCTTGAACGCATTACTTGGCGCTTAACGCCAAAAGCTCGAATAATTTCAGAGTGGAAAATCTATTTAATAATAATAATGTACCGGTTCAGCACAATTTTGCGACGGTAAAATTTAAAAATACAATCGTCCATCATATCACATGTATAATACCATCGTGCCAAATATATTCCATGGACAATGTGAGCCAACTCAGTTCAGTACGGAAGAAACAGAAGTTTCATTTAGTAGCATCCACAATAAGTTGGCAATAACAAATATCCAGAGTCAAAATTAAATTATCCAACACCAAGCAGTGCCGTCACCAGAGAAAAACAAAGTGGGGGCGCACTAGCCAAAAGTGAGGGGGCACTAAAATAGACTGAACTTGCAGATAAAAATTGAAATTGTACGGCTACAAATTATGGGCAATTTTTAAAAATCTGTAATCATGTCAAAAAAAAGGCATATAAGGCCAGCAGCGTTTCTTAGCTAGTTTCGTCAGCGGCCTATAATCGCTTTAAAAATCTACTTGCAGCCGTGAATGCGATCAGACGCGAAACCAAGATTTTGCTAAGAGGCGGGAATTTAAACTAAAAGTAAATCTTTTTTTCTACAAAAGTTGTCGAATTTAGGCTCCATGCTGAGCAAACAAATGTAACTCAAAGGTGTTACAGACGAGATCCTGGGGGTGGATCCCCAGCCGCTGGGCGATTTTGCAGCAAAAATAGCAATTTTAATGCCACTTTAATCACATTTCGCTCGTTTTTGAAGTCATATGAGTAATCAAAGGGCACAAATTTGGAAGTCATTTAAAGAATTAAATTCCCCTACCCCTACTAATCCCTTACTTCAGGTCAAATCCAAAACACGTTCTAACACTCGTACCTTGAGGTTAAATTGTTTAAGTGACTTGGCTAAAAAGGTGAAGTCCCATTGGCCTCTTATCTCCTGAATGCGCCATTGATTGCGACCTAAAGACAGGGCCTCAGAGAGAAAAATTTCCAGGGGGTACGAAGGTCGATACCGGGCCCCCAAGCCTTATTGGGGGCCCATGCCATTAAATCAATTTTTGTCGGATGGGTTTAGACTGTAGATCTTTATTTAAAAGTGAGGGGATAACGATATTCCCATATAGTTAGGACCTATGAAAAACACAACTAGACATAAAATTGCTTTAAATCCAGCTAGGGGGTTTGGAGGAGCGCTTTGAGCTCCCCAGTGGGGTTCGGGGCAGAGTCCCGGAAGCTTTAGCACTTTTTATGTTTCTCGAGGGTAAAATACAGCATTTGATCAACATCCCAGCACCAAACTTGCTTAAATTGACAAGCAGAAAACGTGATATACATGAAAGAAAGTATGTGAAGTGGGGAATGATGACATGCACACAATATTATACAACATAATGACTTTATTAATGCAAATCCAAATATTTAACTGATAAAAGTTTTAAGACGTCATCTGCAATCATAGACTTCACAAACCCAAATACCTATTAAACTCATACAGATAGAGTGAATTGCTTAATGATAGTAGTAGAGAATGTCAACTTTGACTCTGCTCTCTGAGGTTGAAATGCTTTTGGATCTCTAAAAATTTACGCTCTCGTACATTGTTATACCATAGAATTAGCGCTCTCAAGTCAGAGAAATGTAACAAAACGTTGACTTTGGTGCAAGTGTATGGCCTTTGATACATTTTCCTCTTTTTTTAATCAAATCGGCCACTATTGGATGCCCTAAAGGCTGTGTAGCAAAAATAGCGACCAATTATCAGTACTGAATAGGCTGACTAATATTTTTGCAGTAAGCAAGTTTGATTACGGTGGTATGGTGCGATACCAAAACTTAAGGAGGAAACCGGAACTCTTCCGAGCCCCTAGAGCCCGGCCCCCCCCTAGGCGTGGGCCCTGGTACGATGTACCCCCTGAACCCACTCTCGCAGGCCCTGCCTTAAGATCGTGAGTGTGCTAAAAAAACAAAAATAGTTGGTCTTCTTAAAAACGTTTTCACGTACTGTTTCAGGTCATAATTACTAACGAAGCACCGGAAACGATTCTGTAGGCTTACATCTTTTTTCCGCGACACATCCGTGAAGGCGTGTTAATAAGATGGGTTACTGCATCACGATTATTATAGCAGTCGGTTGGCAGCTATTTCGCAAAGAATCGAGTAAACGTCCAATGGTAATTATGTTTGAACATTATTATTCCTTTTTCCATCATTGTCTTGTCGTTAGGAGATATTTAAAAACAGTATTTTGAGTAAACTGAAATGGGGGGCACAACCAGCTATTAAGGGTGCACGGCTTCCTGGCCTCCCCGTAGCGACGGCACTGACACCCAGCAACATCAAAGTTAGTTAATCTTAAACAAAGTAATTTTAAACCAAAAAAGTGCCATATTTACGAAAAAATAGCAAAATATTTTAAGTTAAGACTAAAAGCAGTAAAATATACAAGCCAGGCTAACTGTGAAAACAAACATTATGACTTCGATGTTATCCTACATTAATTTAAAGCATACATTTTCTGTTAAAACATACATAACTGTTTGAAACAATTAGCAGACACTTTACATTCACAGCTGGCACATAAATTAGCCTAATACAATCAAACCAAACTAAATTAATCAGCAAAATTTGAAAAGCATATTACATTAATTATTAAAACTAAATAAATAAACAAATTTAACTGATTAAATAGTACATGTAATATTCACCATTGTAAAACAAGTAGGCATAAAATTAATGTCTCTTTTGTTGCCAGGAATAATACAAAGAGTTATCGTATGAAGATGGTTTTATCAAAAACGCTAATGAGTGTCTTGTTGCACAAGGATCAGATTTCATATTAGATGATTTTCACAAACTTCTCTGTTCCAAAATTCTTTTTTTGTACATCTTAAAAATGATGCTTGGACAGTTAAATGTTTATTTGCAGAGTCTTGCAAGCAATTGAAGTAATGTTTCGAATAGCGGTTGTATTTCGAAGCTGGATCCCATGGTCAGATTTCTCTAAAAACAAAATGAGTTGTAAAAATGTATACTTCGATGTTCCATTGCATTTAACAGTTAAGGATTGCAAACAGAGTTCGAAAAAGACTAACAAAAACTAATTTTAGAGGTTGAAAAGCAGTTAAAGTTTGTTTTTTGAAAAAGTGGTGAAGATAATTAGTGCAGTCTGATTTACCTTCAGCTCTAAAAACAACTAATAAGAAAAAAAAACAACTGACGCATATATATTCAAGCGTCAAACCAGGAAACCTTCCCAAAGTTAGCATTAATTTGATACCATTTCAGCTAAAGTTCTAGGTGAAACCAAACAAAAAAACTTAAACTGGATGGGGATAGTTTGGCATGGCATTACAACACTATCAATAACCTAAGTTAAATAATGATTCTTCGGACGAGACTCTTTCACTGGAAATTTTTGTCTACTTTTTTATTAATTTTGATCCAGATCTAACCCAAACTCAAATTCTTACTCCAAAACTCACTCTAAAACTAACCCAAATCTTAACCCTTAAAAAATCACGAAAATAAGACATATTAAGTCACAATCTGAATCAGCCTCTGATTGTTACAAAAATGCCTACAGAAGGGATTCCAACCCATGCCCGAAACAACCACAGACATATACTGGCTTCAAAGTCGCAGCAGTTTTTCAACGCAGGACAGACATAAGACCATGTGAGCTTGTTGACCTACTTTCTTCATGATCTTAAAAAAGGCAAACAAAAAATGCAAAGATGAATAATGAAAATTTTTATTTCACTCACTTTAACTTAAAAATTTCCAGTGAAATCATCATTCATAGAATTCTTTTCACACCACAGTATAACTTTTCATACCAGCATAAACTGCCAAAAAAAAATTACCAAATATCAGTAAGTATGTATTACTGCGACACTAATTCTGTCACCATTACATAAATTAGAATGTCTCTTTAGTATGTGTGATCTATAGCTGATCAACTAAAAGTTACAATACAAATAAGCACAGCAAATTGGCAGTTAGACTTGATGCAAAGCTACTTTGGGGACTATTTGCTGATGCTAGTTAATCGAACGCTAACGCATTCATCTCTGGAGCGTGAGGTCTGAGGTTCAAATCTTGGGTCAGTGAAATTGGCACAGTGTTGCCAACCACTTGCATCTGTGCAACATTTCTTTGAAGGGTGCATTGTTCAGGCTCAATGATGCAAAGATGGGCCCGCCAACTCATTACACACTTCTGCATAATACAACAAATAAATAAAAGATTTAAGTTGGTGAATGTTTGTTTACATCAGCGTTCACAAATTGTTGCGTATGTCCCCCATGAAGACTAGCAAACATTGCAAAAGTGCAATTTAGGCATTTTGCTGTTTCCGGTCTAAACGCACCTTTGATACATATAATCTTTTCAATGACTATACAATCAATCAAGTGTGTTTAATAACAAAATCAAAAAGGTTAAGAACTTTTTAGTTTGATGAAATGCCTTGTTAACAGTCTTCCTTCAGTATCTACAAGCAAAGACAGATACTAATGTCGTGCATTAAGACCTGCTCAATCATGCCTCACACTGCTTTCAGACCATACCGGTAATTGAAAAGTGCAAGACAAACCTTCAATATCATGGACCAGCATTACAGTCATTTGTTAATAACTTTCACAAAATCACTGCAGATTCTCAATTTAATACTGCACTGTACACGTTTAACAAAAGCCATCTCTGGCTACAACTGTTTCAAAAATAAAACCAAAGTATGCACAATAAACATCAACGCAACATAGGTTATCTACCTCAATTCAGATTCCCATTTCTGGAACAACTCCAGCAAGAAGATCAAATATCAGCCGGGGTAGAAGAGTGCATGGAGCAGGAAGGCCATCAAAAATTTCCAAGAAGACCAAATCAAGATGTCAGCATTCGATTCAACAGTGCTCTAACAAGAACGTCATGCTTGGGAAATCCCACTAAAAAAACAAACTAGGTTGAATTGGAAAAGACTTTATATACCAGATTTTTTTCTGTGGTCCTTTTCTGCAATTTGTGATTAAGGGTGACTTTGATACTTTTTGCATCATAAACCATTCAGTAATTTGCTATTTGATCAACCTCAAAGGTTCCAAGTAAATCTCTTTTAGGTATGTAAATAAGCAGTCATTGATCATATACCTCAACAAATTAACTACTGTTTCAAGACCATTTTAACAGTAAAAAACTGCAAACGCTCTCAAACCATGATGCAATTTAAATCCCATTATTTTGTTAATAAGACATAATATATAATACGAAGTGGCTAGCATTACGTTATGTAACGCCCATGAAGAGAATAAGAGAGTAAAGAGTGAGTGCTCATTTACTCTTTTTTGTTTTTTAAATTATCGTTAGGGTTTGGGTTAGATTTTGAGTTTGGGTTAGGATTATCGTTAGGGTTAGACCTAGGGTTAAAGTTAGGTTTAGGGTTGGGGTTAGGGTTAAAATAGCGATTTTCTTTTTCTTATGTAACGTAACAGCAGCCTCTGCCTATATAATACGCTAAATTGTTAAATACCGGTATGCATTAAAGGACTAAATATGAACTTTGCTACCTAAAAACAACACCTACCTACCAGCTCAAACAAACCCAATCCATACAGTATATCACTATTGCATAAGCTGCAAACTCTGTATTGGTATACTGATGCACTATCCAGTTGGTAAAACCAAAGTTTTCATTAGTCCATGTTCACAATTCCACAAAAAATCAATTTAAGATTACATACAAGGCTTCTTTTGAACTGCTATAACCAAAACTCTGAAGTGTTAGAGCAGTCATGTTTTTCAAATTCGATTGTTAGTAGGCTTTGACTGAAAAGTAAGCACAAATACAAAAGATGATTGGAAGAATTCTTGAAATGTAGTACAGATGCTGGATGCTTGATACTTCTTGAAACTTTGGCAAACAAACCTTATAGCTTCTTTGTTTACTGTTAAGCATGTACACAATCAGTATTTTTTTCTTGCCAATAAATTGTACACGATATCATTGCCTGCCCACACTC
This sequence comes from Trididemnum nubilum, assembly GCA_963965965.1. Lineage (NCBI taxonomy): Eukaryota > Metazoa > Chordata > Ascidiacea > Aplousobranchia > Didemnidae > Trididemnum > Trididemnum nubilum. The sequence goes on from OZ014487.1 coordinate 26,169,649, forward strand.
TACACAAGAAATGCAATTTTCCGTCTTCATAGGTCACATACCAATGGTAAGAACAGGAATCTATATTAATTGCAAATGGTTTGGACTGGTTACCACAGATCACCACAACAGAACATACCTACGTTTTAAAAATAAAATAGACTACAACATGGGCATATCAAAAAATTGATCTACTTGTATACTATGCTGGGTAACATTTTATGCCTGCAACACAATTTTGTATGTTGAATAATCATAGAGTACAACATGTGAACATTTCTTAAGTTCAACAATCTAATACCTATTGTGTAAAAAAATTAGGGTACTAAACTTTCTATGAGCAGGTTAGAGACAAACGATTTAGGCTACTTAATCTGAGATGTACCGGTAGAAGTAGCTAGTACCAGTAGTAAATTTGGCGTTACCATTGTCTACACTATCAAGAAATTGCCACAATTAACTCAGGCTCAACACCTTAAAATATGTAAACAGCAAAATAAACCTACCCTACACATCTGACATAGCCCTAGGTCTTTTTAACATTTTGATGTTAACAGTGCACATCAAGCCAAAACCGAGAGCGAAGTATAGTATCTCAAGGATGGTGTAGTTGGCATAGCACAGAATCGGTAAGTACGCCAACGTTAACCGGTAACCCTGAACTGAATTGTGAACTCTCAACCTAACCCCTTACTACTGTATGGCTATATCATACCTCCATAGGTGGGCAAGTTAATGCAAGACGTTAGCTTTGTTAACCACTAGTTTGTTAACAAACATCACACTTCCGTTAACGTTAATTCGTTATTTTCAGCTTAGATTAACGGAAGTTAATAAAGTCTGTTAATCCGTTAACATTTTGCAGGTAATTTACATTTCTTTTTTATTCACTCGCTTCTAGAACATGTATTGACGCTGTTGAGCAGATTGTAAGAAAAAATTTATTGCTCTGGTGGTCTTTTTGTGTTTTGGTAGTTACATTTTACAGTCTAATCTAATTTTACGATAAAAACAAGTTCGAATGCACAATCGAAGCTGCGACCTGAAAATCTTTGGAAATTGGGAACAGCAATAACTATATAATAGACCTCTGAGGCTGCAGGTTATTATTTGCCTCAAAAAAGAGCTCCTTTCTTTGCTTTCTTCTATAAAACTCATGCTAATATGCAACAAGTGTTACCAGAGCAAACTGGTGTATACCGGTACGATGAATGAATGGTGCAAGATACAAATAAAACCTTAACGGAAGTTAACAAAACTTAACGGAAGTTACTTTAGTCCGTTTGCAGCACTTAACGGAAGTTAATTTAATCCGTTAACATGAAAAAACTTTTTAACGGATTAACAAGTTAATAAAAAAGTTAGCTTCGTTATTAACGGATTAACGATTAAAGGACTTGTGCCCACCTATGCATACCTCACCTAGGCTACTATGCTTACTGAGACCTACCAAAATCCAGAAGCTATTTGTTTAGACTTAGGAGAAATTTAATTTACTTACTACGGTAGTTACTCTGACCATCGAACAGATGAATCGACTGACTAACATTAACTGAATGCAAGAGTGACGCTGTTTACTGTAAGCTAGTCTATTCTGTATCAAAAAATCAATTATTTGGCTATTATCTGCCATTTACGAATAGTAAGTAAATATACATAACATGATTAAAACTTTGAATTGCACTAACATCATCGTTATCTGACTACCATCACATTAGACATCCCTGGTATGATATTAGGCTATTATTTAAATTTTATACCGGTATCTAGTAGGCCTAATATAGCAGCAATTGCTCAGACTCGAGTCAACAGCTTAACCGTGATGCTTACAACAACTTGTCAGACGCTATCTAGATACTAGGCTAACTAGATACGCTAACATATATTAGGCGTATATGCCTGTGATCACTAACCTATAAGCTAACCTACCTCTTGCATTAATTTGCCTGTGAATACAGCGGATCAAGCCAAAGTGAGCGCGGAGTATGGATAGGATGCGGATGTGACGTAATAAATCTGCAAAACCATGGTAGAAAAAAAAATTTCGCAGCCCTTACACCCTTGAAATTAAACACAACAAAGATGCTAGGCCTTTCAAAAGCAAACAAACGTTAGTGTTACGCCACAAACCACAATCATTTCTATCAATTTAATTTAAACAAACGAACTGTAGAAATAAAAACGTTTAGAAAGACTGCAAAATTAGAAGCCCCTACACTTTTTTTTACAATATTCAGTAAATTTTGATCTGAGGCTGACAGTTTTTAATTTTTTGCCAATTTTCAGTCTCATTTCTTCTTATTTGTTCTTAAATTTGAGAACATCGATGTCAAATTTAGCGACCATGCTTGCAAAACTTTGTCAGCTTGAATAAACAATTTTTTTTCTGTTTTTGCGGCATTGTAGAAATTGCAAAAACAAACAAGCGATTTTTTGTAATTTCTACAAAATCCAAAAAAATTTTTCAATTATCTGCGCAATAACTTTATGGTCTCAAAATCATTGCAAATACTGTAGTGTACTGGCAAATTACTAAACTTTCATCTTTTTGAATCAGTACAGAATTCAGTTTCTTTTAAGATTTGAAATTTAATCTTTTTCGTTTGATCTTAATTTTTGTTATTACTGAGGCTGACATTGTTCTCCAGTAATTTGTTTTTAAATTTTGAGCAAAAATAAAACTCTCATTCTTCTAAAAATCGTTCTTAAATAAAGAGTATACACAAAATAAATATGAAACGAAAAATATTGCATTGCAAAACTGCGCTAACGCTTCGTAACTGAATCGCTTTTCTATCCTAATTAGTGTGAACCAAGCCAGCAAAAATAATACTATGATGGAGTAGCGACGCAATAGGCACCGTCATCCATGCAGGGTCGCGCGAGTACAAAGAACCACATTACAAAACAGCTGTTATAGAACTTTTAAGTTAAAGGATAGACAATAATATGATTGCAAAATACTACGCGTGTTGACTTTGTCATCATTACGATAGTATTTGACGGTTAATTTTTAAATTTGAGAGACTCATTATTGGGCAACTTTCATTCGATTAAATTTGAAAGATATAAGATTGAAGCACCAAAACAACTTTGCTGTATATTTACGATTTGTCCGAAAAAGAGAGTTCTTAGTTGCGACTGGACTTAATTAATAAATGTTAATCAATTAACAAATGCAGCTTTTTCTTATACTTCAAAGAGGAAGCAAAGCTACTGTGGTATGAGTCAAACCATGATATTTCGATTAAATGCGTTTCCACTTTAATAAAATCTTACAAGATTCCGCTTTCGCTTCGACGAAAAATAAACAGTCATAAAATCTCTGTATTTTTTGGATTATTATTGCTAGTAACAATGAAAATTATAACACAGTAAAAAAATGCTATTAATAAAAAATACTAAAATGTTGATAGAAATAATTGTAGCAATACGAGTTACGTATTATAAACTTACAATTATAAAATAATTGTAATACTTCGTTCGTTCGTATGCAGTATGAACCAGACACTTTGCGCCTGCAAAATCACACCAACGCAGAGCACTTTTTGGGGTTTTGTTTGCAAGTCTTCCGTCAGGCTGGGCCACCACAACGAGTAAATTGTTTGGTCCAATAAAAAATAAGTGTCAAGTGGCTTTCCTTTGTAAAAATTAATACAGAGGATACTGTTTGAACAAATCGCCCACATCAAGCATTATACTAATTTTTTCATGTGTTGTAAAACTTTTGAGTTAGATCATTGTATTAGCATGTACACAGTAAAATATGGATCTGTTTCAACACCAAAACGGATGTATACTGTAGCACGACAGAGTCCAACCGAATAATGCTGTAAAGTCATTAGTCTGCAATTTATTCCTTCCGTTTTTCAACACCCCAAAAGTTCAGTTTATTAATCGCCGCAACGTATATTCATGTACAGTACTGATAAATATAGGCTATAACGCATTTCACAAAATTGAATTATTATTTTGATGCAAGACAACTTGCTTTGCAAAAAAAAATTTGCAAAATAATGAGAAAAAAACTTTTGAAGTTACGCACATTGACAAAATCAGTCTTAATAAACAGCAAAAATACCTATCAAATAAACGTAAAGCTTGTTGATGGTTTCTTTAACATGATTTATTTGCTAACCAGAGCGGTGTTCTTAAGTTATCTGAGGTAATCAATCATTGTTTCGGTTCAAGCAACGATAGCAAAAAAGGCAACTTTTTCCTAACAAAACGCTTGTTCCGTGATGTTTCTTCAAACACTCTGAGTAGTCTGCTTTAGTCATAAGTCCGTCACATTATACGTTTCTGCTTCAGCAGCTTTGGGCGACAAAAATTAACAAAAGCTATCTGTTACCGAAAACTGATTGAAACTGAAAAAAATTTTTTTCTCAGGGGAAAGATATTAAGTAAACATCTTCAAAAATATAAAAAACTCATTTTTTGAAAAATGTCGTTTATGCATTTTTGCCAAAACGTGCTTCATATTTAGACGTTTCGGTTAATTTCTTTTAAACATTTTCAATCTTATTCATTGATAATGAATGAAAGAAACTAAAAAAATTACGGTTGAAAGATTTTATTAGAATAACATTGAAAATGGAAAAAAGAGCTTAACCGGTACATTTTAGATATGTTCTGCAGTATTTTGACTGTATTGTTTTTCGTTAAATTATTCAAGACGTACATTTACCGTGCTTCAAAATCTTAAACGTTTCTTAAAGTAACTCTTATTATTGAGTTTGCAGTAGACCCCTCAGCAATGGTTTTCTAATTTAAAATACATCCAAAATACTCTAGAGCATATTTAAACGTTTCGGTTAAATTCTTTTAAACATTTTCAGTCTTATTTATTAACAACGAATAAGAGAAACTAAACGTAAGTAGCCTATGCTTAAAAGATTGTATTTGAATAACATTGAAGATGGAAGAAAGAACTTAAACGAGGACTAAAGGCAAAATCAATGTGGGTATCTAAAGTTAGGCCAATTGCATAAGACTAGATTAGCATTGACTCCAACCTTTTTGACCCATCCGTTGCAGAGATATTCTGCTTCAAACACGACATCGGTGACTCTGCTGTAACTTATAACTTTTAATAAGTTTTACTGGCAACCCTGTCGTTGATAAGCATTAGCGTCTTAGCGACGCTTTCCCAGTTCAATCCTAAAGCAACGATTAGGCATTGAGTCGTTTCGCTACGCACTAATCAGTTTGATCATGTCAGCACAATAAATCTGAGCTGGTAAAAAGAGTTGACTTTTCGGTAGCCTAGCGATTTCAATAAAAATCAAGCCGGCAGATGCATTTCAGTATAAATCCTAGCCTAGTCTAGTGTCTAGCTATAAGGTTTTTATTACTAGGCAACACAGTACAAACTCATACCTGATAATAAGACGACCAATATTTGAGTAGGCCTGTTGTATTTGCTTACGGTATTTTGTGTTCCTAGAATAAACTTTTCCATCAAAGTTGAAAACAATGGCCTACTAGCCAACTCTTAATAGCTCTACAAGCCTTACTTTCGCTTGTTCTTAGAGGTTTGTTAACTAGGCTATCGTGCAGTCTACTCATTTTTCCAGCTCGAATCTATTCTGCTGACAAGATCAAACTGATTAGTGCGCAGCGAAACGACTCAATGCAGTAGCCTAATCGTTGCTTTAGAATTGAACAGGGAGAGCGTCGCTAAGACGCTAATGCTTATCAAAGACAGGGTTGCCAGTAAAACTTATTAAAAGTTATGACATTACAATAGAGTCACCGACGTCGTGTTTGAAGTAAAATATCTTTGCAACGGATGGGTCAAAAAGGTTGGAATCAACGCTAATCTAGTCGTATGTAATTGGTCTAACTTTAGATATCCCCATTGATTTTGCCTTTAGTCCTCGTTTAACCCGAAACATTTGAATACGTAAATATGCTCTACAGTACTTTAAATAAATATTTGAATGAATAAAGAAATAAATATTTGAATAAATAAGTCTTTGAAACATTTGAATAAATATTGAATACATATGCTCTGCAATACTTTGGTTGCATTGTTTTTGATTAAATTGTTCAAGAAGTTAATTTACCGTGCTTCAAAATTTTGAATGTTTCTTGAAATAACTCTTATTGTTGAGTCTGCAGAAGACCTCTCAGTAGTGACTTCTAATTTAAGGAGAAACACTAAATCTTTTGGTTGGCAAAAGTTTTTTCAAGATTAAGAAAAGTTACCATTTATTTAGCATTACATTTCTAACTAGACACTGACAGCTCCTCTTCTTAATTAAACTTGTACATTCATGCACGTGTACAAATGTGATCCTTAAAAAAACTTTACCACTCCAAAAATAATTTAATCCAAAAATAATTTAAATCACGCTGTAGCGTGTCAAACGGGAGCGCTTCGATTGCGGTTAATCGGCTCGACTGCGCAGTGAGCAGGCGTGAGATGTTGATCGGATGATAACTGTTGCTTAGAAAGCGGCTGACGTCGAGGTAAGGGAGCGCGCTCCGATTGCGGTCAACCGGCTTGACTGCGCAGCCTACGAGTTATTACGATCTGTTGATTTAAGAAGCCATCGGTTAGAATTATCTTTCGTTTGTGGTTACTTCCATGCTAATTTCCACATCGCCACTGGATGAAGCAGGAACTGCGACAACGCGTACTTTGCATGCTTCGAAACGCGGAAAACAAATGATATGAAAATAATGACCTTAAACTAGTTATAGTCGCGATAAGGCAATAATACTCATCTAGTTTTAGCTGTTCTCATTTTCCATTTTGAACTTTAATTTGTTTTTCAATTTTCTGACAATTTGATGCAGCATAATGTGTGCAAAAAGCCGTGTAAGTTTTAGGTTTAATTAGCGCTGTAGTGCATACGCATCGTACAAGCTTGCAACAATTACATAAAATTGCACACAAATTTAACGCACACTTCAAAAAACGGCAGTTTAAAATTAATGTAAATCAGTTCCACGTCACAAAGAATTAATTAAACAGCTGTCAAAAGAACAGGATTAAAAAAGGTGCGATCTGCAGCAAATCAAAAATGCTGCTTGAATTCCAATAAACCGATGTATGATTTTTGTTTAAATGTGCGGATAAATGAAACCTGGTTCGACTATTGAAATAAACAAAGTAACAAATAGCCGCTACAACGTCATTTTTTTCACACGTCATTGTTTATTTGTCATCACCGGTTCAAATTTTGCGCTTTGTTTTTTCAACCTAGGTCATAAAATGTAGCCTAGGGCAAAGTTGTTATACCACAAAAAAAATCTTACGACGTAATTTAAGTTAAATGATTACGATCCTAAAAGTGCTCAAATTTTGGTGTAGTTGTTTCGGCAATCCTCAGACAGACAGATAAGCTGACAGAAACCCGTAAAATTGCTTGAAATTCTCCTGTAAAAAATTTGACTCAATATTAATGCCGCCGCAAATGGCATTTACTGACCGATCAGTGGTCGAGTAGATTGAACATCTGCAACCGAGACGGTTGTTTTGGCTTCGATTCCCTGTCGGGTCAAACCAAAGACAAAATTAATTGGTATTCACAGTCTTGCTGCTTGACATTCTCCATTATAAAGGGAGAGTGTGAAGCCTCCACCGTGAGTGTAGACAGGTGGGCAGATGGCAGCTTGACTCGAAGACCGAAAAGTCCCTTCGCTGTCTCCTGGCCAAGATACTGTAAGTTGGTGAAAAACATATAATTACAATTACACCGCAAGGCCTGTTTTTGTGAAGTGACTAAAGAAGCTTCAAAGAATCTTTTCGAGATGTGATTTTTAACAAGTATCAAATAGTAACAAGATGGCGTGATTGACGCGCGATAATTGCTTTTTTGTCACTAAAATTAATGTTATTAACATTACTACTATAGCGGTAATAATAATGACGTTAATAAAGTACAATGGCGACAGCGTTGAATTTAAACCAATTTTTTGAAAAAAAACAAAAAAAAAACTAAATCAAATGGAAATTTTTGATCACACTATTTCCGAACTCAATGTTCGGAGTTTGCCAATAAGAGTGGTTGAAGAGCGAAGGCTATGCATAACTTGTAAATTTCAACTAGTAGCGGCGCTTTGAAGAACAGTCGTCACGCAAATCTTAGTTTGCACACAAATTTTCATGGAACAGTCCTTCATCGGTACAGTTTATATTTTCTGTTATTTATGTGATGTACTCAATTTTATTGCTTGGCCAAGCGGTAATGCATCGTCTCTGGAGCGGGAGGTCTGAAATTCAGATTTCTGGTCGGTCAAATCGGACACAGTGTTGCAAACGGCTCGCCACCGCTGCAACACTTTTTCGAAATGGAGATGTGTTGCCCGAAGACGCAATGACGTGGAGCTGGTTCCATAAACTTGTTACACGCTTCGGCGTAGTACAGCGAGTGTAATGAAAGATTTGGTTTGATTAGAAAAAAATGCTTGAAAGTCTCCATTTTTACGTTATTCTGTAAATTAATTGTTATCATCTTGTTGCGTGTTATGTTTGTATAATAACTGAAGGAAATAACTGAATGTCTAAAAAAAAATTACTTTTTGGTATTTTTGCGTAAGCTCAATATTTTCTTTATTGTTCACCCTATTTTATCAAAGGGGAGGGGGGCATTTTTGTCTTGTTGTCTCCCCTCTTGGCTCAGAAAAAATATGATTATTTCGAATCAACTTGACTTTGAGCCAAAATTCATCACAAATAATTTCTGAAAATTTGAAGTTGTTAAGATGACGAGAAATTTTTGAGATTTTGCAAAGTCACTTTCCGAAATCTGAGCATTTTTTGGCCAATGCTTAATTTAAAATGCGTTTTTGTGACGTAATTAACTTGACTTGGGCATTTTGTTTTTCATTACCAAAAAACAAGCCTACGAACAAAATTTGAATCGCCTCTGACGTCATCGCAAAAATAACGTCCTTTTTCAAAAAAAATGGCCATGGCGTCACGGTTATGACGTCACAAACCCAAAATCAATTTTTCTGAAAAATTTTGGTGAACACCAACCTTAATGCAAAATTTGGTGTTTCCATCATTTTTGGTTTAGAAGTCAGATAGAGGTGCCATTTTTGCCCCCATCACGTGTAAAATGCGTAAGTCAAATACCCGTGTAAAATAGGGTTTAGTGAAGAGTAAGAATGATTAATTTTCTGCCAAATTCATGCAGCAAACTTCAATAAAATAAGATTTATTTAAGCTGTCAAATTTTCTATGTTTTGCTTAATCCTGCATACTCTTATTCATTTAAATTTTGAGAGAGGCTAAGACAAGGATCACTGTCAAGAGATTCCTACAATGAGAATGCTCAAACCGCTGTCCTGATGAGCGTATATGAAATTCAACTAATGGAGTTCAGGAGAAGAGCACTCGGGACATTGTTTCACGAAATGAGTAATGATTTTATGACAATAAATGGATTTGAGCCGTCGTGACGCGTTTTGTCCTTGCTAAAGGGACTTATCAGGCGACAAAGGCCAATTTTGTTTTATTAGCCAAAGAAAATTGTAATTGGAATATAGGCTCCCTTTTACCGTTTCTATATGTCTCCCATTGCAATGCTGCTACTTCAAAACTTTTTGCGCACAAATACTGACCGCAGTTACTCAGCGCTCACTGCCCACTAAAAACCTTCAAAATTTACCACTGGTATAAAGCTACTGCTGAAATCTGCTACTTATTACTGAAACCTACAGGCTAGGTCTGACCCACCGCTAACATTGCAATTTGGTCTGCATAAAGCTAAATTCCAAAAGGTTGTTAGTGGTACAGAATTTCAAAATAGCTTTTAATAGCGTCGGAGCTATCATTTCCACTTTTTGAGAAATAACCTTGAAAAAGACTGTGTTAGATTAAACGTTTTCGTCCAGCTCTCTTCGCAAATCTACGCTGAAATTAAGAAAAACTAAAATACAGTGGTATATTAAAATATAGAGATTGACTACATTGAAATAGACAATGGGTTGCTATTATGACGTAAGATGATGCCAACGTCAATCTAAAATATAATTTAGGCAAAAGCTAACTCAGGCCCTCATGTAGCCTTTTTATGAACGTAATGCAATAAATCAGGGACGGATTTGACATATGGCACAGTGCCAGTGGCCCCGCGCTCATATAAGACTTATTTTGGTCTTCACCTGCATTTGGCAGGAAAATATTGCAGAAATCCCAATGTGCCAGGGGCCCAACTCAATGCAAATCCGGCCCGGGCAACAACATGATTAGTAGGCGTAGCCATCTGTTTCATTTTTCAATAACAATTTACCTCTACCTCGCCAGTTTTTATGCAACAAAATAGTTTTGAAAAAAATTAGCAACAATAAGGGAAATGCTCATTGAACAAAATTTTGAATTGAGAGGGCCTGGGCCCTTTCATGACAAAACAATAATCTCTGAGGAAAATTTTCAAGTGGATTATAATTTACTGCTAAAATATTTCAGGAGGCAATGTGCTTTACTTCCCCCTACCTGGGCCAAATCGCATACTAAATTTAACCCCACAATACAAGATTTTAAACGTGTTTTGGACTTAAATTGCAAGCAAAAGAAGAACTGAATAACTTAATTTTTTCAATTGCCTTTCAAATGCTAAAAATCTGGTACTTTCAAATGGCTCAGAATATGTGCGAAATGTGATCCAATGGCGTTAAAACAGCTTTTTTTCAAAAAACTACTAAAAATCGCCCAGCGGCTGGGGGCTCCGCCATCAGACTCCCGTCAATTATACGTTTGAATTACAGTGTACTTCTTTGTTCAACACGTTTTCCAATTTAGACATTTTCATATTTTAACTACTGGTTTAAGCCCTCCCCTAAACAAGTTCCTAGTTGCGCGACAACACCAGGCCACGGCTTCTCTTCTTCCATTCTACAATATCTTTGCCCCCACAAAAAATTTCTCTTTCGAAGTTTCTGATGACGTCATTGCATGTGATTTGTGGTTTGGGCCCCCCCAATAAAAAATCCTGGCTATGTCTATAAAAGCAATCATATTAAAATTACAGTCAAACAAGCAACAGCATCAACTTTTTAGCGTGAAATAAACCAATTCAGTTAGAATAACTATTAATGGGATAGTCAAGGTGCAGTAAAATAAAGAGAAAATCGAGTCAAATCAAGATAAGAACTAACTTAATGATATTATGACGAAATAGAAAATTTGTCAACTTAGAAAATACTAAGCAAAAAAGAGGCACCTTTAGCATAAAATAGTAATGCAAAAAATCACCTACAACACTAATGCAAAAATATAGCTAATTTCTCGTTCTATTTTGATTGGTCAAAATTTGTCATTTTGACAATTTGATTGGTGGACAAATATTGCTTTGTTTTAGTCCGAAATATGCACAAGAAATTAATGTGAAATTTGGAGTGAATAAAGGAATTCTTTGTGACGGCGAAGAATAAGCTGTAAGGAATTGATCTAGATTACTTCCAGAACTGACAATTGGAACGAAGATCTTGCTGTAGCCAAACTGAAAAATTGTGCATCGTTATAGTGATTCTTCATTCTCTAGTAAAAAATGCTGTCTGATTGCAGAATTACAGTAGACACAGACTAGGGGTGCTACTGATTTTGCATTCTCGATAAGCCAAATTTTTGGTTGGTCTTTTGTCGCTTCTTATGTATCTCGTAGTATGTTGACTAATTCTGTCCAGCAATCTTGGGAAGTTCAACCCACGTTCGGAAAACGAACTTAATTACAGTAACTTTTTTTTTCATTTTAGGTCAACAACTTGGAGCCATCAATTGGTTTAAATCCTGGACCGATCAACACTCTTCGGTTTCCTAACGTCACGAATCTTCATGTCCATGGACTTCACATCAGCAGCAGGGTGAATCTACAGTTCATTTTGATCTGCTTTGTATTTATTTTTGATTTATGATAGCAGATATTATGCTGTAACTCATCTTATAGCTTTAGTCACAACGCCTTTTTGCAATTCATGCAATTTTCTAAAGGTATCCAACAAATTTTTTGGTCATACCCGTATAAAAGAAGCAGCATTATATTTTACTGCTGTATCATTGAAAAGCCGAAGAATCTCAACAACCTAACAATTTTAACAATCAAGAAATTGAAACATATTCAAATCTGATTGTGTATATTTTAGTTTAATGTAGTGCAAATCAACAATGACTGATTTACTTCAAGCACTTACTGAAATATTTTTGTTGCTTGACACTTTTGAACATTGATGGATGAAAATAATTAGCAGAGGTGGAGTCCTCGAGGACACATTTTGAAGCCCTTGGCCTTGGCCTCGAAGATCAAGTTCTTGGCCTTGAGGCCTCAAGTCCTCGAAAATTGCCCTGTTCTCGGCTTGAGGACAGCACTTTTTTTGAATTGTTGAAATTTTGTAGATTGACTGAAAAAAAATTTTGGAAAACGTTTTTTTTCTGAAAAACGCCTGAAAAAATTTTGAAGACCTTTTAGTTTTGTTTTTTGTGGAAATCGTCTAAAAAATTTTCTTTGAAGACCTTTTTTTTTTGAGAGTACACTTTCACTATTGTCCTTGTTCCTTGGCCTTGGCCTCGAGCATTCTTGTCTTTGGCGTCGAGAGGGTCTGTCCTCGAAAGGGCTGTCCTTGGCCTCGGACTTTTTTTGTGTTCTTGGCCTTGGCCACGAGCGTTGTTTCCTCGACTCCACCTCTGATAGTTAGGCATCTTCTTGATGGCTTCTTTCCGTTCAATGCTATTCACAGGTTAACTGAAAAGTTTTTAGCATTTCTTAGCTAAGAAACACTTTAAAAACATAGCACAGTATACACGTCAAAAATTAAAAATTAAAGAATTTGAATCCCTTCGGTCTGTGTCACCCGTAATCGGGGTCATCAGGTGTTTCATATTCAAATAGCATAAGGGTTTTGTTAGGGGTGTCTTATTCAAATGGAATAAGATATTCCAGATGATCCGATTACGGGTGAAACAGACTGTTGGGTTTTAAATTTTTTAGTTTTGACGTGTGCTGTGTTATGTTATGGTATTCGCTCTAGCCTTCGCTGTCGAGCAGTTTTTTGAATCGGTTGATTTAAAACTCCACTTATCATAACAAATATTTCGAATTGGGTCACACATTTTGCACAATAGCAATTAAGAACATAATTTTGAATACTTCCACTGCATGTCCTCTCAACAAAGCCATTATTTGATCAGTATTTTGCAATGCTGTAAAAGTTGGCCAACACATAAAAATCTATTGGTGAAAAATCTGGAAGGTATTAAGCGTGATCAACAGCCTTCAAAGCGAAAATTTACACAAAGACATTATTTTAAAAAGCACTGTACGAACTAAGTAGTGCCGACTTTGCTAAACAAAAATCTGGATGGTATTTAAAATATTCTTTGGGAGTTAAATGCGCTTTTGACCGAGTATACAAGTTTTATAAAACAAAATTTTTCTACAAAGTTTTCATCCAATCTTTGTAAAAAAGAAAGTTTCTAGATTGCGTATACAGTAGTAATGCAGTGAATTTCATCCATTCGCTTGTACTGTATTATGCAAAATGATTTTCATATTTCGGGGTAATAATGTTCGGAACATCGAAACATCTTTAATATACTGTAAAACACAAATCCAAAACAACTGCAAACATAACTTGACGTTTTGTGGAAGTACTTCTCGCATTGTGAAGAGTAATGAATGGCGAAAAAACACAAAACAAAATCATTTACAACATCAAAAAAAGCAGCTACTAAGGAATTTGTGAGTAGTAGTTTCACGAAACGCTAAGTTACAGTATGTTTCCATTGTTTTAGTTTTGTTTTTTCACTCGTTCGTCAATGGAGTGGGAGGTCTGAGATTCAAATCTTCGAAAACTTGTTACACGCTTTGACATAATACCGCGAGTATAATGAAAGATCTAATTGAAGCACGTTGTTGCAAAAGTTGATAAATGACATTTTTCAAAAAATGAGATTTTCATAGATTTTAATTTATTTACTAAAACTAATTTCCCTGAGAAAAAATTGTTTTAATTTTCAATCAAGTTTCGGTAATAAATAGCTTAATATGTCGCACTTGACAACAGGGCCGAATGGAAATTTAAAACTTTAAACGCGATTTACTCGAAACAGCAAAATGCGACTTATCAACTTTTGCCAAAACATGCTTCAATTCGATTTATTGAATTGGTTCAAAATTGTGATTCGGAACAGAATGATTGCGTTCAGCATTAATTCATTTTCGAGCAATTGTACCTACCTCTTTGTTTTAGAATCCTCAGGACAACGTATTTGTTCAAGTAGGACCCGGTGAAAGCTACCAATATCGATATGAAATAATCGAAGACCATCCAGCTGGGACTTACTGGTATCATGCTCATGTCCATGGATCATCAATGTTTCAGGCAAGCAATATAAATCAAACATCAACCGTTATTTTAAAACTTCTTCGACGACGCAGCTCTCATTACATAATCATGTCTCAACTGCAGCAGCTGTATACCGCATACGCAATTTTATCTTTTGCTAAAGTTCATTAGCAATGCTGCTCAGAGTTGTAAGTCGGGCCGGGCTTTCGAGTCGGGTTCGGGCTTGAAATTGGCAGAAATTTCGGGCTTAAGTCGGGCCTGAGACGTACTTTTTGTTTTAAGTGCACAAAAATATAATCAAATAACTTGGCTACATTGCTAAATTTTTCAGACCAAACTTAACTTACGGATTTTTTCGGGCATGATTTAAGCTTCAAATTAGTTTTCGGGTTCGGGCCTGAACTAGTCGGCCCGTTTACATCTTTGATGCTGCTATTCAAATGTTGCAGAAACCAGGTCTTTCGTTCGTGCCAAAAATGCAGGAATTTGTTGCTTTTTATCAGACCCAGTGTTTTTTGCTTAGTCGAAAACAATATCCGAAATTTCGTAAATTTGCGAATAATGCTTCTCCAAGAGTGACAAAATTCTTTTTAGTACTGTATCTGCACCATTTTTGCCTCGCAAGCTAAATTGAGACTTCAAGACTTTTGAAAAAATTAAAAAAGTTAATCACTAGTTTTTCTGATCTTTTATTCATGGCCAAATGGCAATTCAATCACGACAGAAATTCATTCCAACTATATGGATAACTGAAACAGCATTGCCATAGAAAGGTTTTAAAATATGGTAGGTTTTTCTGCTCCATCCTGTACTATGTCTTTTAAGTGTGAAATTTAACTGTACTTTTTAGGTAATGAGCGGATTAGCGGGAATGATCATTATCGAGGATCCTACCACTGGATCAGCAGCTATGCCTGATCATCTAGCTGCTATATCCTGCCCTGATAACTGTCAAAATGAAGTTCCATTAGTTTTCCAGCCTACTTTATGGTATGCTGATGATTTCGGTATTAGACGGGGTTTCGCCAATTTACAAGAACGAATCGGAGATAATATTCTCTTTAGGCAAGTAAAATGTTATCGTTTTGTGGGGTTTCATCTTTTTCAGGCTTGCCTCTGCTTGCAGCAAACAATCTTAAAAACTGAATAAAAACAAGCGGCGGCGATAGCTCAGTTGATAGAGAGCTAGGTTAGTAACTCAAACGTTGCAGACTTCCTGTTCAATTGCCGAAGTGGCAATGCGTCTCAATGTCCTTATCAAAGATACTTAGTGCTTATTTCCATTGGAGACAAGTAGTCTACCCATTGTAGTGGCCCAGTTTAACAAAAAACAAAAAAAGGTGCCTTGCGTCGGTGCAGTTAGACAGGCGCAGAGTTCTTGATCTTTAAGCACGAACAAAAACGTGACTGCAAGCGCCAAATAATGACTTGAATTTGCTTAAAAGTTTATTTTTATATTTTGTGCTTTATACCTTAAAAAGTTTTCTTGCCAGAACCAGAATTTTGCGAATGCAATGAGCAAAACAAATTTCTAGCAACTACGTTAGTGCTTGAAGCCTGAGTGGTAAAGTTTCAAACGCCAACGCAAGATGAAAATGCTGTTCTATCGTTTATTGGAAACTCATCTGTTGCGTGCAGCTATTCTTAAAAATTGATTACAATCGGTAGCGTAATTTAAAGGGAGGGTGAAAGGGGGCATTGTGACATGGGCCCCTCCTTTTGTTTGTTTCCACCACATTATCAGTAATGTTTTTAATTGTAATGTGAATCCCAGCCGATATAAGCAAAATACTTTTTTTTGCCTTCATTCTATTTTTGGTTTTCATCATCCACTACAGTAGTTTTAGCCTAGGACTTTTTTTAAAGGCTATGGCAACTCAAAAGCGATATTTCCAATCTACTTCAACATTGCCTTTGAACAGCTTCAAATTTGTATAGAAGTTAATTTGTTCAAAGTCTGACAACAAGGTCACTTGTAAGAGGAATTTCGACCAGTATCACCCTGGAACTCCCCTTAACTCAACCACATTGCGCCAGGCCCGGCGCCAGGATAGCGTGACTGGGAGGCAGAAATAAATTTTGGGAGGCACGAGAAGTTTATTTATGTGAATTCGAACGGGCCACGGGGGCACGAGAAGTTTATTCGAGTGTGGATCAAACGAAAAAGGTGAAGAGCAAAAAAAAGGTCGTCTCAAAATTTTTGCGATTTTCCGCGAATTCTTAGGTGAAGACAAAAAAAACGGTCTTCGTCCCAAAAGTAATAAGAAACCCGGTGTGAGTCCACAAAAATTGCGGTGGTAAACACTAATCTGGGAGTTTTTGGCCTCCATTTGCACTCCAGGAGCCCCAAGCCTGTTCATTTCTTTGGGGCACAGTCCTGGCTTGGGGGGGCACAATTTTTGTTCGGGGGGGGCACGAGCAGTCATTTGGGAAGGCACGGCCCCGGAATGCCCCCCCTTGGCACCGGGCCTGCATTGCGCTAGCACCACTAAGCATGAACACCATATATGACACAAATAAGCAATTTACAACAAAATAGAACGCTATAAGCACATTTTAAACTTGTTTCTGATCGTCAGGCGTACGTAACTGTGTCAGTGCCAAGTCGGCAGTGTGGTTGAGAGGGTAAAGACGTCGTTTTTACGACAATCCTGATGGCATTATTTGGGTTCAACCCGCATCTTACTGTCACGTTCTGGCGTCCTTGGATAAGAAGCTTTACGATCAATGTTCCCTCTAATTTTTTGTTGTCTGTGTGCGCAGAAATTGGAAATGACTAATAATTACGCTACACCCCGTGAAGAAATTTCAGCTTTCTAACTTGATAATAAGTAGGCTTATTAAGAAAATTTGGTTATTCAATAAGTTGTTTTATAGATTGTAAATGCTGTAGCGAAGGCTATTTATGTTATCAGTATAGATAACAATCAACATACATGGAAAATATTGTGATGTCTCTGCTTCTGGTGCCAAAAAAAGGTAGCCAATATGGCTTAATATGCTATTGGTACCTTGCTCCAGGCACGTAGCCAGAACGGAACTTTTTGGGGGGCAAGCGAAAATTTGGGGTGGCAATGTTTTCTCGCTGGGGGCAATCACCGAACAAAAATAAAGGTCTTTGGTGCAAAATGCGATTATTTTCTTCGGATTTTGAGGTGATTTCCAAAAGAGAAAAAAAGGTATTCACACCTGGACACCTCTATCATCTATGATATTTGAGGTGACCTCCATTTCAGGGTACAGGCGTTGAAGTAAAATTTATTTGGTGGGGGTAAACTAACATTTTGGGGGGCAATTGCCACCCTGCTGCCCCCTGGCTACGTCCCTGCCTTGCTCCAGTTACCGGCTATTACCCAATATCAGGTACTAACAACTTGCAATCCATAACTGATAAAGCATGAATATCTGACATAGGCCTATCCTATTTCAATAAGACTAATGAAAAGTAATTGACATGCAATTTATTCTTTGCAATATAGTCTTTGTCACATTAGGATGGATTACAGTAAAGCTTAGTTATGGCATTGTTTTTATCCTATATACAGGCCCGGCGCCAGAATAGGGTGATTGGGGGGCGTAAACAATTTGGGGGGGCTCAAAAAACTCTATTTCTTCAAATTCGAGAGTGTAGACCAAAAACCAAAAGGTTTTCATTGCGAAATTCCACAAATTCTGGGGTAAAGACCAAATAAAAAAAAAAGTTTTTTTCGCAAGATATGCGCGATATTCCGCAAATGACCGGTATTTTGGGGGTCTCAGGCCTCGAACACATTCCAGAGGCACCGAGCCTGTTACTTTCTTTGGAGCACAACCCTCGCTTGGTGGAGGACAACTCTCATTTGAGGGAGCACAGGCAGTGAATTGGGGGTATGGCCCCGGAATGCCGCCCGTTGCGCCGGGCCTGCCCATATATTAGGTCTATTTCCGGTAAATTTACATGAATTCATGTACTTGTAGAACTACTTTGTAATGCATGAAGGCAGTGCCTTATGTTGGCCTAAATGCAGCATTTGCAGGTACGAAGTGCTATTTACAGACACAGGATTTGAGTATTAATGGTGAGCTAAACTAATCTGAAACTTCTGAATATAAACCACATATTCTCGCTAATATACCTTAGAACTTAGATAGCCAATAGCTAGATAGCAAAAAGCAAAAAACCGTGCCATAACCTATGAGAAAATTTGGATTATTGGAACGGAGTAACTAAAGAGTACGGAATGGAGGGGAGCAAAAAAATCAGAAAATTACAAAAAGTTTAGAAAATTCCTAGAACAAATTAATGTTTTGACAAAAAAATTTTAAATCCGGATCCATTCCGAATCCAGAATTATATAAAAAACTCAAATCCGGAAAAATGTAGCCGGACTCAGGCTCTGCTACGCTGCGGATCCGTGTCCTTCTCTGATGTCAATGCGCAGTAACTTCACGCGGGTGCGCAATCTCTGAAAGTCCAGTGCGCGCGCACACGCGCACAGCTTAGAGGGAACACTGTTTACGATGATTATCTCCACTTGGTGGCTTCGAACAAGCAACAAATTCAGTGGACAAGAATTTGAAGATATCCACAGGAACATTGAAAACTCTTAAGTAGGTACGGATTCCTCCAATCACGAAGTAGCTATTGCAATGAAAAGTGTGCGGATCGTCGAATAGTTTGCGTCTGACGCTGTCCGGTGACAGGAGGATAAATATGCGCTACAACAACAACAAACTTTGAACCCAAATATAGCCTACTTGCCAAGAGTTGTAAGTCGGGCCGGGCTCGGGTTCGGGCCTAAAGTTGACCAAATTTTCGGGCCTAATTCGGGCTTAAGAAGTACTTTTTGTTTTAGGTGCACAAAAATATAATCAAAAAACTTGGCAGCATTGCAAAATTTTTTAACCTAACTTAACTTTATAATTTTTGTTCTTCAAATTAGTTTTCGGGTTCGGGTTTATATTTTCGGGTTCGGGCCTGAACTAGTCGGCCCGTTTACAACTCTGTACTTGCCATGAAAGCTATTAATTGCTATAATGCCAGTAAACGCCCATATGTGTGGTTCAATAGAAATGTGCTGAATTTTATTTTATCATTAATATTGATATTTTCGGGTTCGGGCTTATATTTTCGGGTTCGGGCCTGAACTAGTCGGCCCGTTTACAACTCTGTACTTGCCATTAAAGCTTTTAATTGCTATAATGCTAGTAAACGCCCATATGTGTCGCTTAATAAAAATGTGCTGAATTTTATTTTATCATTAATATTTTTGTTTGTTTTTCAGAAACCTAGAGCCAACTATCGAAAACATCACCTTAGAAGAATGGTTGACTAATAGTTCAAATAGATTTGCTTATCCAACTACTAATGGCTTACTTACCCCAACTTTATCGATGGTGACAGGAGAGAAAAAGCGATTCAGGTAAAACTGCGTATTTTATGTACATTATTTTTAGTTTTTCGTAATTATTAGAAAACTTTCGGTTTAATAACACTAATTATTTCTAAAATTTCTTACCTATTACGGAGCTTATTGGTGCAGTTATTGGTATAATCCCATTAAACCTAAGTCTTTTATGGTTCAAGCAATCCTAGTTGACAACGTGGCCAAAAGAATTAAGGCATTGTTTCTAAGACAATCCTGATCGCGTAATCTGGGTTTTCAATCCGTGCCCTGGTCATGTTGTTGCGTCCTTGGACAAGGAGCGGTTTACGATGATTATTTCTGCTTGGTGGCTTCGGACAAGCAGCAATTTTACGTGGGAAGAAGTCAAACAACGTCAATCAGAAAGATTGGAAGATGGTCAACTTCTGAGCGGGTAAGGATCGACGATTCGTCTGAAATAAGAGCGCCCACGTCGCTTCCTCGTCTGGGAGGATAAAATTTGATCAATCCATCAACTTTAGATGTAGGCCATGTTTCGGACAGTAAAAAAAAATTGAAAAAGCGAAATTATGACCAATCTTAATAATGCCTTTAGGCTTTATCATTTGCGAATGTGGGATTGTGTTAAAATAATTATTACTTCTGGTGCATTGCAGAATGGTCAATAGTGGTCATGCTCCGACCTTGGAAGTTGCTATAACAAATCAAAACGAATTCACACAAACCGACGGATGTGAGGTTTGGGAGATTGCTTTCGATGGGTTGTATCTTGATCAACCGAAACGACCAAGACAAGGAAAAACATTTATTCCTACAGGTGGAAGAGCTGATTGGACTGTTGTTTGCAACAAGCCGGGAACGTACGAGGTTAGTTAACTAGCCAGCAAAATGTTACGTGTGCCAAGTACAAAATAGTCTTCAAAGAAATTACTCTGCAAAATCATGAGTGAAAAAAAAGCTGATATATTTTGGCAATTGGTTGTTGAAATAAATCATGATATAGCTTCTCATATCAACTTAAGAGGGCCATTTTTATAAAAGTTGGTCATTTGGGGTAAACGTGTTAAAAATGGATGAATGAAAATAATATTACAATACTTCTAAGTGAAAAATTGCTTTTGTAAATTTTGTTCTGATCTTTGCCCAAAATTCTTTTTGGTTAATCGTTTACGTGCTATCTGGCCTAAACGCAACCAGTGCGGAAACCTTGCGAAAAGCCACCAGAACGGTGGCTGCCAAACAAGCAATGATTGTTTTCCTACAGGATTCGAACCTGCAGCTTTTGAATTACCCGCCCACTGCTCTACCACTTGATCTAAAGAAGACGTCTCCTGGCTGGCTTAATTTTAGCTATTTAAACCCAGCTACTTTATTGCTCTGTGATGTTAATAATAATTTAATTGTGATGTTTTGACGTTTGCGGGGACAGAGTTTTAATGTCTAATCGTTTACGGCTGTACGGTAAATATTTTTCGCATTGCTTGTTTTAAGTAGTCGCCGTTGTGGTGGCTCTTCCCTAGGCTTCCGCGTAGGTAGTCTTTAGACCAGATAGCACGTAAACCATTAAACATTAAAACTCTGGCCCCGCAAACGTCAAAACATCACAATTAAATCAAACATCACAATTTTTATTCACATTCTTTCTTTTTTCCATACTGGCTTTGCGCATAATATTGTCATATCATCACAACACATTGTTGACTTGATTTTTTCTATGTACAGTATGTTATGATTATGACAATAAAAATGTTTTATTTTCAGCTGAAGTCAGTCGCTGATCCGATCGATAATTGTTCCCTTGGCTTTGCGTTCAGATACAACGATACTCTGATGACAATCATAGTCACTGGAGATGAACAACCTTCTACTCCATACGACAAAACGCTTCCTCCCAGGCCTTATTACGTCAGAGATTTTCGAAACACTCCGGAAAGTGAAATTTATCCAGAAAAATTCGTAATTGAGCTTTCAAATCCGCGACTGCTCAATCGCGAAAGATTCTCGGGACCGAGCGATATCCGGTATGATTGGCAATACCAAAATGATCAATGCAATAACAGTTGGGCGCTTGCATTTCATAATACCCTTCCCTTTGGCGTCGACCTTTCGTGACTTGAACGCTGAATTTGCATTATGGAGTTCTTGAAAACGGAGCTTTACAATGATTATCTCATCTTGGTGGCTCGAACAAGCGCCAACTGAGTGAGCAAGATCTTCGTAGGAACATGAAAACTTCTAAGCAGGTGCGGATTCTTCTATCCAAAAACAAATTAAGTAGTTACATCACAATAAATGTGTGCGGATCTTCCAATCGTTAGCTTCTGACGCTGTCCGGTGACAGGAGGATAGATATGCATTATGCAATCCAACAACAATAATAATTTGAATTGCCAATGACATCATTGAAAAAAGGATGTCATTTTTACCAAAAAATGGTCCTGATTTCCTTTAAATTACGTTTTCAACTCAAAACTAATCAAAAAATTATATAAAAGCCACACTATAGGCAGTACCTAAATTGTAAAATTTTGCATGGCTTTTGCAGCCTTGACCAAACGCATTTGGCATGCAAAAGTACTTTAGTGAAGATTATGTAATTCCGTCGCCGAAATTGAATGAACACCAAAAAAAAGGTTTTCGCCGGGAACTGAAGTGATTTTTCGCCAAAATTAGGTGAAGAGTTAGGTCTTTTTCGTCTGATCATCCAGCGCTCCAATCTTGATGGGGGGACACCTAAATCTCGATGGGGGACGCTAACTATCGATGGGGGAAAGCGACCCCTTATAATTTAAGTACTGACGATAGGTAATAAATTTTGAGCAACGATGATAATGGCATTGACATCGTGAAATGCGTTGGTGTGGTTAGACAAAGGCAGCGTGCCAGGTTCGTGCAAGCGAAAGATCGCGAAATAGTGGCGTGGGGCTCATTTTCCATCATAATAAAGTCGCCCGCGTGACGCAAGGCTAAATTAATGTGTCTTTTTCGATTATTTATTTTTGCAATATAATATAGACTTCAAATTATCGAGTACAACAAAATGATTCTGAGCGTTTGAGTTTTCATATTTTCATAGATTTACGTTCTTGTGTTTATTTAACAGTTGCTGTTAAAATGTATTTCGCCAAATGCGGTATCGGTAAAAAAGATAGTTGCTGAAGTGTGAAATATTCCAGGCAAGATCATTTTAGGCTCTGCAAGCAATATTTGTAGTTTAAAAAGTTCGAGCTGATGAATGGTTGTTAAACAACAGTATAAAACGATGAAGGACTTTGTAAAGTTGCACCTGTAGCTTGCAGTTAGAACATAAATTTTTTTTCATTCTTCTCAATTCTTGATGCATTCATCATTTTTTCCAGTGTAATGCTCGTCCAATCTTTGATGTTTTGTAACCACATTTATCCTTTGTTTATCACTTGATTTCGTTTTATCATTTTTGCCCATTAGTATTCTTACCATATTTAAATTTTCCTCTTATCAGGTGTGACAAAAATCTGCATGGACCTGTAAAGAATCCAAATATCAAATCAAATCTTTCATTAATTTTCTGTATTACGCCGAAGCGTGTATAACGAGTGTAAGCTAGCAATCCAGGTCAAGAACAATCCACAACAAATCCCGGGTGCTGGGTGATTCTATCTGAGCAGTCAAACCACTAAATACCAATAGGGACATTTAAAGCATTATAGCGACTTCCTAAACATGAAAAATATCGTTAACTCTAATGCTTAGCAACTTACCGGCGAAATCTACATACCACGATGAACTGCGATATCTATAGCGCGGCCTAACTGAACGTAAAACAGACAAAAGGAATTTTAAACGCATTTCTAAAATAGAATATTCAAAATCGCCGGTCCCAGATGTTACTCCAAGTACCCAACATTAAATAATAATTGATAAAAATAATCACTTCCTTACATTTGCCCGGCCTAAAATATAACGTCATTACACTCAAAAAATATTTTCCACATTATAACACAAAAAACATCATAACTCACAACAAAACCAACCAACTAAAAAGCGCTTTCCGGAACAATGGCTTTCCTACATGTTACTTCACGCCTTCTAAAAGGCAAACCTTTTGAACATCTCTCACAAACTTTAGTCCCGAAGCAGTGTTGAGTCGAACCCGCCTCACTGCATTCTCACGGTCGGGGAATACATCATTGATTATAGCTCTGTGCCATTCATTACGTAGCGACTGGCCGTCAACAACAAAACTACAGTAGGTCCCCAACACAAAAATTACGAACTGCCACAAGCCATTTTTATTTAACATTTAATATAAGCAAATATTCTCAAAGCCATCGATGCCAGAACTCATCGGCAAACAACCGGCTAGCTTTCCACAAAGTCCGAAGGCCGTCACAATGAGCTAAGCTGCCAGCTGACAGCGGAGCCTCAATACATCTATTCAAAAGATCCATAGGGGTTAAAACACGCACATCATCAGAGTCAGCGCTGACTGGAATCAGCGGATGGCTATTCAAAATTGCCTCTACATGTTTAAAAATAGTCCACAAATCATAATCAGACGACACACGAAATAATCGACGATCAATAGACCATGCAGTAAGAATTTCGCGTACACTACGAATCAATCTTTCCCATACTCCGCCAGCGTGTGATGCAGCTGGTGCAATAAAATGCCATTCGATACCAAGGCAGGTAATTTGACGCAATACTCGCGCCTGATCAATAGTTTTGTCTTTACATCCAGACAATTTCGCAACTGCACCATGAAAATTAGTGCCATTATCAGAAGATACACATGTGACAAAAAAACCTCTAGCACACAAAAAACGAAAAAATGCTCCCCAAAATGCATCGGTAGAAAGGGACTCATCAAGTTCAAGATAAACTGCTCCGCTAGGGAGGCATGTAAAATGCAACCATAACGTTTAGCGTAGCTAAACGTTATCCACTTCACAAAACGTTATCCACTCCTAAACGTTATCCACTCCACAAGCATAAAAGGCTCCTGCCCAGTTTTGACTCGCACATCAGAGAGAGGGTTCATAACTTGAGCTCAAGGTACAGCCTTTTTTTTGCGATATACATTGTGCTTTATTGTCGCTGCATCTCCCATAATCCAGTCTCGATAACGTAAAATTGACAATAGATGCTGAATTCCCACTTGACCTGTCTGCACATGAGCGTTGAGAACCAGTAATTTTGGTCGCAGGATGCCTCTTGGGCAAAATATATGGATGTTTTAGTTCAAACGGCAAATTGCCCCGCTGAAGCCTGAGCCCCACCCGCAAAACGACATTTACAGCAATGGGGCACAGCTTGCTAAGAGATTTAAGTTGCTGCTTGCAGCGATTCTCCTTCATTCTCTTCACGGTATACCTCCTGCCATCCCTCTTAAGATCAACTCTTTCCACTCTTCGTAACGTTGCACAGTGGTCTTTCTTTCACTTCATTCGCTCCAAAACTCCAAAATGTCGATTGCCTGAAGAAAAGAGTCTCCTCGAACAGGCAGATGCAATGTGATCTTTTCAAATTGCTCCTAAAAACTAGGCTAAAAAGAAACCTCACCATCGCGTTGTTATGATTTTTGTCCTCTGCAACCATCACAGAACAGATCGAGATTTTTTATTATTCTGGGTTTCTTGGTATTGATGTAATGATGCAAGCCGCTGATAACCTCGTTGCAACCACTTTTTGCAAACATTCTGGCCAAGTGTACTTACTGGCTTTTCAGAGGTGCATGAATGAATACAAACGTTACAAAACCAGAGCAGTCTTTTGTTAAAAATTTCCCAAATGACAAATGCGGAAATGGCAAATTTTGCTGAAAATCAAAACAAAGTGCTTCTTTTTCATCATTTTCTTTGGCTTCCTCGATGCTTCTTTTTCAAAAGCAGTCAAACTTCGCGGCAATTTTTTCCAAATTAAACAAGTAGTTTTGAAAAATAATGTCTGTTTAACTTATGCTTCTAAGGAAAAAGCAAGACGTTTTATGCATTGAACGATTATTACAAAAAAAAACAGCAGTTAAAATTACTAACAGAAAACAAAATTCGCATTTGGCAGATAAGCAATGAAACAACAGCCCAAATCCAAAAGTTGGGTTATTTTTTCAACTCAGACAAATTTTCGACCTAGTAAACCGTAGGGTTGCTGAAGTGATTCGAACATTTTTTTACTCAGAAAAAGGGCTTATGGTGTTACGAGCAATACACAATCAATAACTCAATTTTCTATAAACCTGGAGCTGGGGCAGTTCAATTTTCAGGTATTCAATTATATTTTTAAGTAGCTCACAACACCCATACCCATTGTACTCGTATCAGAAAACGTGTGGAGCTCGATAGATGCAGCCTCTGCCAGCCCAAAACAACAGCGCGGAAGGCTTGATGCTTTGTAAACAGGAAGTTGCACTAAACCAGTCCTTCATTGCAGCTAGGTTGTCTTCACCGATGTCATCATCCCATGAGGTGACGTCTTTGCATGACCTCTGTACAATCAGCATAGCCACTAATAGATACGGCTGAAGAAATTGACTTGTCATCGATACTATGCCTCGTTTGGTCACGGGCTTTTTTTCAATTTTTTGCCATCTCAACAAAGCCATTCGTAGCTGCATTATACGCCTTACCAGTGGGCAAATTGCCATACTCGAAACTTCGATGCGATGGGCCAACCTGTCCCGTGGAACCGCTGCAAGTACCCGCTCAGAATTGCTAGAATACTTAGTAAGATGAAAACCACGACTACTTAACAGCCTACCTAATTCGCCAATGAGAACAATTAATTCCTCTCGGTACTGGCTGAAGTCAAAAGATCATCTACACAAACGGCATCCAATGCGGCAGCAACCGCTCTAACCGACACACCAACAGCATTATCATTATCGTAGCGACAAAAGAGCTGAAATCAAACCAAACGTATGCACCCATATTTTATACTTATTAACGGCCTTATGCGGATTACCATCGACCCACCACAAAAACTGAACAGCATTACGATTGTCGGGATTAGGTGGGACCTGATATAACATAGCTGACACATCAGCCGAAAACGCAAACTTATAATGACAAAAGCGGTACAACATCCCTAATAAACAGTGAACCAAATTAGGGTCCTGCAGCAATTTGTCATTAAGGGAGGTGTCAGCATGACGTGCCGCACAATCAAATAAACTCGGAACTTAGCAGATGGTCGAGTACAATGATAAGGAACAAAATAATCAGGCTTAGAAGCGCAGTCATTATCATCATTATTTTCTACAGCATGACCATCAGCAATCACTTGCGTAATTTTCTCCTTATGCTTTTCATGAGTTTCAGGATCTCTTATCAGACAATTGCCCAGTATCCTTAAGCGCTGCTAGGCCAGCGAATAATTATTTGAGAGCTTCACAACATCATCTTTCCACGCAGCTTAGTTTGATAATGCCCATCCACCACCACACAAGACTTTTTGGCTATACTGAGGGCTCTATCGTCCTCCTTAGACACGGCCAAGGCCTCAGAGTAACAAATTTCACTCCAATCAAGGTCATACTGGCGCCGAAGGAGCTCATCTAATCCCACTTCCACCGGAGTACACTAGTTAACAAAATTGCTGTTGGTCTCAAGTAGAGCCAAAGTACGATTCCCAGTCCTAGCTGCATGTCTATTGTCACCAAAACACCACCCAACTAAAAGGACTATGGCGCTTACCTTCACCACCACGTCTCGTTTGCCTGAGCTCATGTATCTCGGGAGAACGGATACCAATAATCGAACCAACATCTTTACTGTCGATTTCCGGAAATCCAAGTCACCCAAATAGGTGTGGCCGAAAAAGTCACTATTGCGAGGAATGCTATTGCTCACATTAGACAAACGGTCAATAACTAGGGCACCCTTAGGCGGATAAAACTGCTGTTCACATAGGCTACACACTTCAAAATTCACCACCTCAGAGTCTATTTCCTGCCGTCTACCAACAGCAGTCCCGCATGATAGTCCTATCAGAAATTCCTTTTAGGCCCCAAACAACGTTCAGTTTACTGGACAGCTGATGTGAATCACACCCTGTGAAGCCTCCACCGTGTGTGGTAGACAGGTAGGCAGGTGGCAGCTTGACTCGAAGACCAAAAGGTCCCTTCGCTGTCTCCGGCCAAGGCAACTTGGTGAATATAATGTGATTACAATTACAATTACCCAGAGTCAAGCATACCATACACATTCACTCACTCCAGTATCACAATTCTTTAACTTAACAGGCAAAACTTTCAGGCAAATAGCAGCGCCACACGAACCTGCTGCACCAACTTTGGCCATGGTGCCAGCCAACAAAGAGTAGGAGGTTTAGGCCCCTCTACAGTACTTCAAGTTCACCTGGGGACTTCTAAGGAATATGCAACAGCGTGTGGTGCTTCACCTTACAATCGCCCACCGCTTGGACGAGTTGCTACTAAACACTCTGGGGCCGTGACTCAAACGATTTTTACACAGGCCTTGACTTTTCACCTGGAATCTGCGTTCATCAACCGCCATACCAGCAAACGCGGACACTGATATACCACATGGGATGAAACTTCACGTACAGTACAAACTGGCCGTTCAGAAGCCGGGCTTGACTTATCCGACTATAAAACATTGGCCAGTGCTGATTTAGGCTTACTCTCGTAGCCAACAGCATTACGTTTTGATCCTGAGTCTTTAAGCTCAGCATAACAAGCCAGTGGTGGGCAAGTTACTTTCTAAAAGTAACTAGTTACAAGTTACAGTTACTTACTTGGCAAAAAAAGTAACTAAGTTACAGTTACAAATTTGAAAAAGTAACTAGTTACAGTTACAGTTACAAGTTACAGTTACTTTTAGTGATTAAAAATTTGGACTAAAAACAGGCCTGTCGGCACTTGCCAGATTACGTCTGTTTGTCTCAAAAGTATATTAAGACCAAACCAAGGATGTTTCTTTGTCAAAAAATTTAGTTTTGTCAAAGCGTTAAATTTCATACATCAACTTCCAAAGTCGCATTTGTGTAAGAATGCAAAGGAAAAAGGACTAGCTAGATCTAAAAATATGCACTAATAGTTACAAAAATTTTGAAAACAGAAATCAGTTAATTGCCTTTCAAAAAGGCTAATATTTCAAAGTGTTCGTCATTGAGCCCACAGCGTTTTGGTTTTAAGATATCTTTACCCAAACTAAATAGTCTCTCCACTGCTGCACTTGATGGTAGGGTAGTATTATATTAAAATTGCAAACTAACACTGATTGCTAGTACACGTACAGCTGTGCAGTTGGCACACTCAGCTCTGAATCCCCAAACGGTTTCAATCACCAGAATGCGAAGTTGGAAAACTATTACTGTCTTCACTTTAACCAGCAATCTCATGTATAGTCCAGTGAACACGGTGAAAAAAATATGGATAAAAGATTATGGTAGATCAGACATGCGACTGTGCGTCCTGTGTTGCCAGTGTAATACCATTATTTTGAATGGAATTCATAAAAAATCTGTAATTTGCTTCAAAGCATGCAGTACAAAAAGTAACTGTAACTGTAACTTTTTTTAGGGCTCTGAACTGGTAACTAGTTACAAATATCGTTACATCTGAAAAAAAGTAACGAAGTTACAGTTACAGTTACTAAAAAAGTAACTAGTTACAGTAACTAGTTACAATTGTAACTAGTTACTGCCCACCACTGATAACAAGTATCCAACTGGTCTAGGCGTTTGCTCACAAGATCAACCAGGTCTTCGTAAAGAGCATTGCTATTACAATGCCTAGAAGCTACTTCACGTACCTTTTCACGCAATTTGAAAGAGAATCGAAGACAAATTTTTTGAGTAATCGCAATGGAATATAGCTACGAACCAGAAACATTATTAACCAATACCTGCAGACAGGTCCTCATATCAATCAAAAATGAGCGCAAATCCTTTACATTATCATGAACAAGCCTACCTTCACAAACACGATCAGCACGGCCTCCAATAGCCCTACATTAACCATCAAATAGGCGTCACAATATATCAAGAGCCTGTTTCCAAGCAATAGCCTTATCAGGAATCGAGGCCCAGCCGCAAATGGCTGCAAGAACATTACCTGAACACAATTTTATTACCATTTGAAGCGCAACCCCAGGATCACATTCACAAAAATGTGCAAAACACCGAAATTAAGAGGCTCCATAACAGATGATATTGCAACGGATCTCCACTAAACGACGGGACACCATCAACAGTCAGCAAATCTCGATAGGCAGCAAGTTCATGCACTATGTCATTATGCGGTAAACAAGCGGTTTGTTGCGCAGTCAAAGATGCTGCGGAGCTGAAAGAGGCAGCTTGAGGAGAGAGGCAGCTAGGCTAAGCTGGCCCTTAGGCAACATGGGGTACACATTGTTCGCATTCGCAAAGTGGTCATCACACGACTGTGTTGAAATAGGCCTAGATGCCTCATCCAATTCAGGCGAATTACCGGGAAGAGAGGTAATAAAGTCATTTACCTTTTCCTCTGAACCGATGGCAACACGATCACGCACAAGACTCTGGTGTTCTTTTATTATATACATCACCAAGCAATTGATCGTCTTCGGTAAAAATCCTGGCTTCGTCAATTTCGGACTCAGCCTTGATGATCGCCAGAACCTATGAGTAACGTTTTCTTCCTTGCCTTGAAGGTATTTCAGCAAGGCGTAGCTTCTCGGCTAACTGAGCCAGATTTTGTTGATCAAGCAACCCCTCACGTCGCTCAGACCCCTTAATTCATAATTTTCGCGGCGAAATAGGAGGCCCAATTTTCTGCCAGCCTGGCTTCTTGGAGCTTTTTGCTATTGGAGGATACCGGTACCACTTCAGAGACATTGGTTACAGATTTAGCCTTGGCTGGCCTTTGAGAATGTCTGAAGCAGGAGACTGTCAAAGCGTCTTTAATAAAGTAGCCCGTAAGATCTATCAGGCCACCAAGCTCCATCCTAGCTGCAGCCAGTTGACGTAAATATTCGAGATGCTGATCTCTGGTAGAAGGTATTGTAGGCCTACTTAATAAGTTCAATACAGCCTGTTCGTACTTTCGATAGGGTTCCTCAAGTTGGGCTCACAGCTGGATACAATCTAGGCCTTTAATAAAATTTCTATCTTTCACGATCTTGCCCAGTTCTTTAATCAACACAGCTAAATGTCCATTGCACCCACCAACAGGACGACCACTCATCACTGGGGTTACCGGTACTAGCATCCTCGGAAATCAAGATAGACGTATACTCGTACCGGCAAGTTCTTCTGTAGCAGCTATATTAATTCAAACCAAACATCAAGTCAATGCTTTAAGCAATGTAAGCTTGCAATCGAGATCAAGAACAAAACCACCACAAATCCTGGGTATTGGCTGATTCTATTTAACCCATTATATACAGTAGTTCATATTTGTCGATATATCGACCATTTTCGTCAT
The DNA here is from genome assembly GCA_963965965.1 of Trididemnum nubilum. Taxonomy (NCBI): domain Eukaryota; kingdom Metazoa; phylum Chordata; class Ascidiacea; order Aplousobranchia; family Didemnidae; genus Trididemnum; species Trididemnum nubilum. The sequence goes on from OZ014487.1 coordinate 26,200,699, forward strand.
TGCACAATACTAGGCTACAGTTAAAATTTAAAAGTTGCTTTTTTCGTAGAAACTGTTTTGGCGATATATTAGATTACTCAGGCATAATAAATTCCTATTTTATCAAAAGTCTGGCTTTCGCTCTGTGCCACGTGCAACATTTCCTGAAGAACAACAATGGCTAAAACATCTCAGTAAGTGTCCATTTTTTTATTGTTTTGAGTTGGATATGAAATACCAGTAAATTTTTTTGAAACTTTAGAAAACTATAAGTAATAGTATTAACTTTTATTGAAAACTAAAAAAAAATTTCAATTGAAAAAATTACTTGGAACACATGGTTTTGAAGGAAAGTGGTCGAGATCTCGACCATTAGGATGAATTACGTCAAATTATTATTCTGCGGTTTATTTTTTCTAGAGATCAAGTTTTCACTGTTTGCAAAGTTATGGAAGCCCTTGAGGAGGGAGAAGAGTTTGATAATGTGATTGGGATTGCGATTGAGCCTCCGGAAGTGCGAGCGGAGACAGATGAGGAGCTCGATCCTGGTTCGGCCAGAAGGCTCACCGGCTTTTAGCAGCTAGCTCGAGAGTATTTGCTGCGAAGAAATCACAATTCTGATTTTGACAATTCAGATGATGAGGTTCAAACTCGGACGGCTCAAGCACAGACGCAATCATGGGCTTCGAAAAAGAGAAAGAAAAGTGTAGCATATGTGTTCCGCAGAGTATCAAACTGCCCATCAGGTTTATTACCGATTTTTCCTCCTATTGGATGTGAATGATAGGTAATGCAAACTGAGACTTCTGATAACGCACCTGTTAAAGAATTTTGGCAAGCACTTTGTTCCGCAACAATATTTATCCCACGACGAAGCACTCATTGAATATCTTGACCGAAACTCATTAAAGCAGCACATAATTCAAAAGCCAATAAGATTTCGATATGAATGTTTTTGTTTGAATACTTCTTCCGGGTATTTGGTAGCATTTGATTTTTGCCATGGCCGAAAAGGAAATTACGATGTGGCGCTTGCTGAGGAGTTTGGCAAAAACGCAGCAACTGTTTTGGCGTTACTTTGTTTCCTTCCAGAAAGTCTCAAAGATTTGGCATTTGTCATATCAATCGATAATCGATTTCATCCTTCCAATTTATTGCTTTCGAAGCTCAAAGAAATTGGATATGAAGTTACAGGTAAATACGCAAAAACAAAGTAGAAAGAAAAGGCCGATTGGTCCCCATCAAAGAGATGACGAAAAGCAGCAAACGAGGGGATATTTGTGCAGCTGTTGCGAGAAACACTGACCTTAATGAGGAGGTGAAATTGGTGCGATTGGAAGATAATAACGTTGTGACTGTGTGCTCTACAGAATTCGGAACAGAACCGATAAAAACGATGTAAAGATGGAGCCGCATAGAAAAGAAAAAGATTGATGTAGACCGTGCACATATTGTTGAGCCATACTACAAAACCATGGGTGGCACAGGTTGTCAAGACCAGCATGTTAACAATTATCGCCGTAGAATTCGCGGAAAAAAGTGATGGTTTCCTTTATTTACGTGGCTAGTTGACGTAAGCATCCAAAACGCGTGGTTACTTGGTCGTGAAGCCAACTGCAAAGACTGTGATAATCTGCTTACTTTTTGTCGCTCTATAGCAATTTTTTTATTTGAAGCATTATGGGTCTGAATCAAAACGACCAGGAAGGCGAAGCTCCAACGCCCCTGCTGAAACTGAGCTTCGATTTGACTGCATGGACCACTTTGTTATGCGCAATAAAGGAAACGCCAGGCGTCGTTGTGCTTGCATGGTAGTCGAAGTGAGTATGTTTGCGATGAGAATTTGAAACGATGAGAACGATGAAATTTGCGATGAGATTTCATCGTTTGCGATGAGACGAGATTTCGTTTGCGATGAGATTTCATCGCAAACGACGGCCTACTCACTCTGAAAGCGAATCCCAACAAACAAAAATCATGACTGTGGTTCCCTATGTGCAGAATCTCACCGAGCCTATTAAGCGTGTTTTGCAGCAAGTTGGTGTGGGGGTGGCTATGAAGCCTGTTTGTGTCTTGTCTAATATTTTTTGTAAGCCCAAAGACAAAGTTTTGGACAAAGAAAAGTCGAGCCTTGTTTGTCAAATATCTTGTCGTGACTGCGATGCGGTGCACATCGGTGAAACAGGCCGAAGCTTAGAAACTAGAAAACGTAAGCATATTGATGCAGTGAAGAATTTTGACCTGAAAAAATCTGCTCTGGGTCAGCATGTCGCAGAAAATGAGCATTTTATAGATTGGGATAATGCTAAAATATTAAGGAGGGAACCATACTGGCACAAGCGTCGGATAGCGGAAGGTTATTTGATAAACCAAAAATCTTTGGAATTGAACGTTTTAAATCGCAATGATGGGTTAATTGTTCCGTTCTTATATAAATCTCTGTGGAGCTAAAAACCTTTTCTAGTACATAATGCTTCGCAATAGATCCTTTTCATACTTTCTCACACTGTTAGAGAAGCAGCCTAGTTATTATAAATATTATTAAATTTTTTTTACGCTGTTAGTGACGTAATTTTTCAATATTGTTTTTTCACGCTGAAAGTGGAATAATTTTCAATATTATATAATGTTATTGCTCCATCACTTTCATGTTTTTGGGTATAATAATACAACTATTGTGATGTTCGTATGTTTTTACTGTTACCTATCTTCTGCTGTTATTTTTTCTCATTTATCTTTTTGTAACTGCAAAGGCAGCACTGCCGAAAATTGTTCTGAAGAAGCTTTCCGGTTTGGGAAGCAAAACGTCAAAATCAATAAATAAACTCATCGGTAGTACGAAGTGGTTATGAACATCGAAAAATATTGAACGAATGAACAATCGTTTACTATTTGTGCTGTGTTAATTTTCATGCAATTGCAGTTTGTGATACTCACTATTTAAACACCTGTAATTTTGTTATTTTGTGAAAATTTTTAATAAAATTTTACACAGCTACGCAATATATTGCCGTAAAGAAATGGTAAAAATTTTAAAATGTTATCTCCTTCCTAAAAAAAAGTTATGACACTTTGTCCAAGGGTGTAGTTTTTTTTGGCCAACCCTGTAATTTATTACGTTTGCCTTGTCTGCGGTATCCGCTTATTGGCATGTATTGCTCATTGTTATGGGTGGTATTGCACAATGAACGGGTATCGAGGGACAAAAAGAATTTAAGTAACGTGTCGTTGCTCTCGCTTCTCGTTGTTTACTCGATGTATAGATATCGTTGCTTCAATTTATTATTATTCTACTTCCGCATAATAAAAGGATTACGTTTTGAAACTCATTGCGTACGGACTCATTTCAAGTCAAAATCGCCGGTCTCGGATGTAATCCTCAAGTACCACCGTTAAATAATAATCGATAAAAAATAATCACTCACGTACAATAAGCTTGCAGGGTTTATCTTTGCGTTATTGCGTCCAGGCAATTCAAAGAAATATCGCAGCAGTGGCAAGCCGCTCCAAAGACAAACGCAGTAGCGTTCAATTAATTGAAAAAGCTTGTTTTTACTTTATATTGAACCGCTGTATATTTCAAATAGCATTTCTTTATTTTTTTTTAATTAAAATGTTATCAAAACTAAAATTTAGCATATTATTTTATGGTTTTACAGGCACAAAATTCCAGTTGGTTCGATTCAAGAATGGCACCTTATCAGTGCCGACGTATTCATAGGACACCCGATACATATTCATATAAACCATTTCCAAGTAATTATTTTGAATTTTCAAAGCATTTTTGTGAAACTAGTTTGGCTGCTATATCTACCCTGGCAAGTTATTTTTAAACCTGCATGTTGCAAAGTTAGAATACCGCAGTGTTTGGCTCTGCAAACCCAATTGTTGTATCTCTCTTTTGCCTAAGCCTAACAAAGCGTTATAGTACAGTTTTGAAGATTTGTCAAAAATTCAATTACATGCCGTCGATTCTACAAACAAGCTTATGGCTGACAATTATTTCATTTAATTCCTACAGGCCGGTATTACGCGATACTAGAATTGTCAGGAAGTATAGATCTCGTTCAAAAAGAATAAGGTCTGTTTGTCTATCAAGTAATATTCCGACTATGCTAACAACATAAATTGTAATAATTGTAATTACAATTTTATTTAAAAAGTTGCATTTGGCCTGGAAACAGCGAAGGGAACTTCCGGTTTTCGAGTAAAGCCACCATCTGCCCAAATGTCTATCTCACACGGTAAAAGCTATACACTGTCCCTTATATTACTGAACGTCACACAGGTAAGCTGTGAATGCCAGTGGAAATCGAAATTTGAAACAAAGTCTACCGTTTCGATAATAGACGCTCTACCCACTCGAACACTTGAGTCAAGGTTGTTATCATCGATTCTAAATAACGTAATGTTATTCAGGTAATCAGCTACAATCCTTACAAAGGTCCTGTATCCTTCCCGGCTCAGAGAAATGTGCCAGTTTATTTCACAGCAGATGGACAGATGTGTGACACTCAGATCCCAGCATTTGAGGCTCTGACGGAAGAAGGTGAGCTTATGACGTAACTGATCAATTAATTGCCTAATTGTCGGTTGAGATTTTTAGTTTCACGCCTTGATTTACGATGCAATGTTGATGTTGATGATTTTGTTCTTAATATAATTTTTCTTAACTATTTTTTTGATGCACTTTTGGTTCAATTGCTGTTTGCTAATTTTCATCTGAAAAGCAGGTTATAAAAGTTAAAAAGTGTTTTCGTTTAAAGTAACGCCTAAAGTGGTCTTTGATTATTTTTTATAACAACTTTCAGAGCAACAAAATTTAGGAGCTGCTATCAAACTAATGAAGATTACATTATAAAAAACAAAAGCAAAACAAACTCATTTTTAAGATTTTTACAGTACCTGTACAAAATTGCTATTATTACAATTCGTGTACTTTTTTTTTACAGAAAAAAACGTAACATTTGGAGGTTTAACTGTCCTAGATGGCAGCACCCCATGCGACATAATAGGCACAGTGGTGGACCACAGTGAACATTCAACCAGAGATGTGCCTGGAACCTTGGGATATGTGACGCCGGGAGAATTTCGGGATGCAGTTTATGTTCCTCCTTCGTCAAATATCACGGTAATTTGAAGCAAATTATAACGATTTGTAGTGACTTAAGCTCTAATATTCGTACGAGCCCAATTTTTGCTGTACAAATAATTAATGTTTGCTTTTGTTTAATCCTTGGTTTGTTATTTGTCAAAAGAAACATGCATCGTATTTGACATTGAGAAAAAGTATAGCAATTAATATTAAATTATCGGAATAATAAGCAACTGGTTCTATACTTTTGTTTTTGGGCACCCGTTAAAAATGCCGATGAAAAAGCACAAACTATGATGAAGACAAAAAAGCTGTTCGGCGGTTCTTGAGCTGAAAATATGTAAAAACCAAAAGGAAATTAAATAATGTAAGGTCTTTGGCGGTGTTGGAACGTGAGCTCAAATAAACTGGATGGGCAATCAAAAAAAAAAAGTCTTCGACAGCTGTTACCTTGTGTCGAAAACGTGTGAAAACCAAGCTAGAAAAAGCTCGGTTTTGTTATCCAGGCACATTTATATGATTCACATCCTAAGTCTCAAAGAAAAAAATCTTCATTGCGTACCAAGACCAATACCGGCTCCTTCCCTCAAACGTTATCTGGCCTCTTTGTTTTTGTCGCGATTAATCGCTATTTACATTATGGATGAGATCCCAATTTGTAAGCAGGATAAGGATGACATTTGTCTAAATTAAATTCAGCTAGTGGCCTTGTGTTTGCTGTAAGCTTCCCCAGCTGGGTCAGTAGCAGTGCCCCGAAAGCGTTAGCTCTTTCAATGTTTGGGTAAATACAGCTTTCAGTAAATACAGCTTTCGTAAATTAACATCGCAGTACTAAAATTGACTGGCAAAAAGTTGGGTTTGGTATGCTCAAGGTATGGAGCTCAATTCTCGGATCAAACAGTTGTTTTTTTCAGGGGGAGGGGTGAGTTGAGTCAGTTGCGGTACTTCTTATCTTTCGAGGTTGGAAGGCAAATGGAATAACCATATTCTACCTCAAATAATTTTGGAACATCTTTGGAAAAAACCATTTCAAAGATGGGTCCGAGAGTCTTGCTCCGGGGCTCGGAAACCCTCACCAGGAGCAATTGCTCTGTTCTCAATTAAATCTACAACTGCTACGCTGTCAGTTAAGAAAAAGCAAAAAATGCCTGAAAACCTCTGCCATTAAAGGACCAGACTATTTCCACCCTGCAGGTCTGGTCGGTGGTGGCAGAATATTCTTTAGCTCTAACGTTATATTGCTATTTTGACGCTATAGTTGAATAGACACTTACTTATTAAATTTTACTGAACACATAAGCCATGAACTCTTAAAATTTTCCTGGACCCCTGAGCCCGCCGCCTAAGCCCGAAAATGATATACCCTCTGAAACCACTGTGCATCATTTTCAAAATAAACATTGTAACGCAGATAAAAAAACTTTGCTGTAAAAGATGGTTATGCTCCAAAACTAATACTGTAACTCTATTGTCCAAGCTTACTGTAACTTGATATGCATGAGAATAAATTAAATTGGAACAAAAAACAATGATGCTTTAGATTCGCTTCATGGCCCATCAATTTACTGGTCCTGCAGTGGTTCACTGCCATGTTCTGCACCATACTAACCACGGAATGATGATGGTAGTTGACATAGTTGAAGATGGTGAGTAAAGTCCAATGTTTGTAAAAGTGGAAAGATATAGTTACTGTAATGTCTTCAAAATACATCAGAATATAAAAATGTAATACACCAAAAACTGCAAATTTGCCAATTTTAGCAAAAACAATACAGCATGCAACTTAGATCATCATCACCAATCATCACCGAGTAATTTTTCAGTAGAATCGAGTATATCGATGTATGTTGTGACTAATGGAAAAAGTCAATCAAATCTTTCATTATATTCGCTGTATTACGCCGAAGCGTGTAACAAGTTTGCGGGGTCCATCTCCGCGTCATGCCGCCCAGCAACACAGCTCCATTCAAAAAAATATTGCAGCGGTGGCGAGCCGTTAGCTAAAATGTATTGTCTATTTAAAAACTTCAATGAAGTAATTTCCTATGTTTGTTTAACTGCATAACCAAGAAAGTGTAAATCAGAAAACTGAAAAATAAAGAATGAAAGAATCATTGGATTGAGCGTCTGCTACTGAAACGGGAGATTCGGGTTCGATTCTCGGTCAGATCACACCGGTTTTTACATCTTCCCTGCTCGACGTTCAGCAATTAAAAAGACTGTGTGAAGCCTCCATTGTGTGTGGTAGACAGGTGGGCAGGTGGCAGCTTGACTCGAAGACCAAAAAGTCCCGTTGATGTCTCCTGACCAAGGCATCTTGGTGAATAAAATGTAATTACAATTACAGAAATGCTTAAAACCAAACAAATTCAAGGAAAAGATTGAGATACGTACAAATGAATTTGCCAAGTAAAAATTACTTAAATTCTACGGTTGCTATTATTGTGCACAAATATACACATGTTTTTCTTTATTATTTAGCCACTTTTGATTGTTTTGAGGCAATGTGGGAAATTTTATTGAAGTTTAACGTCTCTTCTCAAGTCAACTAAGAGCTAGTATAATATCGAATTTTAGTACTGGCGGAGTCGCTATAGGAAGTTGTATCTTTTTGTTCAAGGTTTTGGACATTTCCGAATGACATAGTTGGATCGGTTTAAAGAATTTGAGCATGTTTTTTGTTCAATTGCATATACTCGTACTACTGATTTTGGTGGGCTATAACGCTTGGCGTTTTTGCTCCTTCTCCTATTTATGCTGTCGTTTACTTTATGGTATACTTCATTTTTTTCACGTACTGCCTATAAGTAGCGCAAATAAATAGATGTGGCTGCAAGCTCTGTCATGAAACTAAATGTTAACTAGCAATATTTACATTACAAATAAATTGATATTATGAATAGCAATGAACTTATCGTGGTTGTTGAATTGTGATTAGATACAAATTTTTTATGTACTAAAACACTTCCAAGTTAATGATAAAACAAAAATGTTTAATAGCGACTTACAAAGTCATGGCCGCAACAACGCAATAAAATGCAATAATTGCCTAAACTTTGAGGCTGATTTTTTTTTTTTTTTTCGTTTAGGAGAAAACACCACAGTAGCTCGGTCTCTTGCTGCTCAACAAATCGGTCAATGTTTGATGTCAAGTTCCAATCACATCATCATCAACAAGGTCACAATTGTTTTAACAATTGCAATTGCTCTTGCAGGAATACACTTTTAGCAAAAAAGTTTCACTGTAGATCTTTTTGATTTTAATTTTATAGCATTGTTAAAATCATAAAAAAATAATCTTTTCTGCATTTCTGCTTGTGACCGAAAACCCAATTTCAATCATTGTGTGTGCATTTGTGTCTGATTAATTATTGGTTTTTCACGATTTTGTGACTTTATAGAAGAGTTGTTTGCTGTTGTCTAATCAGCGCTTACGTCAAATCACTGGGTAATTATTACCAAGGTGTCGAACCGAACCTGAACCCGAACCGTAAACCCGAATGAACCGCTTCATTTTGGTGAACCCGAACCGAACCTGAACCAGCAAAATTTTACTTCAGTGAACCTGAACCAAACCTGAACCCCCAAAATTGTGTTCAAGTGAGCCCAAACCGAACCTGAACCCCTAACAAAAGTAAGAATATATTTTTCCACAACCGGATGCCGCTGGCGCTGGTACACGCACAATAAGAGCAGTGGTGATCATCAACAGAACCAGCAGTTTCTCCTTTTTTTCTAGACGAAACGAGTAACGACAGTTAAATTAATTTTAAGTCAATGAACCCGAACCGAACCTGAACCAGAAATATTTTACTTAAGTGAACCTGAACCAAACCTCGAAAATGGTGCTTAAGTGAACCCGAACCAAACCTGAACCGCTAAAATATTTTGAGCAGGAGCTAAACCTGAACCCGAACCGTTATTTGAAACGGTTCGACACCTTGATTATTACCCTTTGTTAAAAGTAAGCTGTTAATTAACGCATCTATTAAGGGCGTCTTTTAAGAATCGCTACCTTGTGTTAGAAGGTTTTTTGAATTATTTGTTTTTCGAGACGACTTTAAATTGCCAGCTGCCAACCTTTGTTTTTTAATTTCCGGCATCTTGGATGCTAGACAAAGCAGAGTTGTAAGTCGGGCCCGGATTTTCGGGTCAGGCCGGGTTCGGGCATAAAGTTGAACAAATTTCGAGCTTAATTCGGGCCTGAAACGTGCTTTTTGTCTTATGTGCACAAAAATATAATCAAAATAACGAATTGGCAGCATTGCTGAATTTTTCCGACCTCACTTAACTTTCGTTTTTTTCGGGCATGATTTGGGCTTCAAATTAGTCTTTGGGTTCGGGCCAAGTTCGGGGCAGGCCCGGCGCCAGGATAGCGTGACTGGGGGGGGGGCAGAAATAAAGTTTTGGGGGGCACGAGAAGTTTATTTATGTGAATTCGAGAGGGGCACGGGGGCACAATTTATTCTAGTGTGGATGAAACGAACATTCGTCTCAAAATTCTTGCGAGTTTTCTCGAATTCTTAAGTGAAGACCAAAAAAAAAGGTCTTTGTCCCAAAACTTTAATGAAACCCGGTGTAAATCCACAAAAATTACGAAAATTCGGGCGGTAAACATCAATTTGGGAGTCTTAGGCCTCGATTTGCAGTTCAATAGCCCCGAGTCTGTGAATTTCTTCGGGGCACAGTCCTCGCTTGGGGGGCACAATTTTCGTTTAAGGGGGCACAAGCAGTTATTTGGGAGGCACGGCCTCGGAATGTCCCCCGTGGCGCTGGGCCTGGTTTGGGGTTGTGTTTTCGAGCTCGGGCCGGGTTTGGCCTGAACTTGTCAGCTCGTTTACAACTCCGAGACAAAGGCGATCTACCACGTACTATCACTGCTTGTATCTATTTAATCCTGCTTGGAGCCTGAGAGCTCAGTATTAGCTAGCAAGGATTGACGTGAACAGTGCCATTTTAAGCTGTTTAACTTGGATAATTTGCGTTTTGCGACCCTCTTTTCTATGGATTTGAGTATTGACTGAGAGAGAACAGTCGTATAACGTGAAACAAAGGCCCTGAATTGGTCTTTACATCGAATTTAGAGACTACTCCGTTTTCTGTATTTTTGTTCATTCATTGTAATAATAAACTTCATTAAAAAATGATTAAATCAAGTGTTCAGCTAGTCCAAGGAGAGAGGGATTGGGAGAGTTTGGTGTAGCTCTCGGCCGTGCAGAAAGCACAAAACGGCAAGTCGTAGCAGATGTTCATTTTGGAAATTCAGCAATTAACGAAGGGCTGTCTGCCAAATCAAAATAAGCATGACTCGGATTTATCTAGAAACAAGAGACCAAAATTGAGGCGCAACATTTATGTCACAATATATTTCTGTATTTTACACTGCAATCTTCTTGTTGTTTTTTTTGTCTTCCTAATGGCTAAGCTTGTAGTTGGCATCTGTAGAATAAAAATTTTTTTCATTAATTAAGTTATGTCCTAACTTTTATAAAAGTTTAACCATAAATGGGACTTGGAAACTGGGGTACAATAAAGTTTAAAAAAATCTTTTTTTTTTCTTGTTTCTGTGCCACATTACGCAGATGTGTAATATTTTATGTGCAATAATAACGTAATTACTTTATCAAATATTCAAATATGCAAATTTTGATCAAAATTTTTGATTTTCGGTTTGTTGCTATTTTTTTGACAATTATGATACTGCAATTGTTAAACCCTGTTTTTATTAACACATTTAAAGAAAGTTATTTTTGCACGTTGGTTTTAAAAACTAGTCAAAATCGTTTTAGCAGGTTACCATAAAATCTGGAAAGTAAAAACGCACTGCGCCACTTATACTTTACAAATTACAGTACTCTAAAATGATATAGTTTCTATTCTAAAATTAAAAATAAAATAGTTTTTGGCAGACTCGCAAAATTGAAGGTGATTAATGCATATGACAACAAATTTTGGAATGTGTACTTGAGTGAAAAATTCCCTCCACCATTGAAAATCTAACATAGTTAGTAGTGTAGAGCCACTTGTACTCGTGACTCAAGAACTAAGCCGACAGCGTGGCCGAGAGGATAAAAGCGTTGTTTTTACGAAGACTTTGATCGCAAAATCATAGGTTCAACCCGCACCCTGGTCACGTTCTTGCGTTCTTGGATAAGACACTTTACGATGATTATTTCTGCTTGGTGGCTTCGAACAAGCAGCAAATTTTGGAAGTAAGTTTTCACTTCCAAGAAGTGAAACGTCAACCCGAAAGCTTGGAAATTGGTTAACCCCTAAGCGGGTGCAGATTCGTCCCAAGGATAGCGCCACAGTCGCTTTATCGTGATAAGAGGATAAAGAAGCATTAATCAATCAATCAATCAATCAGGCAGCTGCTCGAATCAATGATCGAGAAGCTCCTTTGCGGCTTCCTGCTACAATTTACCCTACTGCCTTCTTTACTAATTTGATTGTGTTGCTATATTTTTTATTAATATTTTTCGATTTGATTGCGTTATTGAACTGATTAACCTCGGCGAATTGAATAAAGTATATTAACTATGAGTTCAGTTCAGTTCAGTTTATTCGCCAGAGCATGTATCTATGGACACTAGCCAATCAATAAATATTTCATTTTCCAAAAAAATACTAGTATTCCAAATGCACACTGATACTGCTATTTGAATTTGCTAACAGATCAAGGACTGCTGTGATGTCGTCAACTGTCGATTTATTAACATTTAACGTTTTCTACAATTCGTAGCAGTATCGACATAACGCTTCAAACAATAAAATTTAGTTATTGATTCTAATCCTATTCATAGAGATCGATAAATTAACACAAATATTATTTTTTTGGCTAGTTTGAAGTAATTCTGCAATTTGACTTCATTTTAAGTATTTCGCGAACTAATTATACAAAGCTGTTACTGTTCTGCGCTGTTAAATCTTTGAAAAACAAAATGGTGTCTGTGTGCGCAATTTCAAAACAACAAAAAGCGCTTGTTTTGCGTCAAATAATTAGCTGTTTCTAGGCCAAAGTTTGAATAAAACGTAAAGCCAGAGTTCGAAACTACACCAAGCTGAATTTAAACAAAACATATTTTTGGCTTAAACACACACAAACACAAAGGCAGCAGGGATAGCCACGAATAGACCTCTCGGTTTTCAAGTCAAGCAGCCACCCATAAGGTTAAGTAATTCCTATTCACTAATTCAGAAAATCGGAGCGAGGAGAAGTCACAAATCGAGGTGACACTGAGTCATTGATAGTAATTACTCAGAATATGTTTCTTAAGTTTAGTTTTCATAACCTTTGGGTTTCAGTTTGGATATTTGCTGGAATTGCATTCCAAACCTTGACACCTTTATATTTGATGGATCTTGAAGTCTTGCTGTTTGAAATCTGGGTATGTAGACAGATGGATCCGGTTAGTTAAGTCGAGATTTAACTTGTTTTAGCAAAGATATTCGACAATTGTGAAGGTAGTTTGTTTCGAAAATGAAGATGCACAAATTTTGCAGTTTCGTGGTAGCGTAAATCTGGTAATTTAAGTATACCAAGTTGTCTAAAGTAAGGAGTAACATGATCCTGATTGATGCCGCCGCAAAAAAGTTTTTTGGCTTTATTTTAAAGCATGCTCAATTTTGCTATACAAGAAGAAAAAGTTTGTCCCAAATTATTAAGCCATATATCAATTGGGGTGAACCAGAGTGCAGTATAATTTGATCAGGCAGATTAAAAAAGGAAATGTTTGAGTTAGGACATTATTCCAGCGGTTCGAGATGTTATAATATATTATGTTCGGTTGTTTTGGTATGTTCCTGGAAGTTTAATTGAGAATCAAGATCAACACCCAAGTATTTAACACTTTTTGAAGTTGATAAGGGTATATTAATTAAGTACAAGTATATTTGTGGTGGGATTACCCTTCATTTAGGTGGAATTATTAGGTAATTAAAATTGGTGGGGTTAGGACTTATTCTATCAGCTATACACCCATGGGAAACTTTTTGTAGGTCTGAATTCATTTTGGTTTCTAAGCGTCGTATCGTATTATTGTTCAAGAAGAAGCAGCTATCATCAGCGAATAATCTTAGGAGGCCGCTAGCTGAGATTGGAAATCGTTTGATATAAAGTAAAAATAGTAACGGTCCTAGATTTGACCCTTGTGCAACTCCATATTTGACTGGCTTTGTTTCAGAATCAATGCCGTCAACACTTGTGTACTGAGATCTATTAGAAAAGGTCTCTATGAGCCTGTTAGCTAGTCCTCGTATGCTATAATGTTTGAGCTTAGCTAGTAAGATATCGTGTGGGGCACAATCGAATGCCTTTCGCAGATCCAGAAAAATTAAGCCAGTGTAAAGATTTTGGATAATGCAGTTTAAACAATGTCCAAAACAGTATGAGTAGTAGAGGTAAGTTTTTGGAAACCGAATGGAGTTTTATGTATTGCATTATGTTTTTTCAAGAAAACCAAAAATCTATCGTAAATATGACGTTCAAGAAATTTTGCAAAGTAAGTCAAAATCGAGATTGGGCAATACTTATTAGAATTAGTTTTATCTCCTTTTTTTGAATGGGAATAATTTTTGGCGCAGGTACAATTTTCAGGAAAGATGCCATTCACAAATGCGAACTCGAAGAAGCATTGCAGGTAGGGTGGAGATTGGCAGCAGTTATGCGAAGGAAGTAGGCAGAAGTGTTGTCATGGCCGACAGCTTTATTCACGTTAAGCTAGTGTATTGTGTTTATAATATCATTACGGGTCGGAGCTGTTAAAAATTTTGATTCGGAGACGCTTTTGGATAAATAATTTTGGTAGTGATTGTTTTGATGTTTGGAAATATCCTCATCCACTTGTTTATCTATCGTACAAAAAATGTTCTTAAAAAGGTAGGCTATTGGTTTTTGGTCAAGTGATTCGTGTTTGTCGATAAATCTTCGGCTGCTGAAGATTTTACTTTTGCAGTAGGAAATTTTCCCATATAGATTTAGGATTAAGCTTTCTTGTGTCTAGCAATGTTGCAAAATGTTGTTTTTTTGCCAATGCCATCGATTTAGTTAACTTGTTTGAAAATTTGCGATAAAAAGCTTTTTCGTTTTCATCTCTATGCAAAAAATGAGAGCGAAACATCAACCGTTTCTTGCGGATGAGGGATGGAAGCTCTTTTGTGAGCCACGGTTTGTTTTTTAATCTTGTTTGTTTACAAAATAATTGTCTAATCGGGGCATGGGCATCAATTGTTGATCGTATTACGTCTACAAAACCTTTGAAAATGATATTATAATTAAGCTGATTGAGAACATCGCAGTTTAAAAAATATTGAAATAAATTTTGGTCTAGTTCGTTGCGAAAATCTTCGCAATCGAGTTCTATAATGTCCCTATGGTACTTTAGTGATTCGGGCGCTTGTAAGGAATCATATTTTTATATTACGTACCGTAATATAATGATCGGTTAGGCCGCTACGAATTACAAAAGGTACAATTTTGTACTTCAAATCATTCGCAATTTTATGATCAATAATGGTCAAAGTTGCAGAAGTCACACTAGTAGGGAGAGTAATTAGGGGAATAGCCAGGCTTGTATTCCCATGGAAATCTCATAGAAAATGTACCATGAGATGGGATGGGATGACTAATGGGACATCACGCATTTTATTTCCCATGGGACCTATGGGACAGAAATAAATCAGCAGGAAATTGAGATTTTGCTAAATAAACACAATGATTCGGATTATGAGTGCCAGAATGATAATGAATTGCAATCTCTGCTGAACTTTAAAGTTAACAAAGTCAATAGATGTCGTTTTGTATTTCTCTTTGTACGTGTAGTCCTATCTAGTACATATTATACATAAATTTTTAAAAATTTATTAGCTTTTATTGAATTGTCTTTTGATGGGAATCCCATGGGATGGGACAGGCATGAACTGCTATGGGATGGGATGGGATGGGATGGGACAGAAAAATATGTCCCATGGACAAGCCTGAGAATAGCGCTATTGCTCATCATTACGTAACGTAATCGTTGGCAATTTTGGATTGGTTAAATTTATCTAAGTTAATGCTTAAGTTTCCCAGCAAATATATTGTTTTATTGTAAGTGGAGAAACGATTGAAGCAAGTGAAAAAATCTTCTAAGAATTTGTGATAGTAGTTAATGATGGGTGACGATATATGACCCCAACGTTTACAGAGCTGTTTTTTGTACAAATAGTCAACCACAACGATTCCGAATTATACAGAGTAAGTTGACAATTGAAATTTAAGTTTTTTTGAAAAACAA